>OY856411.1:78677500-79305000 GCA_963693085.1 Alisma plantago-aquatica | reverse complement strand
AGTCATTGGATCATAAAATTAGTCAAAAGTGACAAAAATCAAATAACTAAGGGATGATGGATTAATTATATCATAATTGTGACAAACTGCACATTGTCACGCTCTCTAGCATAGATATCAACACAATTGGCAGAACTCCATAAAGAAACATTCCTTGAGGATATTTTTCCAATGAAATTTGGTTTACCATGGGGTGTTCCTCAATAAAATCCAAACACCACATGTTTGATTCACGGTCATGTGTAAAGGATGTCATTTTTAGGAGGTTAATATAGTAATTCTAAATTTAATGATTCTAAAGAAATAATTTATCATAGGAGAAGTTTTCTAGTACCTACAAAGTTTTTAGAAGTGATTTTCTCACTTAAAATACTTATTATAGTTCTATATCCATTAAATAGCTTTGAACTCTCTTGAAGCTAAGTTCTGGAAGGTTTTTGTTAATGAAATCATATCAATCCTCTCAAATGGAACTTTAGAGTTGTAGATTTACCTAGTAGAAGAAATAAAATTCAAAAAGACAATTGGTGAGTATGAGGCTACATCAAGTTTAAAGTGATACAAATAAAGAGAGGGAATTTATCATTTTTATAAACATTGTCATGTTTTACGCAAACCACAATCCATGTGCCTATAGAACTATCTTCCATATATAGCCTCTTATTATATATGTGTGAATATTGTGTTCTTACATCTTGATCTTCAAGAGAACAAATATATGGAACAAGCTTAGGGTTTTTGGGCCATGGTAATGGGTCCAAGGTGTATAACCTTGTTGAGTCTTTGTATTGCTTGCGGTATTATAATTTTGATTTTGTGATACCATTTTTTGGCATCATTTCTAGTAACTTTGATAAATGTGTTTACTACAAATCATCAATTCGAGATTCATTATTTCATGCATGTATTTATATGGTATTCTCCTTTTCATGTTCCAAAATGAGATAAAATTATGAAGCAAAAACATTGATGTAGCATATTTAGAATGAGAGATATGTTGCCATTCATATGATTTTAGGGCTTAAGATCACTAGTATTGTGGACTTTATTGTTAGTCTCTATATTAAGAATAGAATGGATAGATTTTAAACAATTTCATAAACCTATGAAGAAACCATGTGAATAATGGAGGTTGTTTTCATGTGTCTCAAACGTGATACTCTTCGACTGTTTAAAGTTTGATGTATCTTATGAGTTGTACATGACCAAACTTTTTATTTATTGTGAATAAGTTAAGTAGATACTCAAGTAGACAAGTTGTCCTCGTAGCACCCATTTTCAAGCTTTTCAATTAGTGTTGAGTTAGATCAAGGAAAATTGTTTCCACTTTTGCTGCTACGTTTTTGTGTGCCTGACCTTTAGTAAGTACTGACGCAGTCACGCAGGGCGCCAACCACTTGAATAATGCATGCCACCTGTTTGGTTTGAGGTTCGGGTCCTCTTTTACTCTCCCACTTCACTGCATGGGTTCATTCGCATACATCACCCTACCTTGCCCCCCACACATAAACTCATCATGAGATTTCTTTCCTTTTTCTTGCCCCAGACATGAATCCGGAACTCAGGATCCCGCCGGCCAGTAGGAAGCCAAGGATCCGAGTTAAGGACAGCGACCATGTTAGATAGACGGACCTAGCTAGAGTGCGAGAGGGGCAGTGGCCGCATGCAGCACTAGCAGTACGACTTGCTTACTCTGTAACTCACAACTCGCTCACCTTTACCTTTCCATGGCAACCCCTGTCTCTCTCTCTCTCCTACACCCCCTACCCCGCTTCACTTCCTCTTTTAGAGTAATCATCCAGTGCTGCCTGGCTTAGAGATCTCAGCAAAAGATTGCAAAAAGATACCGCGAAAGCTACGTCGACCTTTGATCTATCAATTATCTACCTTCCTTCTTTCCTTCCTTCGACGCCCACGCGGGCGGTCATGCACGCTCTCTCCCTTTCTTTCCTTCCTTCCTTCTTTCACCTCCATCCGCCCTAAAATTTAATTTTGACTGACCTTAACTTGACCGCTGCAGACGTCCCCTTCCCCAATTTTGACCTCTCTGAACCAACCATATGGAGACTAGCTACCTCCTCACTCCTCTCCCTCACCACATAGAATACAATCAGAGATCATGCGATGCCACGCCTCTATCAGACCTCAGCAGAGGGCTGCATGCATCCAGCCAACACACATTCAATGCAAGTGCAGCCCCGGGCTCATAGGCAGGCGTGTAGTATAGTGTAGATTCCCATTTACAGGGAGGTAGAGCTGCTGTTTGGTGTGATTGTGAAGACTGCAACTCTTCCCCTTAACGGGTACTCTACAATGTATAGCCGGACGGTAGTGGATAGAGCAAGGAAGGAAAGGGAGGGAGAGGGGTTGCTGGTCAGCTAGCTAGTTGCTCCAAACACTGCTACTATTTTGTGGTCTGCGCACACATGCTGGACCACTAACCGCTCGTTTCATCCTTTTGGGGTCTGTGTGACTTGAGCGGTGAGTACTGCGTATATGCTGACACTCAACATCAACAACAAGCTCTGCATCCTCCCTCTCCCCTGTCGCTGTGGCGTGGGGGTCTTGTAATTAATAATCAGACCATTGTCCCTTTGCTTGTGCCCTTTCGCAGCAGGATGAATGGGGATGCTTACATGCAAGAAGCCGTTCAAGTTTCACAAGATGTGGACAGAACACCAGAGGGCTTGAAGCAGGTTATTAATAGTCACTCGGATGTGAAGGACTGAGGGAATCCTATCTATCGGCTGTCGTAAGTAAAAGATAAATGCCAAAATGGCGCTCAAGGAGTGGAACAAAATGGAGTTCAGAATATCTTTGAGGACGTGGTTAGGAGAGAAGCCACCTTAGTTGAGGTTGAGACGTGTGGTATGATACGGGGCCAATCACGTTCGGGTTAACCAGGTTTCGTTTCAATTCATTTTGGTTAACACTTTTTATCTTTGAGGAGGTGATTAGGAGAGAAGCCACCTGCGCTGACATGTGTGGTATGATAGGGATGGCGATCACATTTGGGTTAATCAAGTTTTATTTGGATTCATTTGAGTCAACATTTTCTGGTTAAATCTTAAACTCACAAAAGATAGATTTTTGAGTTGAAGTCCTTGACTTACCTGATCCGAAAAAACTCAGATATATAATTTTTTATCAGAAATCAAAAAATCAAGAACATGCTATTAAAAAGAAAGCCATAATTCATCTAGTTCGTATTCAAATAAACTTCAACGTAAAATAACTTACAATATGATTGAAACACATAACATAAAAACTTAATATAATTTCTTCAAGAGTTTTAAACGTAACTGTAAAGAATTAGCATAATAAGTCATATAAAAATACATTTGAACAATGAACAGAGTTAATCTGAAACTAATAAAAGTTTACACAAAATTATATTGTAAATACAATGTCATGAGGGATGTATTAGTAATTTAACATGACATTTGGTGGGTTAATTTTTAGTATTTTAAATTTGTTTGAATAAAATATTATACACTTTGATTCAATCAAGTCAATTTGCTATCTTCATTAATCATCATAAAATGATAGCAGTATGGGTCAGGTAGAGGGTTGGTCGTTTGGTTAGTTTAATTTAATAACGGGGTGTTTATGCATGATATGTTGAGTCAATTTTAGACCACCAACACTAATTTAAATCCCATTCAAACTGAATAACATGATTCATCTCAACACTCATGCAATGATGCTTATACATGGTGGCCATGAAGAAGATAAAGATGAGAGGGTGATGACTCGAGAACTGGAGCAGATTACAAAAGGAGGGGTGGTCCTAATTTAGACCATTACATAATTGGTGAAAATGTTTCTTTTAGTTCCATGATTGGTCTACATAAGATGATTGGATTGACCAAAACATTGTTGGCATTTAAGTAGCTTACGATGATGATACATGGGGGAATGACCATGGATAGTTTTTGAACATGATTACTCCATGTATAGTGATGAAATTCGTAAGGGTGATTTTCTTAAGTCCATAATTCTTGTAATGGAGAAGATATAGACATGGTCCATACACAAGAATTCCAATACCCCACAAAACATTCTAGTAACAAAATCCAAACCTTATTTGTCTATGTGTTCAACAAAGTCGATGAAGTTTGCATGATTAATTAATTCGAAACAGGCACATAGCATGTAAATATCACTTATTACACAGGTGAACACACGCTTATACTTCTTGTAGGGTTTTGGTGGAAGGGGTGTAGAGGAAATATAAAGATTTCTCCTGTCAAAATATAATCTAATGAATCTATAGTAGCCATAAAATATTGATATATTAAAGACATAGATGGGATATCAAATATACCTTGTATTGATGTGGTGTGGGGGTCTTGTAGTTAATATCAGACCATTTCCCCTTTGTTTGTGCCCTTCCATAGTAAGAAGAATGGGGATGCTTACACGTAACAAGCTATTTAAGTTTCACAAGATGTGGAAAAAGCATCAGAGGGCTTGAAGTAGGTTATTAATGGTCACTCAGATGTGAACTACTGAGAGAATCCTATATATCGATTGTAGTAAGAAAAGATAAATATCAAAACAACACTCAAGGAGTGGAACAAAGTGGAGTTTTGGAATATCTTTGAGGAGGTGATTAGGAGAGAAGCCACCTTACTTGAGGTTCAGACATGTGTGATATGGTAGGGGAGGCAGCCACATTCAGGGTTAACTAGGTTTTATTTCGATTCATTTTGTATCAACATTTTGTGGCTAAATCCTAAACTCACAAAAGATAGACTTAGGTTTTATTTCGATTCATTTTGTGTCAACATTTTGTGGCTAAATCCTAAACTCACAAAAGATAGACTTTTGGGTTGAAGCACGTGATTTACCCACCCCAAAAAAATTTGGGCATATCATTTTCGATCCATAAACCAATGATTCATCTAGTTCATATAATCACTAAATTTCAATGTAATCAAACTTTAAATATGATCAAAAACACATATGAAAAAAAAATCTTAATATATTTTGTACAAGTGTTTTAAACACAAATTTTTAAAAATAGCATAATAAGTCATATAAACTTACATCTAAACAATGAAAAGAGTTAATCAGAAATTAATACAAACATATTCAAAACTATTTCAAATTGTAAAAATAATTACATCAAGAGGGATGTACTGGTAATTTAACATACCGATTGATGGGTGAATATTTTAGTATCTTTAATCTTATTCGAATACAAAATTGTAACTTCTGACTCAATTGAGTCTATTTGAGCCTAAAGTCCAACCCTCGACCTGGCCATAAATTATTTATGTTCTTTAGTTTCAATTCAAAGTCAGGTAGGGTTGGAAAACTTTAGATTCAACCTACTTAAACAATTTAGGTTTAGGTTTGGTCCATTGAGTCAAGTCTGATTTTCTAAGACATATGAAATGGAACCTTCACCTAGTAGGAGGGAGAAGTTGGTGAATGCAGAGAAGCAGATGAATGACTATATCATGAAGGGAGAGCTTTATGCGTGAGGGATACAAAGTGTTATGGCCAAAAAAACAAAATCACGCATAGTTACAAATAAATACCCGATATAGCACACTCCAAACATATTTGACTGAAATGGTATCTTGAAAAATGTGTCCCTATAGGGGCTCCATCGCCCATGGTGAGCCAACGTGTCTCACTCGAGATATGTTGCCTTGAAAAAAGGGCAATGTATCTTGGTGTGGGTCATAATGGCCCCACCCAAGTGGGCATTGGTTCATTGTTGCAAAGACAATTAGTCAATGCGGAAGCAGCTAGGGTGATTTCATGTAAGGCAATGTGTCCCCTTTGGGAAACATCTCTACCAATTAAATGAGCCAAACTTTTCATTGCATTCTCCATCCAAATCATTCCCTACACCCCCCATTTTCTCTCTATTCTTGATTTTTGCACTTCCTCTAGCATGAAACTACTCGATTTCAATTATTACTAAATGTTCAAGCTACATCTATATCTTTTTAGAGGATTTGCATGTATATATACATATAGATTGATATATATATTATAATAATCGAAAAAAATCTTCCAATTTTTTTGGACAAATGTTCAAGCTACAATTTGATAGTTAACTTTCAATTGAAGTGTACTCCACTCAATCTATTAGACCTATACATATTTACTTGAAAAACATTCTATAGAGTTCAAACTTTGCATCCACAAAAATGCAAGGAATAGGGTGGACAATATGTTCCACTACTCCAAATAATTTCCTTCATGGACAAAACTACATGTCCACCAAAGTTGACAACAATGGTTCCTTTAAAACCATATTCACTATCATGGTATTTACATAAAATGATTATTTTCCATTAACTATCATCACATGATGTTAGTGTGAGTCAAGTAAAGGGTCGGTCATTTTGTTATTTTAGTTTAGCAATAGGGTGTTTCTACATGATTGTTGAGTCAATTTCATAGTATCAACACTAATGCAACTCCGATTCGAGATGGATAATTAGGTTCATCTCAACACCTATGTAATGATGCATGTACATGGTGGCCATGACAAAGATACAGATGATAAGGGTGATGACTCAATAACTAGACCAGATTATAAAAGGATGTGTGGTCCTGATTTAGACCATTTCATAATTGGTGATAGCATTTCTTTGAGTTTCATGACTGGTCTACATCATATGTTTGGGTTGGCCAAAACATATTTGATTGTTATGTGGATTTCCATGATGATAAATGGGGAAGTGACTTCGTACATTTTTTAAACATGATTACTCCATGTCTAGTGAAGAAACTAGTCAGGGTGATTTATTTTGGTCCAAAACTTTTGTGATTTGGAAGATTCAGATATGTTCCATACACAAGAATTTTAATATCATAGAAAACATTATGGATGAGGATTTCATGAGTCTATCTAAAAGTTTTTTAAGCAAACATATCTACTTAGATTATCTTGTTGACTCAAGGTCAATTAGGTCAATGTTGACTCACGTATAAATTGACTAAACCTGTGTTTTGATGATGACTAACCATTCCACATATTGGTGTCTAATGTCTCTACTTGAGTGATTTTAGATTAGGTATAGACACACTCCAAATGCCCTAAATTGCGCATCTCAAATTGGAGAAAAGACAAGTCAAAGTCAATACAAGTGCACGATTTTGTAATATTGTGTAAATCCATTAGAATCATGTTGTAAATCACTTGTAATGCTTGTATGACTTGTAATTAAGCTTAGAAAAATATCAGGAGCACTTAGATCGAATGTTTAAGCACTCAAAAGCCATTTTCCAAAATTCACAACAGGTTGTTCATCAGTCGAGTTCTGTGAGTTGCAAACTTGACCGATCCTGATTGGATCTTGAAAATGACTTTTGATCGGTCAAGTTTACACTACACAGAACTCGATCGATGGAGTATCAGACCAATTCAATTTTCATTGGTCGGTTGAGTTTTCCCAGGACAAACTCGACCGATGGTCTGAATATCGTCTTTGTATTTTACTCTATTGGTCGAGTTATCCTTATAGAAACTCGACCGATTGCACTGTATGAAAAAGTGCAGAAAAGTGCTTCTAGTCGTTGTGGAGTTGTAACAAGTGAAAATATATCCATTGCAAGCCACAAAACGGCTAGTTTTCATTCTCAAGTGTTCCCAAAGGCTAAGAGCCATCCCCAGCTATAAATAGGACCCCTTGGGCTTCATTCCAAGGTTGAGCATTCATTGCAAAACTCTATGTGATGTTCCTATTCTATAGTTGAGTGCTTCCTATAGCCCTTTCTCTCTCTCTCTAAGCTTAATCACTTGCTACATCCATTAGAGTGAGTAGGAACAATGTAAGAGAGCTAGTCCTACATGTATATCTTGTGAGGCTCTCACTTCCACCACCTCCCTTTCTCTCAATTCAATCATGAAGATGAAGGTTCTCTCTCTTGGCTAAGAGAGGTGAAGAAGAACAAGGGAAGGAGTCCCTTGGTGAAGATCAAGGTTCAAGACTTGGAGCAAGAGTGGGTAAGCCCTTGGTGAAGGCAGAAGACTCCTTGCTCAAGTGGGTAAGTCCTTGGTGGAAGCTTCTCTGAGTGAAGGTGACGTGGTATATTATCGCACTAACAAACTCACTTAGGGTTGAAATCCCTAAGTTTTTAACCAAAACAACGTGCAATAATACCACCCGCAAGCGGACGGGTCTTATCGCAGTATAGTTGAGGATCGAATACCAAGGGACAACATTTATAAGAATCTTTTACTAGTCAAATCTAGTTGAATCAAGACTAATAATTAGAACAAAGGTTGATTTGAGTTTAATTAAGCTAATCATAGGAAAGTAAAGAGCAGGATTAAAAGTTGATTAGAAGTTGGTTAAAGATTAATGATGGGGATCACTGGGATGGTCCCAGTTTTCACCGCACTACACATGCAAACAGATCCAATCACAAACATCCAGGCAAGATATAACTATCCAAATAGAGCTGCTGCAAAAAAACTCATACGGGCATCAGGTTCGCGTAAGCATCACCTTAGGTATTAGATGTCTCATCACCATCCAGATCACATACTTACTGCTCTGAAGTTACAAATATCCAACTGAAGTTGTGGGCCCCCTATACAGGTGTTAGGCACACAGAAGCGTCATTGTGGGCTAGATGTCTCGTCACCTCACAGATCACACACTTGCTACTTGAGGGAATCCCATATGATTTCTCATCAAGGAGTCAACTGCATTAATCGACATTCAAATCCTACATATTGGAGTTCTCGCAACATAGGAAATGAACAAGATAAATGCAAGTAGGTGATCAATCCATAAGAACACATCAATGATTAACAATGAGATGAAAATTTATATACATGTCATGGAATGTTTAGTATTTGAACATGTAAGCATGGGTAGAGGGGCTAGTCCCCGCACCCCAGTGAAAAGGAACTACTCACTCATGATGAGAGAAACAAGAAAATCAAGAGAGAGAGAGATATAGAGAGAAGATTCCGCCATGAGTATGTTGATGACGATGATCGCAGCTCAATGGAGAAACGATCTTCTAGACAACGTTGGGGCAGATCTGGACGAGGAGGGAAGAACACCACGGTAGACGGGGAAAATCTTCTCTTCACCTTCTCTTTATTCTCGTAGTCCTCACTCGTAGCAGGAGGAGTAGCTTGTGGATGAGATGGTGGCGTAGAAACAGCGTAGATGCAGCAGATCTGGATGAAGTGGCTTGCAGATCTAGAGTCTACACTCCAGATCTGGGTGAACGGGGCACAAAACCACCACGGGGGCAAGTTCTTGGCTATGGAGGTCATCTCCTTAGGCCCAGGATAGACCTGCAGCCTAACGGCGTCCGTCGATGATGCTTTTACGGGCTGGAGTCATGTTCTATTTATAGAAAGATTCACACTGACTTAAATTTGTGACCTTGGCATTTCTACAGCAGGTCGCGGCTTTTACCGCGGTCGCGGCTTTTGGTAGCAGGTCACGATTCTTTGGAGTCGTGATTATCTGAGGTTACGATCGTACTGAATGATGGAGAACAGAGGCGATCTGTAGGCCGAGAAAGCACAGAACTGCGGTTCCCTCATGGACTGATCGCGATCGAGAGGAGAGTAGACTGCGGGCGGAAGGATCAAGACCTCGGACAGGTGTCCGCGGTGGTGGAGATGAGGAAGGTCACAGTTGTTAACAAGGACCAGGCCGCGGTCTTTTAGCTTTGTCGCGATCATTGGAGCGTTTCTGCGACCGCGGTTGTGGTTGGAGGAGGCCCAGGTCATGAATTTGGGACCGTGGACAAGTGTTTGAGATAAAAAGGAAGAGAGGTCGCAATTCCTTTTCCACGGTCGTGGTTAGCTGGGTTCGGTCATGATCTTCAAGTAGTTGCAATCATGAAGAAGGCAGGTCGTGGTTGTGAAAGTGAGATCGTGGTTCCCTTGTTGCTCCCGGTCGTGATGTAGGGTTTAGCAGTGATCGCGGTCGCGAGAGAGTGAAGGGTGTCAGTCGCGATTTGTTAGTGGGAAGGTGGGGCCCAGCAATTTGCTGAGAGGCGAGTGAATAAAAGAAGAGAAGAGGGGGTGGCACTCGTTGTTGATCAGAACTAAACAAAGCCCAAAAGAGAAGGGTATGGGCCTAGGAGATGAGGCCCAAAGCTCAAAACGACCTGCACAAGGGTGCAAAAAATGCAATTAAATTCGTGATACTTCAATTAAGCCCAATATAAGTTGCATATAAGAAGATATGGCCAATAAATGTGAAGAAGCAAGGAAAAATTGGGCCTGAAGAGATGATTGAACTGAGATGAATATGCATTCATCAAAATACCCCGAACTTAAACGTTGCTCGTCCTCGAGTAACATAAAATCTGAAACAATCGCCTAATGCATACTTTCAACTCGTGTGACTACCTCATCTTCACATCACAATTATTTCTTTTCTAGTTGGTATGACTAAGCATCTCAACATCCTGAGATCACAGAACACATCTTACCATATATGCGTTCCCGAGTTTGCTTCCCAATATCACTTCCTCTCTACTTTTTCCAACATTGAGCATGTCAGAGAGTTTCATAGGAGTCCAGAGATACTCGCAAAACAACAAGTGTGCACCTGATCTGACATTGGTGTTTTTAGGATATTGGTAAGCTTAGGCATTCATTGTGCCAGTAGGTGGAAAAAGGGAGTGAAGGGTGGTATGGAAGGAAGAAATAAATCTCTCCTCTATTCGACTCGAGATTTTTTTTATTATATGATTTGCAATTTCATTGATTGCATTTTTTTTGTGCGAATCTCTCCTCTATTCGACTCGAGATTGCAATTCTTTTTGTGTGCGCTTTGGCATCTTTTCTTGGTGGTTCACCCCTATTACATAGCGAGGGGTATGGAAGAAACGTAAAGAGAGGGTGTGCCACCCCGAACTTAGGGTTTGGCACTATATTGGATATTTTTGTTTGTTTTTGATGAACGGAGGGGTAAGAAGATGATAGAAGAAGTGTAGAAGAGAGTTCAGATCAGAATGCAACTCGGTTTACAATTCAGTGCACCTGGTTGTTCTCCTTATCATACTCCGCTCAAATAATGGCTTGGTGTGTATCTGGTGGAGGTTCCATGCTATTGTTCCACTAGTCAGTTAGGAAGCACAACGTGTTTGATCCCTCCCAATTTGACAGATACTTGCCATATCTACTGATCATGATGTTAGGATTCATAAGCTTCACACGGTGATTTCTAACCATTGGCTAGTTTCAGAAATTGTCCCCCTTGAGGTTTTGTTTCGAGTAAGGAAGGTATAATGATTCAAAACTGCATGGAAAAATAGGATAGTCGGCTAGGTAATGGCTTTTATTGAAACAAAAGTGCCAAAACTTCATCAAGTTTCTATACAGACTGCTATGAAAACGTTTGAAATTTTTGAAAATTTTTGAAAAATTTGCTCAAAATTGCAATGATGAGATCTTAAGTCTGAAATAGATAGGAGAGGGTGGAAAGTATAGTACGCACCACCCATCCTCCACCCCAAAACTTAGAAATTTGTTTGCCCTGAGCAAATTCTAAATCCGAGATGGAGGGTAAAAATTGTGTCGGTTGGTCCACCAGGTGTGGTTGCATTCCTTTCGGCGACACATCCTCCATCTAAAATCTCAAAAATGAAAATTATCAGGACTTAAGATTGTATCTTGCGATGCATTGTCTACCATGTGCAAAATTGTCTAATTTTAAAACTAAAAATAAAAACTAAGCTAAGGATCGGGTTGCCTCCCGACAAGCGCCTTTGTTTTATGTCATCGGCTCGACTTGATTTCTTATGTTTTCTAGTAGATATGTTGGTTTGGATAGATTCAACAATTCATCAGTACTAGTATCAGGTGTGGTGAAATATCTTTCCAAGCGTTTGCTATTTGCCACAAAATCGCTTGACTTGTCACTCCATAAGGTGAATGCACCATGTGGATAGATGCTTTTGACAATGTATGGTCCCGACCAGTGAGAATGGAGTTTCCCTGGGAATAACCTCAGTCTCGAGTTGAACAGTAGAACTTGGTCTCCCACTTGAATGTCCTTCCTCTTTAGATGACTATCATGCCAAAGTTTCGTGTGTTCCTTGCAGATTCGTGCATTCTCATAAGCCGTCATCCAGAGTTCTTCTAGCTCTTGAAGTTGTAGAATCCTAGCTTCTCCAGCTTTCTTAATGTCAAAATTTAGCTGTTTTTTTGCCCACCATGCTTTATGTTCTAGTTCCACGGGCAGGTGACATGATTTTCCATAGATAAGTCTGAAGGGTGTTGTTCCAAGAGGAGTTTTGAATGCAGTTCGGTAGGCCCATAAAGCGTCATTGATTTTCACTGACCAATCCTTTCGGTTGCGTCCTACTGTCTTTTCCAGGATAGCTTTGAGTTGACAATTCAAAACCTCTACCTGCCCACTTGTTTGTGGGTGGTAGGGGGAAGCTACTTTGTGTGTTACACCATATCTTTTCAACAATGCTTCAAAGCTTCTTTCTAGAAAATGAGAACCTTCATCGGATATCATAGTTCGTGGGATTCCAAAACGGGGAAAAATAATATCTTTGAATATTTTAATGACGGATTTTGAATCGCTAGTGATGGTTGGTATGGCCTCTACCCATTTAGGGACATAATCCACTGCAACAAGGATATAGGAAAATCCATGTGAGGATGGGAATGGGCCCATGTAGTCCACTTCCCAAACATCAAAAATCTTGACTTCTTGCCATAGCTTAAGTGGCATCTCATCTCTTTTCGTAATGTTTCCCGTTCTCTGACACTTGTCACATGACAACACAAAGTTATAAGCATCTCTGGATATGGTTGGCCAAAAAAATCACATTGCAAAACCTTCAAAGAAGTTTTCTTAGAACTCATATGGCCTCCGACTGGGCCTGAGTGGCATTGCTCTAAAATAAGTTGGGTTTCTTCCTCGGCGATACAATGTCTGTAGAGACCATCAGCACAGAGCTTGAAGAGGTATGGATCATCCCAGTGATATTGCCTCACATCATGCATGAATTTCTTTAGAGCATTACCAGTATACTCAGGGTGGATGACACCAGCGGCAAGGTAGTTCACATAGTCCGAGTAACAAGAAGTAGCTTCTGAGACTTTCATAAGCTGGTCATCTAGAAGAGGGTCGTTAATTGGGATCTTCTCAGTTTCCAGAGTTTGGATACGACTTAAGTGGTCTGCTACAACATTTTTTGTGCCTCTCTTATCTCTAATCTCAAGATCAAATTCTTGCAATAGGAGAATCCATCTTATTAGCCTTGGTTTTACATCTTTCTTTTTTAGAAGATAATGAATAGCAGTGTGATTGGTGTAGACAATCACCTTTGAACCAATGAGGTAGGATCTAAACTTATCAAAGGCATATACGACTGCTAGGAGTTCCTTCTCAGTAGTTGCATAGTTCCTCTGAGCTTCGTTAAGGGTCTTCGATGCATAATAGATGACATGATGTTTCTTCTCTATACATTGGCCCAGAACGGCACCCACAGCGTAATCACTGGCATAACACATAATTTCAAATGGGCGATCCAAATTTGGGGCTTGAATGATGGGTGTTGTTGTAAGGGCATGCTTTAGATTGTTGAAACTCTTGATACATTCTTCATCAAAATAGAAGTCAGCGTCCTTCAGCAACAAGTTTGTCATGGGCTTGGTTATCTTGGAGAAATCCTAGATAAACCTTCTGTAGAAGCCTGCATGACCAAGGAATGTGTGGACTACTCTTACATTATTAGGGATAGATAGTTTGGAGATCACTTCGATCTTGGCCTTGTCCACTTCAATTCCTCAGTTACTGACCCTATGGCCAAGGACAATGCCTTCTTTTACCATAAAGTGACATTTCTCCCAATTTAGCACAAGATGTGCTTCTTCACATCATTTGAGGACCAAGGAGAGGTGCTTCAGGCATGAGTCGTACGAATCCCCATATACAGAGAAATCATCCATAAAAACTTCCATAATGGTTTCGATTAAACCAGCAAATATGGTTGCCATGCAGTATTGGAAGGTTGCAGGCGCATTATAGAGCCCGAATGGCATCCTTCTAAAGGCGTATGTTCTAAAGGGGCAAGTAAAAGTGGTTTTCTCTTGATCATCTGGATGTATAAGAATTTGATAGAATCCAGAGTAACCATCGAGATAGCAGAAATATTCTTGGTGAGCCAATCACTCTAAGACTTGATCTAGGAAAGGCATCGGGAAATGATCTTTGCGTGTGGCCTTGTTCAACTTCCTGTAATCGATGCACATCCTCCACCCGATTACTGTTCGAGTGGGGATGAGATCATTATCTTCATTCCATATCACAGTAGTGCCACCTTTCTTTGGAACAACATGTATAGGACTCACCTAAGGTGAGTCAGATATTGGATAGATGATTCTGGTAGTGAGCAACTTGATGACTTCGCAGCAGACTACTTCCTTCATATTAGGATTCAACTTCCGTTGATGCTCAACCGTCGGCTTGTGGTCTTCCACCATAGGGATTTTGTGCATGCAAAGTGCTTGACTGACCCCAGTGAGATCGCTCATCTTATAGCCGATAGCTTTCTTTCTTTCCTTTAATTCTTTCAGGAGTTTATCTTCTTGTTCGGTCCTTAGATCAGAATTTATAATAACTGGACAAACCTTGAGATCATCCAAAAATACGTACTTAAGTCCCTTGGGCAGGGGCTTCATTTCAGGAGCTTCTGGCTTCTCGCATGGCCCTTCAGTTACATTCACAGCTTTGAGTTCCTCGAACCTAGCTTCAGGATCTTCTTCTACAGAGTCGAGGTGAAGGATACAATCCTTAACTTGTTCGCTGATGGAATTATCAGCAGATGGGTTTGTTAGAGCCACTTCTAAAGGATCGTCTTATTCATACTCCTCTTGTGTGAGGAGCGACATTTGCTTAACGCAATCAATCAAATAGACTTCTTCCTGCATGCTCGGTCTTCGCATGCTTTCAAAAACCTTGAACTCGAAGGTTTCTTTCCCTAGTCTGAGCAGCAAGGTCCCTGCTTCAACATCAATCAAAGCTCTTACAGTGGCGACGAACGGACGGCCAAAGATAAAGGGGTATCTGGCGTCTTCCTTTATGTCCATGATGACAAAGTCACATGGGACATAAGAGTCTTTTCCAACCTTGACAGGGACATCTTCAATGCTTCCTAAGGGAAGAGTCATAGAGTTATCTGCAAGTTGTATGGTCATTCTAGTTGGGAGAAGTTATGCAACCCCTAACCTCTTACAAAGGCAAAGTGGCGTGATAGATATGCTAGCACTGAGATCGGCCAATCCCTTCTTACATGAAGAGTCACCGATATGGCATGAAATCCCAAAGGATCCCGGGTCTTTCGGCTTCTTGGGCATCTTGCTCTGAATAATATCGGAGGTAGTCGTTGCTAACTTCACTATCTCATATTCTTCAGTTATATATTTCCTTGTGAGAAGTGACTTCAAGTACTTCGTCCAGGCTGGTATCTCAGCCAGAGCATCAAGGAAGGGTATATCAACATGAAGCTTATGCATGGCTTCCTTGAACTTATTGAAATGGGTATCAAGCTTTGTCTACTTCAAATGAGCTGGAAAAGGAGGATGAGGCTTGTATACTGGCACATCCAACTCAGGTGTGTCTTCTGCCTCTACAGCCAATGGTTCCTCCAATCTTGCTTTGTCTGTCTTATCAGCAGTTGGTTGTTCCTTCGGTTGCGACTCAGGTATTGTAGAGTCTTGGACCGGCTTGTGGCCCTTGTTGTTGTTGTTGTTGATAGGGGACTTGATTGGGATTCTAGAACAGAGAATTGTTCTGAAGATTGTTGTAGTTTCTATTCTAGAAGTTACCTCTAAAGTTCCCTTGATTCCCAAAATTCTGTTGTTGGTTATATTGGAATCTTGGCAGGCCTCGTTGTTGATTATTTGAACCAAGTTGTAGCGAGTTTTCTGCTCCAGAAGGATTTCTATATTGAAAACCAGGATGGTTCCTAGTTTGATTCGGATTATAGTATCCTTGACTAGGGATGGTATTGGTGGCGTTTAGACTTTCCATCTGACCATCATCTCCTTGGGCACAAGTATTGCCCAGAACAACATCATAAAGAATGTTACATGATAGAGTAGAATGATTAGTGCCTTTACATGCTTCACAAAACAATGAAGCTGACTTAACTTGTTCTTGTCGTCGAGGGGGTGAGTGTCTTCTTTCATAGGTGGCAAAAGATGATTCAAGTTGGTCTTGCTTGGCGACTAGAAGCTTAAGAGACTGAGCAATAGACTTGTACTTAGGAGTAGCTTCTGCCATAGCAACCTTCAGCACTCCTTTACTTACAGGTCTACCCTAGTTGGCTTGATTTTCAGCTCCAAGGGTGACAACCTTCCATGCGCTATCATAGCTTTGACGCATGAAGTTTCCTCCAGATGATGAGTCTAAAAATTTCTTGATGTCGTCATCCACACCCCTATAAAAGATTTTGATGAGTTGATTCTTAGGAATGCCATAATGTGGAAACTTACGCAGGAGCTCTTTATATCTTTCCCATGCTTCAGCTAGGGATTCTCCAGGGACCTGAGTGAATTGCGTTATTCGGCCCCTGATTTCATAGGTGAGAGAAGGTGGATAAAACTTTTCCAGAAAAACATTTTGAAGTTGTTCCCAAGTGGTGATGGGTTCGCATTGCAAGGAGTTATACCAACTCATGGCTCTATCGGCAAGAGAGTATTTGAAGAGACAGAGTCTGATGGCATCATCCGTGACTCCATTTTCCTTTGTCATGGCACATAGATCTATAAACCTCAGAAGATGTTCTTGACTATCTTCTCCTTGCTTACCATAGAAAGGATTGTTTTGAAGCAATGTAACCCAATGTGCTCTTATCTCAAAATTCAGAGCGTTGATGGGAGGAGGTTGTACTGGGTGGTGAACATCAGAGGCTTTAGGGATTCAGAATTCTCTAAGGTCTTTTTGTAGCTCAGCTTGTTGAGCTGCTGCTTGAGCTGCTTGAATTTCTTTTTGAACTGCGGCTCGGGCTTCTTGCATAAGCCTATCTCGTTGTGCATTAAGGGCTTGAGCTACCCTTCGGGCAATTTCCTCCTCTTGAGCCATTCTTGCTTGGTTCTCTCTGTACTGACGGTGAAAGGTTTTGTCTAGCTCAGGGTCAAAGCTAGCAGAGAGTCTGGGGCTGTCTGAGTAGCACATACACTAGACTTTGTGGGTACCTAGGATGAAAAGATCTCTCACTAGTAAGATGGACGGAGTAGAACTGAATTCAAGTATATATGATCGATAGTATCAAAAGTAAAAGAAAAACCTAAATTAGTCTCAAAAGAACTTGATTTAACTAGATGATTCTGTTGTCCCCGGCAACGGTGCCAGAATTTGATGTGGTACATTATCGCACTAACAAACTCACTCAGGGTTGAAATGTTGGGTTTTAGGGGAGACAGAGAAGGCAGCGGAAACAAAAAAAAATTCTCCCAAACCCATACTGAGGAAACGCGTCAACGTCTATATAATAGGAAAGGATGGTTTGTGGAATCATACCTTGTCCCGAGGCTTGCTCGGCGACAATACCTCGCGCAATGTGCGGTCTTCAACTCCGGACTTCGACGGTGTCTGTGCAGCTCCTAGTCGCACCGGGACTGACAACTCCTACTCGAACCGGACTGTCAGATGACAGTTGTCCTCCTAAGCGGAAGTGTCCTCCCGCCTCTGTAGTAGTCCACACGGACCACCTAGAACTCCACACTCCTTGTCCCACAAGGAAGTGGAAGGAGTCGCACCCTCCTGTTGACGTACTAGTCACCAACACACTCTCCTGCCTCCTGTTGCAACTGCAGTTGTCCTTCCCTTGCTGCACCTCCCTTTTGCGGGAAGCACTTGCTCAGGCTCTCTCACGGTTACCAAAACCAGAGAGAACGACAACTTGCAGAGCAACTGGTTGCACTGAGCTGTACTGTGAGAAGCCCCCAATACCCCCTATATATATAGGAGAGTCATGGGACAGGGTTCTCCATCCCGGGCAATGCGGGACTAAAGCAGGAGTAGAAGGGTTCGGGATTTTCCACCAAAAGCAACCATCTCGCAACCTGAACCGATCGGTTCATAAGTGAACCGGTCGGTTGGGGACCTGAACCGATCGGTTCACCACTGAACCGATCGTTTGGGACCCTTGAACCGATCGGTTCACTCATGAACCGGTCGGTTGGGGTTCCAGTTTGGTTCCCGATTGACTTTCCTTGTTTCTTTCCCAATTGGTATCGAATACCAATATTATTCCTAATCGAATTGGGCAATTTGAAACGAAAGGAAAATTCTCACCAATCCTACTTTCCCAAGTTGCTCGATTGCACCAGTTGAACCGATCGGTTCAACACTTGAACCGGTCGTTTCACTCTGTGCATGAGCCGATCGGTTCAACAATTGAATCGACCGGTTCAGCAACCTCAGCCGACCGGTTCATCACATGAACCGATCGATTGGGAGTGCAGGTTGTACAGAATCAGTCAAATGCGATTTCAATCAATCCGATACTCCAATCAATGCGTCCAACACCTTGAACCATACGATATTGAGCCATCGACTGATTGAGTGTTTAATTGAACTACCAAACTCTTTTAGTAATCAATCTAAACATTGCTTTGTGGACAAAACTCCTCTTCCAGGTTAAATCCTATGTGTGTGACCCTACAGGTCCATTTCACGTTGGCAGTGAAAGTCCATAACACTTATGACTTCACAAGCAAAGAGTGGTGCCTAGTCACACATCAGTGCTACCCAAGTGAAAGTAGAAAGTTGGAGAACAACTTTCATCCTACAATCTGTGAATGGTGTTACAGCGAATGTATAATTCCTTTGTCACTGATATCCCGAATGAACTCGAGGCATGGAACAGTCATCCTGTCAACGTTCATTCACTTCCTTGATCTCAGAGTAGACTGGAAGAGATATGTATGACATCAGTATCACATACTGATTCACACATGCGTGCACGCCTTTCTCAATCCTACTCATCAAGTGGCCATGGATATCAAACTCCCTCAAGAGGGACAAATCCCATATCTATCACTCACCCCTCAAAAGCCCCATGTGTCAAAGCCACCCAATCATCACCTTTATAACAACCCATGTTTCAGGACTGCGTTTGATGATGTCAAAGTGTGCCCAACGACATGTGTTGAGTGCAGTGATTTCAGGTCTAAGAATCACACTCACCACCATCACTGTGAGTACTGACTGTGACTACCATCTCATGGTTCCATGTGTCAAACTCACGGTGGGTCTGTCTGGTACCTTGTTCTCTAACAAGTACCTATGTGTTTGGTTTGATATCTCTATATCATGACTAATGAGATTCTGTCATCAACCAACACCACAATCTAGTCTTGTGTGTCATAGTTGTCTATCTACCTTCCATTATGACATCCGACTAGGGACATAACAAGAATGTACAAACTCTTAGCATCCGTATGATCTCATTGTTCAGGTCATGAACCTGAAGGCATACGTCATTGAGTACTGTCATTCTTTAGACATTCAATCTGTTCTATCACTCTCTCATATGACTGAACCAGAAAGAATTGGAAGCTTGCCTTTGATGTTTATTAAATCAATCTTAATGTATCCCACCAATCATCACATGATTGGCTCTCAGGGCATACATACCAACAAACTCCCACTTGCACTGCGAGCCAATCACCCATGAATCATATTCATAGTGATCTTCAAACATGTCCCACATGTTACTTTGCTCTAGTGCCAAAATAGTGAGTAATGGCAACACCTTGCCAAAGTCTGTATAAATTGCATGCCTCACATCTCTTCGTTGTACGTCACACGTATGAGATGGAGTTGCCGTAATATGCGATCTAGTATTCCATTGCTAACCTTTAGCCACATTGCATGATCAAGGATTCCAGACTTGTCATCAATGAGTGGAATATAAGGTCATCTCATGAACTTCCAGATCCATATAGTATTTACTGTTGTTCTCTAACACATAGATACTCGACATTTCCTTTTAAATGGTTTTATTGGAACACTTCCAATTATCAACAAACATTCACTTTTATACATCTCATGTATATATATTGCGATTAATTTTCTGTCCTTTCGGAAGTTCGCATCAATGTAACTCTTTACATCGAACTCTTCCTTATCTCCATAGAACTAGTACTTCACAAGCACTTATCAAGTTCTCATGGTATTCCAGTAACCCTTACTGGAAATAGACAGACATCCACTCGTCATGTCACATATACGAGTTATCAGGATGAGCACATCATATTGCCATGTCCTACATACAAGATGATGAATGCATTTTATTCTTGCCATGTCATACATGCAAGATAATGGGATGATTACATACATGATAGATCCATATCTATTCTTAGTGTTCCCATTCTTCATAAGAATTAGACACTTGGCCTTGGGATACTAACTCCATATAACATGGACAAGTTTTCTCCCACTGAATCTGTGCATACTAAACATTTTAGTACAGATTGCCAATGTATGCTTTCTCTTTCCAGGTCAAGAGATTTTCCGAGAACTATCTCTATAGATCTCTATTCCTATCACATAGGAAACATCTCCATCTTCCTTAAAGATAATTTCCACTTTTGGATTTCCAATCTAGAACATTTCCATTTCACATCAATATGTGGAATGTGAATACGCTCCCACTAAATCACAGATCCCTTTTTTATCTTTGACATATCAATCAAACCCTTTGATTATATCATCAAAGTAAAGATCCAATTTTGAGTTGCTTGTACTCAATCAATCACATTGATTAGTCCATTGTAACTTATAGACTTCATTTGCATTAATGGATTCATAAACCTTATAGGCTGTGTCACGTACACATCCTTGTTTTATTCCTCATAGGAATGCGGTTTTAGTATCCATATGCCAAATGTCTTAGTCATTAAGTTGCAATCAACAAGCATCATCCTTCTCAAAATGTTATCCATGTGTCTTAACACTTAAGACTCATTTGCACTTATGGATATGATCCAATGAGTGCTACCATCAAGGTCATACCTTATGGTTCACATGGATGTCATTTAGGATGTAACAGTCATAAACCATAACTCAAGATTCGGTTCCTCATATTCATCTTGATAGTTGACTCATCACATGAACAACTCATCACATAGATAATTGAGGTGTATCTGTTAAAGATATAAGAACTCACAACCCTTGTGATTCTTAATTTCTTTTATTAGTGTGGGGTATTCTTTTATTAAGAAGAATTCAGTTATTTGATAATCATTCTCTAACTCCTTAGAGTATGATTCCTTCTTGATTCAGACATCACCATGCCTTAATCATGAGTTTACTTACGGGTCTACCCTAGTTGGCTTGATTTTCATCTCCAAGGGTGACAACCTTCCATGCGCTCACAACCCTTAGAGTATGATTCCTTCTGCCATAGCAACCTTCAGCACTCCTTTACTTACGGGTCTACCCTAGTTGGCTTGATTTTCAGCTCCAAGGGTGACAACCTTCCATGCGCTATCATAGCTTTGACGCATGAAGTTTCCTCCAGATGATGAGTCTAAAAATTTCTTGATGTCGTCATCCACACCCCTATAAAAGATTTCGATGAGTTGATTCTTAGGAATGCCATAATGTGGACACTTACGCAGGAGCTCTTTGTATCTTTCCCATGCTTCAGCTAGGGATTCTCCAGGGACCTGAGTGAATTGCATTATTCGGCCCCTGATTTCATAGGTGAGAGAAGGTGGATAAAAATTTTCCAGAAAAACATTTTGAAGTTGTTCCCAAGTGGTGATGGGTTCGCATTGCAAGGAGTTATACCAACTCATGGCTCTATCGGCAAGAGAGTATTTGAAGAGACAGAGTCTGATGGCATCATCCGTGACTCCATTTTCCTTTGTCATGGCACATAGATCTATAAACCTCAGAAGATGTTCTTGACTATCTTCTCCTTGCTTACCATAGAAAGGATTGTTTTGAAGCAATGTAACCCAATGTGCTCTTATCTCAAAATTCAGAGCGTTGATGGGAGGAGGTTGTACTGGGTGGTGAACATCAGAGGCTTTAGGGATTCAGAATTCTCTAAGGTCTTTTTGTAGCTCAGCTTGTTGAGCTGCTGCTTGAGCTGCTTGAATTTCTTTTTGAACTGCGGCTCGGGCTTCTTGCATAAGCCTATCTCTTTGTGCATTAAGGGCTTGAGCTACCCTTCGGGCAATTTCCTCCTCTTGAGCCATTCTTGCTTGGTTCTCTCTGTACTGACGGTGAAAGGTTTTGTCTAGCTCAGGGTCAAATCTAGCAGAGAGTCTGGGGCTGTCTGAGCAGCACATACACTAGACTTTGTGGGTACCTAGGATGAAAATATCTCTCACTAGTAAGATGGACGGAGTAGAACTGAATTCAAGTATATATGATCGATAGTATCAAAAGTAAAAGAAAAACCTAAATTAGTCTCAAAAGAACTTGATTTAACTAGATGATTCTGTTGTCCCCGGCAACGGTGCCAGAATTTGATGTGGTACATTATCGCACTAACAAACTCACTCAGGGTTGAAATCCCTAAGTTTTTAACCAAAACAACGTGCAATCATACCACCCACAAGCGAACGGGTCTTATCGCAGTATAGTTGAGGATCGAATCCCAAGGGACAATGTTTTTAAGAATCTTTTACTAGTCAAATCTAGTTGAATCAAGACTAATAATTAGAACAAAGGATGATTTGAGTTTAATTAAGCTAATCGCAGGAAAGTAAAGAGCAGTATTAAAAGTTGATTAAAGATTAATGATGGGGATCGCTGGGATGGTCCCAGGTTTCACCGCACTACACATGCAAACAGATCCAATCACAAACATCTAGGCAAGATATAACTATCCAAATAGAGCTACTGCCAAAACCCCCCATACGGGTGTCAGGTTTGCGTAAGCATCACCTTAGGTATTAGATGTCTCGTCACCATCCAGATCACATACTTACTGCTCCAAAGATACAAATATCCAACTGAAGCTGCAGGTCCCCTATATAGGCGTTAGGCATACAGAAGTGTCACCGTGGGCTAGATGTCTCGTCACCTCACGGATCACACACTTGCTACTTCAGGGAATCCCATCCGATTTCTCATCAAGGAGTCAACCGCATTAATCGACATTCAAATCCTACATATTGGAGTTCTCACTACATAGGAAACGAACAAGATAAATGCAAGCAGGTGATCAATCCACAAGCACACATCGACGATTAACAACGAGATGAAAAGTTATATACATGCCATGGAATGTTTAGTATTTGAACATGTAAGCATGGGCAGTGGGGCTAGTCCCCGCACCCCAGTGAAAATGAACTGCTTTCTCATGATGAGAGAAACAAGAAAAGTAAGAGAGAGAGAAGATTCCGCCATGAGTATGTTGACGACGATGATCGCAGCTCAATGGAGAAATGATCTTCTACACAATGTCAGGGCAGATCTGGACAAGGAGGGAAGAACACCATGGTAGATGGGGCAAATCTTCTCTTCACCTTCTCTTTATTCTCATAGTCCTCGCTCGTAGAAGGAGGAGTATCTTGTGGATGAGATGGCAGCGTAGAAACGACGTAGATGCAGCAGATCTGGATCTGGATCTAGATCTAGATCTAGATCTGGATGAAGTGGCTTGCAAATCTAGAGTCTACACTCCAGATCTGGGTGAACGGGGCACAAAACCAACACGGGGGCAAGTTCTTGGCTATGGAGGTTGTCTCCTTAGGCCTAGGACAGACCTGTAGCCTAACGGCGTCCGTCGATGATGCTTTTACGGGCTGGAGTCGCGTTCTATTTATAGGCAGATTTGCACCAACTTAAATTCGTGACCTTGGCATTTCTACAGCAGGTCGCGGCTTTTTCCGTGGTCGTAGCTTTTGGTAGTAGGTCATGAATCTTTGGAGTCGCGATTATCTGAGGTCGCGATCGTGCTGGGTGATGGAGAGCAGAGGCAATCTGTAGGCTGAGAAAGAACAGAACTGCGGTTCCCTCATGGACTGGTCGCGATTGAGAGGAGATTAGACTGCGGGCAGAAGGAGCAGGACCTCGGACAGGTGTCTGCGGTGGTGGAGACGAGGAAGGTCACAGTTGTTTACAAGGACCAGGCCGCAGTCTTTTGGCTTGGTCACGATCATTGGAGAGTTGTCGTGACCGCGGTTGTGGTTAGAGGAGGCCTAGGTCGCAAATTCGGGACCGCGGACAGGTGTCCGAGATAAAAAGGAAGAGAGGTCGTGATTCCTTTTCCACGGTCATGATCTTCAAGTGGTCGCGATCATGAAGAAGGCAGGTCGCGGTTGTGAAAGTGAGATCGCGGTTCCCTTGTTGCTCCCGGTCGCGATGTAGGGTTTAGCAGCGATCGCAGTCGTGGGAGAGTGAAGGGTGCTGGTCGTGATTTGTTTATGGGAAGGTGGGGCCCAGCGATTTGCTGAGAGGCGAGTGAATAAAAGAAGAGAAGAGGGGGTGGTGCTCGTTGTTGATCAGAACTAAACAAGGCCCAAAAGAGAAGGGTATGGGCCTAGAAGATGAGGCCCAAATCTTGAAACGACCTACACAAGGGTGTAAAAAATGCAATTAAATTTGTGATAGTTCAATTAAGCCCAATATAAGTTGCATATAAGAAGATATAGCCAATAAACACGAAGAAGCAAGGCAAAACTGGGCCAGAAGAGGTGATTGAACTGAGATGAATATGCATTCATCAGAAGGTGAAGTCAAAGGAGGAAGATCCAAGAAGAGTGGGTAATTCCTACAAGGCTGAAGACTTGTGCAAGAGTAGGTAAGTCCTTGGAAGAAGGCGGAAGACTCCTTGCAAAGTGGGTAAGTCCTTGGTAAGGTTGAAGACTCTTTGTATTGGATAGGTAAGTCTTTTGTTTGGTCATGTATTGTAAGTCTTATAAATGAATATAAGAATGCAATGGTTAGGAAATCCTAGAGGTTGACCGCTCTAGGTAAGTGGGCTGACATATTTCTAGTTTGAAGTGTGGAACCACTCTAAATTGCTTGTCTACTTGTGTTTGCTCAATCTCTCTCTCCCTTGCTATGTATGTTATAGTTGCACACAAATTTCCTATTTAGAAACCTTATCTTGTGATATATCTTGAAGGTCTAATGAACTTTTTTTAAGTGCATTCATCTCTATTCACCCCCCTCTAGATAATCTAATCACCCATCTAGGATCCAACAATTGGTATCAGAGCGGGGCTTCTCTAAGTATACTTCAACAAGTAGGAGAAGATGGGTGACTACCAAGGAGGGAGATACTTGATCAGCCTTTCAATCTTTGATGGGAGGAATTTCCTCTATTAGAGAAGAAGGCTTCAATTCTACATCTAAAGATCAAGTATTAAGATGTGGCAAATGGTGAACAGCTCATACATGCTACCAAAGATAAAGATTAAATAATGGGATGAAGCTACCTTGAAGAAAGCAACCTTGAATGCTAGATCCATGCACATCCTCTATGTCTCCATGACCCCCACCAAGTTCAACCAAATTTTCTCACATGAAACATCCAATGAGGTATGGAGAAAGCTATGCATCACTTATGAAGGGACAAATCAAGTGAAGGAAAGTAAAGTCTACATGCTCAAAGGGCTACTTGAGAACTTCAAGATGGGAAAGGAGGAGAGGATAGCCAACATGTACTCAAGGCTCAATACCATTGTGAATGGTCTTGCTGTTCTAGGACATCCTATGTCTAGTGGAGAGATCAACTCAAAGATCCTTAGAACTATTCCCAAGAGATGGGAACCCAAGGTGACTTCCATTGAAGAAGCAAGGTCTCTTAAGGATATTCCTATTGAAGAGCTCATTGGAAATCTACAAGCACATGAAGCCACACTTGACAAGAGGGAGGAAGTAGAAAGATAAGAGAAGAAATAGCTAAAGAGAATGAAGAAGGCTAAAATGAAGGCTCAAATTGAAGCTATCATGGAACAAGTCTCTCCATCCTCTCAAGTTAAAGAAGATGTCATGTACTCCAAGGGTGGATTCTACAAAGGCAAGAAGACCCATCATCACAAGAAAAGAGAAGATAAGTGGCACTCAAGCCCAAGTGACTCCTCCAACTCAAGCTCAAGTGAAGATTCAAGTGAAGGATCAAGCTCAAGCTCTAGTGATGAAGGAGAATGTCATTTTGCTCTTATGGCATCAACAAGTAAGGACTCAAGTGAGGTAAATCTAAACTCCTTAGATAAAGAATCTTTGATTGTTATTATTCATGATACTTGTACCTCTCTTAAGTCTTCTAAAAGAAAAAGAAAAAAGCTTGCTAGAGTTGTTGATAATTTGCATGTAGAATTAAATGATCTTGAACATTCAAATTCTTGCTTGCTTGATGATAAAAATGCTTGTCTTAGCCAAGTAGACTCTCTTAAACTTGAAAATGCTAGTTTGCTTGATAATATTGGATTTCTAGAAGCTCAACCTCTCATGCCTAGTTCTAATGAAGAGCATACTTTAATTATTGATTCTCTCATGCATGATATTGATGTTCTTAAATCTAAAAACAAGGATAAAGATTTTGTTTCGCAAGAATTAAAAACAGAAAATGCCTCCTTGCTTGCTAAAATTAATGTGCATAAATCTTGTTCTAGTTCTACTAATAGAGAGAATGATGTTGTTGCTCTTCATATTGATAGTGATTCTTATTTAACTAAAGCTCTTTTCTTAGAAAATGATCTTTGCATGCTAGAGATAATATTAATCAATTGTCTTCTACTATTACCTCTCTTATGCATGACAATGATAGTTTGAGATCTTCTTTGCAAAGATTCTTAGTTGGTAAGAAGAGCCTTAATGACATCCTACACCATACTACTAAACAAATTGGTAGACATGGTCTAGGGTATGATGGTAGTCAAAGGAACAACAAAGGTAAAGGACCTCCAATCTTCCATGGAGAATCCTCTAGTTCCAAGACTATGGACACATGCAACTATTGCAATAAAATTGGTCATTATTCTACTTTTTGTCCTTTTAAGAAAGCACCCAAGAGCATTAGGTCTTGGGTTGCTAAGCTAACCCCTCTGGACCCAAAAACATGATTGGGGACCATTTCATCTTTCTTCTTGTAGGTACTTGCAAATGGATTGACTTGAGATATTGAATTGCAAATTGACTTCTCAATCCACATGAAAGAAGAAAGGTGAGATGTGTATGAGGTGAAAACAAGTGGAAAAGAAATGGTAAGCACAAAGGTAATGTTTCTCTTGATCTTAACCAATCCTAACTTGTTTTGTCAAGATAGTGTGCACTATACATATGGTTTTTGAGTCAAAAGTGGCATTTTGTGTTTCTCTTCACACTCTTGCTCAAAAACTATTTATGATGCTTCTATAGTGCATTATTAACTTGCTTAGACATGTTTGGATATGGTTTGTATATTTAGCATGCCTTTAATATGTTTTTATGAAATATATGTACTTTGTGACAGTTGCTCTGTTGGTCGAGTTTGTCCTATTTGAAACTCGATCGATAGGCACCTATGGGTGTTGCCAACAGCTGTCATCGGTCGAGTTGTCAACACACAGAACTCAACCGATAACACTGTGCACAGAATACACAGTTGGCTTATTGAATGAGAATTTCCCTCTCAACTAGATTTTCTCAACCAATAGCCTTATTCTTTGACACTCTATTTTGGTACCTTTATATACGCATAATTTCCATGCTTTAAATTGCCTACCTTGATTACAACTCTATCTCTCTAATTGCTCTAAATTGGTATATCTATATCTTGCAATTACTTGCTTTGAGTTGTTTTGCAGGTTTTGATGATGATCTCTTTGGATCTCTTGATTGTGTCTAAAATTTCTTCAGTTGTACTCTAACTTGCTACATCTATCTAGGTGTATATCTTGTTTTGATACAACCTTGAGGTTCTTAGGGGTAATCATCTTATGGTAAGGATGCATATCTAGTGAGTTATTTCCTTTCATGCTTCTGAAATTGCTTATCTCTTCGTTTGGATATATCTCTACATCTACTCATAGCTTGTTGTATCTTGTGTATCTTTTGGTATCTCTTGTTATGATCTAGATCCTACTAGTAGTCCTAACTTATGATATCACTACTAGTAGTTCATATAGATGTAGTTCTAACCTTGTTTATAATTGGCATCTTTGCTCATCTATATGCTATGCTTGTATCTTGTCTCATACATGCTCAAGCTTGTTCCTTGAATTGCATATCTACTATCTTGAGTTGCTTGCATAACATTGTGATGCAGGGTACATAGATCTACATTTTTTTATAGGGGGACGGGAAACCCTATGATATACATAGATCTACATTATATGTAGAAGTTGGAGTATTTTTTGGATTTTATGTAGATTTTGTTCCGGTTTCAATTTTTGGTGCAAGACTAGTGTTTTTCATGCAGAAACGACCTTCTGAGCAAGGCTCATGCATTGCCATGAGCCCTGACACTTTTTGGGCAAATTTTTTCATCTTGAGGGTCAAAATTGCGATTTATTGTCTTTCTACAGCACTTATCTTACATTTTGGGTTGTTCAAGTATATGCTTTAACTTGCTTTTATTTCTATGCTTGGACAAGCCCCTATCTATTCTCTTCTACTCTCCTCATATATATTTGTGTTATCTCATTTATATTTAACAAGTGATCTTTCTTATTTCTTCATAACCCCTTTTTGAAATGACAAAGGGGGAGAAAGGTATGTCTTCTTTTAAAAGAGGAAGACGACATGTCTTACATGAAGAGGAGAAGTATGTCCATGTAAAGGGGAGAAGGTAAATGTGAGAAGACATATATGTGTAGAACATATATGAGTAGAAGACATAGTATTCTATAAATGTTATGAAAGCTAACCATGCAGGAGAAATAGCATCAACTGAGGGGGAGTATGAGAACTCCATGCGCATCAATTGAGGGGGGGCATATGAGCTCAATCCTATTGAAACCCCTTGGCTTCTCCAAAGGTATGATTTTACTTAAAATCTTTCAATACATTTATGCAATGGTTTGTCATCTTCAAAAAGGGGGAGAATGTTGACTCAAGGTCAATTAGGTCAATGTTGACTCACGTCTAAATTGACTAAACCCGTGTTTTGATGATGACTAACCATTCCACATATTGGTGTCTAATGTCTCTACTTGAGTGATTTCAGATTAGGTATAGACACACTCCAAATGCCCTAACTTGCGCATCTCAAATTGGAGAAAAGACAAGTCAAAGTCAATACAAGTGCACGTTTTTGTAATATGATGTAAATCCATTAGAATCATGGTGTAAATCACTTGTAGTGATCGTATGACTTGTAATTAATCTTAGACAAATATCAGGAGCACTTAGATCGAATGTTTAAGCACTCAAAATCCATTTTCCAAAATTCACAACTGGTTGTTCATCGGTCGAGTTCTATGAGTTGCAAACTCGACCGATCCTGATTGGATCTTGAAAATGACTTTTGATCGGTCGAGTTTACACTACACAAAACTCGACCAATGGAGTACCAGACCAATTTGATTTTCATTGGTCGGTCGAGTTTCCCCAGGACAAACTCGATCGATGGTCTGAATATCGGCTTTGTCTTTTACTCTATCGGTCGAGTTATCCTTATAGAAACTCGACCGATTGCATTGTACGGAAAAGTGCAGAAAAGTGCTTCTAGCCATTGTGGAGTTGCAACAAGTGAAAATGTATCCATTGCAAGCCACAAAACATCTAGTTTTCATTCTCAAGTGTTCCCAAAGGCTAAGAGGCATCCCCAACTATAAATAGGACCCCTTAGGCTTCATTCCAAGATTGGGCATTCATTGCAAAACTCTATGTGAGGTTCCTATTCTATAGTTGAGTGCTTCCTACAGCCCTTTCTCTCTCTCAGCTTAATCACTTGCTACATCCATTAGAGTGAGTAGGAAATCTATAAGAGAGCTAGTCCTACATGTATATCTTGTGAGGCTCTCACTTCCACGACCTCCCTTTCTCTCAATTCAATCATGAAGATGAAGGTTCTCTCTCTTGGCTAAGAGAAGTGAAGAAGAACGAGGGAAGGAGTCCCTTGGTGAAGATCAAGGCTGAAGACTTGGAGAAAGAGTGGGTAAGCCCTTGGTGAAGGTAGAAGACTCCTTCCTCAAGTGGGTAAGTCCTTGGTGGAAGCTTCTCCGAGTGAAGGTGAAGTCAAAGGCGGAAGATCCAAGAAGAGTGGGTAATTCCTACAAGGCTGAAGACTTGTGCAAGAGTAGATAAGTCCTTGGAAGAAGGCGGAAGACTCCTTGTAAAGTGGGTAAGTCCTTGGTAAGGTTGAAGACTCTTTGTATTGGATAGGTAAGTCATTTGTTTGGTCATGTATTGTAAGTCTTATAAATGAATATAAGAATGCAATGGTTAGGAAATCCTAGAGGTTGACCTCTCTAGGTAAGTGGACTGACATAGTTCTAGTTTGAAGTGTGGAACCACTCTAAATAGCTTGTCTACTTGTGTTTGCTCAATCTCTCTCCCCCTTTCTATGTATGTTATAATTGCACACAAATTTCCTATTTAGCAACCTTATCTTGTGATATATCTTGAAGGTCTAATGAATTTTGTTTAAGTGCATTCAGCTCTATTCATCCCCCTCCCCTAGAGCATCTAATCACCCATCTAGGATCCAACATATCTCACATCCAGTATGAAGCATCATGATATGATAGGATTTTCATTCTTAATCATGTTTCTTCCTCATTTCTTACGAAGAGAGACATGTGTAATGATATACAATATAATGATAAAGACACAACAGTGGTCAATTATGAGTGGATCCCAGAAAAATGCTTAAAGCATGGATTCTTATACCATGAATCCAACATAATATTTGGATATAGTTTATAAGGTTCCATATAAAGAAGGTTATAGATCGACTTCTAATGTTTCTTTGTTAAAAAATTCTAGTACTCCTTCATCTACATAGGAGGATCTGATGAATCTAAATTTGAATGTGTCTATTAAAATGAAACATATATTGACCTCCCTCTACTATTGTTATAGATTGTTCATCTAGTTTGGTGGAAGAAGTTGTCACAGTAATGACACTGAGAGTGACATTTTTTTAATTTTCTATCATCTAAAAGTCCACAATGTCATGTCTTTTCCTCCAGTTCTTGTAGTAAATCCAATTTGTACCCATGTCACACTTGTTCACAGTACTCCTGATTTAGAGGGTTTCATCAATGTGGTATCAATTGAAGTCTTACTATAAAACTAGTTAGAATTAGAACTTTGTACCAAAAGACATACACTTGATATATAATAACATGTTCTTTGTGTTGAACTATGTTTATTGTTCAACTATTGGGATTGGGGCATCCAAAGGTAAATTCATCCCTAAAATGTTTTTAATGGATAGATTTTCTTTGTTGTCATGGAATCATGGATGTCTTAATAAACATGGTCATCATGATAAAATTAGGGATAGTATTATCCATAATAATGTTCTTATGGTCATCTTTATTGAAACCAAAATAAGAAATAGGAAAATGGTGAAGGCTATGGATAGAGTATGTTAGAAAATGGTGAAGTCTATCGATAGAGTATGGCCAAGTTCCAAATGGATCTCTAACTCGACTAGTCATCCCAGGGGAGGATCATGATTTGTTAGATCCCAACCATATAAGTAATTCTATTTTAGTTGTACTAATCAATGTCTTAGTTGTGATGTCTCTTACAAGGTATCAATTTTATTTTATGCGCTATATATGGACACAATGATTATAGTAAAATAACTATTTGAGGGAACACCTTGTAAGTCAGAGTCAAATTCATATTGATAATTTTTTGCTTGTGGGTGATCCCAACGTAGTGAGGCTTTCTTTTGAAAATAATAGGTAGATCTAGAACCTCTTCGAGATCAAAGGCTAGCTTCAACCCCTAAATTCTCAACTCTAGTATTTTGGATCTTGACTTGAGGAGTGCCCTTTTACTCAGGATAATAGACAAAAAGAGTGTAAGTTTATTGTTTCTATAATATATAGATTTTTTATGGAACATAAACTTCATCATTCTTATCCTAGTCTCTGGCAAGAAATTATTCATAGCTTATATAGTGATCATAGGCAAATTGTTTTACATGGAGGTGCTTCTAATAATAGGATAAAAAAAATTCAAATTCATCAATTCTAGGGAAGCATCTTGGTTTTCTTTTGGTTGTATTTAATGTGTGGACCATTGATATTAAAGGAAACTATATGTACAAACTCTATTCTAAGTTTAGATTCATCAAAGATGCCTTAATGAAGTAGAATTACAAATAATTTGGTAACATCCATGACAATGCATATATTAAAGAATAAGAGGCTATGGAAGTTGTTAGCTATGGAAGTTGTTTCTATTGAGTCTAATCCAGATGACAATGGTCTAAGAGGCATTGCTACTTCTAAGAGTGGACATGTCATAGCCTCACCCAACGAAATCTTTTTATAGTCATAAATGAAGAATTCATGTATTGTATCAAGGGAATAAGAATACAAGTTCTTTCCATGAATCCATGAAAACAATAGAGCTAGCAACAAGATCAACTACCTTAATATTGATGGTGTTAACAAGTACGAGGATAAAGGCATCACTAAGCATATCAACAGTTATTATACTAGTATTTTCAGTCAAGGGTGTCCTCTTGATCGGAATATTTGAATGGTATTCACATCCCTTCATTAACTTATGAGTAAATTTCTTTTCTGTGTAAAAGTTTGAATTAGGAGAAGATTGAAAAGGTAGTTTTTGAAGGTAAAGAGGATAAGAGCCAGAACCTTGATGGATTTGACATTCTCTTTTATATAAAAATGTTGGCTTCCAGATTAGAGGGGTGCAGTTAATGTTATTATGAATTTCTTCTCTAGTACTAAGCTTTTGAAAGAAGTAACTTCTTTTTTTGGGAGAAACCATTACTCTATATTAAGAAGCGATCCATTTGTTAGAAAATGAGTTCATACAGAGATTAACCTCTTGGTTAAGACATGGAGGTTTATGAATGAAACTTACTGCAACAACATTGTGTAATGCATATTTTGCTATCTCGTCAGCCACCATGTTGCTAGCTTTGGGGATGTGGGTGAAGCTAGAGTAGTTTGGGATTGAGTTGAGGATGAATTGGATGTGTGGTATGAACTTGGGTTGTGTTGTCTTGTGTTGGGCACACCAGTGGATAGCCTGACTAGAGTCAAATAGAATTAGTGGTTTGGGAAAGCTCAACGTGTGGCGGGTTGAGGCTGCTAGCATGATTTCTTGAATTTCTTCATCCAGGTTGTTGGTCATAGAACTAACTTGACTGATACCTCAGACACAGGAATTGTTGTGGTCAATGATGTGAATACCCGATATGCTTCCCTCAGATACCTGATTGAAAGAAACATCCATGAAAATGAAATGGGAGTACTCATTGAGATTTGTGGCAGTGTTGTTGGAGAACGCCTGGCTCGAGGCTGGTTTGGTGTAAATATATGTGGGGAAGGCAATAGAATAGACTTGTTCTTTTATAAACTTGATAATAACTTTAGAAGGGCATATAATGCCTTCATATGCAACTTCATTGTGTACATCCTAGAGGTGCCAGTGTGCAACTACAAAGATGGTGACATCCTTTCCTAGGTTGATAATGGAAATAACTCAGTCTTCGTCATTCATCGTGAAAATGTGTGGAGGGCAATTTATTCCTTCCCATACCTCCCTGTTGGAATGGCAATCATGAAAATAGTGGGGGAGGTTTTGTTAGAGTTATAATAGTGTGGGCATAGGCTCAAGACCTCCATATGACATCGACATTTTTTCATGTTTGTAAGGATAACTTTGTGTGAGATTACCATAGGAAAACTTTGATCCTCGCAGGGATTTTTAGTTTCTAGAGTCTTGTCTAATTGCCAGGAGTGCCAGTCTCCTTCTCCTTACATATCCAGTAGTAAGAGGATTTAGCTAAGAAGGTTCTATGGGGGTCATTCTGCCATGACTGCATGTCAAAGCCCATTGTATCAATTGGAGGAAGGATATCATGAATTCAGAATTGAATGTTTGTTAAAAGATAGAGGTTGATGAAGTCCCATACATGTGTTCTTGTATTCATGGAGATAACATGAAGATCATCAAGATCATAAGGTATGTGCAAATTAGGGAATTTCCCAGTGATACTAAAGTTAGCTAACCAATGATCATGCTACACATTGGTATTGTGTCCATCGTTAGTTATATGCTTGCAATTGGCCACCAGTCACTAGATGTTGTTCCTAATGAATATCCAGGTTGAGGAGCAGGGACCCATGGATGTTGTTCCATTCTTGGATACTTGTCTTGTATAACTTGGACCCATAACTTATCTTTGTATTTGAGAAATTCTGAGACATTTTTATCATAAGCGCTTGGTTGAAAATTACTTGCATCTTTGATGTCAATGTCTCCAATGGATTTCAGTTAGGAAACTTTCTTCCAGGTAACTAAGGAAGTTTTCTTCTACTCACTTGAGCCTTAACAAATGAATCTTGGTACATGGCTATTGATTTCATCGCATGGGGGTGATAGGGCAATGGATTGCATAGAATAGGTTGGGATGGTTTAAAGAGTGGCTTTGGCACGTGTGATCTGCCATGTACGACCCTTGACCTAGATTTATGGTTGATCTTTCTTTCTTAGCATTCTTATATGCTTAAAACCTTAACCTAATCTCATTATGTGCTTTGAAAACATGTGGCATTCTTATGTTTTCAATTTGATCCAGTTTGGATGTTGTTTCAGCTAGATATGCTTATATGTGCTTATTTTGGACCTAATTGCGATTTACCCATGTTTGGGGTTTATCTTGCAAATTTTCACATGATTGATGAGCCTCACGTGTTTTGGCATCATGTTGAATAGATTGGTTATTTAAGGCACTTTGTTGTACATTGGTTTGATGAGATGGTATCACATGTTGATGTTCTAGGGTTTGCTTGGATGTCCTAGTTTGATGTTAACCTTGAGTGTTGACCGATGATTTCCCTTGGTTTTCAGTGACCATCATGTTGTTTCTCCGACCTTGGTTTCTATGATTTATGAGTTTTGAGTTCACCTAGTGGTCTTGGCGGTCGAAGATTCGAGGAACCCTAGGGTGCATTCTATGTGATCCATGGCCTTTTGATTCCCTTTGACTAATTGAGCTTTTGGACCAAGTTTTCCTTTGATTGATGAGCTTTATTGGACCTGGTAGGTCTCTAAGTTTCCTTGTTTTTATCACCCTTGTTGCATGCATGATCTTAGTACTTCCATGGGTGAGTTATGATGGACAAGTGGCACATGTTTGCATAACACCTAACCTCCCTTCTCTCTACCCTTGGATATATCTATAGCCCTCTCTTTACATGCAAGTGATCCTTTTGCACCTTCTTATTTCTCTCTTATTCTTGGATTTCGTCCCTCTCTTGTGTTATTAGTGGTGAAGGAAGGAGCTTGACCTTGGAGAAGGTGGTTGAACCTCTTTGCATGTTGATCTAGGGTTTGCAGCAACCCTTTCTTTTGTGATCATTTGGTATTCCTTGGTCTTGGTAAGTGATCTACCCTTCTTGATATCTATTTTCTTGATACCCTACCTTTATTATTTCTCTTTATTGAATCCATGGTTCTCCATGGTGGTGCTTGAGTTGAGCTTGAGGAACTTCTCTCTTCTTGGCTGAATTCATAGTTTTCAATAGTAGTGTCTAAGTTGAGTTGAAGATCTCCTCACTTCCTTGTCTTTTCATCCTAGGGTTTTTTCCCTCTTTCTTGTGCTTCTTTAACCTAGGGTTGTTCTTTTTTCTTTGAGGTGGTGTTAGCTTGGACGTGGAGGTGATCAAGCTAGGGTTTTCTCTCTTCTTGGAGCATCCTTGCTTTTTGGAGTTGTTTCTTCATACCCAAGGCGAGTTATATAATTTTCTCCTTGATTATAGTTGCACTTAATCTTACATGTAAATAACCTATCTCTAAAACGTGGTTCCAAGTAGTATGATGATGATATCTTGAGATAGGGTTTAAGTTTCTTGCTGATTCTTGAGTAGATAAAACCCTATCTTATGAACCCTAATCTTGTGCAAATTTATCTTGTTGATGATGGAGGTATTGATTCTTACAAGCATGTACTTAACGTTGGTTTTCTTCCTCATAATCATGGTTTTGTTTCTTTCTTGATTATGGAGTTTTTGGACACATGGATAATAGTAGAAACGTTGGTTTTCTCTCTTGTTCCATAGTTCAATTTTCTCTCTTATGGTGATGGTCGACGTTAGGGTTTGATGTTTTTTTCCTCCTTAAGGTCTACCCCTAGATTTTTTTGGTTTCATGGTGATGTACAATTTGTTGGATCGTGTGGTTGATGTTTTTTTCTCTCTCTTAATGGTAGACAAGTATTTATAGCCATGTTGGTCGCTAAGGTCTCTACACTTTGATGGTTGTCGAGTTCTATATCTTATGTGGTCAATGATTCAATGTGTTTTGGGTCTCTAAGTATGGATCCCCTTAGTGTTCGTTGAGGTGGCTATCTCCTTCAGTCGATGAAGTGATGAGGTTCCTCTTCAGTCGACATGCACTTGTGTTCTTCATTCGATGATGATTCAAGTGTTCTTTGACCAATAATGTACTTGACTCAAGTGGCCTCTAGGATGGTGTGTTTCTCTTCGTTCGATGACTTGATGTGGTTCTCTTCGGTTGTTATGTGTTGACCCAAGTGGTCTCTTTGGGTGATTCATCTCTTCGACCGATGATGATGGTGTGACCTATTTCTCTTTGGTCGATGAAAATTCATGGACATGTGTTTGCCTTGTGTTTTCACATTGTGATAATGATAGTTGACCGTTTTGCTTCCAATGATGTTGGAGATGGTGATAATTAGGGTTGAGTATTAATTGTTGATTTGAAACCTTGATTCAGTTACAGCGTTGAAACCTAACATAATTACAAGTACATAATGAAGTTTCTTAGCTTGCTTGAGTAATTAACATGATGATAAAGTATTTTTCTCTCTCCTAATGTTGTAACCCTAATTTGTTGTTAAATGAGCATCATGGTTATTGTTTGGTGTGATATCTCTTATATGGCATATGTGTGATTATTATGATCCTTGATGAGGCATGGGAGATGATGATTTTCTTTCAAGGATCAATGTGAATGGTCTTATGACCCTAGTAATGGCTTTGTGTTCCAATTGAGGTGATAACCTCTAGTGATGTGATGAGGGACTGATATCCCATGATAATGTGAATATGATGATGGCCTTGTGTATGGAAGTGGAACAATACCATGTGATGATGTGATAAACCTTATATTTCATATGTTTTATATCTTGTGAAGTTGTAATCTACCTTTATCTTTGTAGAATCTTTCTCGGGTTTGTACGTAGCTTGATTGATGCAGTTAAAATATAACCAATTGGCATTAACTAATCAAGTGGAACCCTAATCATATAGTTGTCTTGGCCATATATCCATCCCAATGTCAAAACTAGATGGATGGTGAAATGGGTATTCCTAAGGGAAACTCAGAGCGCATATTGTTGAGTATGTGGGGTGCTTGCAGAGTACATACTTGTCATCCATATCCCAAGGTGTTTGAGAATAGTAGTGGTCGTGTCTTGGTTTTATATATGTGATATGTGAGGACAGTAGTGAGAACAACTATAGTGGTACCTCAGTGGAAGGGTTCTGTACCCTGGTATCTAGTATCATGACCTGTACCAAGGAGGGCTAGCTGTTTTTCAACTAGAGTATCTGTTGTTGGTGGCAGTTTGACTGATATGTCACTGTGGTATAGATTCGTACTTGGTGCGGTTTTCCATGCATGTGTGATCTTTCGAATTTATAAGGCCCCAAACAAGGTTCACTCACAAGACTAAAATATGCTCCAGCAAGCTCACGGGGTCATGTTGTAGTATAGGTGAGAGGCAAGAAAAGGGGGTCGATCCACAGGGAGAAAGGGGGCACTGGGGCTAAGTTAATGTGAGCTACGTTCCTAAAGCAGAGTGTAGGGTTTTTAGGGTTTAACGGTTGGTTTTGGTTGGTTACACTAAGATTGCAAGAAATTAACAATATGAAGGAAACTAGATTACCAAAAACCCTAAATTACCCTAAGCAAGTTAAGACTAATGAGCTAGGCAAAATGATTAACTAAGCAAGAGCAAGGAGGAATTATGATTAAGATACACTATACTTAATAATTCAAATTAACAACTAAGAGACAATTTAAGCACTAGAGCAAGAAAGAACCTAGGTTATCACTAGCTAACAAGATTAACACTAGCAAGCTCCAAATAGCGCTAACTACTTAAGCAAGAGGTAGCTATCAAGAAATAAGCAATTAGCTAAGAAGCAAAAAAGGCAAATAACTAAACTAGCATTAACATGCTAACTTAACAAGGTGGGTTTTAAGCAATGAGCTGGATAGGTGGATCGTTTGGGAATAATACTTTGATATTAGTTGGGGGTTAACATAGCATGCAAGTCTTATATCTTTTATCTAGATTGCCAAACCAAACAACAAGGCAAGTTCTATTTGAACCTACCCTATGCTACTAGTTGGGGAACTAGGGCTAGGTGTAATTCTAATAGTACTTGGCAAGTCTAGGTTTCTAGGGTAAGTGGTATTATGGATATTGTGGGACAAGGGTAGGAAAGGGGTAGAGATGAGGGTGTTTCACCTCATGTTACACACCATCTAGCCTTTAGAAAACTCTAGGAAATTGCACTAATCACTCTTACACTAGCTACTTAGATCTCACACCTACTTGTAGGAGAAGGAATTTGTATGTGGGAACAAAGTGTGTTACCTAGGGATCCACTAATTGGACCTAGGAGCAATTCCTAAGATAGCCACATACATTCTATTTTCTCCTAGAAGCTAGGTGTCTTCAAGCATCATACAATAGGAAATCCATGTTTAAAAGCACATACCACAAGTAAGATAATGGGAAATGAGATAAAAGTAAGAGACAATCATCATAGAATGGAAATATGTTCATTACAAGTTATTTTCCCCCAACATGGTATCAATGTAACATTTTAGCCCCAAACATCCCACCACTAGGGGCTTAGCTAGACATGATCATGCAAAAGACCAAAGAAAAGAGAAGAAAGAGGTCGAAATCCATGGAGCTCATGGTAGATTTTCCTCCTTCACCTCCTAGAAGCTCTAGGATGTGGCTCCTCCTACAAGGTACGTGAATATCATAGAAAGATGGGGGATCATGGTGGGAAACCTAGAAAACTAGGTTTGTAGGGAGGAAATGGAGTGGAAGTGGAAGGTAGTGTTGGCTAAATTGACATTAGTATAATCCCTTTGTTTCGATGATGACAAACATTTCATTCTTGTGAATCTAACGTGCTACTTGAGTGTTGCAGGAATTAGGTGGATGATACACTACTTGGAAGATCTAAAAGCTCAAAGTTGTTTTAATTCATGATTGTAATCAAATGTAAACACTTGTACAAATATATAATGTATAGGTACTTAGACATCATGTAAATCAAGCATTAGATCTTCCTTAGCCAATCACAACACTTAGATAGGTCATCCCCTATATTAGTGTCACAAATGCACACTCACACACACACTTAGTAATTAGTTTAAAATGTTGAAATAGGGTCAATCTCAGTCGACAAACTCCTCGACCGAGACACTCTCGGTCGAAGAGTTTGTCGACCGAGAATGACCCAGGTAGCCGTTAGACACAGCAGACAAAGTAGTTGGGAGTTGGATCAGAACGTTAGATACACTTGACTCTAGACAGTCCCTCGGTCGACAAAACTTTGACCGACTGGGATCTCGGTCGACAATTCCTCGACCGAGAATGTCTCTGTCTGCACTTTTCAGAATTAATTAACTAGTCGTTGTTAGTGCAACTAATGGATACCTAACGGCTAGTTGAGCACTTAAAACCCCCTAGAAAGTGTCTATAACGTCCTTAAGAATCCATAGGCCATTCCTATAAATAGGACAAGCCATAGGACACCCAAAACACACTTGTGCATATACTTGAGCTTACACTTGCAATTGGAAATCCGTTTTGAGCAATTGAGCAACACTAGCATTGGCTATTCTTTTCCTTGCTCCAAATTTCATGTCCTATAGGCTAGCATCTCCTATCCACTAAACCTACACTTCAATATTCATTGGTTAGGAGATCTATATGCTTGATATAGGAAAATCCAGCCTTGAGCTACAAGTGGTATTGTAATTTCTATTTTTCCTTCTTGTTCCTATGTATCTTTTGTATTCTCCTTGCTACTCCTAGGGTTGGAGGTTGTGGATTGGAGAAGGTTCTTCTCGGTGGAGAAGGTTCTTCTCGGTGGAGAAGGTGGACTTCGGACTACTTCAAGAAGGCTGTTGCAACGGGAAGCTACTTCAAGAGGAAGGCTACTTCAAGGGGGAGCTTGAAGTTACTTCAAGAAGGTTGCTTCAAAGTTGGTGCAACTACTTCTAGGTGAAGGCTGTTCGAAGGGTTTGGTGAAAGAATTGTAATTTTATGTAAAGTCCTTACAAGGTAATAAAATTTGATTCTTTCAAAATCCTGGTTGGGTAAGCAACCGGGTAGTGGATTGACTGCCTTAGTATTTTCTAAGGTTGGAACCACTCTAAATCCTTGTCCCCTTGTCCAATATTTCTGTGGTTGGTTGTTTGAGTTAAATAAGTATTAAAATAATCATAAAATCCTATTCACCCCCCCCCCTCTAGTGGTTTTTCAATTAGTATCAGAGCAGGTCTTCAAGGAACTCTAACAAAGTCTTGAAGAATGGGTGATGGGTTGCTCAACAACCTCAACTTGGAAGGAACACTCGTGGCTAGAACTTCAGCTTTTGATGGAACTAACTACACTTACTGGAAGAGGAGGATGCAATTTTACTTCCAAGGAATCAGTTGGGACTTATGGAGAATTGTATCAACTCCTTATGAACTTCCACAAACAGAGTATGCAAATTGGGATGTCAATACGGTAAAGTCTGCCCAAATGAATGCAAAAGCTGTAAGTATACTTTATTGCTCAATTTCCGTTGGTGAGTTTAATAGAATATCAAATTGTGAAATAGCTTATGAGATATGGCATAGATTGTCTATAACATATGAAGGAACTGTTCAAGTTAAAAATTCTAAAATCGGAATGTTTAAACAGAAATTTGAACAATTTCGTATGGATCAAAATGAGTCTATTAGTGAAATGTATGCAAAATTCTCTTCTATTGTGAATGGTTTGAATGCTTTAGGTAAAGTAATAAGCGAAGAAGATCAAGTTTCAAAAATCCTTAGGACTCTTCCTCCCAAATACAAGCCCAAGGTGACTGCTATTAAAGAAGCAAATGATCTCACTCGGCTAAGAATGGAACAACTTATTGGCAACCTAGAAGCACATGAGGCAACGTTAGAAGAGGAACAAAGATGAGAACGTGAACTTCAAAAAGGGAAAAAGAAGGACATTGCATTCAACGCATCAACCAAGATTTGTCATGACACAAGTGAAGATGATAGTGGAGAAGAAACTTTCATTGTAAACGGTAAGAAATATAAAAGTTTTAAAACTAACAAAACCTCTAGTGTTTCTTCTTCCAGGTGCTTTGAATGTGGCAAAAAGGGACACATGAAAGGTGATTGTCCAAAACTCAAGAAAGGAAAGAAATCATCTCACAAAAAGAAAGAAAGAGCATATAAAGCTGCATGGGATGATTCAAGTGATGATAGTGATGATGGAAAAGAAGAAGTAGAATGTCTTATTGCTACCACAAATGAAGAAGAAGAAGAAGAGGTAAGTCTTTTTGATCTACCAAAAGAAAATCTAATTGCTATTCTTCAAGATACACATGAGAAATATATTGAGTGTAAGAAGAAATTTAAGAAATCAAATAAAGAGTTAAATGCTAAACTTCTTGCTCTCACATCTCAAAATGAAGATCTCAAAAAGGCTATTGAAGATTATGATATTAAGCTGAAATTTGTAGAAGCAAATTGTAATCTTCTTTCCCTTGAAAAGTTAAATTTGCAAACTCAAGTAAATGATCTTCAAAAACAACTTGTTTTGTGTACACATCTAGATTATGATATTGTTGTGAAAGAAAGAGATTCTTTATTATCTAATCTAGATCAAGCAAAGTTAGATATCAAGAAGAAAATGGATGAGATTATTAAGTTGCAACAAAGAGTTAGTAGCTTGAGTAATAATGATATCTTTGATAATATCTTAAATGATTCTTATCATCAAATTGGAAGGAGAGGACTAGGTTATAAGCCTAAAAGAAAATCTTATCAAAAACCTAGTGGGAGAAGGACACAAGTGCTAGAGAAGCAATCCATGTATGTACCCAAGAACAACTCAACTCCTAGAAAGAGAAATGAGATTGACTCTATTAGTTGTCATTATTGTTTGCATCTTGGACACTACTCTTTCTCATGCCCATACAAGAAAAGGAATGACGATCTATCCTAGGTTCCTAAAACTTAAGAAGTTTGAATTTGATTAGTTGAGATTTGACCTAAACTGATTCTTAATATACAAATGTCATATCTCAACACAATTGAGTTTTTACTTTCATATTCTTATGTTACTTAGAAACAATTACTGAAAACAGTTCTGAAATAGTATAGAAATCTCCTCGGTTGAGAAACTGTTTGACCGAGAACATTATCGGTCGAGAAATGGTCGACTGACCAGGTTCCTGTTTTCAAGTTTGCAATAAATCTGAACCTGTTTCTAGTTTGCTATGAATTTGTTGTTGATGAGTGATTTAATATGCAAATCAAGAATAAATCTTGGAGACCATCTTTTCATCAAAACATATTGATCTTTTGCATCATGAATGATGATATGAAATCCTTAACACATATTGCAAAAGTGCTATATGAAGACTGATTTTAAACAAACCTTATTCATTGATTGAAAAAGTTTATCAAACATGATCCTTTACATAGTTTGTCTTAAATTTGGACATCCATAAATCATGAATGAGATTATTTTGGTTTACATAGCTTGTCTTAAAACTAAAAATTATAAACCATGTTGATTTATTCAAGGAAATTACTGTTCTATCATAGTTCACATGGCTTTTCCTAAGTATTTCTTGGTCTATCTATATAGAAACCATGTGCTTTTTAAATGGTCATTGTATTTCATGAAATTACATGCTTCTATCTTGATCATTATAATGAGGATATTCCTCTACTGTTCTATCATAATTATTGTGCCATGCTCATTATGTTTCATTGGTTTGTCTAAAATACTCTTTGATCCATATATACAAACCATGAATGGGTATTGTTTTTTATCATTGTGTCTCAGCTCATATGAAGATGCCATTTTGCACAAACAGTAAAAATTCATGGCACAAATGCATTTTAAAATTGAAAATCTGCAGAAATTATACTTCATTTATAAATGTTCAAATTAGAAATCTGCAGAAATTGCCTCTTGGTTGAAATCAAAGTTTGACCAAGGGGCGCTATGGTCGAAGTCAAGGTCGACCTAAAATAAGCTTGACAAAATGCTTATTTGTACATCATTTTACTGTACTTAACCTTAGTATCTTGATTCAAAATTTGTTCATCATATTGAAAACATAAAGCTCTAATAAAATGTCAAAATCAAATCTTAAATCATTTGTGACCTTAGAATCCTTAAATTGTCTTAATTATAAGATTAAGGGGGATCTCACAAAAACTATTATAAGATTAAGAAGCTTACAAAACTTTGTAAACATCATTTGAAGTATGTTATGACCTTAGTATTTTTTTATCTTGGTTATGAAAATAAAGGAATCTATGAATTTCATGAATGTGATATATATCTTGGAATTCTCTAAACAAATCAGGGCTTAACATCCCGTGCATTTGGTTAAGAGATAATTTTTTAATGTACTTTACTATAAGCTTAAAGGATTTTTATATCATTTTTTAGGGCTTAACATCCCTTGTAAAATGGATGAGAAATCAATACACACATGCCATGAACTTAAGAGGAACTCATATCATTTCAAGGCTTAACATCCTTTGCAAATGATTGAGAAATTAATTGTGGCTAAAATTAACAATAATTACTTTGCATTAAATTGACTATCTCTTTAAGGGGGAGCATAGCATAAAATTAAGGGGGAGATATAAAAGTCATACAAAATGATTTTCCTGGATATCTTTTTGAAATGACAAAGGGGGAGAAATAATATAAAATCAATAACATAAAATAAAATGAGTTTCATAATATTTTGGCCAGCATTCACTTGCAAAACAAGAATGGCTACAAAAGGTAAAATTCAGGTATGAAACTCACATGATTTATATTTCCTTATTTTATATTTAGGAAATGTTTGTCATCTTCAAAAAGGGGGAGATTGTTGGCTAAATTGACATTAGTATAATCCCTTTGTTTCGATGATGACAAACATTTCATTCTTGTGAATCTAACGTGCTACTTGAGTGTTGCAGGAATTAGGTGGATGATACACTACTTGGAAGATCTAAAAGCTCAAAGTTGTTTTAATTCATGATTGTAATCAAATGTAAACACTTGTACAAATATATAATGTACAAGTACTTAGACATCATGCAAATCAAGCATTAGATCTTCCTTAGCCAATCACAACACTTAGATAGGTCATCCCCTATATTAGTGTCACAAATGCACACTCACACACACACTTAGTAATTAGTTTAAAATGTTGAAACAGGGTCAATCTCGGTCGACAAACTCCTCGACCGAGACACTCTCGGTCGAAGAGTTTGTCGACCGAGAATGACCCAGGTAGCCGTTAGACACAGCAGACAAAGTAGTTGGGAGTTGGATCAGAACGTTAGATACACTTGACTCCAGACAGTCCCTCGGTCGACAAAACTTCGACCGACTGGGATCTCATTCGACAATTCCTCGACTGAGAATGTCTCTGTCTGCACTTTTCAGAATTAATTAACTAGTCGTTGTTAGTGCAACTAATGGATACCTAACGGCTAGTTGAGCACTTAGAACCCCCTAGAAAGTGTCTAGAATGTCCTTAAGCATCCATAGGCCATTCCTATAAATAGGACAAGCCATAGGACACCCAAAACACACTTGTGCATATACTTGAGCTTACACTTGCTTTTGGAAATCCATTTTGAGCAATTGAGAAACACTAGCATTGGCTATTCTTTTCCTTGCTCCAAATTTCGTGTCCTATAGGCTAGCATCTCCTATCCACTAAACCTACACTTCAATATTCATTGGTTAGGAGATCTATATGCTTGATATAGGCAAATCAAGCCTTGAGCTACAAGTGGTATTGTAATTTCTATTTTTCCTTCTTGTTCCTTTGTATCTTTTGTATTCTCCTTGCTACTCCTAGGGTTGGAGGCTGTGGATTGGAGAAGGTTCTTCTCGGTGGAGAAGGTGGACTTCGGACTACTTCAAGAAGGTTGTTGCAACGGGAAGCTACTTCAAGAGGAAGGCTACTTCAAGGGGGAGCTTGAAGTTACTTCAAGAAGGCTGCTTCAAAGTTGGTGCAACTACTTCTAGGTGAAGGTTGTTCAAAGGGTTTGGTGAAAGAATTGTAATTTTATGTAAAGTCCTTACGAGGTAATAAAATTTGATTCTTTCAAAATCTTGGTTGGGTAAGCAACCAGGTAGTGGATTGACTGCCTTAGTATTTTCTAAGGTTGGAACCACTCTAAATCCTTGTCCCCTTGTCCAATATTTCTGTGGTTGGTTGTTTGAGTTAAATAAGTATTAAAATAATCATAAAACCCTATTCACCCCCCCTCTAGTGGCTTTTCAGGTAGGAGATAGGTGACTAGATTGAATGCAAGGAAGTGGATAAGGGAGCTCTAGAGTAGTTGTATGGAAGCTAAACTTTGTGCTCTAGATGCCACCTATGTATATATAGGTGGTGGGGGAATACTAGGGTAAGTGGGGGTAATATGGGAAAAATAGTGGAGAAAATAGGTAGGTTTATGTGGTTACCACGATCATGGTGAGGCGCCACGGCTGTGGTGGGGGTTAGATGGGATGGTCATGGGCCATGTGAATGGCCGAGGTGGAAGGTGGAGGTGAGGTGTAAGTATATGATGGGTGGCCACGACCATGGCGGGTGCCACAGTCATGTTGGGTAGAGGGTACCACGGCCGTGTTGGGTAACACGACCATGTTGGAGGAGGTTGCCATGGGCAAGGTTGCTCTAAGGGTTGTCTTGTCTCCAACTCACCACAGGCGAGGTGGGATTTAGGGGCCACGGTCATGTTGAATGCCACAACCGTGGTCATTCACATGTAAAATGGGCTGAGTTAGTCTTGGTTTTGGGGATTTTGATAAATAATTCACCATGGGCATGGCGTGGGCCATGGGTGAGTTGGAGCTCCTTGGCCATAGTTGTTCTGGTGACCATGGCCATGGTGTCTTTGGTGACCATGGCCATGGTGTCTTTAGTGACCACGGTCGTGGTCATTGATGTACAGAATTGGTGAAGTCTCTGTAACTTTTGGAGATTAATTCACCACGACCGTGGTGGTTTCCCAGGGTCGTTTTGGCACTTCTTTCTGCTGACTTTAACTTCAGCTTCTTCATTTGACCTCCTTTTTCTTTGGATTGATTTGTGTCCATCCAAAGAGAGGTTGGGGAAGAGGTATGTCCAATCTTGGGGTGTAAGGGCCCAAAGATGTTCTTCATCTCTTTCCCTTGCATCAATGCATGCATAAGTACCTTGAAAAACACACAAAAGGAGGTATAAGTGCATTTGACATAAAAGACCACATTGGAGGAAATATCTTGTAGTCTACAATATCTATATGTGATTATAATGCAAAAAATCACCAGATGAAGACCTAAAATAGGGTCGCATCAGTACTGATCGGGTAAGGAGAAGATCTTGGATTCTAGCTCTTCCTAGATCTTGTATGGCACTGAATTGAACTTTGTAGTGATCATTTAGATTTGGTTGGTACGACTCAAATCCTCAAGGAATTAATAAAAGACATAATACAGCCATGTAGTATAACTATGTAGGGTTAAACACACTTCACATTGGATGTTTACCCTTGCCTTGTTTTAATTACTACTTAGTTGTTATAAAATGAGGTAAGAGAAATCAATGGTTATAAATGTTCTTCATATTCCTTCTTATCATAATATTGTGCTTATCTCTTGCAGTTGTTCAACCTGCTTAACTTGTGTGATCAAATTAAATTATTCATTTAGCTGAATTTGCTCATCCTATTTAATAGTAATGTATTTGTGGTAACAATAACCATTGATTGAGAGTTATATCTCTTGTTGGGACATTGGTCTCACCTTGTGGGTTACGAGATCTTTTTAGGTGGTCGTCAACGGGGTGGTCAGGGTCATGTTGTTGAGGAAGAGCAGCACCGTTGAAGGTTGTATAGTTGCTAGATTTGTGTTGTAGAGTCCTATTGTCATCCTTGTACTCTCAGATCTGGGAGGTATGCATTTTCTTAAAGATGTTGTATTTTGACATGTGGTTTTAGTAGTATGCCTTTGTTGTATATATGTCATGTATATGTGAATAGGTTCTTTTGTATACAGGTGTGTGGCAGATGGCTATTGTACATATGTGAATACTTGGTATGATATGTGATATGTTACAGGTTGTGAACCATGATGTCATATGTTTCCGCACAGTGATGGTTATATCAGATCAGTTTTAATTTACCTATTTTATGGCTATGTGGTTGTTTAGTTGTTGATCGTGTGCATTTTTTGTGTTATCATGTATGTGTGTCGCGGTGTCAAATGCATAGTGATAAGGGTTGGTATCAGAACTCTAGGTTTGTTGAGTCTACAGGGACATATGACTAGATTTGTGTTTATTCTTGCATCCTCCAACATACCTGGTTATGGTTTATGCTTATGCAGATATGTCTGGAGAGCATGAAGAACACTCTAAGAGTAGATTTGTTGCACCAAGTGGTGATGTGAGGTGTCATGAAAGAGTAGATGGAGTGCATGAAGTGCCTCAGTTCAACCCAGTAATCATGGTTGATCCTGCTTCTCAGTCCATGTTTGGACAGTTAATGTCCATGACTTTGCATATGGCAGATAGAGCGTCCATACCTCAAGCTAGGGCTAATGTTCCCAATGCGGAATCTCAGGGTTCTGGGAAGACTTTTGAATGGTTGAGATGTGTGGGGGTGATAGAATATGCTAGTATGGCAGACCCGACGAATGTATACATGTGGCTGACGGAGTTGGAGAAGGCATTTAAGATCCTCAATATCCCTAAAGAGGATAAGGTGAAGCATGCGGTGTATCTACTAAAGGGAGGTGTTGGCCATTAGTGGGCCATTGAGGAGGAGGATAGACCCAAAGTGGAAATCAGTTGGGAAGAGTATAAGAAAAAGTTTGTGAGTCGATACTTCCCAGAGATGTATCTGGATGAGAAGATCCCATAGTTTGAGAAGATTCGGTAGGGATCAATGTCGATCAAAAAATATGAGGTGAAGTTTATGGAGTTTTTAAGGTTCTATCCTCACATGGAAGCAAAGGACAAGGAGAGGATTTGACAGTTTGAGAAGGGATTGAGTACAGACTTGACGATGATAGTGTTTGTCTTAGCAAACAAAGAGAGGTTTGCTACCATTGTGGAGTCTGGGAGACAAATAGAGAATTCGGTTGTTGAGAAGCGTGAAGTCAACACTAAGAAGAGGTCAGTGCAGTTTCAGGGGCAGTCTTCTGGAGGCTTTAAGAAGTCTAGGTTTTCATCACCTCATCCGCAACAAATATCAATGGTGTTGTCACAATGGTCACCTAGCAAGGGTTGAGGCCATAGTTTTTCACCAGCAGGATCCTACAATATAGCATCAGTGTCAGTAATAGGGTCATCTAGGCTATGGTACAAGAATAAGACATGTCAAATATGTGGATAGTTTAGGCATATGAAGTTGTATTTCCTTATGAAGGATGAGGGGGTTATGCAACAACCGAGGCAGAATGAGTAGGGTTCCCAATGATAGCAATTCAATAGTGAAGGTGGCAGAGAACGCGGTTAGGCATCACAGGTAGGATCTTCTAAGCAAGCCAACAAAGGACGGGGACAAAAACAGTCGACGAATCGATTCTATGACATGATTCAGTCAGAGGGAGTGGTCAATCCACAGGTCATGACAGGTTAGATAGAACTTTTTCATTCTAATTTGCATGCATCTTCTTTTGTATCTATTTTAGTTGACCCAGGTGTGATACACTCTTTTATCACCAGAGAGGTGATATGTAGTTGTTCTTTGCCTGTTAGTCATAGATCTGAAAGTATCTAGTTAGAAACCCCTCCGGTTGGTGTCGTCGAGCCATGGGAGATGTGACCATCATGTGTTCTTTCTTTCTCAAGATGCATCATTCAAGTGGACCTTATACCACTTGGTATGTATGGATTGGATGTGATCCTTGGGGTGGATACGTTTGAGAAGTATCGGGTGGTCTGGATTGTAGTTTTAAGGTGTCAACTTCTATGATGGTGATGTTTCATGGATCTTCCAAGGAGATAGGAAGATTCTTCTGATGTGCTCGGTGTCAGCTATGACAGCAGAGAGGATGATGAGATAGGGGTGTGAGGCCTTCTTGGCACATGTGGTAGATACCAAGGTGAGGAGACCTAGTATCTAAGATTTGTTAGTGGTGCGAGAGTTTGAGGATGTGTTCCCTAAAGAGTTTAATGGTGTTCCCCATCCTAGAGAGATTGATTTTGAGATCGATCTTATTCTTGATACACAACCTATAGTGCATTCACCTAATAGCATGAAACCCAAAGAGATGTAGGAGTTGAATAAGCAATTACTGGAGCTGTTAGAGAAGGACATTATTAGGCTTAGAAGTTCCCCTTGGGGTGCTCACATGTTGTTTGTCAAGAAAAAGGATGGTTATATGAGGTTGTGCATCAACTACCGACAGTTGAACAAGGTGACAATCAAGAACAAGTACATGTTCCAAGGATAGATGACATGTTTGATCAGCTGATAGGGCTATAGTGTACTTGAAGATAGATTTGAGATCAAGATACCATCAGTTGAGGAGCAAGGTGGATGACATACCCAAGTCAGCTTTTAGGACGAGGTATGGTCACTATGAGTTTGTGGTTATGCCATTTGGGTTGACCAATGTGCTAGTAGCTTTTATGGATTTCATGAATCAGGTGTTCATGATGTATCTTGACCAGTTCATGGTGGTGTTCATTGATGAAATTTTGATATACTCTAGAGATAATCATTAGCATGAAAAATACCTATGGAAAGCATTGACATTGTTGAGATAACACAACTTGTATGCCAAGTTCAGCAAGTGCGAGTTTTGGTTGAAGGAGGTGTCTTTTCTTGGGCACGTGATATCTACTAAAGGTGTTTGTGTGGACTCAAAGAAGGTGGTGTTCATGCTGGAATGAGAGCAGCCTAAGACATCAATGGAGGTTTGCAGTTTCCTAAGCTTATTAGGCTACTATAGGAGGTTTATCAAGAACTTAAGTGTTGTGGTGTTACCCCTAACCAAGCTGACAAGGAAAGTGTACCCTTTTCTGGGATGACAATTGTCAGTGTTCATTCTAGGTTTTAAAGGATAACTTGACCAGTGCACTCGTATTAGTTCTACCAGAGCAAGGGAAAAGTTATATTGTCTTCTATGATGTGTTGAAGAATGGCTTGGGATGTGTGATGATGTGGGATAAGAACATGATTTCTTTTGCTTCACGACAGCTTAAGAAACATGAGGAGAACTACCTGACGCATGATTTGGAGCTTGTAGATATGGTCCATGCTTTGAAGATTTGGAGACTACCTTTATGGTGAGAAGTGTCAGATCTTCACTGACTACAAGAACATCCCATATATCTTCTCGAAGTAGGAGTTGAACATGTGACAAAGGAGATGGATGGAGTTGATCAAGGACTATGATTGCATGATAGACTACCATCCATGGAAGGCAAATGTCATAGTCGATGCATTGAGTGGGAAGTCTTCCTCATCATCGTCTGCAGATGTTGCACAATTATATTCATTGGTGTGCTATAAGCAAGACATGGTTATGTCGTTGTGTTAGATGAATGTCCAACTGGAAGTATCTTTGTTGGCATGCTTTCTAGCATAGTTGTAGGTGAATCCTACCTTGATGCAACATATTAGAGATGCATAATGAGATGATACTGTGATGCAACATGTCCAATCAAAATTTGGCAATGAGAAGCATGAGGGCTCTAATGAGACAGAGGATGGGATAGTTTGTTTCCATGGCAGGATACTAGTTCTAGATGTTGATGTTCTTAGGAAGATGGCCTTTGAGGAAGCTCACTCTTTGATGTATGTGATTCGTCCATGCATTACCAAGATGTATTATAACTTGCAGGATATGTATTGATGGCCTGGCTTGAAGCATGACATGGTTGAGTTCATGGCAAGATGTCCAATGTATCAGTAGGACAAGGCTAAGCATCAAAAACCTATAGGGACATTGCAACCATTGCCTATACCATGGTGGAAATGGGATCATATCACTATGGACTTTGTGGTTGGTCTTTCTAGGATAGCCAAATGTCATGATTTCATTTGGGTGATAGTTAATAGGTTGACCAAGTTAGCTCACTTCCATCCTATTAAACCAACGTATACAGTAGAGAATTTGGCATAGAAATATATGTGGATGAGATAGTTTGTTTGCATGGTATCCCAGTGATGATAGTGTCGGACATAGCTCCTTACTTTACCAGTCATTTCTGGGAACGTTTGCATATAGCCACGAGTATACAGTTGAAGTTTAGTATAGCTTTTCACCCACAGGAAGATGGTCAGTCTGAGAGGACCATCCAGACGTTAGAAGCTCTATTGAGAGCTTGGGTCTTACAGTTCTTGGGAAGTTGGGATGTGCATCTAAGTTTGATAGAGTTTGCCTACAAAAATAGCTATCAGAGGAGTATCGACATGGAACTTTATGAGGCTTTGTATCTGAGACATTGTCGGTCACCTCTGTGTTGGTATGAGATAGGAGAATATCATCTTTTGGGTCCTGAGCTAGTGCAGCAGACTATAGAGAAGATCAAAGTGATACAAAAGTAGTTGTAGGCATCCCAGGGAAAACAGAAGTCTTATGTTGATAATCATTATAGGCCCTTGGAGTTCCAAATGGGAGGCAAGGTGTGTCTCAAGGTGTTTCTTTGGAAAGGCGTGTTGAGGTTCAGTAAGAAGGGCAAGTTGGCTCTTAGGTTTATGGGACCTTACACTATGGTGGTACGTGTAGGGAAGGTGGCTTACAGGTTGGAGCTACCGCTAAAGTTGCACATATTACATCTTGTCTTCCATGTTTCCATCTTGAGGAAGTGCCATCTGAATACAGAGCAAGTGTTGCAGCCGGTGGAGGTTGAGTTGGAGGAGGATGTGTCGTATGTGGAGGGTCATGTGTTGATCTTGGATAGGTGAGTGAAGAAGTTGAATAAGAAGGATATAGTTTTAGTTAAGGTTTCATGGTGTCACCATGGCATGGAGGAATCCACGTGGGAGTTATAGGATGAGATACGTACAAAGTATCCTTCTTTTTTCACTTAGGATTTTAGGGGCAAAATCTTTATTAGGGGTTTAGGGTTATAAGGCCCATGACCTGGATTTGTGGTTGCTCTTTCTTGATTAGCATAATTAGATGTTTAAAACCTTAACCTAATATCATGATGTGATTTTATAACATGTGACATGCTTCTGTTTTCAACTTGGTCATTTTGGAAGTTGGTTGAGCTGGAATTGCTTATATGTGCCTGTTTTGGACCTAATTGCAATCTACCAATGTTTGGGGTTTATCTTGCAATTTGTCACATGCTTGATGTGTCTCGCATGTTTTGGAATCAGGTTAAAGAGAGTGATTTTTTAGGGACTTTGTTGTACCTTGGTTTGATGAGGTGGCATCATGTGTTGATGTTCTAGGGTTTGCTTGTATGCCCTAGTTTTGATGTTGACCTTGAGTATTGAGTGATGGTTTCCCTTGGTTTTCAATAACCATCATGTTGTTTCTTCAACCTTGGTTTCTTACTTCGATAAGTTTTGAGTGCACCTAATGTTCTTTATGATTGAAGAGCCAAGGAATCCTAGGGTGCATTCTATGCGATCGATGGCCTTTTGATTCCCTTCAACCAATTGAGCTTTTGGACCAAGTTTTCCTTTGACCGATGAGCTTTCATGGACTAGGTAGGATGTTAAGTTTCCTTGTTTTTATCACCCTTGTTGCATGCATGAGCTTAGTGCTTGTATGGGAAAGTTATGATGGACAAAGGGTACATGTTTGTATGACACATAGCCTCCCTTCCCTCTCTCTACCCTTAGATATACCCTCTCTTAGCATGCAAGTGATCCCTTTTGCACCCTCTACTTTCTCTCTTCTCCTTGGATCTCTCCCCCCCCCCCCCACACTTATGTTCTTGGTGGTGAAGGAAGGATCTTGACCTTAGAGAAGGTGGTTGAACCCCTTTGGATGTTGATCTAGGGTTTAGAGAAACCCTTTCTTTGGTGATTGTTTGGTGTTCCTTGGTCTTGGTAAGTGATCTATCCTTCTTGATCTTCATTTTCTTGATACCCTACCTTTCTTATTTTTCTTAGCCAAATCCATGGTTCTCCATGGTGGTTCTTGAGTTGAGCTTGAGAAACTTCTCTCTTCTTGGTATCCATGCTAGCCGATGTGTTGAGTGGTAAGTCTTCCTCATCATCGTCTGCATATGCAGCACAATTATGTTCGTTGGTGTGCTATAAGCAAGATGTGTTGCTATTATTGTGTTAGTTGAATGTCCAACTAGAAGTATCCTTGTTGGCAGGCTTGCTAGCATAGTTGTAGGTGAAGCCTACCTTGATGCAACATATTCGATATGCACAGTGAGATGATACTGTGATACAAAAAGTCTGATCAGAGTTTAGCAGCGAGAAGCATGAGGGCTTCCATGAGATAGAAGATGGGATGGTTTGTTTCAATGGCAGGATTGTAGTTCTAGATGTTGATGTTCTGAGGAAGATGGTCCTTAAGGAAGCTCACTCTTCGATGTATGTGATTCATCCATGCATTACCAAGATGTATCGTAACTTGCAGGATATGTATTGATGGCCTGGCTTGAAGCATAATGTGGATGTGTTCATGGCAAGATGTCCAATGTGTCAGCAGGTCAAGGTTGAGCATCAGAAACTTGTAGGGACATTGTAAACATTGCCTATACCATGGTGTAAATGGGATCATATCACTATGGACTTTGTGGTTGGTATTTCTAAGATAGAAAAATGTCATTATTCCATTTGGGTGATAGTTGATAGGTTGACCAAGTTAGCTCACTTCCTTCCTATTAAAACAATGTATACAGTAGAGAAGTTGGCAAATAAATATATGTGGATGAGATAGTTCGTTTGTGAGGTATCCTAGTGATGATAGTGTCGAACAGAGGTCCTTACTTTACCAGTCATTTCTGGTAACGTCTGCATATAGCCAAGGGTACACAGTAGAAGTTTAGTACAACTTTTCACCCATGGGAAGATGGTCAGTCTGAGAGGACCATCCAGATGTTAGAAGCTCTATTGAGAGCATGTGTCTTGCAGTTCTTGGACAGTTGGGATGTGCACCTAAGTTTAGTAGAGTTTGCCTACAACAATAGTTATCATAGGAGTATCGACATGGAACCTTATGAGGCTTTGTATGTGAGACATTGTCGGTCATCATTTTGCTGGTATGAGATAGGAGAATATCAACTTTTGGGTCATGAGCTAGTGTAGTAGACTATAGAGAAGATCAAAGTGATACAATAGTACTTGAAGGTGGCCCAGAATAGACAGAAGTCTTATGTTGATAATCATTGCAGGCCCTTGGAGTTCCAAGTGGGGGGCAAGGTGTATCTCAAGGTCTTTCTATGGAAAGGCGATTTGAGGTTTGGTAAGAAGGGTAAGTTGGCTCTTACGTCTGTGGGACCTTACCCTATGGTGGCACGTGTCAGGAAGGTGGCTTACAGGATAGATTTACCACTAAATTTGCACATATTACATCTTGTTTTTCATGTTTCCATGATGAGGAAGTGCCATCCAGATACAGAACAAGTGTTGCAGCCGGTGGAGGTTGAGTTGGAGGAGGATGTGTCATATGTGGAGGGTCATGTGTTGATCTTTGATAGGTGAGTCAAGAAGTTGAATAAGAAGGATATAGCTTTATTTCAAGTTTTGTGGCATCACCGTGGCATGGAGGAAGCCATGTGGGAGTTATAGGATAAGATACATATGAAGTACCCCTCTTTGTTCGCTTAGGATTTTTGGGGTGAAATCTTTATTAGTGGTTTAGGGTTATAAGACCCATGACTTGGCTTTATGGTTGATCTTTCTTGATTAGCATAATTCGATTTTTCAAACCTTAACCTAATCTCATGATGTGCTTTGATAACATATGACATGCTTATGTTTTCAGCTTGGTCAGTTTGGATGTTGTTTGAGTTAGATATGCTTATATGTGCCTATTTTGGACCTAATTGCAATTTACCCATATTTAGGGTTTATCTTGCAATTTTTCACATGCTTGATGTTTCTCTCATGTTTTGGAATCAGGTTGAAGAGAGTGATTCTTTGAGGCACTTTGTTGTACCTTGGTTTGATGAGGTGGCATCATGTGTTGATGTTCTAAGGTTTGCTTGGATGCCCTAGTTTGATGTTGACCTTGAGTGTTGAGTGATGGTTTCCCTTGGTTTTCAGCAACCATCATGTTGTTTCTTCAACCTTGGTTTCTTACTTCGATGATTTTTTAGTGCACCTAGTGTTCTTGGTTGTTGAAGAGCCAAGGAACCCCTAGGGTTCATTCTATGTGATCAATGGCCTTTTGATTCCCTTCGACCAATTGAGCTTTTGGACCAAGTTTTCCGTCGACCGATGAGCTTTCATGGACCAGGTAGGTCACTGAGTTTCCTTGTTTTTATCACCCTTATTGCATTCATGAGCTTAGTGCTTGTATGGGTGAGTTATGATGGACAAATGGCACATGTTTGCATGACACATAACCTCTCTTCCTTCTCTCTACCCTTGGATATATATACCCCTCTCTTAGCATGCAAGTGATCCCTTTTGCACCCTCTTCTTTCTCTCTTCTCCTTGGATCTCTCCCCCCCCCTTATGTTCTTGGTGGTGAAGGAAGGAGCTTGACCTTGGAGAAGGTGGTTGAACCCCTTTGCATTATGATCTAGGGTTTGGAGCAACCCTTTCTTTGGTGATCATTTTGTGTTCCTTAGTCTTGGTAAGTGATCTACCCTTCTTAATCTTCATTTTCTTGATACCCTACCATTCTTCTTTCTCTTAGTTGAAACCATGGTGGTGCTTGAGTTGGGCTTGAGAAACTTCTCTCTTCTTGGTAGTCGTGGTAGTCGATGTGTTGAGTGGGAAGTCTTCCTCATCATCGTCTGTAGATGCAGCACAATTATGTTTGTTGGTGTTCTATAAGCAAGACATGTTGGTGTCATTGTGTTAGATGAATGTCCATCTAGAAGTATCCTTGTTGGTAGGCTTACTAGCATAGTTGTAGGTGAAACCTACGTTGATACAACATATTAGAGATGCACAATGAGATGATATTGTGATACAATAGGTCCGATCAGAGTTTAGCAGCAAGAAGTGTGAGAGCTTCCATGAGACAGAGCATGGGATAGTTTGTTTCAATGGAAAGACAGTAGTTCTAGATGTTGATGTTCTGAGGAAGATGGTCATTGAGGAAGCTCACTCTTCGATAACTTGCAGGATATGTATTGATGGTGTGGCTTGATGCATGACATGGCTAAGTTCATGGCAAGATGTCCAATGTTTTAATAGGTCAAGGCTGAGCATCAAAAACTTGTAGGGACATTGCAACCATTGCCTATACCATGGTGGAAATGGGATCATATCACTATGGACTTTGTGGTTGGTCTTTCTAGGACAGCCAAATGTCATGATTCCATTTGGGTGATAGTTTATAGGTTGGCCAAGTTAGCTCACTTCCTTCCTATTAAAACAGCATATACAGTAGAGAAGTTGGCATATAAATATATGTGGATGAGATAGTTCATTTGTGTGGTATCTCAGTGATGATAGTGTCAGACAGAGGTCCTTACTTTACCAGTTGTTTCTAGGAACGTATGCATATAGACAAGGGGACACAGTTTAAGTTTACTATAGTTTTTCACCCACAGGAAGATGGTCAGTCTGAGAGGACCATCCAAATGTTAGAATCTCTATTGAGAGATTGTGTCTTGAAGTTCTTGGGTAGTTGGGATGTGCATCTAAGTTTGATAGAGTTTACCTACAACAATAGCTATCAGAGGAGTATTGACATGGAACCTTATGAGGCTTTTTATGTGAGACATTATCGGTCACCGCTGTGTTGGTATGAGATAGGAGAATATCAGCTTTTGGGTCCTGACTAGTACAGCAGACTATAGAGAAGATCAAAGTGATACAACAGCAGTTGAAGGCAGCCCAGGATAGATAGAAGTCTTATGTTGATAATCATTATAGGCCCTTGGAGTTCCAAGTGGGAGGCAAGGCGTATCTCAAGGTCTTTCTTTGGAAAGGCATGTTGAGGTTTAGTAAGAAGGGTAAGTTGGCTCTTAGGTTTATGGGACCTTACCCTATGGTGGCATGTGTTAGGAAGGTGGCTTACAGGTTGGAGCTACCACTAAAGTTGAACATATTACATCTTGTCTTCCATGTTTCCGTGTTGAGGAAGTGCCATCCGGATATAGAGCAAGTGTTGTAGTCGGTGGAGGTTGAGTTGGAGGAGGATGTGTCGTATGTGGAGGGTCATGTGTTGATCTTGGATAGATGAGTGAAGAAGTTGAGTAAGAAGGATATAGCTTTAGTTAAGGCTTTGTGGCATCACTCTGGCGTGGAGGAAGCCACATGGGAGTTATAGGATAAGATACATATGAAGTACCCTTCTTTGTTCGCTTAGGATTTTGGGGGCAAAATCTTTTTTAGGGGTTTAGGGTTATAAGATCCATGACCTAGCTTTATGGTTGATATTTCTTGATTAGCATAATTAGATGTTTAAAACCTTAACCTAATCTCATGTTGTCCTTTGATAACATGTGACATGCTTATGTTTTCAGCTCGGTTAGTTTGGATGTTGTTTTAGCTAGATATGCTTATAAGTGCCTATTTTTGGACCTAATTGCAATTTACCCATGTTTGGCGTTTATCTTGCAATTTGTCACATGCTTGATATGTCTCGCATGTTTTGGAATAAGATTGAAGAGAGTGATTCTTTAGAGCACTTTGTTGTACCTTGGCTTGATGAGGTGGCATAATGTGTTGATGTTCTAGGGTTTGCTTGGATGCCCTAGTTTGATGTTGACCTTGAGTGTTGAGTGATGGTTTCCCTTGGTTTTTAGCGACCATCATGTTGTTTCTTCCACCTTGGTTTCTTACTTCGATGAGTTTTGAGAGCACCTAGTGTTCTTGGTGGTTGAAGAGCCAAGGAACCCTAAGGTGCATTCTATGCGATCGATGGCCTTTTGATTCCCTTCAACCAATTGAGCTTTTGGACCAAGTTTTCCTTCAATTGATGAGGTTTCATGGACTAGGTAGGTCACTGAGTTTCCTTGTTTTTATCACCCTTGTTGCATTCATGAGCTTAGTTCTTGTATGGGCAAGTTATGATGGACAAATGGCACATGTTTGCATGACACAACATCCCATCCCTCTCTCTACCCTTGGATATATATACCCCTCTCTTAGCATGCAAGTGATCACTTTTGTACCCTCTACTTTCTCTCTTCTCCTTGGATCTCATCCCCCCCCTTATGTTCTTGGTGGTGAAGGAAGGAGCTTGACCTTGGAGAAGGTGGTTGAACCCCCTTTGCATGTTGATATGGGGTTTGGAGCAACCCTTTCTTTGGTGATCATTTGGTGTTCCTTGGTCTTGGTTAGTGATCTACCCTTCTTGATCTTTGTTTTCTTGATACCCTACCTTTCTTATTTATCTTGGCCGAATCCATGGTTCTCCATGGTGGTGCTTAAGTTGAGCTTGAGAAACTTCTCTCTTCTTGACTGAATTCACAATTTTCCATGGTAGTGTCTAAGTTGAGTTGAAGATCTCCTCTCTTCCTTGCCTTTTTTGCCTAGGGTTTTTTTCCTCTTTATTGTGATCCTCTAGCCTAAGATTGTTCTTCTTTCTTTGAGGTGGTGTTATCTTGGACGTGGAGGTGATCAAGCTAGGGTTTTTTCCTCTTCTTGGAGCATCCTTGCTTTTTGGAGTTGTTTCTTCATACCCACAACGAGTTATATCACTTTCTCCTCAATTATTGTTGCACTTAATCTGGCATGCAAATAACCTATCTTTAAAATGTGGTTCCAAGTAGTATGATGATGATATCTTGGGCTAGGGTTTAATTTTATCGATGATTCTTAAGTAGATAACACCCCATCTTATAAACCCTTATCTTGTGCACATTTAACTTGTTGATGATGGAGGTGTTGATTCTTACAAGCATGTGCTTAACATTGGTTTTCTTCCTCATGCTCGTGGTTTTGTTTCTTTCTTGATGATGGAGGTTTTAAACACATGGATAATGGTAGAAATGTTGGTTTCTCTCTTGTTCCATAGTTCAGTTTTCTCTCTTATGGTGATGGCCGACATTAGGTTGGATGTTGTTTTCCTCCTTAAGATCTACCCGTGGATGTTTTTAGTTTCTTGGTGATGTATAATCTATTGGATCATGTGGTTGATGGTTTTTTTCTCTCTCTTGATGTTCGCCAAGTTTTTGATCTCATGTTGGGTTTTAAGGTATCTACACCTTTACGGTTGTTGATTTCTATATCTTATGTGGTCGATGATGATTCAATGTGTTTTGGGTCGCTAAGTATGGATCCCTTTAGTGGTCGTTGAGGTAAATATATCCTTCGATTGATGAAGTGACAAGGTTCCTCTTCAGTCTCCATGCACTTGTGTTCTTCGGTCGATGATGATTCAAGTGTTCTTTGACCAATAATATACTTGACTCAAGTGATCACTAGGATGGTATGTTTCTCTTCAGTCGATGACTTGATGTGGATCTCTTCAGTCAAATACATGACCTTGTTTTCTTTGGTCATTATGTGTTGACCCATGTGGTCTCTTTAGGGGATTCATCTCTTCGATCGATGATGATGGTGTGACTTATTTCTCTTCGGTCGATGAAAATCCATAGAAATGTATTTTCCTTGGGTTGCTACATTGTGATAATGATAGTTGTCCTTTTTGCTTCTAAGAATGTTGGAGATGGTGATAATTAGGGTTGAATGTTAATTTTTTATTTGAAACCCCAATTCAGTTACAATGTTGAAAAGTACATAATGAAGTTGCTTAGCTTGCTTGAGCAATTAGCATGATAATAAACTAGTTTTCTCTCTCTTAATGTTGTGACCCTAATTTGTTGTTGAATGAGCATCATAGATATTGTTTTGTGTGATATCTCTTATGTGGCATATGTGTGATGATTATGAGCCTTGATGAGGCATGGGCAGATGATGATGTTCTTGCAGGGATCAATGTTAATGGTCTTATGACTCTGGCAATGGATTTGTGTTCCAATTAAGGTGATATCCTCTAGTGATGTGATGATGGATGGATATCCCATGATAATGTGAATGTGATGATGGCCTTGTGTATGGCAGTGGAACAATACCATGTGGTGATGTGATAAATTTTATATTTCATACGTTTTATATCTTTTGAAGTTGTAATATACCCTTATATTTGTACAATAATTCTAGAGTTTGTATGTAACTTTATTGATGCAGTTAAAAGACACCCAATTGACATTAACTAATCAAGTGGAACCCTAATCATGTAGTTTCCCTGGCAATAGATCCATCCTAGCACCAGGACTTGTTGGATGGTGAAACAAGTATTCCTAAGTGAAACTCAGAGTGAGTACTATTGAGTATGTGGGGTGCTTGGAGAGTACATCCTTGTCATCCAGATCCCAAGGTGTTTGAAAACGGTTGTGGTCGTGTCCTGGTGTGATATATGTGATATGTGAGGACAGTAGTGATATTAACTACAATTGTACCTCAGTGGCAGGGTTTCATACCTTGGTGTCTAGCATTGTGACCTATACCAAGGTAGGCTACTATAATTGTACCTCAGTGGCAGGGTTTCATACCCTGGTGTCTAGCATCGTGACCTGTGCCAAGGTGAGCTAGGTGTTTTTCAGCTTGACTATATGTTGTCGGTGGTAGTTTGACTGATATGTCACTATGACGTAGACTCATATTGACTGAGTGGGGAGAAGATCTTAGGTTTTGGCTCTTCCTATATCTTGTATGGCACTAAATAGTGCTTCATAATGTTTAGTTGGATTTGGGTGGTACGATTCAAATCCTCAGGGCATTAATAAAAGACATAATACAGTTGTGTAGTATAAATGTGTAGGGTTAAAGGCACTTCACATTGGATGTTTACCCTTGACTTGTTTTTATTATTTCTTAGTTGTTATAAAATGTGGTAAGAGAAATCAATTGTTATACATATTCTTCATATTCCTTCTTATCATAATATTGTTCTTATCTATTATAGTTATTCAACCTACTTAACTTGTGTAATTAGTTTAAATTATTCATTTAGCTGAATTTGCTCATCTTGTTTAATAGTAATATATATGTGGTAACAATAACTGTTGGATGGGAGTTATATCTCTCGCTGAGACATGGGTCTCACCTCGTGGATTACCACATCTTTTTAGGTGGTCGTAGGCGGCATGGTCAGGATTGTGATGTTGAGGAAGAGAAACTCAGAGATCAGTAGCCATTGAATGTTTGATAGCTTCTAGAGTTGTTTTGTAGAGTCCTAGTGTCGTCCATGTACTCTTAGGTCCTAGAGGGATGTGTTTTCTTGTAGATGTTATGTCTCAACATGTGGTTTTGGTAGTATGCCTTTGTTATATATATGACATGTATATGTAAACAGGTTCTTTTGTATACAGGTGTGTGGAGATGGCCACTACACATATGTGAATACCTTGTATGATATGTGATACATTATAGGTTGTGAACCGCGATGTCATATGTTTTTGCACAGTGATAGTTATATGAGATCATTTTTAATTTACCTACATTTATGGCTATTTGGTTGTTTAGCTATTGATCATGTGCTTGTTTTGAGTTATCTTGTTTGTGTGGCATCGGGGTGTCACACGCGTCATGACACGCTTCACTAGTGAGAGTTGGTGTATGTCCCAACTATTCATTTTCATTTTGATGGAGTCAAGGATGCTGGCATGAGTTTCCTTGTTGATCATGTTGTGGATGATGGGGACTCCTAGGTAATGTCCCAGGTCTAGTGTGGTGGGTCTAGCTACCATCCTGATAACATGATGTTGGGTGGCATTTCTCATGTTGGAGGAGAAGTAACATTTGGATTTGCTAGTGGAGATGATTTGCCTATATACTACTACGAAACAATGCAGGACTTGCTTTACTATTGAGGCTTGAGAGGGTGCGGATTTGTCAAATAGGAGCAGGACATAGGTGAAGTAGATGTGGGATAGACAAGGGTTGTTCCTTGAACTAAAGATGGTTTGCTAGTTTCCCATTTCAACTTCAAGGTCAATGGATTGGCTTAGATGTTCCATGCAAAAAAATGAATATATATATGGGTTGAGAGGATCACCTTGCCTCGAGGGGTGGTAGTGGGGCACCTTCCCAAAGGATGGAAGTGGATCCAGAGGTGATGATACCCATTATCGGGTTAATCAACTTGGGGGGGGAGCCCGACCTTCTCAAGTGTCTCATGTATAAAGTGCCAATTCATTCTATCAAAGGCCTTGGAGAGGTCAATCTTGGCGGCCATTAGGCATTTATTCCCATTCTTGAAGCACATAGAGTGCACAACCCTTGGACCAATACAATATTCTCGATGATTTTGTGGTCTAGAATGAATCTGGACTGTGTGGGTGCAACCCACTGATTCAGCTATGATTTATTGCATGCAATGATGATCTTAGATATAATTTTTAGGTAGCTATTTTTAAAGAGATAGGTCTTAGGTCATTACAGGATTCAATAGTTAAGGTATTGGGGATCAAGATAATGTGTGAGGCTGCCATATCTTTGTAGATTGATTCAGTCGAGAAGGAATTGTAGATTGTAAGCATTAGCAAACCTTTTCCAAGGTTCTAGTTGCTCTGTAAAAAAATTATATGGATCTCGTCAGGTCCATCCATCTTTGATGGGTCCATCATGAAAAGGGTACGCTTTGTTTCCTCTATTGTGGGCATGGCTGTGAGGTCTTGGATTTGTTGTAGGTTGAGACCAGAGAACATGCCAGCATAAGTTTGAGTGGCGGTGGCGTGGTGCTATTGTTGGGATGTCAAGAGCTTGTTGAAGATGTTCCACACATGTTGTTTCAGTTGAGTTTCCTCTGTGATCCAGTTCTCATGATTATCCTTCATGGTGGTGATTTTTTTCCTGTGACTTCTTTCTTAAACAAACGAGTGAAAAAAAATCTTGTGCCATCTCCTAAGTGTAGCCAGTTGAGATGAGCTTTTTGCTTCCAATTTGCTTCTTCTTCGTGAAGTATGCCTTGTAGTTTTTCCTGAAGTTTTATGCATATGAGTTTTTTCGTCATACTGGGGTTAGAGGGGAGAGATACATGTAATATCTTCCTTAAATTTGAGTTGGTTTTTATGTGGTTTGCATTCCATCTTTGTGTTGTAGGTATGAAGATACTGAGGGCTTCATTGAATGGCAATTTGTTGTTCTAGTTGTGACGGGTATGTTATTGAAAGTCATACAATAGGTTCCAGCTGGGTAGCATTTTGAAGGTGGGGTTTGAGGGTGTGGTCAAGTGGTTGTGGAAGACAAAAATTAGATTATGGTCTGAAAGGATGCAAGGTAGAATCGAGACTTTGGTATAGGGGTTCTTTTTTATCCACTTCTCTTTAGTGATGAGTTTATCTAGCTGAGTGCATTTGAAAGTGTATCATTTTCCCCCCGCATGGATATCCATGAGGCCATTGTGTAGAAAAAGGTCGCTGAACTTGGTGCATTGTGCATTATCAAAGTGTTTTCTCCCTTCCTTCTCAGATGTGGAGAGCATGGTGTTGAAGTCACCAATTACCGACCAATCATATGAGACTGAGGAAGATAGATTGTGGAGTCCACTCTAGAGGAAGTTCTATTGAGTGGGATTTGGGACTCCATGGACAAAGAAGATCAAAAAGTGTCTGTTAATTCTACAGCGAATTTGCTATTTGTGGTTGAGGATGATGTTGACCTGGCAGTAGTGATGATCCCAGAGGATCCACATGCCCACACAGAAGCCATTAACTTCCACATGATGTGAGGAAATGAATCTCATCTTTTTAATAATGGTTGTGGCTTTTTTGCCACTTTGACAAGGATCTAGGATGGTAATTAATGATAGATTATAGGTGCATTTCAATTAGTGGGTGTGATGAATCTTTTCATCCAGGAAGGCTCCCTAGATATCCTAGCTGATAGTATTCATAAAAGAAAGGTGGAAGGAGGATCACACTAGGTGATCATAGGTTGTTCCCTAGCCTCGGGTAGTGATTCTTCTTCTTCCATAACTTTTTAGGTTTTAGGTGCTCAAGCTAAATATTATTCTAGACTCTAAGGCTTTTTCGTTCTTGGGAGGGGGCAACTATCTTCCCTTTATTTCTAGTACGATCCAAACTTGTAGGGACCATCTGGTAAATAACATTCCTTCTGTATAAGATGACACCACCATTTTTTTAAGCAGTGGCCTGGGAGCCGAATTCATAGGTGAATTTGAAGCCCGAGTCTGCGATCTGGTATCCAGAACAACCTTTGCATGTTTCGTTGCCTACTAAACTGACGGATGTGTTTGCTACTACAATAGTGAATGAGGGGGGGTTCTAGTGAAAACCCTGGATGTAGTTCCATTCCAAGGAGGGTATGGGGGAACCTTCTTCATGTTCCTTTTGTTTACTACAGTTTTCCACTTATGACAGTTGTCCAGGGGCGAAGGAATGGAATCATCAATTGTGCCCCCCAAATCTTCCACCAAATGTGGGGTCAAATTTGAACTTTGGTGTTGGTGCTTTTCATTCTCTTGTTGTCTTGCTTTTGTTTGAGTGGTTGACATTTAATTTTATTGGCTTGCATTGTTGGAGTGAAAGGGATGACTAAATGGGTGGAGGAGTCTGGGATGGCATTGGTTCATCTTGTGGGTTCTCAATCACAAAGGAGTAACTCTTGTCTTCACGGCCTAGCCTCCCACATTTCATGCAGATGGAGGGGAGTGATTCATATTCAATCTTGTATATTTCTCCATGGATGAATACAGCTGGAAATAGGGGTTTGGATGTTTCAACCTCAACTGCAATCCTGGTCAATTTGCCATGATTCCCAGATGTAGTTTTGGCACCTATCTTTAGTGTTTTTCCAAATATATTACCAATCCCCCATGGCAGTTATGTTTGGTAAAGGTGGATTGGTAGGTCTGGAATTCTGGTTCATACCATGAGTTTCCGCGGGATGGCTTCAAACGGCTTGAAGTGCAGTGACTAAGATTTAACTGACAGTTAATGGCTGAAAAGGTTCCAGGGTCCCGCTATGAGAACCTTTATATAGTCTTCATTGCACAACAATTGCATAATGTAGTAACCATTGTCCATATTGATAACCCAAAAGGGTTGTTACATGTTCCAGATAATTGAAAGAGGGTTGATGAGAGCATTGTAACCTACATTAATATCGACCGCCTTAATAACAATGGATTACTTCCAAGGTTCGAGGAGTTGTTGGTAGACCTCCTCATGAATCGATATAGACGAGATTGCTTTCCAGCGTCGACTATGATATCTGGTTGTTTGAGCAGGTCAGCCGATACCACAATTCTGGGTTGGTAGTTCATGTTGATACCCAAAGATGTGTCTTTGTAACTTGCACACTGATCTAAGTTATCCAAGTTTTGGTTGGATAAGACAATCAGAGGATCATTCATTGCTTCATTCTTCTAAGATCTCAATATCTAGGTCTACGGCATGGTCATCTAGATCTGGAAGGAAATTAGGGTTGGGGAAGCCCCTTCTGCTTGTGTCGTTAGAGCATCCTCCTCCTCTCCATGACATCGACTAGAGTTTTAGGGTTTCACACCAAAGAGAAGGATTTTTGAAAGAGGTAAATTCTACCTCTATTATCTCATACCAAATGTTAAATATGCTATAGTATTTAAGACTAGGGACCCACAGAACTCTATAACTTTTTCTTTAAAATAATTTCAAAGATCCTTACTAGTAGGATTCAAAATGATCTACCTAACATTGTTAGCATAAACACAACTTGTATTTATAAAGGGAAGGCATATCATTGATGCTATCTTGTTATCAAGTGAGCTTATATATGAATCCAACTTGAAAGGGAAGAAGGAAAATATGCATTAAATTTGACTCCATGAAGTATATGATTCTACTGGTTGGGACTATATTTTCCATATTTTAGACAAGATGAAATATTGGATTAATTATCTTAAGACAAAAATTGACTCTATTAATCTTTAAGTTCTCATTAATGGAGTGCATTCATATGTGTTTAAACCTTCAAAAGGGATTATACAAGGAGACAAGGTGGCTCCTTATATTTTTGTCTTGGCAATGGAAGGATTCTATGCCCTCTTCATAAATGTTGAAGAAAAAAGGTTCATATCTCCTCTTTGAGATTCAAAAAGTCTATATGTCTCTCACATTTTGTTTGCATATGATGTTATGGCCTTTGGGGATGCCATTATGGAAAACTCTACTAAAATCATGAAGTTGTTTGAAGATTTTGGCTCCATCTTTAGTCTTCATATTAGTCCAAATAAATTTTTGGTTTTCAATAGTAGAATTTGATGCTACTGCTAATGATCATGCTCATAGAATTGATAATGGCTCTCTTTCTATAAGATAACGGAGGGTTCCCCTTTTTCTAGGAAATCTAAAATTTCTATGTTATTTGTTCTGGTTGACAACATCAAGTCAACAATGGAAGGATGGAAAGCAAGGTTGCTTACTTTCGCAGGGAGATTGGAGCTAATCAAAATCATCCTATCTACCATTAATATAAGGTGGTCTAACTAGTGTTTACTTCCTACTAGGTCAATTAACGATATAGATTCCCTCTGTGGGTACTTCTTATGGGGTGTCCCTGATATCCTAAAGAAAATCCACATTGTATATTGGGATAAAGTTGTTATCATAAAGTTGGAGCTTGGAAATATACAAAGCTAAATAAGTTATTATTTTTTCTTTGGTTAAAAACTTAAAAGTATTATATCTTGAAAGAATTCTCTTTGGGTCCTATGGATGCATGGAAAGTACTTAGATAATTAGTATATGTATATAGAGGATCCAGTGAAGACTCTTGATTGTGGAGGAAAATTTTGGCTATTAGAATTATAATTCTCCCTCTAATTTGCTTCCAGATAGGTTATGGTATTCCACATTACTTTGTAAAGACCCATGGGTCTTAAAAATAGGTTTTTAATGAGTTTGTTCCTAGCTCCATAAGCCTCAAGCTCGAATTGGTATTAATGGGTAAAGTAAGTAGTAACTTAAATAGAAGCTCCTAGAATGTCAAAGTCTCATGAGATAATGGGATTTTGATATCTTTCTTAAATGTGGTTCCTACTCCCTAGAGTTGTAGTGGTAAGTGCCTTCTTGATTCTTATAAAATCCATATCACCAAAGATGTCATTATTGTTATCAAATCCCCTAGGCCGCCTTTGTTTTGGGGAAGATGGTTACGGAAATACTCTTCCTCTTGTAGGTATATTTTCTATGGTTGGAAATATTTTCAAGCTTTTGACCTAGGTTTTCCTACAATCTAGAGGATTCTTTATTACCTCAATATGTATTCTTTTCTGGTGTAACTTCAAATATGTAACATTTTGTTTTGTGTTGTTACAACATATTTCTAGGGTTCAACTTGTTGGATGGATATATCATGCAAATCCATATGTAGAAGGCATCGTTTCACCTGTTTAGCAATTCTTTACCACACCTGGAAAGGGAGAAGTAAAAAGGCACTTCAAGGGTAAGTGTCTTCTTCTGCAATGACTTGGACTTCAATAAAGAAGGATACTTATGTTTTTTCATTGATTGGTTTCTTATTGATATGTTTGGCTAATTTTAAAGCCTTCATACTGCTTCTCCCTCCCTCCTATATAGTCCCTTGTAAATACTTTTCTATACATCATTAAAGAGGGTACCACACTTTCCAACCAAAAAAATAATTAAAAGGCATACTTATTTAGGAGGTCGGTTGTACAAAAATACTATGTGATTGGGAAGTCTTACTATACAACCTTATTAGATTCTTGACTTTCCAACACCTTGTAAGGTTCTTATTTTCATAGACTTTGTGACTGTTTTACACAAACATAAGGCACTCACATATTTTATCATGTCTTTTGCGCTACTACTTCACTTACTACAAGTTGTATCCATTGCCCTCATGTGATTAGTGTTAATGGAGCATTTATCAGATGAAAATAGATGGGCATACTTCTTAGGTTTATGGTGTATATGTGATAATGGTGTACACCCACTACACTTTTCTACTATTGAAATGACGGTTGAATCATGAGAATGGTTTTTGTTGATCCCACTCTACATGATGCCATTTGTTGACATTTCACATGATTTACAAATTAACTACAATGGGATGGGTGAAATTTTTTTCATGTTGTATGTGAAACGTTTCATGTTATGCAGACCAAAATAGTGCATGCCATGAATCAACATAACACCATAGGTCTTGAACTAATTTAATAATATTCATGGGGCTATGAAGGGTTGAGGGAATCCTATATATCATATGTAGTCTATAGAAAAGATGAGTAATTTAAAAATGGAGCTCAACAAGTGGAAAATTGGAGTTTCAAATATATTGGATTAATTTCATGAGAGAGAAAAACCTTTCATGAGGTTTGAAGATGCTTGATATGGAACCTTCACCCAATAGGAGGATAAATGATCCATTGTAGATAAGAGAATTAATGAAAATGTTAGGAAGGAGGTATTTTATGTGTGAGAGGGTAGGGGTGAGATGGCTCAAATTTAAATATAGAAATATGAAGTTTTTCTCCATTTTGTGGCTAGGGTAAAGCTGAAAAGAACAATAGCTAATAGAAGGTTTAGCACAGGGTTAGAAATGACAATAGGGAACGTAAACCATTGAACCAAGCACATGTATTTTTTTCCATGTTTGTTTTCTTTTTAGTATTAAAAGATGAGACACATGCCTTTCTCAATTTATAGGTGTTTAGTCAAAAATAAAATAAGAACCTTGTCATCAAGAATCCTATAGAAGATCATATTCTTATCACAATAAAGAGCCTAAATGTTAATGATGCTCCACGGCCTAATGGGATGCCCCACAGCCTAATGTGAAGTACTTCTTCAGCTGAAGTGGGAGAATGTTGAAGATATATATTATGAAGTTTTGTCCATAGGATTTATTACTTGAATTGGTTATCAGTAGGATTGAACCATCCCACCCCTAGTTATTAGATAATCACAATGTATTCATAGAGGAAAGAGACATATTTACAATCATGAGGATTTCTAGGTGGTCCACCATGACAATAATATGCAAGAAGGTGCTAAAAATAATTATTCATATATAAATATTGAGGAATTGTCACCAAGTGGAATAGAATCTCCTATGGAAACTTTAATTGCTTTTAGGTTTGGAAGTAGATTTATAAACATGATTCTAGAAATCTTGACTTTAACTTTGACACTTTGTAATATGAAATTTAGTCATAGTGGCATTGTTTAAGGAGAATGGAAAATGATAGATAATCAAACCAAAATATTTTTTGCTACTTGTGATGGTGCATGAAGCACTCAGAAAGTTGACCACAAGAAATGTCGAGATGTGGTTGATAATAAAACACTAAATGTGTAGCGCCTATATGTCTTATGTATGTAAATGATATAATTCTTCTTACCAATTGTGAAGAAGAAACTATAAATAATAGATTTTCATGATGTGAAATGTGCCAAATGTATCGATACAAATTTTCAATAAAGAAAATGCATGTTTTCCATGGGGTGAGATACATATGGGAGCAAGGTGATAATGAATACAACATGGTGACACAGCAAAGCAGCATGTTAGATTTATTGTCTTGTTATTCTCTCAATGGAAAGAAGAAAGCTTAAGTTGATTGGGATACGTCTACAAACCATGTGAGTGTCTTGGAGTAGGGGATATCATCTTAGATGATAAGAGAACATTGTTTCCCAAATTTGCATGGCTTATCCATAAGGGGGTTACTTTAGAGGTTCATACTTTAAAAAATTGTACATAGACATTTTATAGGATCTCATAAAATTTGTGTATATTAGTTTTGATTGTGGAGGAGTACTTGGCATGTCCTTCCCACCTTACTTGGTACTTATGGTGTACTTTCTTGGCCTATTGTATGGGATGTTGGTTCCTATGGAAGGAGAGTTGTGATTGTAGATAGGATGAATGGGTGGAGCCTCATGTGCCTACCTAGGTGCAAATATTCAACATGATAGAAAAATTATGTAGCAACATGACCTTTAGTTATGAAGATAATCATGTCAGAAAAGTGTCTTTCCTAGCTTATGGATTTGAGGAACCAATTATGTAGTAGTATGCGATCTCTGGAAAAGTTATATACCTTAAGTAGGAAAAATATGAAATCATCATAAGTGTATGAACACAATGGAGAGGGAGAAGCATGTAGCTACTCTATGACAAGGAATCGTGATGTGAATCATCTAGAGACCATCTTAGTGATTTCTGTTCTAATTTTAAGATACAGTATACTAATTATATCATATATAAGTACAATATGTGTAGGTATAGGTGTTTCAAATTGTATTGAAGGCTAAATGTAGATAGTGAGGAAGAAGAATTCTCTTAGCAGACAAGAATGAAATGAAATTAGTCCCCCCGCAAAATAGCAATATGGACCCACTTCTCATTTGTAAGATTCGTTGTTCCAGATCCATGAACGGACATATTTGTATCAGTAGATTCATATAAAGGTGGAGTAATTGTGGATAGAATGAGAGAAATTGGTGGGGTTCAAGATATGGTCATTTTAGTGAAAGATACATCATGCTTTCTATGAATATGACTAGACATATGAGAATAAAATAGTTATACGTGATTCATTACGAGAAACAAAAGATACAATAATGTAGAGGTTGTTAACACTTGATAGGGAACTAACACCACACTTGACTAAGTTGAGGAAAAGCAATGATAGGAAATCACATGGTAAATCGTAATATAGAGGTCTGTAGACTTTTGGTTTTGGATAAAAAGGAGATACGGTGTATGAAATTTCACCATGTGTAATAATAAATTACTTATATTAAAAAAAATTGATGTCTTCATATTTAGATCATGTGCAATGTATGTTGCATTTTTTTAATTTGAGGTGTTAGGGGCATACTAAATGGCATCTTACTTTTCAAAACTCAATAGAAAGAGATGAAATTTTCTATCAGGGTATTGTATTCATGGAATCACTTGTCAAGTTTATTGAAAGGAATTATCTTTTGGATGAGCCAATTTGATTTGGTGATAACTTTTGAAGATCAAACACCTAAATGAAGCCGTAAAAGCTTGGAACTAATAATATCGGGATGAGACTTCTAGAGAAAAAAATATAAACATAAAAGTAGTAGTAGATATATCTCAAGTAGACATAGGAGGAATTTGATAATAACCTAGTGGGAAAAGAGAGAGACAAAATTTTTGGGAGGGAGAAGGGTCAGTTGAAGCCTGTAAGAGAGGGAAATGATATTGAGGGAGAAGATCGTAGAGAAATGGTTTAAAGAGAGCAAAAGAATACAAAATTATTTTGTTTCTTTTCCAAGGAAAAGTAAAAGAGGAGACATGCTGAAATTGGGAAGGATGGTAGTACCTATGAAGAGAGAACTAAGAATATCAGGATGAGTACTCTGGTATTCATGGACAAAATTAAATTACTAAATTCACAATGAGTAGGAAATATTGACTTCCCATTTATATATGAATGAAGATGAAAATCTTGGTCCAAATCAACTTCATAGTGCCTTATTTATTCTTTTGTTGGAGTCTGCTCAAATAGACAATGTCTATTTCAACATACATAGCTTCCAAGGAGGGACATGTATATTGTTAAAAGTGTACAAGTTGAGTCCTATGCCTAAGGAAGTTGTGCCCAACATATTAACAAGAATTGTATGCTATAAGTAGTACAAATATATAATTGAGAATGGTACTGATAAAAGTGACTAGATGAACACAAATATTACTATTATACAAGATGCACACAACTATTGCAATTATACATGACATATATACAACAAGAAGGAATTATAAATGCCATAGATATATTTATAAATAAAAGAATAGCACAAGAGAATATTCATATTGTTGAATCTGAGGCCATAAATATGATGCCATTATTCAAGCATATATGTTGAAGGGCTTTAACTTAGTGAAATGGACTTTGTTGAAGTGATTTTGAACTTTGTAGGATTCTTTTCTCAATAAATAGTCGTTACATAGAGCATGATAAAAGGCCCCTAGTTATATATGGGGATTAATGACAAGATGGGGGCCTAATTTTCATATCATGATGGTTGTAGGAAGATCACATTTTGCCTACAACCTCTATAAGCATGGAAAAACCCTCACGATTTTCATCGAGAGAGTACTGAATTATTTTGATTGAGAAGTTTCACACCAAGAGAAGCTTGATGTTGCAACAATATTAGTGCCTCAACCGATATTATAGATGAGAATCTGGGTGCCTATTATTGTGCATATAGGTATTGTCTAAAGGGAGGGAATGTGACTTTTCTTTTATAAAAAAACATTTAGGACAGAATGAAATAATAAGATAAATGGTTCAGAATGGAAAGCTAAAATGGTCCCATGAAGTGCATTAAGATGGCTTCGATAGAAAACACACAAAAGTAACCCACTTCAGACTTCGTGTAGAAAGGATCAAACAGAACTATTTCTTGTATTATCTACTCATTTGTAATAAGAGTTGCAATAGTAGATTATTGTGTTTTTTATGCCCATTTACTCCTCGTCATGACCTTCATGTCAACATTTATGATCAAAGAGAGAGAAAGGAAATGAATAAATTCCTATGGTAATACAAAGAAGGTGTGAGTAAGTTTGTGTTGGTTGGGAGAAGAGAACTTATTTGTCACATATCATGGGGTAAGGATAATTACTCAAGGCATATGCATGAAGTGCCTTGGCATGGGCTAATAAACAATTCACCATGGGTGATGTTTAGTAAAGACAAACACAAAAGTTAAGATAGGATCTACACATGACTTGTTCATTCCACATAAAATGTGTAGAGTGCTTCTAGATGGTGGAGCAAATTTTGGTTTCACCTCTATGAAAGAGATACTTATTGATTAGGCATATCTGAGTGACCATTTTGACCATACTGATGCATTTACATTGGGGATTGATGGGGAAAATTATTCCTATTGTTCATCCATATGGTGTGGGGAGAGCCTCCTCTAGAATGAGACACTAAATGTAATGCTAAAATTGTGGGTGAAATTAAGGACTTAATGAGCGTTAGAGATGAACATGTTTTGTATGAATTGCACAACACAACAGATTGAATCAAAGAATCTTTGATATCATGCTTGTTTAGTATATTGACTGAGGAGACTCCTCATACATTTCAATGAGGAAGATCATCAGTTGCAAGTCCAAAGAAAAACCTCACCATAGGTGGTTATGACACAAGGTGGTTCCAGTGAGGGTGGAAGAACTTTCTTAAGAAGGTCCTCAAAAAATCCATGTTGACTATCTTGTGTTCGGCTATATGTTCAAAATTGGTTTCTCATTGTAATTGTTGCCCGAGCTCACGAAGTTAGTAAATAGAATGGATGGGTGAGATGATCAACCAAAGCTACCAATTGCTAGAACCACAACAGCTACAACTTTTTATTAGCTTTGGGATACCACCAAGGAGGAATTATGGGCAAAGGTGTTTCTCCAAGCAACGACTTTTTTTTTGTGATCTGGACCCAATGTATGATAACATGTTAGAATGGACTGACTTGAACGAGGGGAGGGTTGGGAGGGATCCAGAAGAGACTTGCGATGTTGTGGGGGATTGGTGGGCAACCACAGGCTTTGCATGCAGAGGTTGCAAGGGTAGTTAGTAGTAGTATAGGATATAATGAAAACAATGACACAATTAAGGTCGCCCTAGTGGGGTCATGGGCCTCATGAGATTGAGTAGAAGGGAAATGTCATGTGATTCACATCATCACATGCGCGTTTGTGGAACAATGTCTTATGCGTGTGGTGTTTTTAAGAGTCTATCGCTACCCTTAAATCTCGATTTGTATAGGTATTCAGTGTGGCCGTGTGGGTATAAATCCTGAAATACCATACGCTTCACATGCAACTGGGAAGCAGTTGATTGGAGTTTCACATAAAGAGCATGTACACTGATCTTGAGGCTCGGACAACATTCAAAGAGTAATGTGTAGGAAAGGAGTCGGGTGTTAGCTACATCCTTGCCCTACCCACAAAATATAGGCCTAGCTAGTAACAGGTAGGCTGGAAAGGCCTGAGGACATGAAAAAAGCCATATCCATACACGAATTTCAGGGGCAAGGTTGGGCACGTTGCGGGTGATACCGTCCCCCATTGCCCACTACAAACTACAATAAAACAGGGCAACTACAACTTCATGGGCTTCTCTACTAGTAACTATGGAGGGACACATTTCTGACCTCATAGGATCATGGGCGGAGTATAACTCTTGACAGATTTCAACATGCTAGAGCAACAAAAACACCTTCATAGGCTCACGGACGGAGTAGCTTGTCAGCAGTGTGAAGCGATAATCTGTAAGCAGCCCAATAGGCAACTAGATCACATTCTGATTGGTTGTCTTTCAAAGTCCAGTACATACAGTTGATGTGCAAGCAGCTTAATAGTTAATAGGCAACTAGATCACATTCAGATTGGTTGTTTTTCATGAGTCCAAAACATCTAGTTGATGTGACACTGACAACACGCCCAAACTAAAGATTCAAAGCCAATGGCAAGGGCCAAAAGCAATAGAACTTACATGCAAGCATGGCTTCAGAACAGTATATGACAAGTCAAACAAGCTAGCTAACAATTCCTCCAACACAATTGACGGTATAAAATATGGATAAAAAATCTTGTAAGCATCGACTCGCAGAAATATCAGATTTTCCTTAAGCTGGCAATACTAAATAGAAAAATGATGCCTTAATTTGAATATATACAGTACAAGCACCACCAATTCTGAGGGAAGTACCAGCATGTTCAAGTCTGTCATGTTTCGTCACAGTTTCTGACCGTATGATGGCTAGCTAGTACTAGAGGGTGTTGTCATTCTAGTTGGACTTTCACGAACTCAACAAACACAGAGGAACATAGCTCCCTGCTCTGGAAAGAGCAATGATTATGCTCTGCATCTGCAGGTGATCCGCACCCTTCATACTCCACGCCCTGTACCCAATCTGTGTATCCTGTAACCGTGAGCTGCAGCTGCAGGATCTGAGAGATGCCATCCGATCGTATAATGTCGATGCCGGTTGAATCGTCATGCCCAACAAAACAAGCAGGTATCAGTGACCAAGCTGTATATTCATAGCTATTTACTGTGCCGGCGCATGCATATAGCTTCCTGAGCTACTGTCCTAGTGAAACTACAGCGTTGTTTGTTCTTTCTTTGCAGGCTGCAGAATGCGATTGCAGTAGAGTCAAACATATCCGCTATTTATGCACACACTGGAAAACCAATCCCGATGTCAGAAATGAAGGTTCTGCTGAGTTACTGTTGCACATTAACATGAACAGTAAGGTGCAGCTCTGTTGCCGTAATTCCTATGTCTGGGTGTGAACATGTACGTCTTCTGTTGACGACATTTGTACACTGAAAACCCCAACTTCGTGGCCGAATTGAAGGCTTTCCTGCGTTACTGTTGCACATTGAGATCAACAGTGGAATGCAGTTCGCTTGGGGTTCAACAATTCCTACATACTGTAGGGGAATGGCATCGTAAAGAAGGATGATGGACAGGAAATTGAACAGACTGGGTTTAGCATGTGCGACAGCGAGTCCGAAGGCAACATTGGGCAAAAGACCAGAAACGAGATTGGATAAGCACTTAAAATTCATAATGGCCCAAAAGTAGATAACACATGTTTAGAAGTGCTGAGCCGAAGTAAATGAAGGTGTCCGTCAACAAATTACATGTTAGTTATTTCCTTTCAACTGTCAACTTCCACTAACCTATTGGTACATTAACAGTGGAACATCCGCTATTTACAGCATCAATAACCTTGAATTGGCAGAAACAAACTGCAAGTTCTAATGATTTGATGGCGTTTCACCTCCAAGGGTTCGATGCCTCAGCCTGGCACGGATTCCTTCAAGAATCGACCCCCTTGGTTGTGGGTTTGATACGTGGATTTCGGTACCACTAGTCTGTTCGACTTCCATATGTTCTACTTCTTTGCTATTGGAAGGACCTGGCACTTGGGCATCGGCTGGAGTTGGTTGTTGAGACGGTGTGTGCATGGAGACAGCTCGAGCTGGTGCAGGAGGTGCAGGCGCATCACTGGCTGCTTCCTGCTTACTTTCTAAAGTTTCATTCTTCACAGATGTTGATGGCGTATTTGAAGCTCGCAGTTGAGCTTGTTGCTGGATCAGTGCTTCAGGGGGTTGTGCGGTGGCAACGATTGGTGGTGGTCGGCTTGTATGCTGTAACCGCCCCTGCAATGTTTTATACACAATACAAGAAATCGCATCATCCTTAGGAAGTGATGAGGACATAAGAGAAAGCATGTCATATGAGGAACTAGCAACTGAACAGAGATTCAACTACAAATTGCTGTAGGCTAGTCAAGCGCTTAGCATAGCTTTTGGCACACCCCCTTAGAGTTGTTTAAGCTCAGTTGAAGGTAGCACACTTACGATGAGTAAGATAACTAACTTCTTCCGGACGCTTACCACCAGGCAGTTGATGTGATCTATAACACTAGCTTCTCGTGAACAGATAAGCACTCTGAATGTCTTTTTTTTTACATTTTTTTGGTTTTAGAACCATTTATGTATGATTTCTGGTTTTAACCATGATGCATATTTATTTCACTGTACTGATACCTCACTAATGGGCTGCTTTACACAACGGTTCGTCATGCTTCCACTTTTTTGTTGTTGCTTGACAATGGGCCAGATTCACAAACAAAATTCATAAAAAGCCAATTTACAGTTACCAAGTCAAGCACAGGCCATACTTAACTTTGTGGCCTTTGTGCAACCCTACTAGTTTGATGTAATGATTCACAGGTCACCTGTGTCATACTGTTACGCTATCTGCAGCAGCTCCCGTCTCTTTCCAAGCGAGCGAACCAAGGTTACCGTCACTGGCCTGATCTTGGGAAAGGGGGGTTTTGGCCTTGGCTTTGATGCCCAGCCCAATCTAGACCTTCCAACCACAACCCAGCAAGCTTGGCTGGTCAGGTGGTGGACATACAAATTTTTCGGCCAAAGGGGGTTGACCCAGTGAACCTGGCCATGGGTTAACTGACCCCTAGGCAACCCGCCCCCCCTAATGGTAACTTAGCTTAAAAACCAGCCAAGAAAATCACGTAAGGGAACTTAAACCCATATACACTACCACAGGTTGTCCATCGCGACCCCCCTACATGTCCATCTCTCCCCCACTGCTCAGGAGCTGCTCCTAGACCACCGAAGTTGCCTTGCCCTATGGTTCTCCCTTAGATGTTGTCCTCTTCCAGCCCATATAGCCTCCTACTCTAAGCGCTCTGTATGTTGTGTGTAACCTGAAAGCAATCAGGGTTGAACTGTGTGAGCATGGAGGTGAAGTTTAAGGGGCGAACATTATGCACAGAAGTGTTATGTGGTGCTGCCCCTACTCCTATGCTCTCCTCCGCACATGTTCCATCTTCCTTTCTCTTCAATTTCCACATAACTGGCTTGTGCATACTATATTGCCAACACTTATGCACTGATCTAAAACATAATTGTCTTACTTTATATGATTGATCATTTATGCATGTGAATTTGTTTCAAGAAAAATTTATATTCTGTTGATGACTCATGTAAGATTATTCTCATGTACCTATCACCCCATCGGTGATTTGCATGTTGTAACATTTGGATGAATATATTTGGTTTGGTTCATTGATTACATTTATTTCGATGCCTCATTGATTCAACTCTAATATAGTTGAGTTCATAGTAGCAAAAGTCTCCGAATTTTACGAAAAATCAGCAATTTTTTGTGATGTTATAGGCTCCCGAATATTCACCATGATTTATACGTCAGTTGCCTATTTTTATGACTTTTCACAATTTATCCCGCTTTTTCGCGATTTATACGATTTTTCACGATTCTTCATGACTTTTCATGATTTTTCTCTTTTAAATCACTTGCTCTTTTTTTACCAAACCATGTACACAGAACTCCTGATATACTCTAAACTCAAGGTTGTCAGACTCAAACCGGTCAGCGAACCAGTGAGGCCTCTGGTTCCCGGTTCACTGGTTCAACCAGTGGTCTGACTCGTTCAACCGGTGACGTCAGCATGACGTCATTAATAGTTTAAAAATATATAAATGTCTTTGATACTCATAGAAAATATCCCTGCAAAAGTTATGAAACATGAATAATAGTATAACTGCTCACACTTGATACACAGATCAAATAACAAAATTATTCAATTCATGGACATTTATATACCAACATTTATATAGTATTCAATATTAATTAAAAAAATAGCAGCAACAATACATTTACTTGTCAAGTGAGAGAACCGGTCGGTTGGCCTAAAACCGGACCGGTTCACCGATTCAACCGGTCGGTTCACCAGTTTGATGCCGGTCAAACTTCATTTCCGGCTTTGGGAGGGAACCGACCCGGTAGAGTGACCGGTTCCCGATTCAACTGGCCGGTCCGGTTCGATTCTGATAACCATGGACTAAACTTCAAACCACCACTCTCCCAACAGTCCATTGTTATTGCTCAATTGTTCTTCAATTTGTTTCCTACTTTCTTACTCAATAAAATTGTATGTCTTCTCACACTAATAGTTACATGTATCTATTATGCATCTATGTATATACATACACACACATATATATATACATATGTGTATATATGTGTGTGTATATATAGTAGACTTATTCTCGATTATTTTCAAATCGTTGACCGAACTTTGATCGAAATTTATCAATTTTTTCACGAATTTTCCCAATTTTTTCCGAATTCCAATTTTTTATGGCCAGCCAAAAAATTGTCGAATCCCGAATTTGTCACTATGGTTGAGTTCAGTGGCTAAACCATAAAGCCGAGACCTGGTAGCTTTATGGAGTCAGAACTCTAGGTTGGTTTGAAATTCTTGGTTGTCTTTCTAATCTCCTTCCACTTGCTTTACATCTGTTCCTTGGGGTTGTGTTTCGGTTGAGTTGTTTTTGGGTTTTCAGTAAGATACATGTCCCCTCAATGGGAGTGTTTCTCCCTTTACAAGAGATTTGGGTTTGAACGTTTGTGGTTTCCTGATGAGCGCTCATATGACGGCACAATCAATGTAATCTGTACTAATAGTTCAAGCAATCCAGCCTTCCACAAAACTATGCTAGATTGCCAACTTCGCTCGCAGAAGACTTAGAATATGACAGCGATAACTTAGAAGGTGGATGGTATTTACTGTCTCAATCTTTGTTCTTGTGCAGATGGCAAGTTTTGTTGGAATAGTGTTCATTTGAGTTTCTTATACTTTGTAGATGTTGTATGGTTCTCTACTTACAAACTAATTTGTTGTTCAAAAGAAAGAAAAATGGACAATACTAGGACTTTAACTACTACAACGTTATTCTCTTATGAATTGTTGCCATAGACAGACAACTGGGCCATACCATATGAAAATGACCAACTGGATTCAGTTTACAGTCATAATTTTTAACAGGTTGATAAGTGAAATAGTCCAAAACGGCTTTTTAATGTCATTAAAACTGAACTGACCTTTTCTAAATTGCTTGCAACTAGAAGTGGCAACAAGCCAACAACACGCCAATCTGACCCCAAAGACGATCAACTAGTATGTCATCAAGCTAAAGGCTTTGCATGAGTATCTAAGGTTCTCTTGGAATGGTTGCGAACAATGCCCATGATAGAATAAAGCTGAAGGGAATGAGCAGCCCTAAGATGTGAAATTAGATTCTGGGCCCAGGCAGTAGAATCTGTCAAACATCTCAGAGCCTTACACTATTAGAAGCAACACACAATCTATGGAGTCTTAACAGAACTATCGGTATGAGCGTTTTAGTTTATTTTACATATGGGCTTAAGTCTATTTGGCCCATTAGTGTTTGTCTAGTGTCTTCCGTTTGCCTCTTCTATATATAGGAGAGGGGTCAGCCCATCTAACTAGTAATCTGACATGGTTGATCCAACCTTAACCCTATGTGAGAGAGAGGGCGAGGAGAACCCTACCCCCTTGCGGCTGGTTACCCTTGGTGATGCTTGGTTTCCTGCATTATGCCTAACCCCTGCTTGTTTTAGGAGCATCTCCATGGAGCCATCTTCATCTTGATTTAAATCTTTTTCTATGATGTTGCTTGTTACTTTTCCCCACAACTATGTTGCCACTTGCATGGTGTTGCCATCGTCAAGAAGATATGTTGCCTCCACCATCTATGTTGTCGCCGCCATCACCTATGTTGCAGCCACCGTCAAGTTATTATTTTGTCTCACCTTATGACGTTTTTGGCTTCTTTCTCTTGGCCAACTAATGGCAAGATATGTGCTTTTCTACCTGGGTTTTGGAAGGCATTAAATGGGAAACGAGGCCGGCCCTCCCTAGGCGTTTAAGCAAGAAGCGGCCATTTAAGCGGCCGCTTTTCAAAAAATTACATGGAATACCGATCATAGATAAAAATTACATGGAATACCTAATACTTAGATATTAGTACTTAGTATTTCCTTAACAGTTGGGCTTAGATATTAGCAGTTAGTAAATAAAAATGAGCAGTACTGTAGTAGATAGTAGTACTTAGATACTAGTACTTAGTATTGTTTTTAGGGAAATCTTAGTACTGTATCAACATCTGGGCTTAACATAATATGAAAAACAGATACACAATTAAACCGTAATATAGCGCAATGCATGACATTACTATAGAATCAAAACAATTAAATATCAAACAGCGATAAAGACAACAAACTACTAGATAATATATAATAATCTATTATGACATTATTCTGCTATAGTCTACAGACCTGTACAAACCGTACAGAATGTCAGCCTAATAGACTTAATATATGAATAATATACTATTACCGGAAATGAAAAACATTTATATTTATGGTATTTACAAATTTGATAGTACACGGCTATAACTAATTGTACAAAGCGCACAAACAGCAGTAATATAATACAGAATAAATACTAATTCTCAGCTTTTAGATGTATTATGATACAGCAACAAGAGCATCATGTCTCCCAAAGTAATGCTTTCATTTTTCTGTATATTTAGAGGGTGATTTGGTCAGTCTAGCAACACTTGCTGCAAAGCGCCCCGAATCGGCCGCGGGCCTGAAAAAGCAGCCTGAGGCGGGGAAAAACGGACAAAAGCGGCTGTTTTACTCCAAAATGCTTCAACGTCCGCTTTGGCTGAAATTATAATGGGGTGCTTGGTCACTTAAGCGCCCGCTTCACCAGCCTTTTTATTCACTGTTTTCTACTGTTATTGGGATGGTCAATCCCTACCTTACCGTGGCAAAAATCTGATAGGATTTTCCCAGCATATTGATGCTATTTTGGGGTTCTCTACTTCTTTTCCACTGCCTCACACGAATTGTCTTTATCTGACATGGTGTGTGCATGGTGATTTCCTTGTCGATTGCTAGCATAGCGGACTTACTCAATGACACGTGAAGACTCAGTCACACAGCACGTCGCCTGCTTCGCCTTGACGTGTTGATTCAGTCACACAGCATGTCACCTGCTTCATCCCGACGACTTCCTTCTAACATGACGTGTCACTACATTAACACATGTTGTTTTCATTTATCATCCCCTGATAAGATATGCCATTTCATTAACACATATCACACGTCTTCCCATACGGCTGCCACACATTGTGTATGACTTCACCAACACATTGTGTAAACCACTATAGTCACTTATATCACGGCATGTGGGTACACCACACGACGGGTATGTCCGGTGTTATTCCATAAACCACACAAGGTGTTCAACTTCATCTACTACCGCTCTATCATATGGCAGAAGATTTCAACACTTGGCGAGCCCTAATTATCTTACTTTTTCAGCAAGCCATTGGCTTTCTATTGGTTGTTCTTTTTACTTCTTTCAGCCCTTACTAGAAAACTTTCCCTTCTCAATCCTTGTACTATCCTAGACATATTTCATTCCATATGACAATTTCATCCTCAATCATGTCAAATTCTTGACCTGATCCATACATAAGGGATGCTCTATTGTTTTAGTTTATTTTATATAAGGCCGCAGTCTATTTGGCCCATTAGTGTTTAGACTCTAGGTTCATTAGGTTTGTCTAGTGTCTTGCACTTGCCTCTTCTCCTATAGGGGTATGTTCAACTAATAATAACAACAATCCAAGTTTCTCATTATCTTGTATTTTGATACAAATCATTGTAAAACCAGCATAAATCGGGTACTTGTCAAATATCTAAGAAGATTAGCAACTAACACACCATGTCCTAGGTAGTAGTAGATTAACTAAAGAACTACTTTTAGATGAATAGGCATTGTGTTTGAGTTAATACATTAGGTTGACAACCACTCCAGCTACCGTGGAAAAATAGTTACCAACAGCCACTATCCATTCTCACGACAAAAGAATCCAATGACCTAAATTCAACATACCACCTACGGTAGGTGGTACAGGCACCCGCCTGGGCAGCGCCTAGGCTTAAGTCAGCCCGCCTCAAACTGGGCGCCCAACCCCCTAATTGACCTAAGTTGTTTCCTAAGACCTTTTGATGCCCAAATTAAGCCAATTCAAAGCTAATTTAGCCCAAATTAGATCTGAATTTGATCAAATTGAGTAATTTTATGGTTAAATTGCGTCTGCTTTATTCCAAACGGGGTCAATTAAGGGTAAATTAGGTCTGATTTGGGGGAAAACAAGCCTCATTTGGGGGAATTAGGTCTAATTTGGTCATACAAGGCCTCGTTTAAATAAACATAGGGAAATTTCGGGTTAGTTCGGTTTGATTTGGTCATGTTATGCAAATTAGGTTTGAAGGCCAAATTATGTCAAATTTGAGCATATTAGGTCTGATTTGGGGAAAACAAGTCTGATTTTGGGGAAATAGTCTGATATGGTGAGATTAGGTCTAATTTGGCCAAATTCGATATTGTTTAGGTCAATATAGGGAAAATTTGTGGAAATTAGGTCTGATTGGATCATAATATACAAAATTAGGTTTTATTTAGGCCAAATCATGTCAAAATTGGGCACATTAGGTCTAATTTAGGGGAAACAAGTATGATTTGGGGGAAATTGTTCTAAATTGGATGACCAAGTCTTATTTGGCCAAATTTTGTCTCATTTTGGTGAATATATGAAAATTTTATGGAAATTGGGATTGATTAGGTCATGGTATACAAAATTAGGCTGGTTTAGGCAAAAATTAGGGTAAAATAGGTCAGATTTTGATCAAATTTGGATCAAATGAGTTCAAATTAGGGTCAATCAGTTCTAGTTTAGGTCTTGTTAGTTTTTATTTAGCCTAAATTCTACATAATAGTATTATACATGTTTTGGCTATTAGCTTTTATATTTGTATATGAATTTTATTTAGGTAAAACTTCCACAATTCAATCCATATCTAATGATTTTGTTGCTTTCTTCATACGATGCTAGCCATTGATTGCATATTTATCATGTATATTTATATGTGTAAGGAACTAAGGATTGTATTTTTCAAAAAATTACATATATCTGTTAAAATAAAAAATATATAAATAACGCCTGGAAACACCTGGGCCTCCGCCTGGGCGTCTAGGCTGTCTGGGCGTCCCCTTAGAATGCCTGGACGCCTATACAACCATGCACCTACTCACATTATTCTAAGGGCTAGTTTGTTTGGGTGCAGTTTAGTGAGTTCGCAATGTAAAAATGTACATCAAACACGCACTTTTCGTCCGACTACACCCTACCAAACAGGCCCTAAATGTTTATGAACCACACATGGCTGCAAGAACAATACATTGTATCGCGTTGAGAATTATAATTGTGGTTAACTATTTAATGTTTTGTAACGATGACCAAAGTTTATAGAAATATTACTTGTGTATGCACGACATTGCCATCATGTAAAGTCAGAATTAAATTTGGAGTGATTGAGCTTGAATGAAATTTTCATTCCAAACATAATTTCCATTTGAATTGTGAGATTGTCAAGATTTTTCAGAGGTAATATTTATTTCTTAAGTATTGTTATCATATTTTCGATGCTATGCACTGAATTTTCGATGTAAATAGAATTTAATTTGTGTAAGCGACAATTGCCATGCACTGATTATATTCTTTATACAGCTTTCATTTGATAATACTATACTACTACACAAGTTATCCCTCCTTTCTTACCTACCTAATTTGTGTATTGGACAATTGCAATGCACTGATTACATTTTACAGTATAACTTTTATTCAATGATACCATACATCTATACTATACAAAATGATCAATCCCTCCCTCTCTGAATGTAGTTGACTTTCTGTTGGCCTATAGAATAGATGTTAAGCCCGATCTCAAAGTTTGGGTTTCCTCAGTAATCGAAAATCGGCGTGAGTGGCTGCTTAAGCGCCCTGCACTCAAGCCACTCGCTTTTGCTCGAAATCGCCAGTTAGACAGACTGCCTTAAAAGTTAAATTGCCCTCTTAATGTCCAATTTTCCCAATTAATCAGCCGCTTAGGGGGGGGATAAAATCACCCGCTTTAGCCCTTTTTTTTTAGAAAAACGCCCAGCCGGGCCCCAAAAAGTCCCATAATTTACTGGATCTGTTCCTAATCAACTTTTTTTACCTATCTATATGTATGCTAAAGTTTGAAAATTGAGGTATAATGCTTAATCCCTGGTTGTATACGGTTATTTATGTCATTATTTGTTGTTTGCATACTTTGTGTCTTATACATGTTTGATTTCATTTTTGTGTGAGACTTGTGTAATATGCACTGAAGTACTGTGTAATTCTGTTTATGTCAGTCAATCACCTACTATTTTACTTCTACTGTATTAAATACTAATCTATTGCTGATTTGGATGATCCAGATTCTGTTGTTGCATGTATCTATTGATACGATAAGTCTACTGTTTAATGTTGAACAATGTAAACATGCATAACTCTATAGTTGTCTTAAATTTATGTAATTTATTTGTATTTGTTCAATCATTATTTATAGCTGTGTCATAAACTATTTGAGTGTTTTATATTGTTTTGTAGGTGTTTAGATATACACATGGTATTAAATGTCATCGACATTAGGCAAAATTTTGCCGATTTTGTCGATGTCGACAGCTGGCGATGTCAAACCTACATAAATATCCGCATTCCACAATATCCTAGACGTTTCGTCGAAGTTGTCGACATTTTCCCATATGTCGATGAAGTTGACCCAGGTCCATTCAAAAATTATACAATGTCCTCGACATCTGTCGAAATCGTCGAAGTTGGCGCCATTCTTCTGATGCTTTGTAGAGTTTGTTGTGTGAGGGGGGAAAGTGTTGGAGCTAGAGGTAAGATAATTTTGATGTTATTTTTTACTATTCTAAGCTAAAATTAATAGATTGACCCCCTCTCTGCGAGATCTACCATACATTTACACCAATTTTATGTATTTTTTTATTGTCAAACTTTATATATGGAAGAACTTTGTAGTCCGAATACGACTTATGTAATCGTGTATTTTTCTACATATGTAAACCTATATGGATAGCTATATGTAAACGTATATTGTGTTTCATAGCTTGATTTGATGAAATCTATTGAATTTCATCACAAAATGACTATTTTTAGCTTAATTTTTGTCGAAGTAGCGTCAAAGTTTGGTTGTAAAAAATCCTCGAAGTTTCCTCGACATTTCCACAAACTTCCATATCCATACCTGTCAAAGTCGGCTCGAAGTCTAAGTCTTGTTCCATTGATATATATATATATATATATATATATATATATATATATAAGTTCCTAAATATATATTATTTATATGCATATATGTGTAATTTTGCATAAAGCATATGGAAAATTGAAACCCGTTTTTTTTCATCACAAAATGACTATTTTTAGCTTAATTTTTTGTCGAAGTAGCGTCAAAGTTTGGTTGTAAAAAATCCTCGAAGTTTCCTCGACATTTCCACAAACTTCCATATCCATACCTGTCAAAGTCAGCTCGAAGTCTAAGTCTTGTTCCATTGATATATATATATATATATATATATATATATATATATATATATATATATATATATATATATATATATATATATATATATATATGGGTGTTCATTCATTGCCCGCGCGGGTAGCATGGATTTTCGCTACCCTGCAGCCAAAAAAGTAACTCTCCTAGCTAAGAAAGAAACTCTGCTGTAAAAAAAGTAACTATGGTGTCAAAAAAGTAACTCTGCTGGCCAAAAAAGTAACTCTGTACAAAATATACAGCAGATATATATAAGGACGGGTTTTTTGATTTTGGAGGGGCAAATGATATTATTTTTGGCTCAAATTTTTTGGAGAGCTAGACAAAATAGTCCTCTAGAATTTCGAAAAAAAAATTTGAAAAAAAGTGATCGGAAGGGTGGGCGGGTAGCTACCCGCGCGGGCAATAAAGATGGGCCATATATATATATATATATATATATATATATATATATATATAGGGCAAATGATATTATTTTTGGCTCAAATTTTTTGGAGAGCTACACAAAATAGTCCTCTAGAATTTCGAAAAAAAAAATTTGAAAAAAAGTGATCGGAAGGGTGGGCGGGTAGCTACCCGTGCGGGCAATAAAGATGGGCCATATATATATATATATATATATATATATATATATATATATATATATATATATATATATAAGTTCCTAAATATATATTATTTATATGCATATATGTGTAATTTTGCATAAAGCATATGGAAAATTGAAACCCGTTTTTTTCAAAAACCACCTGCTTAATTGCCCGCTTACCGCTTAACCAGTTACAAGGTGGTGTTTGCATGCTTAACGCTTTACGCTTTTTAAACATTGGATTTCCTTAAAAGTTATGTATGAAGATTTTTTCTCATTCTCTCCTTCTTTAAAGAATGATATTATCCTCTCGGTCTGGTTCTACCTATGCCTTCCTCATGAAGTCTTGTCGGCAATGAGTATTGATTCACATCCAAATCCTATGGCCTATGCTTCTCTTATCAGCTTGGAGGTATTGAATTTCATTTCTATCAAACCGAATCATAACAACATTATGTTGCCTTGCTAAGACTTGAAGCACTGAAAGCTTTCTATATGTAACCAAGCCCCAGCCATCTCGTCTCACTCAAGATTCACAAGATTACCTTATTTGGATCGGAAACACAAAGTGTGGCTTAAGACTAATAAATTAATTGAGAGTTGGGTATCTAGATCTTTGGATCTTTGACTAAAGATGTTATGGCCAATATTATTGGATGTTTTAATTCATTCAAGGTTTTGGATCAAAGAATTTTGTTGAATCAACACAAGCTTGTGAATTTGAAATGAAATCACAACTTAACCTTCCAAAAGGGGTCTTCCTCTATACATGATTATCCGAGACTTAGTCTACAAAGAAAGGCTTTCACTATATTGAATGGATTGGATCTCCTCATTGTTCTGAAAAGTGGTATGCGGTGTATGGACGAAGAGGGTACCGCATAGAGTGCATGTGGTACGGGAGTATGTGTTTTGAATTTTTTATAAATTAATTAGAGTTTATAAAGTAGTAAATTTGAAATGCAAAATATGTATATGTGTGTGTATTGATGTAAACATATTAATATACAGTATGACATGTTTATATAAATGTATATAAGTATATAAAGTTATGTATGTGTAATATATGTACAAATATCGAGATTTATACATATAAATGTACTCATATTTGTGTGTGTGTGTGGGGGGGGGGTGAATGTATGTAAATAAATCAAAATGTGTACACAAATGTACAAACGTGTGCGGATGCGTGTATATGTAGGTTATATCTCCTGATTATGAAAGCTTTTCGTTTCTATTTTCAAGCCTCACATTCCGTCTTATTTTAGTTTATTTACTTTGTTGCATGATTATGAATGTCTCAACCATCAAATAACTTCCATAGTTAAGGAATTCTTGGAACATGACCAATCCAGAGTTAGCAATTCACATCTCAGGGGTGTGGATTCCCTCAATCCACAAACGAAGCTATTACAGGTTTTGATCAAACTGCAGATATAGCTTCTAAATATATTCTTTTCTTATAATGTTGGCAATGTTTTGACATGAAAGCTCTAAAGATACAAAAGAAAAAATCATTGTCTTAGTTTCTTTAAGGGCGCAATACTAAAAAAAGGTTATGAGATATCACGTTTTCCTACTAGATACAAATATGTTATTGGAACAAAAATAGGGAAACATGATTTAGAATCATTAGGATCAAGGAACCAAGGTTTGCTAAAAATGAGATTTAAATTTACCAACATAGTAGATCAAAAGGTAGCACATAGATAAATTTAGCAATAAAGATTTATAAATTAATTACAGAGAATGATAGTTAAAGTTGCAATACTGACAGAATGGTAATTAACTACTACGAATCGAAACTTTTGAAGAAAATGTACTAGTCTCAAAAGTAGAAAATATAGAGATTAACACAATATTATCACCCAAACTGGGGTTTGTGCCCATCTAAGCCGCAGAGCCTCAATGTGGAAAGTATGCACAACAATTCAAGGCTTTCAAAAAATGTTGATAGAAATTAAGATCAAAATCAATGGAAACTCAAATCACAAATAACATGGAAGGGCGGTAACAATATTTTTAACATCCCCTACAACGGTATAAGAGAGCCATCAAACAACCATATATGGGGATGAGCAAAGAAAATGGTTAAGGAACTTTATTTCTAGTCATATGAGTCATAGCACCACATCAAGCATTCAAATCTTGGTAGTAGAGAAAGACCTCCGAAGACGTATAGCATCACATGAGAGTAGGCAAGGTTTGCTTGAGGAGTAATAATGAAAGCTGCATTGAGGAGTCTATCTATTTATGTAACTCAATGTCATCATGTTGGAAGAGGTAGATATGAAATTCGACTTAAATGGGCCTATAGTAGTCACTTGATTAGCACACTTAGGCCTTTTATGTTTTTTACAACAATTGTCTATGGTATGGCAATGTTTTTTTTAGAAAATGCAGTCTAGTGGAATATTATTAGTAGTTAGGAGATAATAGGCTGTAAACTCACCTCATACCCCCTTTATCATAGCGTGAGGCAAAGGAAGAAGGCTCATTCAGTTTTAGATTATTAGGCACCTGTATAGGTAATAAAATCCAAGACACGTTGCCCTTATTATAGTAGATCCCAGCAAGGTGGTCCCACTCTTCCTTCGCTATCTTGATGAAGATGAGGTTGCCAAAATAGATGGTTGATGGTTCAGAGCTATTAAGCATCAGTAACAAAACTCGAGTTATGGTATGCCGGTTTTTCCACATAGATTTCTTGGTATTAGGAGATTTCATCTTTCTGTATGTGATGATTCTGTGATATAATCAATTTCGTTAGAGGAGTGGATGTGAAGCTAAAATGAGCATGTACCACGATATACTTCTTTCCAATCAACTCACGCACTTGATATGAGTCTCAGTATACTAGTAGAAAGAATTGTAGGTAGACGTATCTAATAAAACCTTAGAAGAGAAAGGAGACCTATGGTTACCAAGAATTAAACAAGACAGAAAAAAATAGACTTGAAAATATGTGGACGTCCTTCAAGTAGAAGAGGACAAACCTCCAAGCAATAGAGAGGGAAGAAAATTCATTGTAGAAGGTTTATAGGGTTTAAGCCCAAGAGGTAGCAATAGTGGGTCTAGGGCCTTAAGTAAGGATATAAGATCAACAACACTAAGACATAAAAAGGGTCACCTCCTTAACCAACAGGTAATGAAGCCTACAAGTACGTAGGTCGATCTAATTTAAGAGGGTAGGTTATCCGAATCAATAGAAATACACTGAGGAGGTATGCAGCGACAACCACAAGATTGTATGGAAGCCCCCTGTAGGAGAAGATAGGATGGCAAAAGCTATGAGTTATGATGACGCCTTATGTAGGAGTGGTAAGGGGAAGGGCATGTTGTAATGGTGGTGGCTCCCCATGCAATAGGAGATAGGGGCTATGTGGCCCTTTCTTTTAGAAATAAACGACCCTAGTGGCAAACTTTCAACCTTATGCCTCCTTGTTTTTTTTTTTTTTGTGTGTGTGTGGGGGGGGGGGGGGGGGACTTAGGGCCTACCAGCCACATTGGAGGGGGCTTAGGTAGAGAGGGACACTCGAAGGAAAGGGGGAAGAAAGCGAAAAGAACCAGAGACTGGTGGAATGGGAAAAATGTAGTATGTAGGGAACAAGACCCTAAAGGGAGGGGAGAGAGCATAGTTATCCATGCTCCCGCCTAGGTGCGCCTAGGCCTCCTGGGCTCTAGGTGGGCCGCCTTAAATTGGGCGCCTACACTTTCAGATAACGGAAGTGGATGCCTAAAGTCTTTTATGCCCAATTAAGACACTTAAAGACCAAATTAGCATGTATAGGTCAACTACCTCCTCCGGATGTTGCACCATCCCCGCCTCTGAAAGTGTAACAACGACGACAAAGAGATACAACTCCCTCCATGGCCCCCCCCTCACTAATTCCTACATCCTCGTCAGCAGATCCACCTCCACCTCAAGTATAATCTGATTTAAATGTTCCTATTAGTCTACGAAAAGGGACCAGGTCTTGTACTCAACATCCTATTGGCAATTTTTGTTCAACTGCTAACTTGGGCACGAACTTTGCCAATTTTACCTCTACTTTATCTGTTGTATCTATTCCTAAGAATGCAGCTCAGCTTTACAACATCCTGAATGGTGTCAGGCTATGTAGACTGAAATGCATCTTACTGATCGGCATACATGGGACTTTGTTGATGCACATACGAATTGCTGGCATGTCGGTTGTCGTTGGATCTTTACTGTAAAATATCAACTGGATGGCACAATTGAACGATTGAAAGCTCGCCCAGTTGCCAAAGGTTATACTCAAACATATGGCTTGAATTATTTTGAGACTTTCTCTCCTATTGCCCGTCTGAATTTTGTTCATGTTCTTATCACTGTGGCTGTAAATTGTGATTGGCCTCTATTTCAATTAGACGTTAAAAATGCCTTTTTATGGATGATCTGCATGAGGTATACATGGAGCAACCACTTGGATTTGTTGCTCAGGGGGAGTGATCTAAAGTGTGCAGGCTACGCAAAGCTATCTATGGACTGAAACAGAGTCCTCGTGCCTGGTTTGACAAACTTAGTATTCTTCAAAAATACAGCTTTTGCCGCTCTCATTCTGATCACTCGGTGTTTATCAAGAAAACTTCATTTGGCCTTGTAATTTTGATTGTTTATGTTGATGATATAATCTTATCTGGGAGTGATCAAGTAGACATTCAGGCTACTAAAGTGTACCTGGAAAAACAATTTGTTACTAGAGATCTGGGAAAATTGAGATATTTTTTGGGTATCGAAGTTTCTCGCTCTTCCTCAAGTAGTTGCTTATCTCAGAGGAAATATGTCCTGGATCTTTTGTCGGGAATAGGAATGCTTGGAGCAAAACCCACTACTACTCCCTTGGATCCTAATACCAACTGGGATGATGATACTTCTCCATACCCAGACAACCGACAATATCATCGATTAGTCGGTAAACTTATATATTTGACTGTTACAAGGGTTGATATAACTTCTGCAGTTGGCTTAGTCGGTAGATACCTAGATAAACCCAGACAGTGCCACTGGGATGTTGTGTGTCATATTTTGCAATATCTAAAAAATTCCCCCAAAAAAGGCTTATTCTAGAGAAATCATGACATTGTAAAATCACACGGTATTTTGACCATACTTGTTAAGGCAAGAAGGCGCCGTGCTTGAACGCCTTGTGCTTAGGCTCGCCAAGGCGTCGCTTAGGCGACTTTAAGAAGATTATATTTCTGTACAATTTACCTATATATATATACATGTGCTATGATTTTTATAACATCCCCCCTTCAAATATATGTTATATTTTGTGGTAATATGTGTATTACAGGTTCTACTAATACTCAAAACAAACCTTATGTAAGTTATGTAATCCACCTATATCAGTTTAAACTTGAATAAGGGATTTAGGATAACAGTGATTAAGGATAGCAGTGCTTTACATAGTATCAGTAGATGATTTTCCTTAGTTAGGGTAATTATCAGCTAATATACATATATTTTGCAGCTAATATGTCTGTTTGAAGTTCCTGTGATAAGCAAGAAGGTAGTTAGTATATGTAGCATGATATTTATATTGCAATTGAAGAGCTATTCAGGGTGAAAATATCCCTCAACATTTAAATCACATTCAAGCTAATACTAAGAAAATTAATATAAATATCTAGAGTATAAATTCCATTACATAACGATTTTGTACAACAAACATAGATAGATATACTTAATTTGAATATTAGAACAAGTGTAGATCAAATAAATACATATATGTAGGGTCAGGGGTCCATAAAAAATCATAAAGTGACATATTGGTCAAGGCAAAGGGCAAAGCGACCCCCCTTGAAACGCCTTGACGCCTAGGCGGCCACTTAGGCGCGCCTAGGAGCTTGCCTTAACAAGTATGATTCTGACTCAGATTATGCAGGCAGGAGGATAGATCCCAAATCCACTTCTGGTTATTGTACCTTTCTGGGAGGTAACCTTGTTACCTGGCGCAGCAAGAAACAAACTATAGTCGCCTGCTCTAGTGTTGAAGCTTGATACAGAGCTATGGCCATACTACTTGTGAAATGTTATGGATCTGCGATCTTTTGGAAGGAGTTTGATATTTCTGACCCCAATCTTAATCCTATGTATTGTGACAAGGTTGCTATATTCATTGCCAGCAATCCAACATTTCATGAGCGAACCAAGCATATTGAGGTGGATTGCCATTTTGTCTGAGAGGCTATCTTGTCTGGGAATATCTCTACTCCATACACTCACACTTCTAATCAAGTAGCAGACATCTTCACAAAACTTCTTCCCAAGGCCAGATTCACTACCATGGTGGACAAGCTGGGCATGATTTGATATCTATGCTCCAACTTGAGAGGGAGTATTAGTATATATGCTTTATTACATTATGTTATGTCATTTCTTTTGTTATGGGCTTTAGACTTGTCTTGTCTTTAGCCTTTTCTTTATCCCATATTGTCTAGTTTTGTTTTCTGACTTACTCTCTTATCCTATAAAAGGGAGAGCATTGTATTTTGTTTTACACATCAAATCAAGACTTCTCATCTTATAGTGTCCATGTCATAAATATTTTTTTCATGTCATCTGATACATTCACTTGATTAGAGACATGTATGATAGCTCAACTACAAGTGTTAAGAATCCTAGAGGAGAGAAACCAACATTTCCTTTCGTGGTTGGGGTACATCAAGGATCAACACTCCACGCATATCTATGTGTTCTTGTTATGGATGAATTCACAAAGCGTCTTCAGGACTGTCTTCCTTAGTGCATGTTATTTGTTGATGATATTGTGTTGATTGACGAAACTAAAAATGGAGTAAATGATAAAGTTGAACTTTGGAGAAATGTGTTGAAATCAAATAGATTGAGGATTAGTAGGAGAAAAGTTGAGTATAGTCATTGTAATTTCATTCAATCTACAATTGTGAATGGTGGGGCAAGTTGCGCGGAGTGGGTGTACCAAAATGTGACAAACTTCATTACTTGGGTTCTACTACTCAAATAGATGGAGACCTTTGAGATGATATTTGTTACAGGATCAATGCAGGATGGTTGAATTTTGAATGGAGAAGTGCAACTGGAGATTATCTGATTGGAAGATTCCTCTCAAATTAAAAAGTAAGTTTTATAAAACAATTATCAGCCAGCCATGCTATATGAGAATGAATGTTGGGTGGTGAAGAAACAAGGTCTCAACAAGATGAATGTGGTCGGACCACGTAGGAATAAGACACATAGGGCTAAAGAGAGAGCCAAAAAAGGATCTTTGGTGTATAATCATGCATATTCCTAAATGTTATAAGTTCTGGCACGTAGATCAAATAAGACAGTGCAAGCAAAAGTTCCTAGATTCATGAAGATATAAAACAGCATATAAGTTATGGACCTCCTAGGGATAAGACACATAGGGCTAAAGAGAGCCAAAAAAGGATCTTTGGTGTATAATCATGCATATTCCTAAATGTAATGAGTTCTAGCACGTAGATCAAAAAAGACAGTGCAAGCAAAAGCTCCTAGATTCATGGAGATATAGAACAGCATATAAGTTATGGACCTCCTAGGGATAAGACACATAGGGCTAATGAGAGCCAAAAAAGGATCTTTTGGTGTATAATCATGCATATTCCTGAATGTAATGAGTTTTGGCACGTAGATCGAATAAGACAGTGCAAACAAAAGTTCCTAGATTCATGGAGATATAGAACAGCATATAAGTTATCATGCTTGCATGTCCATGATTTGAGTCTCCAATGATTATTCTAATAATTACATACTTGATTTGACCGATGGACAAATATGCAAGCATACGTTTCAAACTTGTTTGAGTGATACCAATGAGATTCCCCAATATCTTGCTAAGAATAGCTAGGATTTCCAGAAGAAGATGCCATTTGTTTGATGAGAAATAAAAAGGAATATCAAAAATTCGTGTGGCTTGTAAGTTGAGATGGATGTGTGAGGAGACAAGAAAAGATCGCTAGAGAAATGACTATATCTTGAACAAAGTGGGGATGACGAGCATTTAGGACACGTTTGTGCGAGGGTCCACTGAGATGGTATGGACATGAGCAACGTAGACCAACCAACGCGCCTATCTGAAGCAACACTATCAAGTCAAGTGCATTTAAAAAGAAGAAAAGGAAGGCCTAAATTAACCTGGAAAGAGCTTATAAAGAGAGGTTTTGAATCTTAACATCTTGATCAAAGTATGACTCATATCATAGCTGATCAAAAAAGAAGGATCCATGTAGCCGACTCCAACATGGTTGGGATTGAGGCTTAGATAATGATGATATTTTGTGTTCATCTCTTTGGTTGTATCAAACTTCGCCTTATTCATGTTTGTGTCATGTGAATTCATGTTTACTCCTACTACAAGACATTTTAGATGAATATTTAGTTCTAGCTCCACTCTTAGGACATAATGCACATAATATTTGTGGTACCCCCTTTGCCCATACATCATATATTGCTTTTTAGAATATTGTTATTTGCCTCTTCTCTTCATCTTTAAGCCTATTCTTCCTCTTCCTCCTTTCCCTCGTCCTCTTCTTTTTCCTCTATTTCTTTTCCTTTAGAAGATTGCATAGAAACAAGAAAGTTGGAAGTTTTTGTCAGTGTGAGGTCATATACTTCCTTCCCTTTTGGCTCTTGTTTTCTTCTTGCTCAATTGGAAGCTTTGGTTTCTCATTCTTTACTTCTTATTTTCGTCGGTTGGTGGCCAAAGGTCAAATTCTTTCTTGAGCCCTCCAACAATAGGGGTGCGCCACAACTCACTAGGCTATCATTTTTTTTTATGTTTTTAATTAATCTAAATTAGTACTTGTTGTTAACAGTTTTTGGGTTCGAACATGTAGTTAAGATTGGTAATTGTTAGTGAATCATATTAACTTCTAACTTTTGGCTGACTTCGTAGTGGCATGACTTCATATTGCTGGGAATCTAATTTGTTTGATATGCATATTTGTTTTCCTATACATAACTTTAAAGTTGAGGATCTGATCTTAAAGTTGAGGATCTGATCAGAATGATTTACATTACCAATTATCCCCCTTATAATTAAGTTGATACGGTTCAGCTTCTATATAATTATGTATGCAATTTAGTTTTCCTTTTAACAATACTAGACTATAGTCCATACTTTATTTGCATTATCTGTTTTTGCGTTTTGAGAATACAAAGTTTGTAACTTAATTTTATATTTTGAGTGTTATTCGTTGTTGATAACTAGTATAACGGCGAAACCTACTAAATTTCGATTGAGTTTGTGGTCTTAACTCCAAGACAACCTCCAAATAGGAAGCAGTGCGGTCAAAACTAATTATCTTTGTGTGTTGGTTAATGATCTGAAGTTCTGAACTAGGAAACAAAATCAACTATTTGGTTTAGAAGTATATTTTTGGTCCAGTATATTAGGAAAAAATGTGCTGTAATTTGGCACGTCAGTAATGGATGGAAATATCAAAAGAGCATTCGACCAAAATGAGTAGTGGCTGGTGCATAGCCATGTGAAAGAATATTACGGAAAAAATCAAACAAAGAGGTCATAAACATTTGGAGAAAAAGAAGATAGCTTTTTTATGACAATCTAAGATGGTTCTCGTGCAAGGAGAAGACTTGAGTGCACTAATGCTGATTTAAGCTACAAAATAGTTGGCTCCTGGCCTCCTAGTATCCCCAAATATCTTATATCGGTTGTGTAACTTCCAAGAAGAAAGGGTATTGATCCAAGCCCCATGGATGAAGTGGTTGCACCAGGGAAGGTGGGAGGCAAGGATTTGAAGACTACTAGACATGCCTTCAGGAAAAAACTTGCCACTAGTGCCAATGATCACACAACAAGGCATTCTGCTAGGTTTTATCAAAGCAAACATACCATTTACTATTTGAGTGCTAAAAGTACAAGGTTGGGCTTTGCTTGAGCCTTGAGCCAATGGAAAGTCTTAAACATACCATCGAATAAATACCATTGATGGAAGTCAGAGGCTTGGCCTCCAAGACAGCAAATTCCAAGTCAGAAGTAATGCAGTCACAATTGTATATACTCAAAAAGAAAGCAAATAGCAGAATGACATATTTTGGCCTACCGTTGCACATAAAACCACAATGTAATGTAATTATGTGGGTGCAACAGAAATTTGGGGATAAAAAGATAGAAAAATTGCCAAGTGTAAGAACAGCAAACTGAGAACTAAAATTGGACAAGACTTATCATTGAAAACAAAAAAGAGGGAAGGAACTTATTCTCAGGGATGGTGCAAGTCTTTTGCATGTAAGGAAAGTGATGAGGGGTGCATGGAAATCAACCGAGCATAGTAAACGAGGAGAACTACTCTTCTTCCATTGAAGTGCTTTGCTCTTTGAGAGGTGGGCAATGCCCTGACAACCATTAAAATTGCCTTCAGGAAGTTGATGGTGAAGTAAAGATCACATAGATAAGCGGTTCTTGAAGCAGGCACTTTAGACTATTATATGTTGCAAACAACACTACTTATTCTGTTCTTCTACATGTCTTTATTCATTCTCATGTCAATTTTGGTTTTATATTGGCGTCGAGTGGTGCTATCTATTGATTATGCCAGTTATACGTGGATGGAGCTTGGAGACCAATAGATTACTGATCATACTGCATTATGATTTCTATGAAACGCTGAACTTCGGTTTTAGTGGATGATTTCCTATTTGTTAGACATCACACTTTTCCTTCACACATATGAGTCTAAAATTTGTAGATGAGTCATATATGAGCCCATCCTTTAGCTCATTAACTGTGCAATCTTATTAGACTTAAAAAATGGCTTGCCAAATGAGTTGATAAGATTTACATCACTGGAGCATAATATAATACAGCTAATGTGGATCCAGAAAAGGATGATAAAAAAGTTGATAGAAATAGGGAGGGGGGGGGGGGGGCATTGGCTATTTAGTGAAGACAGATACTAAAAAGATGTTTTTAGAAAATATAATCCAGTTGTTCTCATGATGATAATAGCTACACTACCATTAAATGCCTAAAGCAAATATTCAGAGTGGTGGTTCATCTATCCCTTAGTTATCAATTGTCCGCCTAGGCACTAAGACAACCCGCCTCAAACTGGGCCCCCAGCCCCCTATGTGACCTAAGTGGCCGCCTAAGATCTTTTAGGCCCAAATTAAGCCACTTCAAGGCTAATTTAGCACAAATTAAGCATGTATTTGATCAAGTTGAGTCATTTTATGGTTGAAATGGGTCTGATTTATCCCAAATGAGGTCAAAATAGGGTAAATTAGGTCTGATTTGGGGAAATAGGTCTAATTTTGGGAGAATTAGGTCTAATTTGGTCATGTAAGGCCTCATTTAGTGATTAGGTCATGTATGGAAAATTATGTTTGATTTTAGGGCAAACTATGCCAAATTAAGCAGATCAGCTCTGATTTGGGGTATCAAGTCTGATTTGGGGGAAATGGGTCTGATTTGGTGAGATTAGGTGATTTGGGGGAAATGGGTCTGATTTGGTGAGATTAGGTTTGATTTGACCAAATTAGATTTTGTTTAGGTTAACATAGGGAAAATTTGGGGAGTTCGGTCTGATTTGTTCATAATTTATGCAAAACTAGGTATGATTTAGGCCAAATCAAGTCAAATTTGGGCACATTAGGTCTAATTTGGGGAAAACATGTATCACTTAAGAAGAATAGTTTTAACTTGGGAAGATTAGGTCTCAGTTGGCCAAATTTTGTTTCGTTTAGGTCAATATATGAAAATTTTAGGAAAATTGGGTCTGATTAGGTCATGTTATACAAAATTATGTTTGGTTTAGGCCATATTAGAGTAAACTAGGTCAAATTTGGATCAAATGAGTTCACATTAGGGCCAATTAGTTCTAGTTTAGGTCATGTTAGGTGTGATTCAGCCTAAATTCATGTCATTATTTAATAATACATATCTGAAAATATGAATGTAATGTCAAAAAATCAACATTATTAAAAAAAGGCCCCGAAACACATGGGTGCCCCCTTAGGAACGCCTAGCGCTTGGCCGCCTTAACAACCATGATCTATCCTAGTTTTTTGTGCATGCAAAGTTCCAAAATCTTCAATTGATAGTCAATATATGTCGTTCATGGCCAAGATACATGATGCACAGGTTGAATTTTAAATAAGATCAATGAAGTGTATGAGATTCATAGATTAACTGAAGATTGACAAACGTTTTAGTCGGCTCCTCTTTAAGACAGTAGTTTCAGAAACTTGTTTTAGGGTTTATCTTTGGTACTAAGCAGCCTATTCACCTCTTGATGAGTTAAGAATGTTACTGCATAGTAAGGCTTATAATGGCATCACATTTATAATAGGAAATTATTAACTGGTATACGTAATCAAATTGAACAAAGATGAGTCAAAGTCAATTTCAAATAGAAAATTAACCATGACATTGAAAGAAAGATGGTTTCATGAAGTACCTGACCAGGTTGTGACCCAGGTTGTTGTGATTGTGAAGCAAGATACTGTAGTATCTCATAGAATCTTGTTTGACCATAAATAGCAGCCTTCTGAAAGAACAACCCAGCAGCATTCCCTGCCCGTGCCTTTAACTCGAACAAGCTTCTATCAATGTCTTCTTCGTGCATCAATATATAAGGGCGGAAAAATGTATTGTATACATAAGTTGTTCCCTGTCCGGAAACATTGCAGCAACTAATTATGTTTCCATCTGTGGACTATATTTCCGAGAGATTTAGAAAATGGGCTGTGTATGTTACCTACCCTCGTCTTGGGATACCATAAATAAATGAAGAAAGCCAGTTTAGCTTCACTGTACATGGGTGCCCTTTAAGACAAATTGTAATTGGGACAGTCAATAGCAAGTAAGAGACCGACAAAGTTGGGGTGAACATGGTAACTAACCAGGCAATAAATGCATCACCAACCCTCTCAAATATGGTTAATGCAGCCACCAAGATCCTGAAGTGTTAAATGGTATTAAGGCAAGTTAACCATGGGTTACATCAAATTATATTGTTTAGTGTGTGCTGCATAACAATTTCATCAAGGAGGAAGATACCGAGTATTTGTTTGGTTGAAGAGATGAATGCTATTATCTGTGATATATTGCAGTAGGGAAAAACACAATGAACTAGGAAATTGATAAGACATATTTACCAGTATTGACACCAAAATCGTAACTGCTCTATGTCTGCCTTGTTCTTCTCCACACTCTTGAAGCACTCATACGCGGGATATGCATAGCCGAGTACCATTCTAAGATGGAAAAACCAATTTCACTTAGAGCATTTTCGTACTTAGACACCTCAGATAGAAGAAAGACAGGATAGTGATATCGGGTGTCTAGTTCAGGGAGCCACATACATGAAGACCCTTGTGAGAATAGAACCCAGCATTTTGTAGGCTCTATCTCGTCTGAATGTGCAGCCAGCTCTGGATTGACCTGTAGTGATAAATATAGAAACAAAACTTGAGTATGTATTAACCATTCACTCCATGATATTAATGGTAATATATATGATCTGGGACAATCTAGTCTGAGCCATGAACCAGCAGAAAGTAAAAAGAGAAAAAGGCCAAAGATTGGCACTGCAATTCAACAAAGCATCAGTTGAACGAACAAGTAAACTTGACGGGGAGGCAAATAAGCTAAAAAAGAGGCTAATTGGTAGTCGGGGATACAGAGTGGAGAAACAACCCCTTCTGGGCCCCTACATTGCTTACTCAACCTAGAAAGGAATTTCACCATTCGGATATTCTTTCCTCTCAGTTGCATTAATTAATACGGTCAGCCATGTAGGAAAGAAACTGAAACACAAGCAAAAGGGGGATAATGATCAAGGTGCCAATTGGAACGGGGCATTAGGATATCTATCGTCGGCAAGGAAGCAGCCCAAGTATCACAGAACACGAAACGAAGGATAAGTAGTGAAGACAGAGATATCAAGCTTTCCCCGACTCCCTCGTAACTAACGCAGTAATATCATTTTGGCGATATTGGAAAATGGGATGAAAAACACGGCAAAAAGTCGAATCGCCAAACCAAAAAAGGCCAAGACTAAGCAATCTGTCGAGCACTGGGCATAGTCAGTGCTTTCATTGAGATGAGAAGACCGCACCTTTCAACAATCGTCGCAGTCAAGGAAGCGTGGTGGCAGCAATGAAGAAGAAGCTCCTCTGCCAATCCCTCGGAACCGAGAATTTTAATCCTTGGCAGTTACGGAACTGCTGCGGGACAGGATAGGTGAGAGGGAATAGTACGTAGGATGGCGAAGACGGAGGCGGCCGCCGACGGTACCCGACGTCACACCGAGCGTCGCGTCCGGGCCACGCCGCGGGCACGACCGGTGGGAGCGTGGACACTGCAGAGGATGGTACTAACGAGCGGGACCAGAATCGCGGCGCCGTCGTTTTGAATCGCCGGCTCGGGCTACCACAACTCTCTTGTGCTATCCACAACTCGGGCGTTTGTTTTCAATTGGGAACTCGGGATGCTTTTGCTTGCGAGGGTGGAACTCAACTGAGTGGTTAGGCCCACTGCCCACTTGGGAGCCTGTTGCGTGACTAACGATCGGACGTCTTTCTATGCAAACTTCATAATACAAGAAGGTTAACTTCTTAATGAAAGGTGGTCAAATACTCAAATAGAATAACATTTTACCAAAAAAACAAATAACACGGATGATTATTATTCATTATGTTGTGTTTGGTATGTGACGAGAATATTTATGGAAAAGAATGAGAAAAACAATGGGAAAGAAAAGTATTAAAATAATTGTTTTGTTAGATGTGCATAGGGAAAGAAAATGGTTAGTTGTGTATGGGGAAAGGAAAAGAGAAAGGAATGAAAGTCGTAAAAAAAAATTGTTTGTTAAATGGTGTGGATGAGAAGGGTATAAAGAAATTAAAAAAAGGAGGAAATAGTTTTAAAAAAATATTTGCTACATGGACATGGGGAAGGAAAAATGAGTCGTGATTTTCATCCTTTTATTGACAAAAATAGACCAAAATTCTCATTATCATTTCCATCTCTTTCCTGTCACTATGATAACCAAACAACCTTAATATTTTTTTCATGATTCACCACGTATCAAACACAACCATAAGAAACGTAGGTAGATTGCACCTATAAGACAAACGGCGAGAAGAAAAATAATCTCCACATGAGATGGTCATGTTATAAATTGCAAAGACAATCACATAGGTCAAAACTTTAGCATGAACTACATTATTGAAGATTTGTCCATTGTGTTGTTTTTAATATCCCATAAACATGTTTAAGCGATAGATTTGCCATATTCTTTATAAACTATTAGGGTGATATTTGGATCCTCGCAACAATGAGTTTGACGAGCTTTAGCTGGTTTAGCTTACGTTTGATGGTACTGAGAGGCTTAGTTTATTAGTCATAACTAAAAGACAAATCTATTGAATCATATCAATGTGAATTTCGTCGAACTAGGGCGGTTGAACAAATTGGATAGTAACAAATGTTAGCTTGACATCTTCAAATTTGAGAATTAGACAAAATCGTATGCATCTCTTAGATATAGTGACAATATCGATCAAACTAAAATGTACTAAAATGTATATATCTTAAAACATACTCTAGCAGGTATTTACCTTTCATAGATAACTTTTACAAAAAGATTAAGTTGTCGATATTGTTCATTATGAAAACTATACTCTGACATACCTAATTTAAGCTCATTTAGATACTTGTAAGTCACTCATCTGATTCTAACAAAAGAATCATACATTTTTTTTTTCAATTGTATCACTTTTGTATACTTTTGATGCGTGCATGTCAAGTCCCCAAATGCCTTTCGTATATTGTTCAAGAAGATCAATGATTTGGATTTACAAAATAGTAGGTGTATGTTGCAAAACAACTTGAGTTTATGGTGCTATTGGTATACTTGAGTTTACCATAGCACTACCATGTGTATATGTACAAATAGTCATGGGTATATGTACAAATAGTCATGTGCATACGTGATATGTGTTATGCTTGTGTACAAGAAAATGCATTTATTTAAGACAGTATTTAAATTCATTATGAATGTATATATACAAAATATAACTTTCATATTATACCACATGATATCACAATCTAGAGAAAGACAAAAGTTACAAGTTATGCTTGCTTTTAACATGTAAAAGTTTATATAGTAATAGAGCATAAAATAGATGGTGAAAATTACTATGTGACTCATATATGAATGCAAAAAAATACATTCATACACATACAAGCATGCATATGTATAAAGTGTACAAAAATAGTATGTGAACCATAATTTGAAATATCATAATTAGTTGGAGGCATTGCCTATCTAACTTTGATGCAAAGTGACTAAAAATAATAGAGTATATTGTGAAGCCCCATCATGCTAAACAAGATTACTCAAAACAAAACACACAATCAACTATTAATTACCCACATAATCAGAAAAGAAGGTAAGTTAAAACTGATTTAAACATTGTCAACATGTTCATAGATATAACATAATGGTCCAACAACTTGCATATCAACACATACCATATCAAGTATTTACATGTATGACCAGTGGTCTCAACCACAACCTATATATAAAAGATATGTTCCACATATACATGCCATATACAACCATCGACATACTGCCAAAAACCCAAGACAATGTACATATCATCTATAAAAATTCCCCTACTCGAACCTAAGAGTACTAGGACAACTTTAGGATACTACTAACTACTAGCCAACCTTCTGCTCTTACTACTCTTCAAGTTGCTCTTCCTCACCCCCACAATCCTTACGACATCTTTGATGATCACCTAAACAGATGTGGTGACCCACGAGGTGAGACCAACATCCCAATGAGAGATATAACTCTCAACAATGATTATTGATTGCAACGAGTTATATTATTAAACAAGTTAAGCAATTCAAACAGGTAAGCATAGCAGCAGGAATGATTAACAAGTATATAAAGGAACATATAAGACTATCTTTTACTAAACAGTTGACATATCCCACTACATTATATAACAGCCAAGGAATGAGGTATCCGATTTCAATGGCAGTTTCGACAACATGGAAAGTAGAAACTAAATTTTTTTAATTTGGATGAAAATTTGATAGATGCAATTGTGCTCGTTTTGACGCCAAAATGAATGAATTAATTTATAAAAATTTACATTTGTGATATCTACACCTAAATGCATCATTTTATGCAACACAATTTTATGTGGGGGTAAGTTAGGGGTGGTTCTTCATGTGGGAGGTCAGGAACTGACCTGTTTCTTGAGGATTTTGATGAAGGGTTTCGATGAGAAAATGTAGGAATCAAGTTATGCAATTTTTCAAGTATGAACTATATACTTGCATGTACTTATTTGTGTTATAATATCAAATATTGGATATGTAGGGCATCCCCACACATTTTACTTGGGTTGATAGTTTGTTGTTGATATTGACTCAATAGTCAATCGTTTGATTGGTCACGAGAATAATAGTGCAAAGTTTTCAAGCTAAATCATTATTTGTTGGTGTGGTCAACTTCCTAGCACCCTCATTGTCTAATAAACCATCACTAGGATATATGTTTTCCACATTGCAGAAGCTAAAAAAGCATGCATTACATAAGTATTTAATAATTTGAATAGCAAATATTAGGGAAATGCAATGCAATTATGATATGTTACAAGTATATACTATGTATGAGTACTAAATGGTGAAATAACCCCAACGCCCCTTCGATCCTCTTCAAAAAATAATAATAACAACTAGGATTGCAATTATAGAAATTTGGCAAAATTCATCGAAATTTGGCAAAATTCACTGAAATCATTGGAGTCTCTACAGTCGCCCGTTTTGGTACCAGACCCATTGAAATCGATTTTTTTTGGAAAAAATTTGCCAATTTTTTCGAAACCTCATTCCTTGATAACAACTAGGCAGTTTAAGAAACATGCAAGGGTTATCAACCAATGTGAATCGTGTTTATCCCTAAGTAGATAAGCTACATTACTGATTACGTCTTTTATTAAGCCCTGTAGAGTTTGAGGTATACCACTCAGACTCCAACTGGTCACTGCTAAATCTAAATCAATTCCATACAAGATCTAAGAGAACCAAAATCCTAAGATCTCATCCGCCCTCAGTCGGTATGAGTCAGGTGTAGCGACATATATATAGTCAAGCTGCAAAACAGCCTAGTCTGTCATTGGTATATAGGTTAGGACACTAGTAACCAGGGTATACAAAACCCTATCATCTGAGGTACAACCAAAACTATCCTGAAAATATCGACTATATTGAATCATAACATCTAAGATATGGCCTCATCCATTCTCCTATCGAGGTATGACCGCAACCATCCTCAAGAACATGCTTATAGTCAGTAGTATATGACTCTAAGCTTCCATTAGAGGAATACTCATTTCACCATACAACATATCCTAACACTAGAATGGATCTACGGCACAGGGCACTACTTCACTTGAAGTTAATGCCAATTAGGTGATTTAAGGCTGCATCAATCAAGTTACATGCAAACCCTAACAAAGTTCTAAAAAAACATGGATAGATTGCAACTTCAGAAGATAAATAATGTATGAAAGAATAATTCTTATCACATCATCACATGATACCAATCCCTGTCACATCATGAAGAGAATCACACCTCCATAAGATCTTAATCATACCCAAATGTCATTAAGACCATCACATCATTCCTGCAATAACATCATTATATTTCCATGCCTTATCAAGGCTCATCAACCATCACCATGCATGTGACATATAAGTTCGACATATCATTGCATTTATGGATTATGATGTTCATATGGAAACATATTAAGGGAATATTGCTCTTCGTACCAATCACACAAGGAAGCTAAGTATGATTAACCATCTTCACCCATTTGTAATAGGGTAAGGTTCAACAAGATGAGTTGATTTAATGATAAAAAAAATAGCACTCAAGTATAAACCTTAATTCTTAGCATTACCCATCAGGTTATGAATGCATAAGGTTAAACATCACCATCTCATTTCAGGAAAGAAAACTCATGCACCATACTCATAGGATCAGAAAACCCATCGATCATAAATTAGGAAAACATAGAGACCACATAGGTCAGCAATTTTCATCGACCACATAGGTTAGGAACCTTGTCAACTTCTAGGGTTTGAGATCTTAGCAACTACTAAGGTCAGAAACTTCATCGACCACTAATGTTAGAATCCTTAGTGACCACTAGGAATCCAAAAATTGGGCGACCGATTATGAATTCAAAATGCTTGGCAACCAACATAGACAAAAACTTGGCGACCACTATAGCTTAGAAACTTAGCGACCCCTATAGAGCAACAATTAACGACTACTATAGATAAAAAACTTGGCGACCATCACGATCAACATGGATTCCAAACCTTGGAAACCATCAAGGAGTCCAAAACTTAGAGACCAACATGGAATTCAAAATCTCATCAACCATGAACTCAAAACCTTGGCGACCAACATGAAGAATAAAACATTTGCGACCAATAGAACTCAAACATCTCATCGACCACTAAGAGTCACACTCATATGCAAGGTCTAGGTTTCTCTATACTTAAGGAGGAAACATGTGCCACACAAGATCACAAAAAAAAGTATTAAGTATTTTATTCATAATCATCCTTATCATTACAAGATGTAGAAAATAAAATGTTTCTATTTATTGGCATAATGAAATAGCAGCTCAACTAACTCTTTTACATGTCCTGTGGGCTAAGATAAATTCTAAATGTAGACTAAGGTTGTAGAAACTCTTGCTTTAGCATAGTCCCTCTGTAACACCCCTGACCTGGGTTATGACCTAACCCTGGAAGTTTTGCCTAAATATGTAATTAATATACTTGTGAACACTCCCTGGCATGTAATTAAGTTCCTCAGGAACATTTACTTTCAATTTTGCTCCTTTTTGTATAAAGTTGTAGCATTGTGTTGTATGCAGGGACCTATGTGCAAATTACCCAGTTTAAGGGTTGAACTTGCAAAATTCACAAGATAAGATGTTCCTTTGATGTTGAAACATCATGTGAATGGTTATGGTAAAGTTTGAGGGATTTCCCAAGCTTGAGCACCAAGGTGCAGCTGTGGAAGCAATTCCCATGCTTAGAAACCCTAATTTGGGGTAAAGTGCAATTTACCCAAATTGAGGGGTCCAACTTGTAATTTCACCATCTAGAACATCTTTTATGACTCTTGTCATCATTTAGAATAAAAATGATGAAAGGGATACATCATTTAATAATTAAATGAGAAAAATGATCTTTGTGATAGAAATCACCTAAAATGGGTACAAAACCTTTACATGAATGTACCCTAGTTGAAGGTTGGATTCCTATACCCTTAGATCTTGAGTTTTCTTAAGAATTGCTTAATAATTTGATGGGCTTGGGCGTGCTCTTGAGCAAGGAGGGACCTAGATGTGAATTTTTGGTTTTGAAAGGTCCTTGTGGTAAGAAATAGGCTTAAGCTATAAAAAGGCTTTTCCTTTGCAAATGAGCAAACGATCTTTCCCTGTTCCATTCACTTCCTTTCTTTCCCAAACGGCCAAGCCTTGCTCTGGAGCTTAGGAGAAACGACCAAGGGTGCAAGGTAGGTTTGGATTCCCCTTCTTGCCCAATTCTATGGTTAGAACTCGGATTCAAGGGCAAATTCATGGCTAGCTTACTTAACTCTATCTTTTTAGCCATCTTTCCTCAATCTTCCTTGGAGAAGTCACCTTGGCCGACCAGTAGAGATTCTTGGAAACCATTGAAAGCTTGGACCTCGAAAGCTTGGAGCTCAAGGAGCAAGCTTTAGGCGGGTTTTATAACTCTAAACTTTATGCTTTGATTATACATCTTTTCTGTGCATATAGTTGATAGATCTTCTTCTTCCCTATCTTCCCTTGCATCCTTGCAAGCAAAAACGTGAAGAACTGCTACTGTTCTTAAGGTGGAAGATAAGGGCGTTAATTCCTATGCTTATCCACAGATTTTCACTTTATCAAACGACCTCCACCTATTGCTCAAAACGGTTTCAAACTGTTTGGTGGGCAAACGGTTTCAGGGTTGTTTGAGGGCAAACGGTCTCAAGACCGTTTGGTCCCATTGACCAAGCGAAGACCGTTTGGGAATCTTGTTCATAATTATGTAGGTTAATCACCCACGAAATTTGAGAGGTTAACTCCAAAGGAATCGTGAGATATGAGCAAATCAATTAGCAAAACGAATTGAATTAATTTCTGATTTGCAATCTGTTTAATTTGCCCTTTTTGGGCAAACGGTCTCAAGACCGTTTAAGATGGTTGACTAAACGTTGACCGTTTGGTATTACTGTTCATAATGATGTTAATTAACGACTCACCAAATTTTATGGATTAATTCCAAACGAGTCATGAGTTGAAGGATGATTAATAGGGCAAACCCTAATTGAAATTAGTGCTGAATCTCCTATGAGTTAAGTTGAGATTTTGGGTTGCTTAGCCCAAACGGTTTCAAGACCGTTTGGGAATCACCCAAACGGTCTCAAGACCGTTTGGGGGTCACCCCAAGACCGTTTGGAGGTCTGGGGTCAAGTATAGTTGATCAATTGAAGGTCCAAAGGCACCAAATCATATTGCAATTGAGTATTGATGTGATGATCAACTCAATAGATCAAACCTTGATGAATTTTCGCTAAAGTCCAAAGGATGGATGGGCAAACGGTCTCAAGACCGTTTGGAACTCATCCAAACGGTCTCAAGACCGTTTGGTGTCAACCCAAGACCGTTTGAAGGTCTAGGGTTGAGTTAATCTAATGGTTTGAGGGTCCAATTGTAGGAAATTGATGCATTGTTAAAAATTGCTGATTTTGACCTAATTGGACTTCAACCTTAGTCAAAACGACTTGGTTTTTGGTCAAACTTTGGGCAAACGGTCTCAAGACCGTTTGGATGATGTCCAAACGACCTCAAGACCGTTTGGGCCAAGTTTGAGCCCAATTGGAGGTCAATTGATAGGTTCAACCTTGAATTGTTTCACATTGTTGAACATTGATGACCAATCAACTTGAAACCCTAATTGAGAACGATTGAACCCTAATTGGTTTACAATTGAGGGTCAATTTTGATGTCTAAGTGGTTAAGGCTAACCCTAATTGGCTCAATGTATAAGTGGTTAGCATACCTTTAGTCAATTGAGGGCTTCAACATACATATCCTTGAACTTTGGTGACCTTTGAACCCTTTTGGAGGTCCAAACGGTTTGAGCCCATTTGGACCAAACGGTCTCAAGACCGTTTGGGGCCAAACGGTCTCAAGACCGTTTGGGCTCAAACGACCTCAAGACCATTTGAGCTCAAACGACCTCAAGGTCGATTGGTCCAAACGACCTCAAACCGATTGAAGCTCCAAACGGTTTGGAAGTCAACCCTTCCAAACGGTCTTCACCTCCAAACGGTCTCAAGACCGTTTGGATCCAAACGGTCTCAAGACCGTTTGAGGGCCAAACGGTCTCAAGACCGTTTAGGTGGTTGAAACCGTTTGAAGGTTGAAACCGTTTGGAGATTGGTGATGGTTTGTACTTAACCATTTGATGATGTAATCAGTTCAATGGTGATTCAATCTAAACCCTAATGGTAACCTAGGTCATTAAGGGACTATGTGATTAGTGGGTTAACCCATGATGGTGATCATGTGGCAAATTACCAAAATACCCTTGAAGGGTCTAAAGGGGTAAAACCCTAATCTAATCAAACCCTAATCACATAATGTTGATGCTTTGGCTCACATCAGTCAATAGAGACTTGTCTCAACCTAATCTAGAGTGGTGTTGCCACCATCTACTAGAGAGAGGAAAGAGAAAGTGTTTCTAGAGAGAGAAAGTATCCTAGAGAGAGAAAGTGCCCTTTTTAGGAGGAATCTCTAGTAAGATACTTCTTTTACACATAAAGGTGCATGATTAGGGAATGACCCACCTATGTGAGGTCATGGAAACCCTAATGATGATATCTAATGGATCTTAATGATAATTAAGAGTCTTAATGATGATGTTTCTCTTACATGATGATGTAATGAGTACAATTCACCATGGAGTGAATAGTAAACCCTAATTTTTGGGCGATGACATGAAAGATGAATAGTAAACCCTGATTGTAAGGGTTATTAAGTGGAACCCTATTTGAAGGTAATTCCATGTGGAACCCTAGTTGTGGGTGATCCCATGTGGAACCCTATCTTAGGGTGATTCCATGTGAAACACTAGTTGAGGGTGAATCCAAGTGAAACCCTAATTGGGGATGTATTCCTATTCACTGAAGTGTTTACTATTATCTGTTGAATTAACCATGCAGGTTGTTGTGAGATGATGGTCACACCCAGGTATGGAATACCATGTTATATTCATTGAAGGCATGTCTTATGCTTTATGAATAGTGAACCATCTTGATGCACTGCTAAGTGACATCCTTTGTGATTTATGGGCTGTAAGAGCCATAAATGTTATTAAGGTCATGCTTGACAGATGACTTGAGATGAATATCTGATAATTGTGATAAGTTAGGCCTGTTACATTTTGTATTCTCATATATAGCTGTGTTACTGTATGATGATTGGAATACTGAATGTACCTAACTAATCAAGTGAAATGTAGAGCCCTGATCATAGATCCATCATTGTCAGTTGTCTAAATGATGGTGAAACAGGTTTTCCTAAGGGAACTCCTGGAGCACATACTGTTGAGTATGTGGGGTACATGGATGTGTAGAACCTGACATCCTAGTGTAGGTAATTGATGTAGATTCTCGTAGTCCGTCATACCTTCACTATAACAGAAAGGGTGAGTGGATGATGTAGATTCTAGTAGTCCATCAGACCCCACCCCAAAGTTTTAAAGGTGAGCTGTATCTCTACACTCCCTTAAAGACATAAACCCCGTATCGGTGAAAGATAAACAAGAAATCTTCCAATAGCGAAGAGAGTACAGAATGCCACTGTAACTCTAAAAATAGCGAAGGACCAGAGTACCCTGGTGAGCTATTACATAGACATCCCGCCAGATGTCAAATAATCAATCCTCTAACTGACTGAGGAAGATGAGGTCATAAGAATCCGGCTCTCTTAATGACCTATGTATGATACTGATGTGACTTCTTAGCGATCAGTTGGAGTATGAGTGGTATGCCTCATCTCCACAGGGCATAATAATAATAATAATGTTTGGAAAAACATAAACAACAGCGTAGTATATTTGTTAGAGTTAATTATGAGTTATTTGATTGATGTTACCTTGAATAGCATAGATGTTCTCATATTTTAATATTGATTGAACTCTTGCTTATCATCAGAACTGCCAGTGAATATCTTAAAGGCTCTTATTGCTTTAGTTATTCCTTGCTTTGCTTATAAAGCCTAGTGGAGAGTTATAACTCTCGCTGGGGCAATTATGTATAATTGTCTCACCCCGTAGACTTCTACTTTTTAGGTGGTCGTCAAAGACGAAGGAACAAGAACTCAGGTGAACAATCCCAGCAACAGCAGCATCAGGAGCAGTAAATATCTCAGGTGGAGATCTAGCCTGCTTCATGGTGTAGTTAGAGTTAAGTCCTATGTGTCCTCTGTACTCTCAGGTCCTGGAGTGTTTTGGAGTATGAATTCTTGAGAGTTTTGGTATCATGTTGTATGTAATTACTCAAGAAGTAATTGTCAGTGATGTAAACAGTTAAATCCTTTTTCTATGGAAAAGGTTTGTGGTTTCAGGCTCTTGTCTCGAAAAGTTTTAATTTCCCGTGATTTTTGTCTTCCGCTGTTTACCGATTGCTTCCGCACATGATTAAATCGGGATTAATTCGTGGTTTGGAGATCGGAGCCCACAATTAAGTGGTATCAGAGCTCCAGGTTCATCCGAGTCTACAGAGGCATAGGACTTAGGAAGTCGAGTCTATCTTTAGTATTCCTTCCTTATCTAATAGAATCTTCTACTCCTCAGGAGAAGAAGATACTTAAGATGTCAGAGCCACATGATGAGAATGTGGAAGAAAGTAGTGCTAGTGCACCTCAAGGTGGTGCAGGAGTACCAGGATTGGAACAGCATGTACCAGAACAACCTAGAGAGCCACCCCAGTTTGATCCAGATGACATGGGTAACCCAGCAGTCCAGACAATGTTTGGGCAGTTTATGACTGCCATGACACACATAACCGACAGGTTGCCTATGCCTGCACCTAGGGTACCTGCCCAGCTTGAGGGGCAAGGTATCGGGAAGACGTTCGAGCGACTACGTCGTGTCGGAGCTACCGAGTACCATGGGACTGCTGACCCCGCAGATGCTGATCTGTGGTTGACAGAGCTGGAGAAGGCCTTCAGGATCCTCAACATCCCTGAAGCTGAGAAGGTTAGACATGTTGTCTATCTTCTCAAAGGAAGTGCTGGTCACTGGTGGAACATGGAAGAGCAGAAGAGACCTGGGGCAGAGTTCTCATGGGAAGAGTTTCGTCGGGAATTTATCAATAGATATTTTCCCAAGACCTTCCTAGACGAGAAGATCTCTCAGTTTGAGAGACTGAGACAGGGTATTATGAACATTAGCGAATACGAAGCTAAGTTCATGGAGCTGTTGCGATTTTGTCCGCACATGGCTGCCACAGAAGAAGAAAGAATCAGAAGGTTTGAGAAGGGGTTGAATGCTGACATGTCTACCCCAGTGTCTGCCTTAGAGAACCGAGAGAGATTCTCTACCTTCGTTGAGTCAGTCCGAAGGATAGAGAGATCTGTAGTTGAGAAAAGACAAACCCATAAAAGATATCCACAGTTCCAGGGTTCTTCATCTAGGGATTCCAAGAAACCTAGATTCTCTGCACCTAACCCTCCGCCACCCAGATCGAGTTTTCAAACTCAATGGACACCAAGCAGAGGTAGAGGACGAAGTCAACCGCTTCAAGGGACGCACAGTTCTGCATCTGTGTCAGTTACTGGACCACCCAGACCACAGCAACAGGAAAAGAGTTGCTACAACTGTGGTAAGGTGGGACACTTGATGAAGGATTTTCGTTCTAGGGCTGTCGGTGTGACACAACAAACCCCGAGACAGAATCGACAGGGATCTCAGAATAGACAACATCAAGGAGCAGCTCGAGGACGTGGACAAGCGTCTCAAGCTGGATCATCAGCACCACCTCAACAGCAGGCTACAACAAGGTTCTATGCTATGAACCCACCAGAAGCAGTGGTCAATCCACAAGTGGTGACAGGTCAGATGGAACTTTTATATTCTGATATGTCTAAATCTTGTGTAGTATCTGTTCTGATTGACCCGGGTGCTACGCACTCTTTCATCACTCGAAGAGTGATTCGTAACTGCAATATGACAACCAGTCATAGGGCAGATAAGTTGTTGTTGGAGACTCCGTTGAGTGGGTCTGCTGTTCTGCAAGAAGTATGCTCTCCTTGCGTACTTTTCTTTTCTAAGCATCGCATTCAAGTGGATCTCATACCGCTTGATATGCAAGGATTTGATATAATCCTAGGGATGGATAACTTGGAAAAGTATCGAGTTGTCTTAGATTGTGAATCCAAGCTGGCAGTGTTTGCTGATGAAAGCAACACATGGATCTTTCAAGGTGAAAGAAAGATTCTGCCCACCTGTCTTGTATCAGCTATGGTTGCTGATAAGTTGATGAGGCAAGGATGCTACGCATTCTTAGCCCATGTGGTAGATGTTACCAAGGAGAGTTCTAACCCTGCTGAAGTTCCGATAGTCAGGGAATTCGAGGATGTGTTTCCCGAAGAACTTCCTGGTATACCACCACCCCGGGAAATTGATTTTGAGATCAATTTGGTCCCAGATACGAAACCTATAGCCCAGACTCCGTATAGGATGGCGCCTGCTGAGATGGCAGAACTCAAGAAACAGCTTCAAGAGTTACTTGAGAAGGGTTTCATCCGACCGAGTACCTCACCTTGGGGTGCTCCGGTTTTGTTTGTTAAAAAGAAAGATGGATCGATGCGGTTGTGCATTGATTATAGACAACTCAATAAAGTAACGATAAAGAATAAATATCCTTTGCCGAGGATTGATGATCTTTTCGACCAGTTGCGTGGTGCGACAGTCTTTTCTAAGATAGACTTAAGGTCTGGATATCATCAACTCCGCATTAAGGACAGTGACATATCTAAGTCTGCCTTTAGGACAAGATATGGTCACTATGAGTTCACGGTCATGTCGTTTGGACTAACCAATGCACCGGCTGCATTCATGGAACTCATGAATAGAGTCTTTCGACCTTTCCTTGATCAGTGTGTTATCGTCTTCATAGATGACATACTGATTTATAGTAAGGATGCTCAGCAGCATGAACAACACCTTCGCCAGACTTTGACCTTGCTAAGAGAGCATAAGCTATACGCTAAGTTTAGCAAGTGTGAGTTTTGGTTATCTGAAGTATCCTTCCTTGGACATGTGGTATCTGCCTCGGGAATTCGTGTTGACCCTGCAAAGATAGAATCTGTTCTGCAGTGGGAACAACCGAAGACACCGACGGAGATTAGAAGTTTCTTGGGGTTAGCTGGTTATTATCGAAGGTTTATTAAAAATTTCAGTTCTATAGCCTTACCTTTGACCAAGTTAACCCGGAAGGATGTTCCTTTTGCTTGGAGTGATAAGTGTCAACAGTCTTTTCAGCTGTTGAAGGAGAGGTTGACAAGTGCACCTGTGCTTGTGTTACCTGAGCAAGGAAAGGAATATATAATCTTTTGTGATGCCTCCAAGAATGGACTTGGATGTGTGTTGATGCAGGATAACCAAGTGATTTCTTTTGCTTCCCGACAGCTTAAGAAACACGAAGAGAATTATCCGACACACGATCTGGAGTTAGCTGCTGTGGTCCATGCTTTGAAAATCTGGAGACATTATCTCTACGGAGAAACTTTCCAGATTTTCACAGACCACAAGAACCTTAAGTACATCTTCACTCAGCATGAGCTTAATATGAGGCAACGTCGCTGGATGGAGTTAATCAAGGACTACGATTGTACGATTGATTACCATCCGGGCAAGGCCAATGTGGTTGCAGATGCCTTGAGTAGGAAATCAGCAACATCAACCATGGATAGGGCACAACTAAGTTCCTTAGTATGCTCTAGAAGAGATATGCTTATCTCTTTAAGGCATGACAATGTGCAGTTGAAGGCATCATTGTTAGCCGGTCTGTTAGCTGAGATGCAGATTAAACCTACCTTAAGAGAGCAGATAAAGGAGGCACAACAAGTAGATGTTTCTGTACAGCAGATTAGATTTGAGTTTGGAAATGAGAAGCGAGAAGGTTTTCATGAGTCAGATGACCAGGTGGCATGCTATCATGGAAGGATGATAGTGCCAGATGTGGACGACCTGAGGAAGTTAGTCCTGGAAGAAGCTCATTCTTCGATGTATGCTATGCATCCAGGGAGCACCAAGATGTATCGAAACTTGAAAGACATGTATTGGTGGCCTGGGATGAAGAAGGATGTAGCTGAGTTTGTTCTGAGGTGTCCTGTGTGTCAGCAGGTCAAGGCTGAACACCAGAAACCTGCAGGGACAATGCAACCCTTACCTATACCACAGTGGAAGTGGGACCATGTAACCATGGACTTTGTTGTTGGCCTACCCAGGACAAACAAAGGACATGATTCCATTTGGGTAGTTGTTGATAGGTTGACAAAGACAGCGCATTTCTTACCTGTCAAAACAACCTATACTGCTGAAAGGTTATCCCAGATATATGTCCAAGAGATAGTGCGTTTGCACGGAGTTCCTGTCACTATAGTTTCTGACAGAGGTCCCCAGTTTACAAGTCGCTTTTGGGAACAGTTACACAGAGCCCTAGGCACCAAGTTAAGGTTTAGTACAGCCTTTCATCCTCAAACTGATGGACAGTCAGAAAGGACTATACAGACCTTAGAAGATCTGTTGAGAGCATGTGTTCTCCAGTTTACCGGGAGTTGGGATCTACATCTAAGCTTGATAGAGTTTGCCTATAATAATAGCTATCAACATAGCATTGATATGGCACCATATGAAGCCTTATATGGCAGACGTTGTAGATCACCCTTGTGTTGGTATGAAACTGGTGAGCACCAGTTATTAGGCCCTGATCTTGTGCAGCAAACTACAGAAAAGATTAAAGTTATACAACAACAGCTTAAGACTGCACAAGATAGACAGAAATCATATGCCGATAAACGTCGTAGACCCCTAGAATTCCAGGATGGAGACAGAGTGTATCTCAAGGTCTCACCTTGGAAAGGAGTCCTTCGTTTTGGGAAGAAAGGAAAGTTAGCTCCTAGATTTTTGGGACCTTATCCAATTGTTGAAAAAGTTGGAAAGGTGGCCTATAGACTAGAGTTACCTCTAGAGTTGCAGAAGCTGCACCCTGTGTTTCACATTTCCATGCTGAGGAAATGTCATCCAGATACCGAGTCAGTTCTACAACCTATGGAGGTAAAATTGAATGAAGATATAACGTATGAGGAGGGACCAGTGTCAATCCTCGATAACAGAACTAAAAAGTTAAAGAAGAAGGATATAAGCCTTGTAAAAGTCCTCTGGAACCATCGTGGTGTTGAAGAAGCCACTTGGGAACTAGAAGGTGAAATGAGAAGAAAATATCCTGCTCTTTTCTTATAATATGCTTTATCGATTTCGGGGACGAAATCCTTTTGAAGGGGTAAAGAATTTGTAACACCCCTGACCTGGGTTATGACCTAACCCTGGAAGTTTTGCCTAAATATGTAATTAATATACTTGTGAACACTCCCTGGCATGTAATTAAGTTCCTCAGGAACATTTACTTTCAATTTTGCTCCTTTTTGTATAAAGTTGTAGCATTGTGTTGTATGCAGGGACCTATGTGCAAATTACCCAGTTTAAGGGTTGAACTTGCAAAATTCACAAGATAAGATGTTCCTTTGATGTTGAAACATCATGTGAATGGTTATGGTAAAGTTTGAGGGATTTCCCAAGCTTGAGCACCAAGGTGCAGCTGTGGAAGCAATTCCCATGCTTAGAAACCCTAATTTGGGGTAAAGTGCAATTTACCCAAATTGAGGGGTCCAACTTGTAATTTCACCATCTAGAACATCTTTTATGACTCTTGTCATCATTTAGAATAAAAATGATGAAAGGGATACATCATTTAATAATTAAATGAGAAAAATGATCTTTGTGATAGAAATCACCTAAAATGGGTACAAAACCTTTACATGAATGTACCCTAGTTGAAGGTTGGATTCCTATACCCTTAGATCTTGAGTTTTCTTAAGAATTGCTTAATAATTTGATGGGCTTGGGCGTGCTCTTGAGCAAGGAGGGACCTAGATGTGAATTTTTGGTTTTGAAAGGTCCTTGTGGTAAGAAATAGGCTTAAGCTATAAAAAGGCTTTTCCTTTGCAAATGAGCAAACGATCTTTCCCTGTTCCATTCACTTCCTTTCTTTCCCAAACGGCCAAGCCTTGCTCTGGAGCTCAGGAGAAACGACCAAGGGTGCAAGGTAGGTTTGGATTCCCCTTCTTGCCCAATTCTATGGTTAGAACTCGGATTCAAGGGCAAATTCATGGCTAGCTTACTTAACTCTATCTTTTTAGCCATCTTTCCTCAATCTTCCTTGGAGAAGTCACCTTGGCCGACCAGTAGAGCTTCTTGGAAACCATTGAAAGCTTGGACCTCGAAATCTTGGAGCTCAAGGAGCAAGCTTTAGGCGGGTTTTATAACTCTAAACTTTATGCTTTGATTATACATCTTTTCTGTGCATATAGTTGATAGATCTTCTTCTTCCCTATCTTCCCTTGCATCCTTGCAAGCAAAAACGTGAAGAACTGCTACTGTTCTTAAGGTGGAAGATAAGGGCGTTAATTCCTATGCTTATCCACAGATTTTCACTTTATCAAACGACCTCCACCTATTGCTCAAAACGGTTTCAAACCGTTTGGTGGGCAAACGGTTTCAGGGTCGTTTGAGGGCAAACGGTCTCAAGACCGTTTGGTCCCGTTGACCAAGCGAAGACCGTTTGGGAATCTTGTTCATAATTATGTAGGTTAATCACCCACGAAATTTGAGAGGTTAACTCCAAAGGAATCGTGAGATATGAGCAAATCAATTAGCAAAACGAATTGAATTAATTTCTGATTTGCAATCTGTTTAATTTGCCCTTTTTGGGCAAACGGTCTCAAGACCGTTTAAGATGGTTGACTAAACGTTGACCGTTTGGGATTACTGTTCATAATGATGTTAATTAACGACTCACCAAATTTTATGGATTAATTCCAAACGAGTCATGAGTTGAAGGATGATTAATAGGGCAAACCCTAATTGAAATTAGTGCTGAATCTCCTATGAGTTAAGTTGAGATTTTGGGTTGCTTAGCCCAAACGGTTTCAAGACCGTTTGGGAATCACCCAAACGGTCTCAAGACCGTTTGGGGGTCACCCCAAGACCGTTTGGAGGTCTGGGGTCAAGTATAGTTGATCAATTGAAGGTCCAAAGGCACCAAATCATATTGCAATTGAGTATTGATGTGATGATCAACTCAATAGATCAAACCTTGATGAATTTTCGCTAAAGTCCAAAGGATGGATGGGCAAACGGTCTCAAGACCGTTTGGAACTCATCCAAACGGTCTCAAGACCGTTTGGTGTCAACCCAAGACCGTTTGAAGGTCTAGGGTTGAGTTAATCTAATGGTTTGAGGGTCCAATTGTAGGAAATTGATGCATTGTTAAAAATTGCTGATTTTGACCTAATTGGACTTCAACCTTAGTCAAAACGACTTGGTTTTTGGTCAAACTTTGGGCAAACGGTCTCAAGACCGTTTGGATGATGTCCAAACGACCTCAAGACCGTTTGGGCCAAGTTTGAGCCCAATTGGAGGTCAATTGATAGGTTCAACCTTGAATTGTTTCACATTGTTGAACATTGATGACCAATCAACTTGAAACCCTAATTGAGAACGATTGAACCCTAATTGGTTTACAATTGAGGGTCAATTTTGATGTCTAAGTGGTTAAGGCTAACCCTAATTGGCTCAATGTATAAGTGGTTAGCATACCTTTAGTCAATTGAGGGCTTCAACATACATATCCTTGAACTTTGGTGACCTTTGAACCCTTTTGGAGGTCCAAACGGTTTGAGCCCATTTGGACCAAACGGTCTCAAGACCGTTTGGGTCCAAACGGTCTCAAGACCGTTTGAGACCAAACGGTCTCAAGACCGTTTGGGGCCAAACGGTCTCAAGACCGTTTGGGCTCAAACGACCTCAAGACCGTTTGAGCTCAAACGACCTCAAGGTCGATTGGTCCAAACGACCTCAAACCGATTGAAGCTCCAAACGGTTTGGAAGTCAACCCTTCCAAACGGTCTTCACCTCCAAACGGTCTCAAGACCGTTTGGATCCAAACGGTCTCAAGACCGTTTGAGGGCCAAACGGTCTCAAGACCGTTTAGGTGGTTGAAACCGTTTGAAGGTTGAAACCGTTTGGAGATTGGTGATGGTTTGTACTTAACCATTTGATGATGTAATCAGTTCAATGGTGATTCAATCTAAACCCTAATGGTAACCTAGGTCATTAAGGGACTATGTGATTAGTGGGTTAACCCATGATGGTGATCATGTGGCAAATTACCAAAATACCCTTGAAGGGTCTAAAGGGGTAAAACCCTAATCTAATCAAACCCTAATCACATAATGTTGATGCTTTGGCTCACATCAGTCAATAGAGACTTGTCTCAACCTAATCTAGAGTGGTGTTGCCACCATCTACTAGAGAGAGGAAAGAGAAAGTGTTTCTAGAGAGAGAAAGTATCCTAGAGAGAGAAAGTGCCCTTTTTAGGAGGAATCTCTAGTAAGATACTTCTTTTACACATAAAGGTGCATGATTAGGGAATGACCCACCTATGTGAGGTCATGGAAACCCTAATGATGATATCTAATGGATCTTAATGATAATTAAGAGTCTTAATGATGATGTTTCTCTTACATGATGATGTAATGAGTACAATTCACCATGGAGTGAATAGTAAACCCTAATTTTTGGGCGATGACATGAAAGATGAATAGTAAACCCTGATTGTAAGGGTTATTAAGTGGAACCCTATTTGAAGGTAATTCCATGTGGAACCCTAGTTGTGGGTGATCCCATGTGGAACCCTATCTTAGGGTGATTCCATGTGAAACACTAGTTGAGGGTGAATCCAAGTGAAACCCTAATTGGGGATGTATTCCTATTCACTGAAGTGTTTACTATTATCTGTTGAATTAACCATGCAGGTTGTTGTGAGATGATGGTCACACCCAGGTATGGAATACCATGTTATATTCATTGAAGGCATGTCTTATGCTTTATGAATAGTGAACCATCTTGATGCACTGCTAAGTGACATCCTTTGTGATTTATGGGCTGTAAGAGCCATAAATGTTATTAAGGTCATGCTTGACAGATGACTTGAGATGAATATCTGATAATTGTGATAAGTTAGGCCTGTTACATTTTGTATTCTCATATATAGCTGTGTTACTGTATGATGATTGGAATACTGAATGTACCTAACTAATCAAGTGAAATGTAGAGCCCTGATCATAGATCCATCATTGTCAGTTGTCTAAATGATGGTGAAACAGGTTTTCCTAAGGGAACTCCTGGAGCACATACTGTTGAGTATGTGGGGTACATGGATGTGTAGAACCTGACATCCTAGTGTAGGTAATTGATGTAGATTCTCGTAGTCCGTCATACCTTCACTATAACAGAAAGGGTGAGTGGATGATGTAGATTCTAGTAGTCCATCAGACCCCACCCCAAAGTTTTAAAGGTGAGCTGTATCTCTACACTCCCTTAAAGACATAAACCCCGTATCGGTGAAAGATAAACAAGAAATCTTCCGATAGCGAAGAGAGTACAGAATGCCACTGTAACTCTAAAAATAGCGAAGGACCAGAGTACCCTGGTGAGCTATTACATAGACATCCCGCCAGATGTCAAATAATCAATCCTCTAACTGACTGAGGAAGATGAGGTCATAAGAATCTGGCTCTCTTAATGACCTATGTATGATACTGATGTGACTTCTTAGCGATCAGTTGGAGTATGAGTGGTATGCCTCATCTCCACAGGGCATAATAATAATAATAATGTTTGGAAAAACATAAACAACAGCGTAGTATATTTGTTAGAGTTAATTATGAGTTATTTGATTGATGTTACCTTGAATAGCATAGATGTTCTCATATTTTAATATTGATTGAACTCTTGCTTATCATCAGAACTGCCAGTGAATATCTTAAAGGCTCTTATTGCTTTAGTTATTCCTTGCTTTGCTTATAAAGCCTAGTGGAGAGTTATAACTCTCGCTGGGGCAATTATGTATAATTGTCTCACCCCGTAGACTTCTACTTTTTAGGTGGTCGTCAAAGACGAAGGAACAAGAACTCAGGTGAACAATCCCAGCAACAGCAGCATCAGGAGTAGTAAATATCTCAGGTGGAGATCTAGCCTGCTTCATGGTGTAGTTAGAGTTAAGTCCTATGTGTCCTCTGTACTCTCAGGTCCTGGAGTGTTTTGGAGTATGAATTCTTGAGAGTTTTGGTATCATGTTGTATGTAATTACTCAAGAAGTAATTGTCAGTGATGTAAACAGTTAAATCCTTTTTCTATGGAAAAAGTTTGTGGTTTCAGGCTCTTGTCTCGAAAAGTTTTAATTTCCCGTGATTTTTGTCTTCCGCTGTTTACCGATTGCTTCCGCACATGATTAAATCGGGATTAATTCGTGGTTTGGAGATCGGAGCCCACACCCTCCTTGTCCTTTCATAAAGACTTTACTTCTTATTAAATCTTGCACATCAACATATGTTAGATCTACATCTGGTATCATGTACCAAGACAAAGAAGTAATTTAGAATTATCTTATAACGTTTATACATGATGTAGAAGTCTCTTCCTCTTCCTTCTTCTTCTTTAGTTTCTCCAACCAGAGGAGGAAATTCCTCTTCCAGTGTCCCACCTGGTGACAGTGGTGACATTTGCCTCCCTTCTTTATTCCTCCTTTTGATTCGAGGTATGAAGACTTGGGCTTCTGGTTAGCTTTAGAACTCTTATTATCTTTGCCTTTGCCTTTATACTTTTCCTTTGTCTTGTTGATCATCATTGTAGACTTAGGCTTATCTTTCTTCATTTGTGCCTCAACTATTCTCAACATGCCCCATAACTCTATCAACAGTTTGTCAAAGTCATTCATGTTGTACTTCATGACAAATTGACTGCATTACTCTGGCAGGGACTGCAAAATCACATCAGTGGCCAACTCTTGACCCAAGGGGAATCCTAGTCTTGACAGGTTCTCCACATACCCAATGATCTTGAGCACATGAGGACCTATTGGATCTCCTTCTGTCATGTTACATTTGAACAATGCCTCTGAGATATCATATCTCACATGTCTTGCCTGGTCCTAGAACATGTTTGTGAGATGTGTGATCATCTCAATAACCTCCATGTTCTCATGCTTTCTTTGCAACTCATAGTTCATTGAGCACAACATCAGACACTTGACATCCACGACATCTTCAATATGCTTCTTGTAAGTATCCTTGTCAGCCATAGGAGCATTAGGAAGAGGTTCACCTAGCTCTGGTGTCTCTAGGATATAGAGCTTGCTCTCCTATGTGAATAACAATTCTCACTGTCATATACCAGTCATTGAAATTGTTCTCATTTAACTTGTCCTACTCAAACACTGGTCACAAAGAAAAGGTGTTTTTGTGAGTTGCCATTTGATTCTACAAAAGAATTTGCAATTTTGTCAAAAACTCATTTTGATTTGATTTGATAAAATTTGACGATGTTTATTAGGTCTTTAATTAACTATTTCTCTTACTATTTTAATCAAATTGATAGCCCTCACAAACCAATTTGCAAGATTGCAGTGTACAACCTACTAATGAGTCAAAATCCAAAATAATTCTGTTATCACCCAGCTAATATGCCAACATCCATAGTTAATCATTAAGGTAGACAACGTTTGTCAATTGCATCATATGCAATTCTTGGATAGATGATATGTGGAACTCATTGTCCTATGCATTTGCATGCCTTTGGTTCTTAATCCCATTAAGTACACCAGTTAAGCCTGACCCAAAATCCAAATGATAAATATGCACCCTACTTAGGCAGAACCTACATATCTACCATCACACATCCACGATATGGACGGTGCACCACTCTTGGGTGTAACCTACACTTGGTTGATCAAGATTTTCATATGTTGCTTATGGAAAGCATCTTAGACTTAATATTATATTTGAGGGAGTTTGTATACATACATATACTTTATCCAATCACCACATATATAGAGTACATATAACATACATGTTATATTCCATAACATAAACATACAATATAAAACAAAAAGTGATGGTTATGGCCATTCTAATGTAATTCCTTGGAGCCACAAAGAATTACTACAACCTAAGGTCCACATCTCATGTAGAAACATGTTGTTGGTGTATATCTATGCTTGCCAATCCGGGTTGATCAATTCAATCTTTGAACTGGTTGTCTCGCCTCTTGTCTGATCGGTTGGTCTCCTGGAATGATCTGTTGTCCTCCTACCCAACCAGTGTCTGGATACCTCTAGACAGCCACTCGGGTTCACCAACTGGTTGGTTCATGCCTCCTGTGGTTTACCCTCCTTGGTCCTCCAACCGGTCGGGTCATCACATGAAGCTGATCGTCATCTTCATCATTGTAAGAAAAGAAACTATCCTATTGCTATTAAACTTATTACACGGTAATGAGAAACCTCAAGTTACATTTGTGGGGAGAAAATGTAGGAAAGAATAATACTTTTACATTGGGAAGAAGAAAGTAGGGACTCGATATGCAAACCAAGATAAAACATGTATAAAATAAACTATTCAACCACACACAAATATTTGGGTTATTGGCCATTACTACGCTACACATCCACCATCAAAACTCACTTTTAGGGTGACGTGTGTAAATTACACACACACACACACACACACACATATATATATATATATATATATATATATAAAAGTTTTGGCATTATATGTGGTCTTTGATCGGATATGTGCATTAATAAATTTAAGTATTCTCATTATATGCAATAAATAAATGATGAAAACTAAAATCTGATCATATCAATTATCCCAAAATACAATAAATTGACATGCCTCTGATACCACTGTAGGGAAATAAGGGCACAAAGTAGGCAATAGAAGAAAATAATCTATCCATATTCTCCTGAACAACTAGATTGTGTCAAATACTATGGAATGAGAAGGATGGTTTAGCAAGTTTATATCTAGTTCTGGAGCAAGTCCAGTAACTATAACTCATTGCAGTAGTTGTGCACTCCTAGTTGCACTGGGATTCATCCACGACATCTCCTCAACGAACAGCCGACTTAAAAAGTGCCTTCAGTAACTCCTGGTCTTTCTACAGTCTGCAGATTGATGATGTCCTCCTAGTGGCAAGAAAAGGCCACCTCACATCTATAAAAGTCCACACAGACCAGATAGAACTCCTATTGTTCTACTAGAACATACAGGAATGAGTTGTTCCCTTCCGTTGGCATACTAGTCACCAACCTAGTCTCCCATAATTGTTCTCAGTTATTCTCTCCCTCAATATCCCTCCCTAGTCAGATAGGACTTGCTTGGGCTCTCTTGGTTACAACAAATCACAGAGGATAACAATTGTCAGAATAGCTAATTCTCAATTGTGTGTATTGAGAATCCCCCAGTACTTCTCTATTTATAGGTGGGGTTAGGGCCTAGATTCTGAGTCTGTGTGAGAGTAGAAGGGTCTATAAGATCATGAATTTTCACAATCTACAAGTGTCAAACCAGTCAGTTGGCAACCGAACCAGTCGGTTCACATGCGAGTCGATCAGTTCGCACAACAAACTGGTCATTTTGCCATGTTTCCCAATCGCATATGATTTGGCAATTCAAATCCAATTAATGTGTAACATGACGTTAACACTAATCCTTAATGCAATCAAATTTCTCCACAATATAAGTGTCTCGCTCTCACAAGTCGGTCATCTCATGACCCCAATTGGTCGGTTGGTGAGCCTATCTGGTCAGTTCACTATGTGAACCGGTCGATTCACTCTCCAGTTCGGGCAGAACACAACCAATTCAATTTCTAATCAATCTGACACTCCAACTAGTCATTTCATGATGAGACAATCAGTTGGGAGTCCAGTCAGTTGATTTGTTACCTAAATTGAATACCTAAATAATTTAGTAATCAATTCAAATTATCATTCATGATTAAACTTCTCTTCTAAGTAAATTCCTATGTGTGTGATCCTATAGGTCCCATATCACATTGGTAGTGAATGTCCATAACTAATTTATGACATCACAAGCAAAGAGTGGTGCGTAGTCACACATCAGTACTATCCAAGTGAATGGAAAGTTGGAGAATAACTTCAACCTACAATCTGTGTAAGGTGTTATGAAGATTGTATAATTTCTTTGTCTCTGATATTGAGAATGAACTTGAGTTATGGAATCGTCATTATTATTAATCAACTCCTTTATCTAATATGCCATCACAATCATCATATGATTGACACTCCTCGCATACATACCAGCAATATGTAACATGAGAGGGTGGATATGTAGGTAGCTGCAAAAAAATAGTCATCGTGATAATTTTATCACATTGTAAAAATATTTTTTCTTGGTTTGATTTTATTTCTTGTTTATTAGTTTAGATATTTATCCATCAACTTGATCTATCATTATTACTTACCTTTCTTAATTAGGAAAAAAATCTATATTGTTCATAAAAATGATGTCATTTTGGGTTCGATCCTAAATCTATATCCCGATAAAATCCATCACATGTAGGCGGTGATTATTGCACGTTAGATTAGGAAAAAACTTAGGGACTTTTTCCTAGGTGATTATTTTGTGCTATAATCTTCCAAATTAAATATGTCAATAGTCTTCTCTACTTGAAGAAGCATAGATTGAAAGTTACAAGGATGACAACTGCTTCAGTTTTAATCTAGATATCTATGACAAAGGGATTACACGTTCACAATAACATTGGTTACATTACATGTTAAAGTTTTTCTCCATATTATTCCAATTACTTGGATGTCAATGATGTGTTTCTAGTTACCATTTTTTACTTTTGAGGTTCTAAATATCATTTCCAACATAATAAAGAATCTACAAGGTCACACACATAAGGTTAATCCAAGGAATTGAAGATCGCAATCACACATATGCTAAGAATGGTTATATATCATGTACATGTTGAGTTTTTCTCACTTGGGAAAGTGAACAAGCTAGATGGATGATTGGATAGTTTAGATCAGCTGATTGGTTGAATGTCAATCAGCCTACATGATCACCAATTGGGAAAGTAGCCATTCGGTTGACTGAATAGTTCTGTCAGGAGACCAGGTGAAATATAGGGTTGAATGGAAAGAATTGATTGATTTAGAATCAAATTAACAAATTCCAATTAGAATGCAACCTACTAATGAGATAAATCAGGAAACTAGATGGTGTGTTTGGCCAACTGGGATAGTGAGTTGACCAATTTATTAATGAATCAGACAAGTAGGAAGTTTGTATGGGGTCTTTTGTTGATTCTGATTGTGAGTTGTGATTATACACAACCTCTGGGAAATCTAAGCTCGTGACTCTCTTGAAAAATGAGTGGAAGTGTAAAGGGAGATAGTCACATTATGATACAAGTTATCTAAGAGTTCTTCCTCTTAGATAGTGAAAATATCACCCTAAGGATCACAACCCACATTAGTAGGAGAACGAGAGTATGTGAATCAAGCATGTTGACAACTCCAAGTTCCTCTTACTCTTGGCACCCAAGGTGATGCACCAAGAGTTCGTACATCCACATGGGTGGCATACATGTTGAGTCCCTTAGGTAGAGGTTTGAGGACAAGTAACTTCTTAATTGAGAAGACATGGTGTTGATGTGAATAGCAAGGCGACGACAACAACAACCACTTTAGATGTAGATCTAGAAATGTAAGTTATAATCGACATAAGACGTCTCTAGTTGATTTACAACTAGTGTAAGCCAAGGTGTATTCAGTGTTCTTTCTATAATTTTAATATACTGGCATTTTATAGATATGATACTTCCATTGTCTAAGAGTTTTATGGGAAACATTTTATATTTCTATCGTGCCCCTTTTCTGCAACACCCTACACATACAACCCCTACCACACCCTTTACTATAACTAGGCCTAACCCATGTATTGTTTGGGTTTGTGAATACTATATTACCTTGAAGACTATAACCATGGTGTTACATTGCCTTTTCTAGCTAATGATAAAAAAGTGATAAGATCAATATTAATAGACATTTATGTTGTGAGTAAGATAGGGTGTGAGGTAAAGACATATTACAAGACTTGTTTCAACTGACTTCATACCATACATAATGCCAATGAAGAGGGAGAAGATCAATAAAATGACAAGAGATTTATGAAAGAAATAAAAATTGCTTCCTAGTTTTGATAATGACACTGCTCGAATCCTTTTTGGTATAACGTTAGAGCAATCATGTCTTCCTCCTTCTCTGACCTTGGTTGTGTCCCACTCCCAACCCTTGAAATAATAAGTAAAAGACATGATACCAGGTTTCAACTCTCATTGTGGCGATACATACTACCATACTGGAATACACAATGCCTAGATAGGATTTTCAAATGCTAAAAGTAAAAATTGCATAAACCTAACCTTTCCAACAACCTTTAATATTAAGTAAGGTGATGTAGTTTATTAAAAAGTATGATAAAAACACATTTAGCCCTCCCCTGACCTTTGACATAGCCTTTTAAAAATATGCAAGGATTAATTTGTAATTTAAAGTTAAAGGATAAAACTACATTCAAACCCTTTTATACTCTTACACAACCACCTTTCTAGAACAAATATTTTTATATGGCCAGAAATAGTCTTTTCTACCTACGACATCTTTAATTATCTTTCCAAAATACCTCTACATTCTTTCGTCTATAGTACAGATTAAAATACAATGACTACTTTATAATTTAGAAAAGTAGAAGCATACAATATAGAGAAAACCTTCCATTGTGGTAAAAAGTGCATGCAACATACCTCTAACATATACTAAGACAAAGTACTTTGAAAAAAAATTAAAGATAAAATTAAAGCAAACCTCTCCTATGAACTTTCATATAGTCTTATTATAATAAACATGACAAATTGTAATAAAAAATTATAACATGCTTTGTATGCAAACTGTTCCATGCTCTTGTACACCTACCTCATAACAATAAATACTAATGTACAATATATACATATATATATATATAATACATGTCACACTTTTTCTTCTATAGTATGGATTTGAACACAAGGATTATTTGTTAGCTCAGTTAAATATAAAGGAAAACTTATAGAGAAAACCTTCACAATGATAAAGGGTGCATGTAATCTTTCCCATGACTTTTAATATATAGTAGGCCAATATAATTTAAAAATTAAAGGCATATATTGTATTGAATCCCTCCTCCTACCTTTCATATTACCTTAATAGAAAACATAATGATAAATTTCTAATTCAAAAAACTAAAGGATAAGGTTGCATGCAAACCTTCTATGCTCTCACACATTCCCTTATTAGAATAAAATACTAATTTATAACTAAAAATATAAAATAAAATTATATATAATACCGCACACTCTTTCCTCTATAGTATGGATTAGAATACAAGAATTACTTTGTAATTTAGAAAAAGCTGGAAGAGAAAATTACTGAGAAAACCATTGACAATGGTGAAAAATACGTACAACCTTCCTTTCCCATGAAATTTCATGTATGGAAAGACAAAGACATTTTAACAACTACATAGTAAAATTGCATTCAACTTCTCATATGACCTTTCATATAGTCTTATTATAATGCACAAATATTGGTTTGCAATTTAAGAAACTAAAAGATAAACTACAAGAAAACCCTTCTACACTCTCACTTAGCTGTCTTGTTAGAATAAAAAGTTAATGTATAACTATAGACATTAAAAAATGTGTTTAATATCTCACACACTCTTTACTCTTTGTAGAGATGGACATGAAACCGAACATGACCAAACTACATGATTAACTCCGGTCTAGATGGGTATTGTGGTCAACTTTTGTTCAAAAAGTGTTCAGATCATCCTTAACTAGTTTGGTCAAAGTTTGGGCAGCTAGTAAACCGATTAGACCGAACTTGATCAACTCTATATATGTATATATATGTATGTATACAATATATATATGTGTGTGTGTGTGTACTCATGTAATTTGTTCTAATAATGATTTGTTTGATTGTTAGATAATATTTTCAAGATATCTCAACATTATATTTAATGTTAGTGTTGTAAATGACTTTTATATTGTTGTTGTGGCTGTTAGATAAAATCTTTTATAATAATTTAATATTTAATTATTACATGTAATGTACAAATTATTGATAATAAGATTTAATTTTATGTTGTTATAGTATTATTTTTATTCAAGAGCACCAATAACCTGACATCAAAATTGAGTTAAATGATTATTGATCTAAATCCTAAATGTTTGGCCAGTAAATACTAGGTAGTAGAGGTTTCAGAACAAACTTAGCCAAACTTGATCACATTTTGGTGGTCAAGTTAAGTTTGCTCTATATCTTTTTAGCAGTCAAGTTCAGTCTTGAAATTTTTTAGACCATTAAATGTGGTATGCTCTATGGTTTTACGGCCAGACCAGATTTGAGTAGACCATACCAACCCCTACTCTATAATATATAATATAATGCAAGGACTACTTTGCAATTCATATATATATACAAATATGGATTAGTTTATTTTATTTATATATATATATATATATTTATATATTTATAAAGGGTGACCACCATTTTATTAAGTGATCAAATCGTTTGCAACCAGTATAAGGATCCGATCCTCGAAGCCCTCCCTAATACAGTGAGGGTTAACAAAATGACAGGCTAAAGAAGCCAAGGCATGTGCTACTCTATTGCCCTGCCTCCTAACAAACCAAAAATTAAAAGAAAGGAAACTAAGAGAGAGATCTATGATGTCACGGATGATGAGCTCCTCATAGCCACGTCCGCCCTTCCCCTTCTTTACCGCCTCCACCAAAAGCAAACAATATGTTTCCACCACTGTATCCATGTAGCCTTCCCTGAGATCGAGTTGCATGTCGTGTAAAACAGTCATTCCCTCCGCACTAAGCACTAAGTACGACTATTCCATCTGACACTGGAAAGTCCACAAAAGTTGTATGTGCTCATCCCTAATAGCTACGCCACAACCATTGTCATCCGCCATGGTGAGATATGCATCCGTATTGATCTTCACGTTGCTCGGTGGTGGCCTCCACCATATAACAGATCCATGCGCTTCTACTGAATGTGCCACTGGCGTGTGATACCGAGCATGATCCGCCACAAGGTTGATGAAGCTAGCCGCAAGTCCCGGAAGGTAGGGCGGGTGATCGTCAAAAAGTGATTTGTTCCTTGTTATCCATGCCACCCACAACAGAGTGGCTCCCTCATCCCTGCGCCGGCCCTCCCCCTCTTCCAACAAACCCCTCACAAAGCTCCCCACATCATGTGCCTCTAGCTGTCCCATCCAATCATACTCGCCCATCACCCAAATCTTTCTAGCCCGGTCGCAGTGCATCAATGCATGGGAAATATCCTCTCGCTGAGTGCAATGTTGGCATCTGTCATCCTACATCACTTGTTTCCTCATCAGCTCTGCCTTGGTGGGAAGAATGTTCCTAAGATCTCTTCAGACAAAGTGTCTCAACTTTGGCGGCCATCTCTGCTTCCAAAGTCTCTTCCATATCTCTATGTTCGCGCCCTCTACCAAGTCCGCTCCTGCACGAATAAGGAAGTAAGCACTGTGAACTGAGAACATACCACTACTCTCCATTTCCCAGAAAAGATTATCTTCTCCATTCCGTTGCAATAGAGGAATGTTGAGGACTCTCCTAGCTATGTGTGTATTCCATATTCCATCTCTTCGGCTGTTTGCAAATAAAATCACTCACTGTCCTATACTCCACCGGACCCTGTACCAAATACCTGTGTACAGTACCACTAAGATATGGAATCCACCGATCCCTATAAATGTGTATGCTTCCCCCATCCCCCACCCGCCAGAGCAAGCCACCCTTTACATGCTGCAGAGCTCCTCAAATACTCCTCCAAGTATAGCTGGGATTCCCGCCCAAATCCATGTGTAGGATCGATGAGGACCTAAAATATTTCACCTTCAAGATCCGGGCAGCAAGGGAATCACCGTGTACTACCAACCTCCACCCTTGTTTAGATAGAAGCGTAAGGTTGAAAGCTTTCAGATCCCGGAACCCCATTCCTCCACAATCTTTGGGTCTACATAACCTCTCCCAACTCATCCAGTGTATCTTCCTCTCCCCTTCCTTTGAACCCCACCAAAACCTTGCCATCATCACATGGATATCATCAATAAGGCCTTATGGAAGCTTGAAGATGCTCATAAGATACGTCGGGATAGCTTGGATAACCGTTGTGATCAACACCGCTTTTCCTGGCCAAGAGAGAAATTGTTCCTTTCGTCCCTATAATTTCTTCCACACTCTATCTTTTATTGTAGTGAACACAAGCTTTTTTTGATCTCCCCGCCACTGTAGGAAGTCCAAGATACTTTTCATGTTTATCCACTTCCCTCACATGCAGCCAGTTCTTGATCAACTCACGTCTTTCTCCATTGACGTTCGCACTAAAGGAAACCTCCGTCTTCTTATAGTTGATTTTCTGCCCGGATGCCCTCTCGTATTGGCTGAAAATTTCAGCTAAAGCGGAGCATTCCTCTGAGGTAGCCCTTGTGAACTCAATACTGTCATCTGCGAAAAAGAGGCGAGTAACCCGTGGTCCCCATCTACAAATCCTTGTCCCATGAGTTTTGTTCTCCTGTGCAGCTTTAGATAAAGAAAAAGAAAGTGCCTCAGTGCAAAAAATGAAGAGGTAAGGGGACATAGGATCACCTTGGTGAAGACCTTGAGATGGATTTGAAGATCCCCTCCTGCAGCCATTGACAATGAACTTGTGGGAAACGCTAGTAACACACTCCATAACTTTAGATCTCCAAGTATCCGGCATCCCCATCCTCCTCATAACCTTATCCAAGAAAGGCCACTCGACCCTATCATAGACCTTGCTCATGTCCAACTTGAGAGCCATCAATCCTTCTTTCCCCTTCTTCCGGTGCTTCATAGTATTAAAAGTTTCATAAGCAATAAGAGTGTTATCTGTGATCATCCTCCCCCTATAAAAGCACTCTGATTCTCAGAGATCATACCATTCAACCACGGCTTGATTCTGTTTTCCAGGACCTTAGTAATGATTTTGTAGGTTACATTGCAAAGGCTGATTGGGTGATATTCTGACAACCGGACCGGGCTGTTTGTCTTAAGGATGAGCACAATATCTATGACATTGATATCCATCAAACACACCTCACCTTTCCACCATTTAGAGATAAAGGACAACAATCTATTTTTAATAACTTTCCAAAATTTCTGATAAAAGATAGCTTTCATCCCGTCTTGACCTGAGGCCTTGTTAGGATGCATTTGTTGTAAAGATTTCCACACCTCAGCCTCTGTAGGAACATGGTATAAATATGAAAATACGGCATCCGACACCCCCCGTGGCAACCCTTCTAGAAACTCATCCATACCTGAAGGGTTCGAACTGGTGAAGAGAGAATTGAAGTGGATGAGACAATTTTAGCAATATCCTGCGGGTCCGTGTGCCAACTACCATCCTCTTTGAAGAGTCCTCCTATAGTGTTTCTTCTCTTTCTTTGGCTGGCTTTGTGATGGAAGTATTTACTGTTCCTATCCCCATCTTTCATTTCATTAGTTCTGGCCCTAGCTAACCAATAGCTCTCCTCCAACCTTTGGAGTTCATGCAACTCCTTTTCTAGCGCCTCACATTCCTGTAACATATCATGAGAAGGTGGTCAGTTCTGGACTTTGGTAAGCCTCTTCTCTGTCTTTAGAATCCTCCTTTTTATGTTTCCAAATTTATCTGCCGCCCATCCTGCCAACTTTTCCGCACATATCTCAGTCTGCCCTGTGAGGCCTAAAGCGTGGTTACTGTCCCAGGCTTGTGTGATCACCTCCTTACACTCCGGTGATGAAAGTCAAAAGGTTTCAAACCTAAACCTTTTCCCCAATTGACCATCCCCTTGTCCTCTACGTTCTGCCCACAAAATAATTTGCCCATGATCAGAATTAAGAATAGGAAAGTTTTTCACCATTCTGATATTGAAGATGTCACACCACTTCCTATCCGCCAAGAACCTATCCAATCTTTCCAGGATAAGATTGTCTGCCTACAAACCACACTTCCAAGTGAACTTGTTCCCAGTGGAGCCCAGATCCATCAACTGACACCTGTCAATAGCCTCCCTGAAGTTGCGCATCTGCCATTCGCTCCTTGGTTGTCCTCCTTTCTTCTCAGCATGAGATAAGATTTCATTGAAGTCCCCACCCAGCACAATGGGCCACCTAGCCTGACCACAAATATCCTCCATCAGCTGCCAAGTATGATGACGTTCATATGTAGCTGCCCAGCCATAGATACCAACAAAGTAGAAACACTTCGGACTGCCCTCAATGCCCACTACCACACTGATATGGTGATCTGAAAAGGATTTCACCTCTACCTCATCTCCTCTCCACCACAGACCCAAACCCCTCGCCCTTTCTCTACTATCAACGCCGAACCCCGAATTGAAACCACACTTCCTCCTCACCACCTCCTGATCTCCTGCTCTACACATAGTCTCCATAACGAAGACTAAATCAGGCATCTCTCTCCAACACCGCCTCCTAAGAGAGTCTACCATCCCAGGGTTGCCCAAGCCCTGGACGTTCCAACATAATGTTTTCATCGCCCTTCACGGGCCTGCACCTCCCCAGTGCTCGCTACTAAAAGGTTTGAAGGTACCTCCTGGACCTCCCTCCTCAAACGCTTTCCCCCTATCCCCCTTTCTCTTTCTGCTTTCTCCCGGGGTTCCTCCAACCCCATCCTTCCCCGTTCTCCCCCACATACTCCATAGAACTCACCTTTCCCTCTTCTTTCCGATCCCCCTTGCTGAATCCCAACCTCATATACCTTCTCTCCCTCCTTCCCTTTCCCCCTCCGTTCTTCTGTCCTCTACTTTGTATCCTTCCCGCATATATACCTGGTTGTTCATGGATAAACCTGTGCTCGACCTCCTTATTGCCTTCCTCAAGAGCCTGCTCGGGATCGAGTCCAGTATAATCAAGTTCCCCTTGAACCTGACACTACCCCTCCTTAGCTACTAGATGACTTTCCCTCTGAGTAGGAATGTGCTCTGGATAACATCGCTCCCCCACCAGCCTGTCGATGGCCTTCCTTCTCTGCGAGAGGGTCTCTCCCATGCTCAGATCCTCGCCCTGTGCAACCGTCCTCACGGCCTCGACGATGCCCTTCCTTGACAGCGGAGGAACCGTCCTTTGGCTCCATCTGATGCACGATGTGCCCCCTTTCCTTCCGAGTCTGACGGTGATCCCCCATTACTGCGGCAACCACTCTGCGCCCCTCGTCAACTGCTATCCCGTCGCCCACCTGCGGGAAGCCCGCCGAAGGTCCCAAGTCTCTAATTGCCTGTCTGACGGTCAGAGTGACAATGTTCGCCCCCATCTTCCTCACCCCCTATGGACGATGATGTCCTCTCCCGTGTTCAGTGTTGTCCCTTCCACGACTCGCCCCCTTCTCATCTTCATCCTGCCGCCTGGCGAAGACCTCTTCCAAGACCTCCATTGACGTGGAGTCCCCCGTCTCTCCCACCTCCTCTTCACCCGCCTGACCTCGCTGGTGGACGTAGTGTCCGCTACTGTCAGCGCCGTCACCCCTACCCTTTCCTCCCGCAGCGCCCTTGGACCCTGATGGCTTGGAGACGAACTTGAGTGCTTTAGTTGCACTCTCTCTGCCAAATAGTTCCTCTATTAATGGAACTTGCCATCGCTTCGTTGGTGATGCTTTGATCCACGGTCCCCACATCCTCAGGGCCAAGCCATCATCTTCCTCCTCCTCTTCGTCCCTACAATCCTTTTCAAGGTGCCCTATCACACCACACAAGTAGTAGAACGTCAGCAACCTCTCGTACCTGACCTCCACTTCGACAACCTTCCCCTCTCTGTCCCGTATCTTCTGCTTCTGTCGTATCAGCCTAGTGACTTCGATCTCGACTCTGGCCTAACAAGAAGCCCCCCAACCCAGATCGCGCCTGTCCACCACGCAGACCCTGCCTATCTTCCCCGCCACTGCTCTGATGGCTTCCTCCGATCGATACCCTAGTGGCAGGTTGTATAAGCGGATCCAAAACTGGCTTGAGTTGAGAATCATCTCTGTCGGTGTGTCCTCCGGCTCGATATCCCTCACCATGAGCAAGTGGTTATCGAAGTTCCACGGCCCCTCCGCGAGCACCTTCTCTTTATCTTTCCAGTGCAAAAATTGGATCACAAACAGGTTGTTAGATAGCCGCCGGAACCCTACCTCCTTTCTCAGCGACCATGCGTTGAGCATGGTGTGTTTAAAGGCTGGAAAGTTATACGGCCTCTTCGTCATTAGCCGCCCGACCAGCGCAAGCTCATGGTGATCGTTATCGTCTACGACGACCGTATCCTTCAAGTCTAGTATATCCGACTCTTCCTCATCTCTGACTTTTAGGGATGCGTAGCGTTCCACAAGATCTTCCGCCATGGCGTGGAGGGTACCTGCAAATCACAAGAGTTATCGCCTCAATGGCGAGGGAAACCCTGAATCGCCGTCGTTGCCCAGAGAAAGCCTAGGAGACGCGCATGACCAGGGATGTGAATATTTGACAAATTTTACATGGTCTAAGTTTATGTGTGGTGGATCCATGGTCCTTGATACACGATAATTGTAATTTTTTTTCATAAACATACTCGATAAGAGCACTAGTAGGGTTGTAAATAAGTAGGGTAGAATAGGTAATGGCTTACCCATACCTATGCTAAAATTGTGGGTAGTGGGTAATATAATTACTCTTTTCCTAAAAACCTTTACCCTACCCTTACCCACATCCTTTTACCCACATGGTAAATAGACAAGGTAATGAGTGAAATGGATAAAGTATCATGAAGACATATATACAATACTTTTAAAAATAATTTCGCATGATATTTCCTACCTCAAACAAACTACACCCTTAGAATAAACTTTAGATAGTAATAATTATAATTTTTTTGTGATATAAATTTATAATTGTAATATTTTAACCAAAATTTCTTACAAACAAGGCCTAAATTTCCAAATATACAATTTATTATTGAGAATTTCTTTTTTCTCTTTAATAAATGATTATGAAAAGTGTGACATACTACCCATCATTTACTAAATTTTTATGAATCGTAATATATTGGATTTAAATAGTAGTGATACTTGTTGAGGCTCTTGGTAGGCACTAATACAATATTAAAATATAAAATTATTAATCTAAGTGTTTTATAAGTAAATGAACAAAATTGCTAGGGTAAAGCTTCTACTTTACCATATCCTTTTTAAAGATTGTACATATATTGTCCAGACCGGTGGACTGAACCCAACCGATTATTTGGGCCCAAGTATGGTCTTTGGTCTGCTATTTTTTCTACATCCGATCCTCGATCTGATCTGAAAAAAAATTGACAGAAAATGGTATGGACCAGTTTGACTAGATAATGAAAAAAATTCTTATATATATTAATTAAATATAATATTTATGAAGGGTTATAGGGATGTGCAATATATTATTAATGATGCTAGAATTTATCAATAGGTATATTAGTATTGTGATCTAAACACTAACATCATTATATCAATAAATGTCAATATCATTAGTCATTATTACACTTATACAAGCACTAAGTAGTGACAATTTGATTATTGTAGTACATTGTGGCGGTGAAAAATTAAAAAGACAATGCACATTGAGTTGAATTGTTAAGAAATTAATGTATTATGTATCAAATATCATATAATTTAATTTATAATAATTGTAAGTGATAGCTTTTATAAACTACAAAATTATTACAGTCAGTCTCGATTGTCTCAATAGTCTCACAACAATTTACTCTTTGTGACTTGGTTTGTGTTACCAAACTCAGAAGAGCTATCATTTCTTTTATATTTTTTATAACATAGTCTTTAAATTTTTAATTAAACGTGTATGAATATATATTATCCGATCTGGTCTCGATTTGGTTCTGATTCGGTTGCTGATTTTGTCAGTCCGATCTCAGTTCTTATCGGTCCGGTCCTCGACATAAATTTTCTATTAATCGGGTCTTGATCCACTTCGATCTTAACTGGTCTGATACGGATTTAGATCGACGTACAACCATATCCTCTTTAGATGTAGGTAAAATGGGTAAATAATAAACATGTGGTGGTGAAAATATTACAGTATGGGCACGTTTGGTTACCCGCGTTCAGCAGGATTGGATTGTATTAAGCGATCCAGCTGCAAAAAGCTTAAGTTTGGTAGGCAGGAGTCATAAAATGAAGCCCATCCCGCATTTTTCTGGGCCGTGTAAATGTTGGACGATGCCTTCCAGTTCAAAACGGCTGGGCGCCGTGATCCCGTGAGTAGAGCGCAGCCTGCAGCGCCGGGCATCAAAGTGGGGCTGGTACGGTAAAGTCTATAAGTTGTATACAGCTCACCAAACACAAGCTGTGGTTCGCAAATTTTTTTGAAATCAGATATGAGTGGTACCGATGGTGGGTGAATGGGCAATGCCCTATCCATTTACAGCCCAAGCATTAGCCTGAATCCAATGCCGAGTTAAATATTCGTTTGCGAGGCCCATATGTGTCCACGATTGGGAACCAGCAGCCTGTGTGGCAGATGACACACTGCCTACTTGGTTCTTTTTGTCAAAGTGGAGGCACCATTTGTGACAATTGGACAATTTTTTTCTTTAATTTTCTTGGAAAACCACTAGCGCCGATACCTCCCCGGCTCGTGGAAGTCAGTAGTCAATCCGCGACCTTACAAGTGGCGGAAGATGTAGGATTATAACGTGTTCAGGTCTCCCTTATGGACGGTCTCGATCGGGGTTTGGTATTATGGTAGGTACGATGGAAGGACCAGATCTCATGGTGTCGGAGGAAATCGCTATAAACGCGGTACGTGTCACCATTAGGCAAACCCAAAGCGGCCGTGAGTATCACAATGGCGCCGACGGTAGCGGCACCTCCGCCTGTACTGGCCAACGCTGCCGAGAACTGGGCCGAGAAGTCACTGGAACCCGCCCACATCCGCAACCTCCGCGACCGTCCCAACCTCCCCCACGACTCCTTCAGCGACGAAATCCCGATCATCTCCCTCGCCGGCGCGCTGGACGGTTCAGGTCGCGCCGCCGTCCGCGACCGCATCACCAGGGCATGCGAGGAATGGGGCCTGTTCCAGGTCGTCGACCACGGCATCCCACTCGACGTAATCACCTCCATGATCAACCTCTCCCGCGACTTCTTCGAGTTCCCCATGGACGAAAAGCTGTCGCACCACATACACGGTTTGGACGGGTCCACCAACGGCGGGTTCCTCATGTCGAGTCCATTCAAAGGCGACATGGTGCGAGACTGGAGGGAGTTCTATATCTTCCTCACTCACCCGGAGGAAAGTCGGGATTACTCGATGTGGGCCGAGCGGCCCCATGGGTGGCGCCAGGCCGTGGAGGAGTACAGCGGCGCACTCAAGGACGTGGCTGCGCTTGTACTCGAGCTCCTGTCTGAGGCGATGGGGTTGGAGAAGGGAGCCATTCGAGAGGCTTGCGGAGGGGATAGGATGATCCAGAAGGCCATCGTCAACTACTACCCGTCGTGCCCCCAGCCGGAGCTCACGTTCGGCGTCAGGCGGCACACGGACCCTGGCACCATCACGCTGCTACTGCAGGACCAGGTCGGCGGGCTTCAGGTCAGCAAAGACGACGGGGAGACGTGGGTCGTCGTACGCCCCATCCAAGGATCCATTGTCATCAACCTAGGCAACCATGCATACGTAAGTTAACCCTACATATGAGTCACTCCGTTATAAACTCAAAACACGTACACTTTCATTTGGTCATATATAACAGAATCAACCTTACCGAAGATTCAATTTCTTGGTTAGTTTCTCAGCAACTCCCGGTTCAAGACGGCGGACCATCGCGCAGTGGTGAACTCGACGCGCAGCCGCCTGTCTGTCGCCACGTTCATCAACCCGCCGCCAGATGTTGTGGTGTACCCGCTGACTGTGCGGGAAGGGGAGAAGCCAACTCTGGACGAGCCCATCAGCTACTCTGGGCTTTACAAGATCCTAATCCGCAAGGACGTCGAGAACCACAACAGTCGTGCAAAAGAGGAGAAGTGCGAGCTCTGAATTGTTTTTTTTTTTTTTTTTGATATGAAAGGGCCATTAGGCCCCCCTTCCCCAAAGAGGTACCAGAGCCCGGATGACCCAAGAGATTGACTCTGAATTGTTGCTATGCTAAACGCTGGATGAAATAAATATAAAGTTTGGATGCAATAAATATAAAGTTTTTCTTTCTGAAACCCCTCAGTTTTGAGAACATCTCAGAAAACCCGTAAGCTATTACAATTACAAATGCTAAAATAACACCCTCTACTTGTACCCAATTATACCCACCCATCCAAGTTGACGGCTTTGTGCTTTCTCTACACATGATTAAGTTTATTTTTTAGTTAATTTGTTGGCTAAATTGGACATTATTATAATCCATTTGTTTTGATGATGGCAAATATTTCTTTCTTGTGGTTTTAACTTGCTATTTAAGTGTTTTAGGGACAAGCATATAATGTGGTGGATAGCAAAGACTTGGAAGATCAATTTGCTAAAATTGCTTTATTTTCATGCATGATTGTAATCAAATGTAAAAATTTATACAAGTATATAATGTACAAGTACTTAGATATCATGTAAATCAAGCGTTTAGATCTTCCCTATTCACTCACAACACTTAGATAGGTCATCCACTATAATTGTATCACAATGGCACTTTGATACATACACTTAGTACATGTCTAGATAAACTAAAATAGGGACTCCCTCGGTCGAACAACTTCTCAACCGAGACACACTCGGTCGACCATCTTCTCGATCGAGAATCACCAGAGTCTACTCCTCGAGCAGGTTCTATAGCCGTTAGACTTGGTGGGAAAAAGTAATTGGGAGTTCAGTTGAACGTTGCAATACACTTACTCCAGACTTGCCCTCGGTCGACGAAGTTTTTGACCGAGAGACATTCGGTCGACAAACTTATCGACCGAGAAAAGTTCTGATTGTACTTTTCAGAATTAATTAACTATCCATTACAAATGTAATTAGTAGACACTTAACGGCTAGTTGAGCACTAAGAACACCCTAGAAGGTGTCTAGAACGTCCCCATGTATTAGCAAACAACTCCTATAAATAGGACAAGCTATAGGACACGCAAAGCATCACTGGTGTATACAATTACACTTGAGAATCATTCCTTGTGAGCAACAAGCTGAGCTACACTTGTAATCTATTTTTCCTTGAGTTCTACATTAGTGTCCTATAGCCTAGTATCTCGTAGCCACCACACTACCACGTTCATCTATAGTGGATAGGAGACCAATACGCTTGATATAGGATCAAAGCGTTGCACTCAATTGGTAACATTGTTTCTTTCTTCTAATCTTGTTCCCTTTATTGTATTTTGTTCTCCTTTGCTACTCCTACGCTAGAGGCTGCGGAAAGGAGGTTGTTGGAGCTTCTTCAGGTGGAGAAGGTAGCTCGACGGACTTTGGACTACTTCTAGAAGGTCTCAACGGGAAACTACTTCAAGGAGGAAGGCTACTTCAAGGAGATCTTGAAGTTACTTCTAGTGAAGGCTGCTTCAAGGTTGGTGAGACGATTTCGGGGTGAAGTCTGTCCAAAGGGTCTGTGAAGGTAGTTGTATCTTATGTAACATCCTTGCGAGGTAATAAAATACAATTACTTTTAAAATCCCAGTTGGGAACAACCGAGTAGTGGACTGACTCCCTTAGTTTTTGCTAAGGGTGGAACCACTCTGAACTCCTTATCCCCTTCTCTAATCTTTTTGTGGTTGTTTGCTAGAATTAATTTTAAAATTATCATAAAACTCTATTCACCCCCCTCTAGTATTTTTTCAATTGATATCAGAGCAGGCTTCAAGGAGCTCTAATCGAGTCTTGAAGAAGATGGATGATGGAGTACTAAACAACCTCAATTTGAAAGGAACACTTGTAGCTCGACCTCAACCATTTGATGACACAAACTACAACTATTGGAAGAGGAGAATACAATTCTACTTTCAAGGGATCAGCTGGGATATTTAGAGAATGGTTTCAAATACCTACACTCTTCCTCAAATGGAGTATGCTACATGGGATGCAAATACAATAAAATTAGCTCAATTGAATGCAAAAGGTGTAAGTATCCTTTATTGTTCAATTTTCGTAGGTGAATTCAATAGAATATCAAATTGTGAAACTGCATATGAAATATGGCATAGACTCTCTATTACTTATGAAGGAATTGTTCAAGTAAAGAATTCCAAAATTAGTATGCTTAAACAAAAGTTTGAATAGTTTTATATGGAACCAAATGAGTCTATTAGTGAAATGTATGCAAAGTTTTCTTCTATTGTTAACGGTTTGAATGCATTAGGTAAAGCCATTAGTGAAGAGGATCAAGTGTCTAAAATTCTTAGGTCTCTTCCTCCCAAGTACAAGCCTAAGGTGACTGCAATTGAAGAAGCCAATGACCTTACTCGACTGAGGATGGAACAACTCATTGGCAACTTAGAAGCACATGAGGCAACCTTGGAGGAAGAAGAAAGATTGGCGACTGAACACAAAAAGGAGAAAAGAAAGGACATTGTATTCAAAGCATCAACCAAGATTATTCATGACACAAGTGAAGAAGATAGTAAAGAAGAAACTCTCATTGTAAATGGTAAGCAGTATAGAAGTTTTAAAACTAACAAAACTTCTAGTGTTTCTTCCTTCTGGTGCTTTGAATGTGGCAAAAAGGGACACTTAAAAGGTGATTGTCCTAAACTTAAGAAGGGAAAGAAATCATCTCACAAGAAGAAAGAAAAAGCCTACAAAGCTGCATGTGATGATTCAAGTGATTATAGTGAAGATGGAAAAGAAGAAGTGGAGTGCCTTATTGCTACAACAAATGAAGAAGAAGACGAGGCAAGTCTTTTTTATTTATCTAAAGAAGAGTTAATTGCTAGCATTGAGGAATTACATGATAAATATATTGATTATAAACTGAAACTAAAAAGAGTTACTAAAACTAACGAGGATTTGTATTCTAGATTAAATAATCTTACTTTTGAAAAGGAAAGTATTATTTATGAAAACTTTACCTTAAAATCATCTTTAAATGATTGCGATATGAAGTTGCTTACTTTAGAAATAAACTATGATCTTCTTTCTCAAGAAAAGGTTGAATTGCTTGCAAAATTAAATAATTTTCAGACTCAGCCTATCCTATGTACTCATTTAGATTATGATATTGTTATCAAAGAAAGAGATAGTTTGTTGTCTAATCTAGAGCAAGAAAAGTTAGATGTTAAAAGAAGAATGAATGAAATTGCTAAATTACAAAAGGAAATTAGTAGCTTGAAAAACAATAGTATTCTTGATAAGATCCTAAAAGATTCTTTTGGTCAGATTGGAATAAGAGGACTAGGTTATAAGCCCAAAGGAAAATCCTATCAAAAACCTAGAGAGAGAAGGACACAAGTGCCTAAGAACAAAGTTATGTATGTACCTAAAGACAATCTAGCTAAGAAGAGAAATGAGATTGATTCAATCTGTTGTAACTATTACTTAAGGCTCGGACATTATTCCTTCTCATGTCCTTATAAGAAAAAGGATGTTGAGTTGGTATGGGTTCCAAAACCCCCAAACTAAATGAATAAAATTAAGTTGAGATATGATCAAAGACTCTAATTTGACTATCTTTATGTCTTATCTCAACTTAACATAAAGGTACAACAAATGGACCAAAGTAATTTAATCCATAACTTGAATAAACATATTTCTAAAAGAAATTACAGACACTCTCTTAGTCGACAAATAATTTGACCGAAAGTATGTTGGTCGAGACACTATTTGACCGAAAAAGGCCTTATTGGACCTGAAATAACTGACAAATCAGTAAATCACTCGGTCAAAATATAGTTCGACCGAGAGATCAGTCGGTCAAAAATTTATGGACCGAATCTAAAGTAGGTACAACCTATAGTCAACCTGTAAAAATCTGGATAAAAATAGTAACTCACTCGGTCGAAAAGAACTTTGACCGAAAGGAAATCAGTTGAGAAAGAATTCGACCAATAAAGGGTCTGGAAAACCTGTTCAATTGTTTCAATTTGCTATCAATTTAGCAACAATGAAAAATTGATTTAATTGGAAATCTATAGAAATTACCACTTGGTCGAAATCAAGTTTGACCAAGGGGCGCCCAGGTCGAAGTCAAGGTCAACCTAAAATAATATTTACAAAATGCTTAATTGTAAATCATTTCTTTGCACTCAATCTTAGTATATTGATCTGAAACTCATTCATCATATTGAAAACAAGATTTTAGTGCAAAGCTCTCATAAAAGTTTAACTCAAACTCTAATGCTTATTATGAACTTAGAATTCTTAAATTATATTGATTATAAGATTAAGGGGGAGCTCACAAAACTTTGTAAACATTGATCAAATCAAACTTTAAAAACTAGCCATGACCTTAGGATTATTGAATTATCTTGATCTTGAATGGACTCTCTATATCAATATGGGCTTAACATCCCTCATTATTGATTAGAGATATATTTCTTGATCCTACTATGTTGTAAATAAAATCTCATATCATTTTTAGGTCTTATCATCCCTTGTAAAATGGATGAGAAATCAATACATATATCCATCATGAGCCTAAATGGATCTCATATCATTTCAGGGCTTAACATCCCTTGTAAATGATTGAGAAATCAAAACACATATGCCATGAATGTAAAAGGATCTCATACCATTTCAAGGCTTAACATCCTTTGCAAATGATTAAGAAATAAATTGTGGCTAAATTTGACATAAGAATAAGTAGTTTGCATTAAATTGTGTTGATTACCCTTGCTTTAAATATTGAGCATCAAATTATCAAATTAAGGGGGAGAAATAAAAATCATACTTAATGTTTAGCTTGGTTATCTTTTTGAAATGACAAAGGGGGATAAATAATATAAAATCAATAATATAAAGTAAAATGAGTTTCATAATCTCTCATCTAGCACACACTTGTATTCACAAATAAGAGAATGTCTACAAAAGGTAAACTTCAGATATGAAACTCATATGATTTATATTGCCTTGATTTATATTTTGGAAATATTTGTCATCTTCAAAAAGGGGGAGATTGTTGGCTAAATTGGACATTATTATAATCCATTTGTTTTGATGATCACAAAAATTTCTTTCTTGTGGTTTTAACTTCCTATTTAAGTGTTTCAGGGACAAGCATATCATGTGGTGGATAGCAAAGACTTGGAAGATCAATTTGCTAAAATTGCTTTATTTTCATGATTGTAATCAAATGTAAAAACTTGTACAAATATATAATGTACAAATACTTAGATATCATGTAAATCAAGCATTTAGATCTTCTCTATCCACTCATAACACTTAGATAGGTCATTCCATATGATAGTATCACAATGGCACTTTGATACATACACTTAGTACATGTCTAGATAAACTAAAACATGGACTCCCTCAGTCGAACAACTTCTCGACCGAGACACACTCGGTTGACCATCTTCTTGACCGAGAATCACCAGAGTCTACTCATCGAGCAAGTTCTATAGCCATTAGACTTGGTGGGAAAAAATAGTCAAGATTTGAGTTGAACGTTGCAATACACTTACTCTAGACTTGCCCTCGGTCGACAAAGTTCTCGACTGAGAGACATTCAGTCGACAAACTTCTCGACCGAGAAAAGTTCTGACTGCACTTTTCAGAATTAATTAACTAGCCATTACAAATACAATTAGTGGATACTTAACGACTAGTTGAGCACTAAGAACACCCTAGAAGGTGTCTAGAATGTCCCCAAGCATTAACAAACCACTCCTATAAATAGGACACCCAAGGCATCACTGGTGCATACAATTACACTTGAGAATCATTCCTTGTGAGCAACAAGCTGAGCTACACTTGCAATCTATTTTTCCTTGAGTTCTACATTAGTGTCCTATAGCCTAATATCTCCTAGACACCACACTACCATGTTCATCTATAGTGGATAGGAGATCAATACGCTTGATATAGGATCAAAGCATTGTACTCAATTGGTAACATTGTTTCTTTCTTCCAATCTTGTTCCCTTTATTATATTTTGTTCTCCTTTGCTACTCCTAGGTTGGAGGCAGTGAAAAGGAGGTTGTTGGAGCTTCTTCAGGTGGAGAAGGTAGCTCGGCGGACTTTAGACTACTTCTAGAAGGTCTCAATGGGAAGCAACTTCAAGGGGGAGCTTGAAGTTGCTTCTAGTGAAGGCTGTTTCAAGGTTGGTGAGACGACTTCGGGGTGAAGACTGTCCAAAGAATTTGTGAAGGTAGTTGTATCTTATGTAACATCCTTGCAAGGTAATAAAATATAATTGCTTTCAAAATCCCAGTTGGGAACAACCGAGTAGTGGACTGACTCCCTTAGTTTTTGCTAAGGGTGGAATCACTCTAAACGCCTTGTCCCCTTCTCCAATCTTTTTGTGGTTGTTTGCTTGAATTAATTTTAAAATTATCATAAAACCCTATTCACCCCCTCTAGTGTTTTTTCATAATTGACTTTAGATTTTGTTTTATGCATATTATTGACAACTCTCCTATACTACAACAACATATAAAATGTATTTTTTTGTCAGTTCAAGTCTGAGAAATCTACGAGTTTGTGTATGATAAATTGACTTAGATCCATATCGTTTGCCAAAAATTTGAACCCATATTTAGATCTTTGTCGACAATATATAACTTCGATTCATGTAGAAACTGACAACCAATATCTTTCCCTTCTTTGTCGTTTATATTTAAACTATGTTACCCATTTTAAGATCTCACCGAGGTGAGGTTTCAATTTGGACGTCACACATCAAAAATTTGGGGACGTCACACTTGGAGAGGCCTTATATCGGTTTGTAATGTCTAGGGTTTTACCTCTATCAGTTTAGGGGTATGTGGAGATGTGGTATCGGGCTTGACCATGATAGGTGACCTAGTGGACGAGATCTTACCACCTTGTTTGCATGGTGTTGTGCATGTGGCTCTTTCTCGTGGACAAGTGGAACCTAAACTCCTAAGGTAGTGACACCTCTTCCATGATCCCTCTCTTATCCCTCTTGTATATATGCCTCTTTCTCTCCATGCAAGAGAATTCTTTTGGCCATCTTTGCTTTCCTCTTCCTTGTTGGACAACCTTAATCTAGAATATCTCTCTTGGAAGCTTGATGGACGAGTCCCAAGTTTTTAGTGTTCTATTCATCCTCTACCTTGGTAAGCCATGATCCTTATCTCTCTCCTTCTCTCCTTCTTTCTTCTTATCAACCATGGATCTTGGTTATCTATCTTTCCTTCTTGAACCACCCTAATCTTGGTTCCATCTTCTTCCTTGGAGGCATTGTGGTGATCAAGCTTAGAAGATCATCTTCTGCCTTAAGCTTGTGAAGCTTGGAGCTTGACCTTAGAGCTTGGATCTTGGTGGTGATCTTTGAGGCAGGTTATATAACTCTAAACCTTCTTTGTTATTATCACTCCTTATATGGTATCTTGTTCTTCATTTTTGGTTTGTTATCTCTTGCATGCTAGTAGTCCTTCTTGGTAGTTTTGAGTTTTGTTTGGAGGAAAGAGTCATTCTTAGTTGTTGTCCATGCATTACACCTTCTAGCCTTCCTTTGGATGAGTAACCTTAGGTTGAAGACGACCAGGTTGATATGTTGGAAGGTGGCTATCATGACCTGTGATGCCACAGACCATCACACCTTGTGACATGTCATCATGACCTTGGTGGAGTGCAAGTTGATGTTTTGGGTGATGCTTAGATCGTCATGCCTTGTAAGCGTAGACTGATATGAGTCAATAGGGGGTTAACTCGCTTAGTGGCTGTTGGAACGATATGATGGACATGCTTTGTTTATGGGTGGTCATCACGGCCTGTGTTGCATAAGTCGTCACCCTTTGTTGTAGGTTGTTGTGACTTGGAGATGATGAGGCCGACATGTGTTAGGAGGTCGGGCCATTATGGTGATGGATGCGTTACTTGGAGTGTGTTAACTGTCAGGACTCTTGCCTTCATGCCTTGAGAGGCATTGATGCCCAACATACACAACTCGTGATGCCCAGACGATGTTAAACCTAACCGCTTGTCACAACATGTAATGCCCAGTATGCTGATGCCTGCTATGCCTTGGATGACGTTTCCTGATATCCCTATTACCCGTCACACCCTTTTACATGTGGAGGCTGATATACATCTTGAGAGATGTAAACCGATAAACCTTGTTCTATAAACTGATACACCTCATATGAGATGATAGCCTAACACCATGTTTGCTCATTTAATACATTACACTGATCTAAACCGATATACACTCCTTGATCTGGTTGCTCGACACACTTAGGATTAAACCGATACTCTATGTTATAACCCTTGCCGATATCTTGTGGTGGCACCATGATGATGATAGGGTGACATCATAAGATGTGATACCCTATGGGGTGGTTGTGTGTGTGATAATAAGAACTATGTTTCTATATCTCATAACATACCTTACGATAATGATGGAAGTGATGATTTAAGTGTGGTTGTTGATACAACCTTGTAAACCCTAATCGGGTAAAGAGAAACCATAACCCTAAAAGATGTAATGTGATTGACATGAATCTTATAAGATGGTAGTGTTGATGATGTATTATTCTTCTTGTTACAAGTTTCTAACCATGAAGGTAACCTCAGTTGATACACATAGCCATGTATGATCTATAGTGATTATAGTATGATTGAATAAGCCTTGTGAGGCACATGTGATATGGTAGCACAGAAAGAGGAGTAAGTGGTCTTATGACCTGATAATGACTTACTACCTCATATGAGATAATAGTTTCCTCAGTGATGAGAGGAGGGGTTGTCACCCCAAGATATGTGGTCCATGTGATGGACACATGTTGAAAGACAGACATGAAGTGATGAAATCACACTTTATATGTTTTAGTATTTTTTGATGATGTGTCATGCCCTTGTATATGTAGAACTTGTTTTTAGTTCGTACATTGTAACTTGAATGATGTTAAAGATGTTTAAATGCCCTAACTAATCAAGTGGAACTTAATCTTTTAGCTTTCCATGTGTCATAGATCCATTCAGTGTAAGTACTTGTTGAATGGTGAAATGAGTTTAACTCGAAGCGCATATTTTTGAATATGTGGGGTACAAGTCAAGTAATTCCTTGTATCCTTAACAAAATGATGAGTGAGATGACCATGATTAAGTCGATCTCGATGTGGTATGGATAGCCATACGTGAGCAACTCCTTTTTGTTAGAAAGGCCAAGCGTGATCCTATTCTTCTAGCGATGTACCTATACCAAGGTGGGCTAGTTATGATTATATACATGGATGGTCATGAGTGAACCAATCCTTGAGTTTGACTATATGTCATTATTGTAGTTGAATGATATATCTTTGCAAGTGTTTATTCATGTATTGACCATGAGGTGGCGAGGTCGTGGATTTTGGCTCTTCCATTAGACCTTGTATGGCACCGATTCTGACTTATTAAATGGTCAGTTGGATTTGGGTGGTATGACTCAAATCCTCAGGCACAATAAAATGTGTAATCAGCCGTGTAATATAATTGTATAGGATCAAAATATGGAAACATTAGATGAGGCCTTGTTTTATCTTTATACTATTTTTTTGATAGTAAATATACATGCTCTTCATATTCCTTTTAAATTGTTAATATGTTTCATAATTCAACAAATAATGAATACCTGCTTCTTATAGTTGTAACTATATCACTACTTAGTTTATCTTACCTATGATAATAATAGAGTTGGTGGAGAGTTATATCTCTCACTGAGATTTAGAATCTCACCCCGTGGGTTTCCCATATCCTTTTTAGGAGGACATGCATGAAGAGGTAGAGATCGTGTAGTTGAGGTTGAGGAGCAGCAGGAGGGCCAGTAGCTGATGAGGTTGGCGGTGTTGCTGAATGTCTTTTAGTAATAGAGTCCTAGAGTCATCCCTATACACTCGGGTCCTTGGGGATGTTTTGTAGACACTTTATGGACGTGTTGTTCGATATGTGGTTGTCTTGTGTGCCCTTTTGTATAAATTTGTGATGGATACATGTATATATGTTCTGGAACAAGTTCCATGGTAACAGGTTGGTGGCACATCTAGTAAGTGCTTTGAGGCATGAATGCACATGTATGTAAAAGTTCTTGATGCTTGATAGTTTTATTAAAACGGTTTTAATTTTTAGTGTTTTCCAATAATCTATTCATTAGTCTTTCTTTTAGGGTTTTATTTTGAGTAATATCCTTTTGTGTGGACCAAGACATCACATCTGGCCTCAGTCCCTATGACGATACTTTTTTGTCTCAATTGAAGCCTTAAATCGGTACAAGGAGCTCCTTCTTAGGAACCATGTCCCTTCCGTGCTTTGTTTGAGCCTCGCCCCACTAAGCAAAAAGTCATAGATGAGGTAGCTGAGTTTCTTTGTGATCATCACCTAGCTGCCCTAAGTGTTGAACGTCAGTGCTTCCACAATTCTATCACAACCACTAAGGTGGTTCATGATTTCTACTCTAATCTGTCACAAAATTGTGACACTCTTGTACCCCCTTCTAATACTCAAGTGATTATTACTTCCATGATTGTCGGTAAGAAATTCTCTATCTCAGAAGATACCATAAATATCTTTTTCAATGGTACTGAGGTCATCGACGCATAGAGGAAAGATTATCATGAGTATTTTGACCTGCTAGACCCTAAGCCCTTCTACAAGCAATATGATATTACTCTCCCTGACATAATAAGTTCTTTAAGAAGCCTCAGTTTCCCTATAGGAAGAAATCCACCCTACATTCCTCTACTTTAGACCTTAAAAACTGCATTCTCACTTTGGTTGTCAACTACAATATTCACCCCAAAAGAATCAAATTGAAATTGTAGAGAATAACACAATGATTATGTTTTACCTTATTAAAAAACATTGGAGTCAAGTGGTCTAGATATATTCTCCACCATATGACCTACTTGGACTCCGGGAAGAATATCCGTGGTACCCACACACCCTGCACATCCCTGATTTGTGGTCTTTTCACCTCCTCCACTGGAAAGTCTCTTTTTCATGATCTTCATTACAAACCTTCTAGAAAAGGAGTTTGTATCAGTTAGAACACAATCAAGAAAAGCTTTTCCCCTACATCTTCTTCCACCACACCTGGAGCCTCTACCTCCACCCAGATGCCTCCACCTCCACCACCATCCTGTCTTGCCTACACTTCTCCCTATTGGCCCCATAGATACCCTGCTTGTAGGACTTGGTACTTCTGCTCTGACTTTCCCTCAGGTCAAGGAGCTCCATGATCTTAGCATGTCGTGGGAAAAGCAGAATGCCATGTGGCCCATTCATGGTTTCTGTCCTTCTGTCGATGAGAAGATGCCCGACTAGGTTGATGAGGAAGATGTTGTTGACGATGAGGAGGCATCTGATGATGATGGCAATGATGGTTTAGATGATGATGATGATGATGGATTTGGTGGTGACTGTGGTGATGAAGGTGATGGTGTTGCACCTTCAGATGAAGATGATGAATACGAGCCTGAAGTTGTTGATGATGATGTCGATGATGATGTAATGGACATAGATGCCATAGACATTTAGATATTTTAGTTTTTAGTCTTTAGATTTTGATCATATATATATATATGGCGTTCATTATATATATATATATATATATATATATATATATATATATAGACTATTTTGTACTTAAAACATCTGGGCTCATTATCTGAGATGTACTATTTCTATCATCATGTGGTTTTCATCGTTTTGGCTTATAGTTGCTTTGAGAACATGTTTCTGTGTTGTAATCTTAGTCTTTTGTATCTTAACTCTATGTGTGTTCTATCATGTGAGTTATTCGTTTGCTTTTCATACTTTAAGTATGACACTGGTTGCTTGTTTCTCTCTTGTCTTCGTTTGTTGTGTGTTATGTGGTTGCATGTTTTATCTTGTAGTTGGATGTTTTGGTTGTGTTTGAAGAATACCCTTTTTTTGCTCTTCTACCACCCTTCCTTTTTGATAATTCCAAAAGGGAGAGAGAAGTTTGATGTTTTGAAGCTCAACCATATTGTTCTTACTGCCTATGTGACCCTTTTCTTGTCTAGTATATGTTTTATCATGTGACTTGCTAAAGGACCATGTAATATATATGTTATATATCTTTGTGTAGAAAAACTAACTATGCAAGTTAAGAGTGAGCATAGATTGAGGGGGAGCAATTCACACTGTTAAAATTATGAATCCCCTTGCAATTCCACAAGGCTAAGGTATAAGTTTACATTTCTTTTCAACATGTCGAGGAATGGTTTGTCATTGTCAAAAAGGGGAATGTTGACTTGAAAGTTATACATTGTCCATATTTTGATAATGGCTTAATCATTCCATTCATATGTATCTAATATGTTTGTTTGAGACTGATTTCATGTGTTAGGTACATGCAAAGGATCAAATTACACAAGCCCTAGCTTGTCCCAACACTTTAATCGATCAAGTTTGAATCTTGACCGATCGGTGATGGATTTTGAGAAATGGTTGCATCGGTCGAGTTGTACACTCACAGAACTCGACCGACCAACTTACTGACCAAAGTTGGTTTTAGCTGATCAGTCGAGTTACCCCAGGAAAAACTTGACCCATAGTTTGAAAATTGGCTTTGTCGATTAATGGATCGGTTGAGTTACCTTGATTGAAACTCAACTGAATGTTAGTACAAACAATGTAGAAAAAGTGATTCCAACCATTGGAGAGTTGTTAGAAATGAAAATACATCCGTTGTAAGTTGTAAAATGGCTATTTTTCTTTCTTAAGTGATCCTACACTCAAAGGTACACCCTAATTATAAATAGGACCTCTTGGAGCTCATTCCAAGGTTGCTCATTCATGCTATCCTTGGTCCTTGCTATGGTTTAGTGTGTTACAACCCTTTAAGCCCTTTGCTCTCTCTCATTTACAAAGAATTTCGTGATTATGAGTGAGTTAGGCATGATGTAAGAGAGATACTCCAATGTTACCTTGTAAATCTCTCTATCTTTCCATATTCCCAATACCCTTTCTCTAAGAGAAAAGGCTAAAGTGATCTTATCTGATTGAAGGAGGAGTTGTTGTTCTTATTCAAGGTTGAAGAAGGTGTTATGATCTTCTCCAAGTGAAGGAGAAGGACATGGAGGAAAATCCAAGGAGCTTGGTGGGTAAATCCTCAAGGTTGAAGACTTGTTGCAAGGTGGAGGTTTCCTAGGAGAAGGAATCGAGCTGCTTGCAAGAGTGGGCAAGTCCTATTGTGAGGTAGAAGACAAGCTCTTGCATAGGTAAGCCCATGGATATAAGGTGGTCTTCTTGTACCTCTTATAATGGAATATAAGTATACATGGGTTATAAAGTTCTAGAGGTTGACCTCTCTAGGTAGTGGATTGACGATCTCCTAGTTTGGAGATTGGAACCACTCTAAACATCCTATCCTAGTGCTTGTTTTAATCTCTCTCATCCTTGCTATGCTTGTTTAGATAGGACTTCAAATTCGGTTTTAGCATTTTGTTTCAATTGATATGATAAAGGTCTAACTATTCTTGTGAGAATTTTGAAGCTCCATTCACCCCCCTCTAGAGCCCTAGATTGAACATTAAGGTTGTCCATTTTCCTAATAACGTTAAGATTGACAACATAATGATGGTGATCCTATGTTTTCACCCATTACTCTTAGACTTAAGAATAAATGATCAACTCAAATTGAATCTAAATGATACTCTAGTGAACTTATTTATGTAGTTTAACTACTCATGCTTACACTAAAAAATGATACTGAAACTACCATTAAAATGTATGAAATCCTAAAAGTACACACTGTAAGAAAGCCATAGAATATGGTTTAACTCTTTTAGTTGAGCATCTAGTGTGAGTGAAGACATGATAGTTGGACTAGTATGGTCACTTCTTTATTGATAGGTGGCTTAGTAATCTAGGTTACAAATGGCTGGACTTCAGGGACAAAATCCTTTTTAAAGGGTGGAGTGTTGTATCCAACTCTAGATATCTAGTTTGATCCTCCCTTACCTTGTGATTTTTTAAAATGTCGGCCATAATATCCTTTCTCCTTACAAGACTGGTATAGTGAGTGGCGGAGCCACATATTGGCTTGGGGTGTCACGTACCCCATCTAGTCTCCTATAAATACACATTACATAGTATAATATGAGTTGTAATATAAGAGGGAAAATACCTTTAGTGCTCTACCTCAAGACCTAGATAAACCATGTAATTAAATGGTGCCCTCCCTCACCAAAATTCCTGGCTATGCCACTTCTTGTGGCCTGAACCGATACTTGCTCATGCCTTGGATGGGATTAATAAACATAACATAGGATTTAGCGTGATCCACACTTTTGGGTGTGGTACGGGGAAGACATACTACCACATGTATGGTCTTAAAGTCTACTAGTTGGATGGTCCTAGAGATGAGCATCTATTATAACTAGACTGGGTAATGAATCAACACAAAAATTATAAATCATATACCAGACCATTTCAAAGTGGGACTTGACTATACCAGAGTGTTCCAAAGAATGACTAAACTATGATTCAAGTGTTTGGACTGCAATCATACTTTTTATATATTTTGTAACTTATTTAATACTAAAACATAGTTCATGTCGATTACTTCTAACACTATTTAATGATATCAAATAGTTACACTGGTATGGTTCATATATGTGAATTATTTATATTTGTTGCTTAACACAATACAAATATAAAGGTTCTTTACATACATAAAGTGGTTATGGGTCCGACCCACAGTTTGATCAGATCTGACTACACTAAAGACCGTACTTTCAAAATTTATGTAATGCATGCCATACCAAACATGAAATAGTTCAAGTCTGTACCAGACCAAATGGACCGGTTTGGTCCAGGGTTGCAGTCTAGATCGGTATCTGCTCACTCCTAGGTTGGAAAATATGAACATGACAGAGGATTTAGCATGATCTCCACAATGGGGTGTGGCACATAAATGACATACTACCACATGTATGGTCTTAAAGTTTAACCAGTTCGGGTGGTCTTAGGGGTGAGCATTCATCCAGAACTAGACCCAATCGAGGACCCAATTAGAAAAAAGTTATGGTCCATAAACTAGAGTTTTAAAGTGGGACCAAACCAAACTATTTGGACCACAATTAGACTTATTATTTGTTCTACAACTTATTTAATAGTAAATCTTAGAGCATATTAATTACTTCTAACAATAATCCAACAATAACATCTAATATTTACATTTATAGTGTTTATTTATAAATGTATTATAAGTCTAAATCAATATTCAGTTTGATCCATGGTCCGACCGGTCTTAGAACAGATTGCACAAAACCAAATTTTCAAAATTTATGAATCAAGGACCAATCAAACTTGAAACATTCGAGAAGTGGACCAAATCAAATTGATTGGTCCGATCAGATCTCATGGTCTAACCCATATTTGTTCACCCCTAGGTGGTCTAAATAACCCTATCAGGAAGGGTTCCTTAATTATTTTAAGAGTAATATAAAAGTCGTCTCAGTCTCAAATTTTAGATGTACCTCTTTAATGCAGAGAATAAAAATATGGTGAAAACGTTTAAAGTGAAAGGGGTTAAGTCAAGCATGTTCTCATCTTCACTGACGATGTTCTTCTCTTTTCGACTGGCCATGCTAAATGCCTAAGGGAAGTAAACAAAGTTCTGAATTTGTTTGGCAGAATGACAAGTTTGTACATTAGCACCATCAAGTCAAGGGTCTTCTTGTCCAAATCGTGTGATAACAGGAGAGGTCAGTTGAAGGAAGCAGCGAGGATGGAGAGAGGGCATCTCCCGACCAAGTACCTTGGTGTTCCCTTGGCTGCGGGTAGAGTGAAGTTGAGAGACTACAATAATCTTATGGACAACCTCAGAGCAAAAATAGAAGAGTGGAGTGGACTGAACTTGTCTATGGCGGGTAGACTGGTGTTAATCATGTCTGTTATGCATTCCATAGTCATGTTCTGGGCTGCAATGAGGGATATTCCCATGCCTGTTCTGAACAATATCCGATCTCTCACTTCTAACTTCTTGTGGGCGGGGAAGTTTCATGGTGTCTCTTGGGAGACAATAGCTAAACCGTTCAGCCAAGGTGGTCTTAAACTTGTGGATCCTGTCTCGATCTTGGAAGCTAAGACTAAAAAGAGAGTAGATAGGTTTTTAACGCAGACTGATAGCTACTGGGTGGAATGGCTAAAGAGAAGATACAATCATGTCCTGGAGATTACGGTTGGCTGTAATCCTTCAAGAGCGTGGAGAGCTATGTGCTCGTATGTCGGTAGATCGCCTACCTTGTATAGTGCAGATAGTAATGGTGGGTGGACTCCCCTAGTCCCCCACCATTAATCAACACTAATATAGGGGCGTCTAGCTGCCAACAACTTTCTGATACGATTTGGGGCATATTCCATTGTTTGAAATGGAGCACCTTGGCCTATCGGGTGCTTCTTAACAAACTTCCTACCAAAGATAGACTTCTGAAGTGGGGTATGCAGGTGGATCCATTATGCCCCTTGTGCAAGGTGGTGACTGAAACAAGGAACCATTTGTTTTTTGAGTGCAAATTTTCTAATCAGATGTTCAGAATCATGTGCCTTAGAAATGGTTGGCAGTACAATAGCCAATGCAATCCATATGATTTTTTGAGTTGGGTTAAAATGCAGTACAGAAACAACAATTCCTTGAGAAGATTTGCTAATCTCTATATCACAGGGCTTATGTTTTCCCTTTGGAATGGAAGGAATAGAAGAACACATGGTAAGGGAAAGTTGGGTGTGCTCAAGCTTATGTATGTGTTCTCTACTAATCTCAAGTGGCATGTAAAGTATAGGAAGAACTCTTAGATAGTTTGAGTTCAGTGACAAGCATATACTGGAGATTTTTGTATAGAACCCCCGTATAGTTTTCTACCTTTGTTGGTTTTGGGGTCTCTTTTTGAGATGCCCTGCACTGTTTGCATAACTTAGCTATACCCTCTTTTGGCAATATATTTACAATATTCTAAAAAAAACCATGTTCTATATTTGTAAAGTGGAGTGTGAATATATTATATTATTTTTTATTCATGCCATTTATTTGTGATCATGCATAATTTTATAGAACGTAAAAAAATTTATGCGTTAACCCAAAATGAGTATCCCTTCTCGCACATGTACTTCTTGTTTGAATGGATTCAGTTACCTTAAGGCCTGGTTTAATAAGCAACCTTTTAAATAAAACATTTCTATATAGTAATTTTCATATTTTGTTAATACACGTGAACATTTCAAGTACCGGTATCTGAATTGTTCAGCAATAAAAATGGTGATCCAAAATTGTGCCAATATCGACAGAATTTAAAAATACAGCATGGTTTGCGGCCTGGGTTTCCCCACCATTCATTCAAACCAGTACCTACTACAACGAGTACTAGTTGAGCGACAAACTGAATTACGAAATAAATTTAGGCACGCTCATGCACTCTCGCGTGTAGTGATGCGTGCCCAAAATACCCCCAAAACCAATCCCAAACTACCTCCACGTGGTAGATGGTGATTGAGTGTTTTTTTGAAATTATGCAATAGGTGTTTCACTTATAACTTTTGAACTGTAATAAATTTTTCAATGAAATAAAAACTATTGGATTCATTACAAAAATGCAATCTAATAAGAGTAATGTTGACATATTTTTGAGAAATAAAAATAAAAATGATATATATAGGTTAATTGACACCCAAAGATGGTTCATTGATGCCTACAAATAGTTTATTGACACCCAAAGTAAAAAAATGATGCCCAAATAAATATTTTACATGCTAAATCACATCTAAGGTAATTGAAAACCAAATAGTTAAGGTAATTCACAATAAAAAACAACATAAGGGCGCCCATAAATGGCTATTGACACCCAAAGCTGGTTAAGTGACACTCAAAATAGTTAATTGACACATAGAAGTATAAATATGAACTCAAATAAGGCATAGACAACTAAAAAAATATAACGACATCCAAATAGGTTTGTTTGACACTCAAAAAGTTTAGCAATTTTTGGGTTATTTAGCCATTTTTGGATGCTATGGCACCCATAAATGGCTATTAACACTCAAAAATAGTTGATTGACGTCCAAAATGGTTAATTGACACCTAGAAGTATAAAGATGGTGCCCAAATAATATATTGACAATCAAAACAACATAACGACGCCCATATAGGTCTATTTGACACCCAAGAACAACTTAATAATGCCCAAATATGGTTTTACGCGTTAAATAGGGTATAAGGATACTTCACACCCAATAACAACTTAATGACGCTTAGAAATGGCTAATTGACACCCAAAGATGGTTAATTGATGCCCAAAATAGTTCATTGACACCCAAAAGTATAAATATGCCCATAAATGACTATAGACAGCCAAAAATAATTAATTGAAGCCCAAAATGGTTCATAGACACCCAGAAATATGATTTTACACATTAAATAGGGTATAAGGATACTTCACACCCAATAAGAACTTAATGACACCCAAAAATAGCTAATTGACACCCAAAGATGGTTAATTGACGCCCACAATAGTTCATTGATACCCAGAAGAATAAAGATGGCACCCAAATAAGGTATTGACAAAAAAAAATAACGTAACGACACCCAAATAAGTTTGTTTGGCACCCAATAATTTTAGTCATTTTTTGGCACTATTTAGTCTTCTTGGGTATTTTTAGCCATTTGTATATCAATATTACTCTTGTTTGAATATATTTTTATCACAAATTTGATGGTTTTTATTTCGTTTAAAAATTCATTACGGTTTAGAAATTATAAACAAAACAATTTTCTCTCTCATCACATCACCTATTCATATCATTTTTTATTTTTGTTAAAAATGTATCAACATTAGTGTTGCTAGAATGCATTTTTTATAAAAAATCCAATGGTTTTTGTTTCATCAAAAAATTCATCACGGTTCAAAAGTTATAAGCAAAACAAATTTATTTAGCAATTACACAACCTCCACCTACCCATCCAACCACCACATCATACATGCCAAATCAACCTCTACCCCAACAAAACTGCCCATCCACCCAGAAGACCGCACGTAAAACCCGCCCGTGAGGTGTTGTGCGTGACCAGATCATTTTCGCTGGATTATCACATACAATCATTTATGTATAAAATTATGTAACTTAGAAAGTCAGTACCGAACGCACTGTAATAGTTTATGTATTAAACAATAGTGTGATTATCTGAACATAAAGCTATTCCATAATCAGCATCCAAACTAGCTATAGAGAATAAATTGGTCTTTCCACCGAAACGGATCATTCCAAAGAATAATTGGACCATTAAGACAACAATAAGACTCTTTTTTTTCTTCTGTTCTACAACTTATTTATAGTACAACATAGATCATGTTAACTACTTGTAACACTACTATAACAATATCATATTAATATTTACACTATTAATATTCATATATGTGAATTAATTATATCTTATATTTAACACATATGAAAATATATGTGTTTATATATCAAAATCAGACTTCAGTTCAGTCAATGATTTGATCTGAAGGGCTCAGACTAGAGACTGAGGGTATGTTTGTTTTATCGTATTGTTCCGTATTAGATTGTATTATTGGATCCAACAAGTAAACACTTATGTTTGACACATGCATAGCACGTCTGGATAGAATACCAATGTTTGAAATATTATCGTAATATTATAAAGTTTTACACAGGAACCATTCCATGAAAAAGATAAAAAGTAGTTCAGTATCAGATAATTTCACCTCTTTATCTTCAAGACAACTTCTATCTTCTTCATGTCAACTATGTTGACAAAGAAAAGGGGGTTTGACCTCTCATTAGTTTGTCAACGGTTGTTTTTATCAGATATTTCTCTTCCTGGCATGCTCAATATTCTCTATTTGTTGTTTAAAAAAAATGTCCCATTAGTTTCATGGATAAAACAACTATTGTTGTGCATAAAATATTTCTAACATGTACAATTAAAAATGTCTTACACACAAATAAGAAATTCACACCTCAAAGATGAATATCTGAATTATTATAACAATAAGGTAACAATAAGGATTATATTTTTGATTACATTGCATTTTTTAATTATCATACCTCATCAATGAATATGTTCATGTGTAAATTCCTTTTCATGGTTTTGTTAGGCATCATAAATAGAACAAATAAAACCTCATTAGATAAGTTTATTTAAGTGTATAAATATTTGTATATATTTCTACCATGTTACTTAGCGAACACAATATGAGACACATTTCGTAAGTTCCAATCTTATTATTGTATTTTTACGGGATGACTAGGAGAAGATAAATTCATGAATAAAAAGTGCAACATTTTTTTTGCTGGAATTCAAATATACACTCAAGTAAGAGTGGAATTATTACATATATATATTTTAAAGTTCTTGTGTAGGTATTTATTTCTTATTTGGACCAAGTTATCTGTTATTATCAATCACAATCAGACATAATTTGAAAGACCATATTTCTATGTCACAAACTTTGAGAACTACAATGATGGAAAATAGTCTCTCTGTATTGTATATTATGTCATGAAAATATTTCATAGGAACCAATATATCAATAATTAAAGACAACCATAAATGGATGTTATTTTAAAAACATCTTCAGTTTGATTTTCATTTTTATCATAAGAATCAAAATTGAGGTGTAACAATTGTATATCTTAAATAAGATTTAAATTATCAAATCAATCAGAAATTGAGTATATATAAAACTTAAAATGGAGTATATATATAAGTTTTTAATTAGATATATTGTTCACATTTTCCCCAAAATGTGTAAGCACAAACGACGCTAAAGAAATACCCAGGGCAAGACAAGTCCTTTGAACAATTAATAATGGGATTATTAATTGGTAAAAAATAGACATAATGTGATTTAAAATTATTGACTAAAATATTTGTTCTAATTGGAACAAGTCAATAAGTCGGTCATTTTCTAGTACATCTTTTACAATATTTCAATGCTTCAACAATAATAATGATATAGTTGTACCTAAATTAAAGTATGCCTTTAGGAAAATATTCTACAAATTCAATACAAACATAACTTATATACTACTTGAAAAGTATTATGTATAAGTTTCAAGTATATGATTTAAGGGTTTGGAAATATCACTCTCTTTCATCTATAGACATACAATTTATGTAGTCAATACAATTGTTCACCTTCAGTTTTGTGGAATATAGGCTTTTGATGGTGTACCTTGAATTTTCTATATTGACTATGTGCTCCATTAGTGGTTGCATTTTTTATGAATTCTTGTCATTGTGATACAAAATATAACAAATTTACTAAATTTAGTGTCAAACATCCTATAATAGAGCCAAAATTCCATTACATAATAAAAATAGTAATAAATCAAATTAATATAAAGAACAAATTATAAATGCATACATACAAGTGAGTTTTATTCAGGTTGCACAATTAGTAGGTTTCTGTGTTATTGTTGACAATTAGAGGGAACTTCAATTCTCAACATCACACTCTAAACATCATTGGTTTCTTATTATGCTTCTTTTCTGCATATAAATGTTTTGGTTAAAGAATGATGGTGAGAACTATGTTTCTACATATCTTTCTCATGTGTGAATGACATAAATGCATGGTAACTTAAGCAAATGTCTTCTTCTAAACATCATGCATGATAGATTTCATTATTTAGTTTGGAACAGGTTGACTTGCCTTAGTTTCTATTGGTAAACCAAGATGATGATCTAGGTAGGACATGAGAAAAGTATGACTCATTTTTATATGTAAATAGGATAATAAAAAGTAGCTTTTGAAGTGAAGCTTACAATAGGAGTTGGGAAACAATATGTATTCCAACAAGAATTTTTCATTTTGATGTGATATATAATTGTTAACTTTATAGAAGGACCTTGAAGCGGAATAGACATGGGTTTGCAATTGAAAAATAAAAAATATAGAACAAGAAGATAAATTTTTCCTACTGTCTCATTTCTACATATACATGTTATTATTGACCTTCATTAGATATCTTGATTGCATTAGAGAATTCTTGCATCAAGCACTAATTTCGATCTTTAATTTAGTTCATGTTGAGAATTTGTAAATAAGTAACCAGACACATGTTTTAGGATCATAATCACTTTCATATAACATTAGATCACCTACTATTCACTAGGTTTTTGTCCAACTAAACTTCTTATTTGTAGCATACCAATAATTCATATAAAGTACATGTGATGTCATGTTGATTGGTTGCATGTTTATTATAAGTATCAAGTTAATCTTTTTCAATATAATTTTATATTGAATCTTGTGTATTTGTCCATGTTCCATATTGTACATTAAATAAAACACAATGCGTTAGTAGTGAAGTGGTGTGTCTTAACATGTGTGTATAACTATCAATGGATTTGAACCTAAAGTATCAACATGAAAATAATTGATGATGATTATACCTATTAATTAAAAAAAGTGTATTAATTTTAGTATTTTTGCACAATGTGATATGTTTTATACTATACATATTAAAAGAATATTGAGAGTTCACATCTACCAATACGAACCTTTATATTTTTGGGTAACAAACCTCTATATTTTTGGGTAATAATACTATGTATTAAACATCCACGATTAATAATTCAACCTTGTGAAAATCAACGATACCTACAAATTTTTGGTATAAAATTGTGTGAATATGTAATAAAACACATAATAGTGACTTTATGCCATTTAAATTGCATATTTTGTTCTATATTATATCAATGATAAACATGTGATACGTCATTGATAAAGAAAAAACAAGAAAATTATGATAGCACATTCTTCATTCTTATAATAAAACCAAATATATACTGGGATGAGGAAATATATCATTTTAAATACAATTCTTGTCAAATATCTTTTTATTTTCTTTCTTCTCCTTTCTAGAATTACAATGCATAAGATCAAATTATTTGTTGTTCTTCCACATGGAAACTAAACGTCATTGAAGGATGCTTGAAGTAGTATACATGAGGCTTATTATGGATCCTTTGTAAGGAAACTATTAATTTTGGACATGAATGCATTTGATTCCAAGTGGATTTTATTCCCTATCATATACTTTTGAAGAAGAAATATAACTTATAATCAATAGTTTTCAACTTTTTGTATTGTTCTATTGCCTTTGACTTTGTTAGATTAGGCTAACCAAGCACATAATTCAACTAAACGAGATGTTTAAATTAAGACTTTCAATTTGTTTTTTGAAGGAGAAGGTTTTTCTAAGCACGAGCTCCACACATGCTTAAATTTAACAAATGCCCAAAAATGATAGTTTCCTTATCCTTTTGACATAATTCTTGGATTTATATCATTGAATTATCCATTTCTCCGCACAACACCAAGTAATGACCCTAAAAATAAAACTCAAAGGTTCTGCTTGGAGAAAGGGCTATTTATAAATAAAAACTTTTCATTTTATGGATTTAAGGTACTTGAATCTTTAAAGAATGTTGCATTTATTCTTAGTACAATCCATACAAAATAACATTGACTTTCTAAACTAAGTCTAGTAGTAAATCACATCTTACTGAATGATAAATAGATGTAATGCAATATGAACTTATAATGAAAAGAACAAAGATAAATTAGCAATACTTTATCTAACTTAAATAAATACAAGGTAAACATACAAATATGACTGACTATCTTATGATGAATAGTCTCAATTTCAATATTGTCAAGATGACAGTGGAAAGGTGGATCACTAGTAAAAAACTCACCTTCAACTACTTTAAATCTTATAGCCATCTCCAAACTGGCTACAAAAAATTTGGTAGCGAACTGAAAGTTTGTAGCGATTTTTTGGTAGTCATTGCCTTGGTAGCCATTTAATATATGCTACCCCAAAACTTGTAGCGGACTAGACACTCGTGGCAAATTTCATATATAAAATCTTAATATAATAATAGACATTCGCTACAAAATACTATGTAGCCTGCCGACATTGCCACAACAGAATTATCAACATACACATTTCATGATGGTATCCTTGATGATCCCATACCTTGAGTTTAATAACCTGCTCCCTATTTGATATAGCCATAAATTTGCATTCAAAACATCATTGACTAATAATAACTTTTTCTAGAAAGCAATATCAAAACTTGGGACTCTACAGAAATTATACAGAATAAAAGCTTGATGATTAGAATAGCATTTGACACAAACATCACATAACAAGCTTCATTTTTGAAGTATATAACAAAATAAGAGAAATCCAAGAACAAGTATACATCCATATACATATATGAAACACAAATTGCTGATCATAAAGTTTTTATGAATAGAATATCATATAACCAGCTTGTTTTCAGGAGTATTTGAAAAAAAAGTGGCATCTCCAGAATTTATGTACAATCATAACTGTTTCCATTACATGATACATACTTCTGTCATCAATGTTTTTGAACAAAACATCATTACCAACTTCTGTTCTAGAGTTTTGACAAAATTTGACAACTCCACGAATACATGTACATCCATATATGTAATTATACAACATATAGAGTTTTAATTATAGAATTTTGTGACTAGATCACCATATAATTGACTTCTTTTCTAGAGTGTTGACAAAAAAGTGACACCAGGAACATATGTACATCCATAGAGGTCTTGACTGCAGGAATAAGAAAGTGCAACACCGATTCCTGTTCATGAACATTTTTCACTAAATCATCACATAATCAACCTGATCAGATAAAGTTTATAGGACTAGATGCAAAATGATAGATGCAAAAGGACACCTCAATATAATATAACTTTGAGATAACAAGATGGCATCTTAGACATCAAAATGTGGGTTTTGTAAAGTTCCAACTTGGTAAAAGAAATCATACATTTGAATAATCTAGTCTTTGGGGATGAACATTCTTGATTTATGTAATAAGAGTGCATGCAAAGAAATTTCATTTGAATAGACTAATCTTTGGGGATGAACATTCTTGATTTCTGTAATAAGAGTGCATGTAAAGAAAATCCATTTGAATAGACTAGTCTTTGGGGATGAACATTCTTGATTTCTATAATAAGAGTGCATGCAAAGAAAATCCATTTAAGTTTGGAGTGACTTGCTACAAATATTAGATTATCTATACTTGTGTTGCGAATTTATAGAAATATTACATGAGCTATACTTGTGTTGTGTACTTATAGACTAAGTCTGAATGAAAGTTTGTCATGTAGGATTTTTTTGAATAAAGTTTAACATGGTATTTTGCTATCAAGATGTGCAATCAGCTAAGAACCTGAATATTTTGAAATTATTAACATGGTATAGGATGCATAACATGGTCCGAATGGACTAGTTCACATCATTCTATTTGTTGTAACAAATCATATGTAATGTATTCTGTGGGGTCACCCTAAGGATGGAAGTCAAGTCTGTGTCACATGAATGAAATGATGACATGCATTCAACACTAGCTTGTTTTTTTCCTTAAATTTAGAAATCTTAGAATCATCACACAGAGATATATATATGCACAAATATAAATAAATTTGTATAAAGAGAAAGGGAGAAAGATAAGCTATGATATACTCAAGTTTAAAGGGGGTCATATACTCCCAAATCCATAGCCACTGGATCATTTTCTTGAATATGTTCTTTGCACATGATGATTAACTGATGGAGAAGTCTACTGGTTCATGATGTGTGTTTTATCTTTTCCTAAAACAAATCAACGATATTTTACTCCAGTCACTTCTTCCCACTTCCACGTAATTTGATCCTCTCTCTCCCATGTCCCTTCTGGCTACTTTCTTATGCCACCAACGATGACGTCTTGGTCTTTACAAGTTTGGGACAACCCTGCCAACATGGATCTTGAGCAATGTATAGTAGGGTTTGCACCCTCAATTTGTGCATGATGTGTTGATGCCTGCTCTTGCCCCAAGAAGACAGTGACACCAATAGGTTATGCTGGTGCTTACTGCAGGGCAACTTAGATATACAATAACATATTGATATTATATCTAAGGATCCTATATGCCTCCCAAAAGGAAGAGTTTTAGGAATACATAGGGTTGAAAAGTGATTAATGGATGTATGATGCATAATATTAGGGACACATCCAACTTTGAGGTCTCCCTGCGTGTTTGTTAGGTGCACAACAAATACATAAAGGATAATATTATTAATACTAAGTTTCACTAAGACATATCGCAGTTGGTTCTGGTCCAAACTTAGTGTGTATAGGGACACTATGCTACCCCTTCTACATTTCCATATTAGAGAAGGGACAATAATCTCTAAGGCAATTCGTGGGCTGATGAGCAAGTAGAGTTCTCATTTTAGAAGGTCAATAACATCAATATCTAATGACCATATCACATAAGAAATAGTACATGTTGTAGATAGACACCAACTTGTTATTAAAGAATGACCATTAGACAAATTAATTCCATAAAAACTAGTAGAATGATGAATTCTTTTCTTACATGAGATGGGTAGCATCTTGGCCTACGTAAAACTTGTGGAGTTTGGTTGTAAGTAGTTGATGGTCCTGATTTGTCAAACTGAATTCATAGAAGAAAAATACATTATACGCCCAAGTTACTAGTAAAACTTTTATGTAACACAAATAAACAGCAACGTAAGAGAAGCTATGTATGTCACCTGTGCATACGGGAGGTTTACTTGAGTACACAATTCCGTAATTAGATGATCTTTTTCTTCAATCTTGCAGTCTTTATCTTGTATCATATGTTCTTTATCTTGTATCTCACAATATTTAGCATGTAACTGAGCTTGAAGATTATCATGTGCATCCTTATTTTCTATGTTGATACTGACTTCATCTCTCAATAGTCTTCTTGATATCCCAACTCCAAAACCTCTTTCACAACCCCCATGGTGTTTCCCATACGTCTGATCAATAACTGGGATAAATTCCAATGGGTCTTTGGTGCGCTCTACAACATGCTCTATACTTATTTTTTCTAGTTTTTCCTATACAAAAATTTTGAGATTGAAAGATAAATAACAAAAATAAATGTTACACTTACATATGATAACACAAAACTTACACAATATTCCTTCGTCAATTCATCTAGAAAGTTTCCGTTCTTGTTGATGTGACACTTTTTATATAATCTCTATATTGTATTGTCCTCTCCTTTTTCCACCTACACATGAGTTGTATATAATTACTAATACAAATCCCTATTTCTCTAATACAAGTAATGAACAAAAATTACCGCATTATGTTCAATTTCAGCATATGAGGTTGATTCTGTGGTATGTGTTGGATGTGGCCCCTTCCTATTCTTTTTGTTTCTTGTTGCCTCAATCTGTAATATTAACAACCAAAATGAATAAAATTCACAAATACCTAAAATGAAAAAATAAAATTATTATATGATAAGAAACATAACACTAACCTTGGTTGTAGGTTTGGACCAGTATGATAAAAGTGCAATCCACTCATCTTTTGTGATTCTTACATCAAGTTTATTTTGACTTTGTTCTTCAATTGATTTATCCATATCATAAACAATTTTCAAATCATATCGCCAATCTCTTATCTCTTGTCTGATAGTCTTTTTTACAGAAGCGGATTACTCTTTCAAATGAAAGCAGTGGGGATTTATCATGATCCAAGAACTCAAAGTCACGCTGAAAAAGTAATATGTCGAGATAGTTATGAAGCATACTAAGATAAATTATATAAGTATACAAATTGGTACTTACGCGCACATCAACCATTATCTTTTCAAATCCTATCTCATTCTTTTCCCCCACCATCTGTCTAATGGAAAATAATGACTATCACATGCCATTATGCCTAGGTAATGACTAAGTTTACGTCTTCCTTCTCCAACATGAACTCTCTTAAAAATACATTGGTGCTTCTTTCCATTCCTGAGTGCTACTGATTGAAGTTTTGTAGATCCTCTCTTTCTTTTTCCAACATTCATGTTGATTTCTAGTTAAGATTGCTATAATTTGATGTGTTACAACGAATTACGAATCATAATCTATCATATTGATATAAGTAGGGCACCTAGATCAAAATTATTAGCAGAAACTTCATTCAAGGATTGTGGGTGGTCGATGTGAAATTGCCTTCCTATTTGAGATCCTTGTAATATCAAACCTTGCTTCACATAAGAATGTCAAATGCAATATTATAAACAAAACATTCTTGTAACATGTTAACAATTAACATACCTTCCTCATTCGGAAGAAGACACAAAGTTGTAGTGGGGAAATTGCATTATAGGCCAAGACCTAACTGAGGAACCTATTTCCTGGGTGGATTTTAGCACCATCTTCTCTGCCAGGTTCATCCCTACCTGTCATGTAGGAAAAGGAGAAGCAATTCATGCTCCTTTATCAGGGAAACATGTTAGTGGTGAACTATGCTTGGAAATTCCACCCCCTAGAGCGATTCACCTATATGTTGAGAAAGGAAAGGTGAGTGAAACACTTTGTCGATCACCTGCACCCTCTACTCTAGCCCCATGTGATGGCCAGTAAACCCTTGAACTTCAATGAGGCCCTCAACTTCACCTTAGACATGGGAAAGACCATCATGCCCATTGAGAACTTGTCCAAGGGGTATCTAGGGTTCACTGACGGTACTTCTGCCATGAGAAATGATAATAGAAGGTCTCATGGTAGAAACAATGGCAAGGGTAGAAATGGAGGAAAGGAAAATACCGTTAAGAGAACTGGCACCCTAAATGTCGCACTTGTAGGAAGAAGCACCCTGGTAGGTGTCTCCATGAATAGAAGGTGTGTTACTTTTGTTAACAAGAAGGGCATATCATGTCCAACTATCCTCTCCCTAACCCTTGAGGTCTAGTGGCATCCTAACTGTTGGTTGTAGCAACCCAGGGGGAACCCCCACCCGTAGGAGAGATTTGACAGGCCCGAGTCTTTAACATTGATAGTGAAGAAACTCAGGCCAATGCCAAGTGACTCATAGAAGGTAACCATTCCTAAATCTCTATTTTCTATCATTTACCATGAAGTGCATAATAGTTTTGACCACCATGAATACAATGTAGGTTTGCTTGATATAATGGGCCATAATGTTAAAGCTTTATTCCACTCTGATTCTGCTAATACTTTCATCTCAAGAAAAATAGCAACCATACTTTTTTCGGACTTCCAGGACTTAGGATATGTTTTGGAAGACACCACCCCTAGTGGTTGTATCTTCTCATCCCTCTTAAAGACATCGATTGTCCTTGTTAAATATATGAAAAATGAACTCCCTACCAACTTTATCCTTCTTGATATGAATTATTTCAATGTCATTATAGAATGTATTGGCTTTATAACTATAATGCAAAAATAGACTGTAGGGAAAAGAAAACAAGGATAGATAAGCCAGATCATCCACCTTTACCATTAGAGGTAGGAAAGATGACACTACCAACATGTATGTATCAATCATGAAAGAAGAACGGATGGTATCCAAGGGTTGTTTGGCATTCCTGGCTATAGTGACTGAACCTAAATAGAAGGTGCAACCTTAGAGGAAATAGAGGTAGTCAGGGACTATGTTGATGTGTTCTCAGATGATTTTCTGAGCATACCTCTAGATAGAGAAGTGGACTTCTCAATAGATCTAGATCTAGGGATAAACCCGATTTCCAGGGCACCTTATAGGATGGCTCTTGTCGAATTGTTGGAGTAAAGAAGTAATTGCAGGAACTACTAGACAAGGGCTTCATATGACCCACCACATCCCCATGGCTAGCACCAATCCTCTTTGTAAAGAAAAGGATGGATCGCTTGGCATGTGCATAGACTACAAAATGATAAATCATTCCACCATTAAGAATACGTATCCACTACCTCCACATAAATGACATGTTCGATCATCCCAGAATAGCTCACACTTTTTTGATGATTGACCTGAGGTCTAGATACCATGAATTGCGAGTTAAGAGGGAAGATATCCTAAAAAGCACTATGTGAACCCTCTATGGCCACTATGAGTTTTTTGTTATACCTTTTGGGTTGTCGAATGCTCCAAGTGTGTTCATGAACCTCATGATTAGTGTGTTCTAGACCTTCCTTGACACATTTGTCATAGTGTTCATAGATGACATCCTAGTTTACTTTGATGGCCTAGAACAACATTGTGAGCACCTATGTAAGGTCCTTGATATCCTGAGAAAACATAATTTCTATAGGAAATTCTCAAAATGCGAGTTTTGGATAGACCGAGTAATGTTCCTAGTGTAGATTATATCTCGAGGAACCATATTGGTGGACCCTGCCAAAGTAGCGGCCATTCAAGAATGACCAACACTGAAGAACACATTTGAAATTTGTAGTTTCCTGGGATTGACCGGGTATTACAAGCAATTGATCAAGGATTTCTTGAAGGCTTCTTTGCCCTTGACCAAGCTCACTCAAAAGGATAAGAACTTTGTTTGGTCTGGCCTGTGTAAAGCACAATTCCAGGAGTTGAAGGAAAAACTCACCTCATCCCCTGTCTTGACCATACCCTCAAGTAATGATAGTTCCTCCATCTTCACCGACACATCAAAGATGGGTTTAGGATGTGTGTTAGAATAGAATAAGCATATGACAATCTTTCCTCCCCGATGGATCAAGCCCAATGAGTTGTATTATCCGACCCATGATCTGGAACTTGCAACAATTTTCTATGCCTTAAAGATTTGATGACAATACGTGTATGTGGCTACCTTTAACATCTTCGCTGATCATAAGAGCCTGAAGGACCTATTGATTATGAAAGATCTAAATTTGCAAAAACAACATTGGATGGAATATATGTAGGATTTCTATTTCACTATATCCTGCCATCCTGGTAGTTGATGCCCTCAGTCCAAAACATCTCTGTTGTGTTGTTGGCTCGGTTAACTAGTGTAAGATATTAGAAGACTTACTCGATGGATTACACAACCTATGGTAGATAGGATTTGTTTGGCCAATATCAAGATCAAGCCTGACTTGTTGATCGAGCTTGTAGAATCCCAGTTAGCCATTCTTGAGTTAGGAAAGATGAAAGGTTTGATGGTAGAACCTCAAACCTGCCTCTCAGTGGGTGTGGATGGTGGAATCTGATATAGAAGTTGTATTTGTGTTCCTTAGGATTCACCTTTGCAGACTCGTATTTTGCAAGAGGCTCATGGGTCGAGGTATAAATACACCCCATCACCACTAAGATATTCAAAGACCTATAGCAGTACTTTTGGTGGTCAGGAATTAAGAAATACATAGCCTCGCATGTTGCTAGCTGTCTTGCATGCCAGATGGTGAAGGCTGAGCACCAATGACCAAGTGGGTTATTGCAATTGATTGAGATACCTGAGTGGAAATGGGATTAGATCACCATGAATTTTGTGCCCAAGACAAGAAAAGGACATGATGTGATATGGGTTGTGGTTAACTGCTTAACTAAGTCAACACACTTACTTACCCTAAAGACCACTACCAAGGTGTCATACGTAGATAATCGTTACATTAGAGAGATAGTCTGTTTGCATGAGGTTTCGAGTTTTCTCATGTCTAACTGTGATCTGAAGTTCACCTCCAAGTTATGGAAACAATTTCAATAGTAACTTGGTGTGAGACTAAAATTCAATACAACTTATCACCCTCAGACTGATGGATAGTTGGAAAGAATGATCCAAACCCTAGAAGATTTGTTGAGATCATGCGTTCTAGATTGAGGTGGATCATGGGAACAATAACTAGACTTAGTTGAGTTTGCTTACAACAAAAATTACCAATCCAATATCAAGATTCCTCTGTATGAAGCTCTTTATGGGAGGCCATGTTAGTCGCTGGTTCGTTGGGAAGATGTCAGTGAGAAGACCTTGCTTAGGTCATAGGAGCTACAGTTATATGTTGAAAAAGTGACTCTAATCAAGTAGAGGATAAATATATCCCATGATCTAAAGAAGTCATATGTTGATGCGATGTAGAAAAATTTTCACTTCAATGTAGGTGATCATGTATTTCTGAAAATCCGACCCCTTCGAGCTATAGATAAAAATAGAAGGAAACTGAGTCCCCAGTATGTGGGTCCATTTGAGGTTCTAGAATAGATTGACATAGACTCTTATTGTCTAGCTTTACCACCACATTATGCATATGCATCACATGTTCCATGTGTTCAATATGAAGCACTATGTGAAGGATCATGTCCATGTGTTGATCAATGATCCTATAGAACTCCAAGGGAGACTATCATACCTTGAGTTACGTGTGGGGATGATAGACTCCATGGTGAAAGAGATTAGGAATAAAGAGATGGTAAAGGTTATTTGGAAGCACCATGGTGAGTATGAAGCCACATGGAAGCTAAATTCGGACATGGAAAACTCTCATCCTGAACTTTTTGTATGACTAGTCAAATTTTGAGGAAAAAATTCCTATAAGAAGGAAACAAGGTTACAACATGGTTCACATGTATTTATACATTAAATTTGGGTGCAAATGTTGATTTACCGAGGATATATTAGAAAACTTGGTATTTCCTATGTCTTATTTTAAAATATGGGTTTAAATGAAATTCTTCCTTTGCAAAGAGATTTCTTGGTTTTACTGTTTTCGATAACACACATGTAGATATTGGATAAAGAAAGAGAGGAAAGTCTAAAGACAAAGGAATTACTAAAAATAATGGAAAATTGGTATTCTTTAAATATGAAATTGTGTGGGGTTTTCTAGAATAGAGATGTTGAAGGAAACTAATCGATTGGATTCAGTTCAATATTATACTTAATAAGAAAACACATCAAAATAATAAATTTTGTCAAGTTTGAATGAGAAGAGGGATTAATCGATGCCTTAAATGGATCAAATAAATCCATTGCTTAATGGGAAAGAAAAGGTTGTTTAACTTGTGTATATTACCACCAAATCTTACCCACACTGTTATTTAATTAATAAAATCCTCCTTTAATATTTGGAATTATTTGGATAAAAGGAGAGAGATATGAATTTGACTAACTTTCTAAAGTAAAAGTGGTTATTAATCACAACCTCAAACGTGGGTCCAGAGTGTGGAGACATGTCTAAGTCATCAAACTTTTATAATTTATAATACCTGAATGTCTGAGACTCCTGCAACTAGCACATGGTCGGAGTAGTCGGGGTCGAACACAGGGACTTGGAGAATAGCACTTCAAAACTCAAGTTTTACTTGTCTAAGTCGTCAAAAAGCCAAAAGGCAAAAGGTTGTTATAGAGAGAAAGAGGCAAAAAGAATCAAACCAAAAACCTATCTCCAAGAGGAGTGACCGGAAATATTATGAGGGTATTTGGGATTTTAGCAATTTTTAGGGGTTTTGCAATATTGGAAAGGCAGAGGCAAATGTGTCTCATCTGAGTAAAGCACAAAGGAAGAAAACTTAAACATAGCAAGTGACAATGATCTATATCATGCTCCCTCTTCTCTCAAAGAGAGTGCCAACAAAACATGCATCTGTCCCCCTCTTGAAGTCACCGGGCATGGGTTTGCATGGATAAATAAACTGAGTACTGCTCTGGTCCCATGTACTCTCATACACCAGGGCTAGGCCAAGCTCTAGAAGTCACAACACCCTTCTCTCAAAGAGGTCGTAACAGGAAACACAATTTGGTAGCTAGGAGAAAGCATGCATCAGAAAGATAAAACTAGAGCTTAAATGCTAGCAAGATATCATCCAATGAAATAAAGCAATACATGGAATAATAACAAAGATTCTCCACTAATACCAATACGCATAAGGAAACAACTGTTTAATTACAATGCTATTCTGAATGAAAATAAATGCTAGAAAAGGAAGATAAGTATCAGTCTCCTTGATTTAGGAGATCGAAGTATACAACAGCTGACACCTGAGATACTGCTAACCCCGTATCGGCCAGACCATATCAGGCAGGCTGTATCGGGCAGGCCATATCGGGCAGCATACTTTTGGGGAACTCGACACACTAGCTCCTTGGTCTAGGCACTAGCTCTTGCAGGGTCCTCCCCCCTTCTTTGTAGGCTGGTAGCTGTTATTTATAGGCAGCGAGTTGATGGGAGTTGTAGCTTTTATTGGTCCACATGTCCTTCATCTGTGTCTTCGATCTTAAGGCATCAAGTGGGCCAATATGATTGTCGCCCGACGACCGTCTGTATCGGGCAGCCCGTATCGGGGAGTGTCGGGCAGCCGCTATATCGGGCAGGCCGTATTGGCTAGACCGTATCAGGCAGCGATTGGAATTCTTGTCTTATCAGGTTCGGTACTTGCGAGTCCCAAAATTGGCTAGTTTCGGTGCTTGCAAGTCCAAAATGTGGCTAGTTTAGCTACTTCATCTATGAAGAGATAAAAACTACTAAAAGATAAGAGTCTAAGGTTATTTTGGGCATATTAAGGCTATAATGACACAAAACCACATATAACTGTTTAGCAAATATGCGTAAATTTGGGTGTTATCAACAACCCCTAGCTTAAAACTTTGCTTGTCCTCAAGAAAGACTTTTCTCAAAGAACAAAAAGATAACATCCAAATTAAGCTTGGCAATATATGCTAATGTTAAGAAAAATAGTTTAAAACATCAATTCTCTTGATCCATGTCATTTCAGAACAAACCCCCACCTGTCAGGCACAAGCCTGCCAAAGCAAGATCAAAGAGTTTCCAGGCAAGATTAAGTAAATTCACTACAACCTGTCGATACTCATGAGGGTCTAAATCATAATTATTTAAACATGAAAGAATTGTCACATAGGTGATCATACAGGTGATGAGCAATGTGCCATCACCATGAATCCATGCATACCAACCGGGAATCAATGCGACTCTCACTTATTCATGTCCTAAGAAACAAAGTAAAGGACTCTAATGAATTTTGAGAATCCCGATCTGCGTCAGGTTGGTCCATGTAGCGAGAAAAAGTCCCTGCAGTCCGAGCCAGTTGGCCTAAAGCAGTGAGATGAACCCCTCGTACTGTGCTCGAACCAACCATGCTACTGAGACGATCTCTTAGGTCCCCTAGGGGTTCCTAGTGACTCTCTAATGAGCTTTTAGAATGATACCTCCAGGAAAGACATACCCACATTCATGAGCACAGTCATACACCGGCTGGGCATCATCCTCAACTCTCCTAAAAGAGAAAACAACGCTCATTTATTCACTCTCAGGCTTTTATTCTCTGCATTCTATTTTGTAGGCTTGGATGAGAACTATATAGATTTTTTTTTGGTATTTCGTGGGCGGCCAAGCCTCTTTTGCTTATTTTATATTTTTCATCTTTTTGACTCAATCTAATGTGAGAAGGCACGTAGTCCATCAAGGAAAACAATTCATCTTGATCATAGCTCAAAGACCATCCTGATCCGCTTGACACCTATATGAAAAGTTGCAATTATGATTTAAGAATACTTAGAATAGAGGCAAGCTTGTGAATTCACAGCTAGGAGTCTTTAATCGTGTTTTAGCTCATTCCAATGGTCCTTTATAATGGATTTTCCATTCACGACATAGATCAAGGGAATTTAGCTTTAAGCTATGAAAAAGGTGCATAACCTTAGATTTATTACCAAACTCAAGGAAAGAGTCAAAGAGCAAGCCAAGCGAAAGGTCAAGTCATTTTTAAGATGAAAACTGTGCATTTAGGCATAAAGTCAAGCATTTATCTATTAGATTTGCACCATATGGCCATAATTGCAGAGCTAAAAAGTTGAATTTTTTTGAAAATTTTAAAACTAAATGCGGGAAGTAAACATGCATGCTAGAAGGATGGAGAGATAGAAGGGTGAAGCCTACCACCCCAAGCTTAAAACTTTTCTCATCCTCGAGCAAGATCTAAACTTGGAATAGCAGGGTGGGAATGCATGTAAGATAGGGTGGGAAATTTATTCAAGTACTAAAATGATGCATATATGCAATGAAAATTAAAGAAGTTAAAGGAAAGAAAACTATCTAAGCAAGATTATGAAAAACAAAATTTATTTTAACCAAAAAGGAGAAAAGAAAGGGGTAAGAGAAAGGGGGTGGTTGCCCCATGATACCGACACTGGGATCCCAAATCCTAAGTTTTAGGACCAGTGTCACATGTGTCTTGCCAATGACATCTGCCACATAATAGGAGTAGAATAGGTGGAGATGCGGGCCCTTTCAAGTCTGAAGAAGAGGGATAAAATCTGGTGACTCATTGAAGTCATCTCTGTACTGGGGTTCACTTGAACTGCACTGGGATGAATTCTTTGGCAAATCATCCTCAAGGTACCTTCCAAGATACGAATCTGAACAGGAAGGCCTTAGGATGTTGACACAGGATGAGATGGATGAGAGAGGTTGGATGTCTTCTGGGGGACTCATATATTCTCTCTCCATCTCTACACTTGAGGTTGGATGCTCAGATAAATCTTCATGTACAGTTTGAGTCATCCAATCATCTTCTGAGCAAGAAGTGTCCCCATAAGAATATACTTGCTGTTCTTCCACCCCAAGCTTGTCGCCTTCTACGGGGTCCAGGGTGTCTTCATGCTCAGCAACCATGTTGCATCCATCTATCTCCCTTGAGTTCCACTAAACCTTATGGAGGGATGGTGGCGGTTGTCAGCTCCTGCTATTCCAACTTGTCGTCATCAGTGTATTCACTCCACTGAGTGGAATAGTCATTGTCAACCTCACCATACAAATTGTTCCAAACCATGATCGGCATGCTGCTCGAAGCTAAGTGACAAGTCTCAATGTGAGAGTCATCACTCTAGTCTGGATTACTATATGATTCAGTTCCATCATAACAACACCCACTTTCTAATTGTGAATTTGTTTGACTTTCCTAGTGAAGATAGGAGCCATCATCTTCATAAAACCATTCATGTTCATCACAAATATCTTCCATTGGTTCATCATCTGGGTGATCTAGATAGAATGAAGGGTTTCCCCACATGGGTTGGTCTTCACAGAAAAATCTCAGTGCATCCAGTTGATGGTCTGAATCAGATGGTGAAGCATACTCCTCTTCAGACCCAATGGAATGGTCTTGATGACTGACATCTTCATTGCTAGGCGGTAGAGCTTGTGACTGCATGGTAGCCAAATTGATGAGCTCTTGAAGCCTACTGCCTTGTTCAACATCTTCACGAAGTTGTTGGACTTGTGTAGCAACACGGTCAAGGTTCATCAATTCCGCCTTGCAATTGTGTTGTAGACCCGCTATATTAAACTGACGTTCTTGGATGAATCCTTGCTCAACAGTTTGAAGTAGGCTTCTACTATGGTCTGCACTCTCTGTAGATAATTAGAGTTGACGTTCCTGCCTTTCGAGTAGCTGTCGGAGTGGATCGACATTTTCTTGGAGATGAGGAGCTAAGAAAATATGTGTGTTGACACTTTCTCTGACCAGCTCCACTGCCCTTGTCAGTTCTTGATCCTATGATGGCACGGAAGTTGAGGCCTGACTGACAGTCTCCGTTGTTGGGGCACCTTCATATGACGAAGGTGGGGGCGAATGCAATTTGATGTGTTGTAGGGCACGACTTTCAATTATTTGCCAGCAGTCGAAACTGTGGAAAAACTCGAGTAGATAGGTGAACAAGATGACCTACCTTGCTAAAGCAAGGTCCATGGCTTTGAAAGAGCGAAGAGACCGAGCTTCAGGTGCTTGTTCAACCATTTCTTCCAGAGAGCAAGAGGATTTGAAGAGACGAAAAAGTGCCTGAGGAGAAAAGATGTAAAAATATGAGTTTGGTGTAGAAACTATGAAAAATAAGTATCTGTATATGTTATATGCATATCTACAAAGTTGTTGACAAAGTGCAAGTAAAACTCAGGTTTGTAGAACGGTATTAGTTTCCAAGTCCCCAACAATGATGACAAAAAGTTGATCATCCTCAAACGTGGGTCCAGAGTGTGGAGACGGGTCTAAGTCATCAGACTTTTATAATTTATAATACCCGAATGTCTGAGACTCCTGCAACTAGAACATGTTCGGAGTAGTCGGGGTCGAACATAGGGACTTGGATAATAGCGTTTCGGAACTCAAGTTTTACTTGTCTAAGTCATAAAAAATCCAAAAGGTAAAAGGTTGTTATAGAGAGAAAGAGGTGAAAAGAATCAAACCAAAAACCTATCTCCAAGAGGAGTTACCAGAAATATTATGAGGGTATTTTGGGTTTTAGCAATTTTTAGGGGTTTTGTAATATTGGAAAGGTAGAGGCAAATGTTTCTCATCCGAGTAAAGCACAAAGGAAGAAAACTTAAACATAGCAAGCAACAACGATTTATATCCTACTCCCTCTTCTCACAAAGAGAGTGCCAACAAAACATGCACCGGTCCCCCTCTCGAAGTCACCGGGCATGGGTTTGCATGGATAAATAAACTGAGTACTGCTATGGTCCCATGTACTCTCATACACCAGGGCCAGGCCAAAGCTCTAGAAGTCGCAACACCCTTCTCTCAAAGAGGTCGTAATAGGAAACATGATTCGGTAGCTAGGAGAAAGCGTGCATCAGAAAGATAAAACTAGAGATTAAATGCTAGCAAGATATCATCCAACAAAATAAAGTAATACATGGAATAATAACAGAGATTTTCTACTAATACCAATACTCATAAGGAAACAACTGTTTAATTACAATGCTATGGTGAATGAAAATAAATGCTAGAAAGGGAAGATAAGTATTAGTCTCCTTGATTTAGGAGATCGAAGTATACAATAGATGATGCCTGAGATACTGCTAACCCTGTATCGGGCATGCCGTATCAGGGAGGCCGTATCGAGCAGTAGACTTTTGGGGAGCTCGACACACTAGCTCCTTGGTCTAGGCACTAGCTCTTGCAGGTTCCTCCCCCCTTCTTTGTAGGTTGGTAGCTGCTATTTATAGGCATCGAGTTGATGGGAGTTGTAGCTTTTATTGGTCCATGTGTCCTTCATCTGTGGCTTCAATATTGATGTGTCAGGTGGGCCAATATGACTGTCGCCCGACGATTGTCTGTATCAGGCAGCCTGTATCGGGGAGTGTCGGGCAGCCGCTGTATCGGGAAGGCCATATCATCCAGATCGTATCAGGTAGACCGTATTGGCCAAACCGTATTGGGCAGCGGCTGGAATTCTTGTCTTATCAGGTTCGGTACTTGCGAGTCCCAAAATTGGCTAGTTTCGGTGCCTGTAAGTCCAAAATTTGGCTAGTTTAGATACTTTATCTAAGAAGAGATAAAACTACTAAAAGATAAGAGTCTAGGGTTATTTTGGGTATATTAAGGCTATAATGACACAAAACCACTAGTAACTGCTTAGCAAATATGCGTAAATTTGGTTGTTATCAGTTATAGAAATATATTGAATTTCATTGTTATTTTTGTTTTGGGAATATAGGGACCCAGCCCCATGATGTCACCCTCCATCTTGACCCTTGGACCACATATCAGTGGTCAGAAAATCATCCCTAACCTATGAATAGATAGATAAATACCAATAGTGTCTCTAACCTTCCATTCAGACATCTCTCTCTCTAGAGCATACAAACATCTAGAAACCTTTCCAATGGGTTTTAGAGAGGATTCCAGTCCTATCCATCCTAGGATTTGCCTACTTTGGAAGGCCATTAAAGGTTTCCCCAAATCACAAACTAGTTGTCGATCAACCCTCCTTATGATAGACCTATATATAGGGATAGAAATCCCCTACGAAGTCACAACTCCTCGGTTAGACTCTATGAGACGCAAAGGATCTATCCACACCTCTAATATCCTATCAAATCCCTACTTCACTCCTCTTCTATATTATCTACCCCTTCGAGAAACCTCCTTCTGATCCTTCTTGTCTGGGTCATCTTTGAGCAATTGGCAACCACCAACAAACTTGTGAGGAAGAGGTGGAGAGGGTCGTATCCTCGCTCACAACTGGGGAGGTAGGAAGCTTAAAGTCAACCATCAAGTTGTTTCACCTAAGATTTTCTCACAAGGAAGGGAGCCATACAGGTAGAAGACGACAGTCAGGGTAAGGTCTCCTCTTCCCCTAACCGACTACTGTAGGGTGAGTGGCAGTATAGTCCTTTTCCCTTTCTTTTTTGCCTAAGAACAAGCGAGCCTAAGTGCCAGTATGGCAGGAGCCGATTGGCTTAGACCCAACCCTACTCTAGCATACCATGGACTAGTCATCCACCTATGTGGCAAGTTGTTATTGGTCCAAAGGATTTTGTTTTATAATGAATCTATAAAATCATAGGAATATCCAAATCTAGCAAATAAGTAATGTATTTTGATCAAAAAATTCATCCTGTAAAACTAGTTCCAAGACCTAGTTCTATCTGGAATTCTGAAAGTGCATAAATTTTCTAACTATAATGTAATAAAAGCATGAAAACAAAATTTCTTAGTTTTGATGATTATGACCATATCAAATGATCATAATGGGTAAAGACCAGTCCTTTTGGAAAAAGGGACATCTTGATCTCATTTATGTTAATGAATTCACATGTTGCTAAAAATTAGGGTTTGTAAGTTAAAGAGCATTAAATGCAATAATTAGGGTTTGGGAAGCCTAACCCTATTGTAACCCTTATTTGAACCCTTAACCCAAACTTAGAACCCAAGTCAGTCTTAATGTTAGTTTATGGACAAAATAGTAAAACTCTTTGTCTTTTCTTTTTAGATCATTACATTCTCATATGCATCCATTCTGAGTTCTTCAAGCTCCTGGAGTTGTAGCAATCTGTTCTCCCCTGCTTTCTTCAGATGATAGTTGAGGAATTTGATTACCCACAATGACCTATGCTCCAATTCTATAGGTAAGTGACATGATTTTCTGTAGACTAGGTTGAATGGAGTCGTCCCAACTGGAGTCTTAAAAGCTATCCTGTACGCCCATAGTGCATCATCTAGCTTCAATGCCCAATTCTTTATTGATTTGGAGACAATCTTTTCTAGTATAGCTTTTAGTTCCCTATTGGAGATCTCCACCTGACCTAACGTTTGAGGATGATAAGGTGTGGATACCTTATGCTTCACTCAATGCTTGCTAAGCATGTTGTTGAAGTTGCTTTCATTGAAGTGGCTGTCACCATTACATATGATTCCTCTTAGAACTCCAAACCTGGGAAAAATAGTCTTCTGAAACAATTTTATCATGGACTTGGCTTCTGGTGATTAAGTGGGGATTGCCTCTACCCATATGGATACATAGTCACATGCTACTAGGATGAACTTGTAGCTACATGAGGATGGAAAAGGGCCCATATAATCTATTCCCCACACATCGAAGACTTCTATCTCCATGATTGAATTCAATGGAATTTTAACCTTATTTGAAATCCCTCCATCTCTTTGACACTTGTCACAAGCTTTGACAAACACGTGTGCATCACAAAATAGACTCAACTAATAGAAACCTGCTTGAAGAATCTTGGTTTCATTCTTATCTGTGCCAAAGTGTCTGCCATAGGGGGAGGAATGACAATCTAAAATCGCACTTGCAATCTCTTCATTGGGATGCATCTCTTAATAAGCCCATCTACATCTTGCTTAAACAATAGGGGACCGTCCCAATATTAGAACTTGACATCATGAAGGAACTTTTTCTTCTGTTGGTATATGAAATTAGGGGTAAGGTGTCTAGTGACCAGGTAATTTGCAAAATCAGCAAGCCATGTCATAGCAAGAGAGTTTACCACATACAACTTCTCAATAGGAAAATTGACATAAATTGGAACCTTATCTTCATCACTAGTTGATAGACGTGAGAGATGATACACTACATTGTTTTCTGTCCTTTTATTATCTTTGATTTCCAATTCAAACTCCTATAATAGAAATACCCATCGAATGAGGCAAGGTTTGGCATCCTTCTTGCTCATAAGCTACCTAATTGTAGCATGGTCAGTGTACACAATGACCTTGGAACCCACTAGGTACTGTCTGAATTTGTCAAAAGCATAGACTATAGCAAGCATCTCTTTCTCAGTTGTGGAATAATTGATTTGTGCATCGTCTAAGGTATTGTTTGCATAGTGGATGACATGGGTGATTCTATTTCCTTTTTAACAACTTCCATCATATTATTCAGTTTTCTTAAAGGGTCTATGAAAGTTTTGGTATTTTCTTCTAAAATTATATGATGCATGAAAATAGATGGGTTGATTTTTTGAAGGTCATCAATTAAGTACCCTATTACATCTCTATATCTTCTAAGTTCATTCAACAATTTTTCTTCTTGTTCTTCATTGAATTCAGAATTTATAATGTCTGGAGAGGTGGAGTTTGGGTCTTAGAAAGTGTATCTCAAACCTTATGGGAGGGGTTTTAATTATACCTTTTTATTTGGAGAAGTGCTGTTGATTTCCTCATTCTCCTTTGATTCTTCCTCACTTGTTGGAATTTTCAATGCTTTACAGATCTCCTCATTGAAGGTGACTTTGTGTCTTCTTCATTATCTTCTCTTTCAAAATCATCAAGAACAATCTCAACTGAATTCTTTTCTTCCTCAAGCAGAGTATCAATAGTATCTATCATACAAAGATACTCCTTCGAGCTGGATGCTTTCATGGCATCATAAACAGAGAACACAAGTTCTTCATCTCCAACTCTGACTGTGAGTTTCCCTTCTCTAACATCAATAAGGCAGCCTACAATACGAATGAATGATCTTCCAAAAAGAAATGGGTTTGCTTGATTCTCTTGCATGTCAAGGACAATAAAATCACACGGAATGAAAAACTTCCCTATATGTACGGGAACGTCTTCAATTAATCCTCTAGGATGTTTGATTGAGAGATCAGCTAATTGAATCGTCATTGATATTGGTTTCAAGTCTCCCAAATCAAGATTTTCCAATAGAGAAACATGAATCAAGCTGATGCTAGCACTAAGATCAATAAGGCCTTTATTAAAATTTGAATCTCCAATCTTGCAAGGGAGATTCAAAGCACCTTGATCATCTAGTTTTTTAGGTATACGGTTCTGGATGATAAAGCTTAACCTTTTAGATAACATAACTGTTTCATCTTGACCAGATCTTCTTTTCTTTGTTAGGATGTCTTTCAAAAACTTAGCATAAGAGGGAATTTTAGCTATGACTTCAACTAGAGGTAGATTCACATATAGATCTTGACCATAAACTTATTGAACTTGATATCATCTTTGGTATTAGCACACTTGTGAGGGAAAGGAGCATTAGTCTTACAAGAAGAGTCACCTTGATGTAGATTTCCAGCAAATTTCTTTCTTTGGTTTTCAATAGTCTCCTCGACAGTGGTGTCAACAAATTCCTCAGATTTCCTCTTGTAAGGTGGAAATAGCCCTCCTATGACTGCTCCACTCCTTAGAGTCACAAATTTTCCAGTCTCCTTGGGATCATAATCAGTTGACTAGGCAAAGAACCTGAAGGTGCTCCTTGGTTGGCTAAAGCTTGTTGAGCTATCTTGTTCTCCAACATCTTGGTATGGGTGACAATCCATCAACTTTGGAAGAAAGTTGTATGATGCATCCTTCAAGAGATTGTCATGTGCTTGGAACTCATCATTCTATTGAATTTGTGTAGTCACAAAAGTATCAAGGAGACTTTCCAAGATGGACTTTTGTTTTAGTTAAGTCATTTGTTGAAGTTGGTTGAAGTTACTGTTGTTGTTGTTTCTATATCCCAACATTTGTTGACGATTGGAATTCATTGGCTAGCGATTGCTCATAGGTTGTTGACCTTGAGCTTGACCTTGCTGTTGATGGTTTTGATAGTTGTTGTTCCTATAAGAAAAGTTTGGATGGTCCCTACATTATGGATTGTAGGTCTTTGATAAAGGATTATAGGCTTGTCTGTTGTTGAAGTTGCCTACGCCATTGACCTACTCTGGCGTCTCAGTGGCATTCACTTGTGGTGCAAAACAAGAAGAAAAGTTGTGGTCGGATGCTCCACACACCTCACACACTTGCTCAACTGCATGACCATTGTGAGTGGTCAACTTTTCAAACTTTTGAGTCACGGCGTCAAGTTTGGCTATAATGAGATCTACTGCATCTATAGTGTGCTTCCCAATAGATTTCTCACTTGAGCTAGTGGAAGAGAAGGGTTTTTTGGTCCTTTGAGGGCTCCACTGACTGTGGTTGAGTGCCATATCTTCAATAATAGCATATGCTTCATTATAGGATTTGTTCATTAGGGCTCCATTTGCAGCGGCATCAATGGACATACGGGTGTTGTAGAACAACCCATTATAGAAAGTTTGAAGTAGCACCCACTTGGCCAAACCATGATGAGGACAAAGGCGTTGCATATCATTAAATCTCTCTGAAGTTTCATAAAGTGTCTCACCTTATTGTTGCTTGAAGTTGGTGATTTGATTCCTCAGTTGAGTTGTCTTACTATGAGGGAAATACTTAGAAAGAAAAACATTTAGCAGCTCATCCCAACTCTCAATGGAACATTTGGGCAGATAGGAGAGCCACGCCTTGGCTCACTCTCATAAGGTGAATGAAAACATGAGTAGATGTACTCCTTCAACTGGAACACCGTTGATCTTGAAGGTGTTCATGTACTACAAAAACTCTGCTATGTGAAGATTTGGATCTTCCATAGGAGTTCCTCCAAAGCGGTTTTGTTGGAACATCTGCATGATTGTAGGGCTGATTGAAAAGTTATTGGCTATAATGGTGTTGGTATGTATGCCCATAGAGCAAGTCATGTGATGATTGTAATGGGATACTTTGTAAATGATTTGAATAATAATAAAGGCAATTTCCAATCTATATGTTTAAACTGTTTCTGAGATGATGGTGTAACATGATAGATGTCTAAAGATTGTTTTACTCAATGATGTATGCTTTTGGGTTGAAGACCTAAACGATGAGATCATAAGGATGTTAAGAGTATTCTTTCTTGTTTAGTCCCTAGTCGGTTGTTATTGTGGAAATAACCATAGACATCAATAACACTGAAGACTAGATTGTGTGTTGGTTGATGACAGAATCTCATTAGTCATGATATAGTGATATCAAACCAAGCACATAGGTACTTGTTAGAGAACAAGGTACCGGACAGACCCACCGTGAGAGTGACACGTGGAACCATGACTTGGTAGTCATAGTCAGCTCTCACAGTGATGGTGGTGAGTGTGATTCTTAGACCTGAAATGACTACACTCAACACATGTCATTGGGTACACTTTGACATCATCAAACACACTCCTGAAACATGGGTAGTTATAAAGGTGATGATTGGGTGGCTTTGACACATGGGGCTTTTGAGGGGTGAGTGATAGATATGGGATTTGTCCCTCCTGAGGGAGTTTGATATCCTTGGCCACTTGATGAGTAGGATTGAGAAAGGCATGCACATGCACGTGTGAATCAATATGTGATATTGATGTCATACACATCTCACTCGGTCTACTCTGAGATCAAGGAAATGAATGAACATTGACATGATGACTGTTCCATGCCTCGAGTTCATTCTGGATATCAGTGACAAAGGAATTATACATTCACTGTAACACCATTCATGGATTGTAGGGATGAAAGTTGTTCTCCAACTTTCTATTTCACTTGGGTAGCAATGATGTGTGACTAGGCACCGCTCTTTGCTCGTGAAGTCATAAGTGTTATGGACTTTCACTGCCAATGTGAAATGGACCTGTCGGGTCACACACATAGGATTTAACCTGGAAGAGGAGTTTTGTCCACAAGCAATGTTTAGATTGATTACTAAAGGAGTTTAGTAGTTCAATTAAACACTCAATTAATCGATAGCTCAATATCATAATGTTCAAAGTGTTGGACGCATTGATTGGAGTATCGGATTGATTGAAATCGCAATTGACTGATTCTGCACAACTTGCACTCCCAACTGATCGGCTCATGTGATGAACCGGTCGGTTGAGGTTGCTGAACCGGTCGGCTCAATTGTTGAACCGATCGGCTCATGCACAGAGTGAAACGAGCGGTTCAAGTGTTGAACCGATCGGTTCAACTGGTGCAACCGAGCAACTTGGGAAAGTAGGATTGGTGAGAATTTTCCTTTCGTTTCAATTATCCAATTTGATTGGAAATAGGATTGGTATTCGATACCAATTAGAAACAAAAGAAGGAAAGTCAATCGGGAACCGACTTAGAACCCCAACCGACTGGTTCAGGAGTGAACCGGCCGGTTCACTTGTGAACAGATCGGTTCAGGTTGCGAGTTGATTGCTTTTGTGGAAAATCTCGAACCCTTCTACTCCTACTTTTAGTCCCATATTGCCGGGGATAGAGAACCCTATCCCATGACCCGCCTATATATATAAGGGTATTGGGGGCTTCTCAGAGTACAACTCAGTGCAAGACAGTTGCTCTGCAAAGTTGTCGTTCTCTCTGGTTTTGGTAACCGAGAGAGAGCCCGAGCAAATGCTTCCCGCAAAGGGAGGTGCAGCAAGGGAAGGACAACTACAGTTGCAATTGGCAGCAGGAGAGTGTGTTGGCGACTAGTACGTCAACATGAGGGTGCAACTCCTTCCACTTCCTTGTGGGACAAGGAGTGTGGAGTTCCAGGTGGTCCATGTGGACTACTTCTGAGGTGGGAGGTCGCTGCCGCTCAGGAGGACAACTGTCATCCGACAGTCCAGTAGGAGGAGTAATCTATCCCGGTGCGACCAGGAGCTGCACAGACACCGTCCAAGACCATAGGTGAAGACTGCACAAAGCGCAAGGTACTGTCGCCGAGCAAGCCTCGGGACAAGGTATGATTCACAAACCATCTTTCCTATTATATAGACATTGACATGATTCCTTTTGTTCTGGGTTTGGGGAGAAAATTTTTGTTTCCGCTGCTTCTCTGCCTCCTCCAAAACCCAACAGTGGTATTAGAGCCAGGTCAACCGCTCTATATTTTAGGATTATCGATATGATCGATTTTGGTTTGTCGCCTTTATTTATTGCATGCGATGCGAATAATATCGGCTTTATACATGTCCAATCCACAAATCCCTAATGTACATATATGATATGTAATATTAATGCACTTGATACACGTCGCCCTTAAATGAGTTTTGTGGTGGATGTGTAGCATGGTTATGGCCTATAATCCCCTATATCTGTGTGTGGTTGTTTGTGTGGTTGCTTGCATCTTGGTCTGCGCAATGATTCCCTTCTCTTATTCCTGATGTAACTCGAAATAATTTGAGAATTCTTTTCCTACCTTTGCTCCCCCCGAATGTAAGTCGGGGTTTCACAATTCAATTGTAAATAGGATAGATTTTATTTCTTGTTATGTCAAAGAACGGCGAACGACCTGAAGACGATCAGTTCAAGGAGTGAACCGATCAGTTGGTGATTCACATGGCCAGTTCAAGGAACGAGACGAGCAGGTGGCGACCTGAGGAGATGCACGATGACTGGTGAACCGATCGGCTGGAGGCACCATTCGATCGGCTGGTGGCACCCGAACAACCAACCTGATGGCGAGCCGATCAGTCATGGAGATGAGCTGATCAAACCCAGAAAGGCGGGCACATATTTCATCTTATACAGGTTGCATGTGATGTAGACCTAGATGATCGTGATTCCTCATGGCTCGAGGAATCACAATAGGATGGCCATAATCATTGCTTTTTATCGTTTTGCATGTTTTCTGTGGGATATAGCATGTATATGATACGTACTATATATTGTGGTGATTGGATATGTATATGTATAAAAACCAAATCCCTCATTAAATATTAAGTTTTAGATGCCTTCCAAATGCGACACATGTGAAAAGCCCGATCGACCAAGTGTGGGCACGCCCTAGCGTGGTACACCATCTATCTCGTGGAAGCGTGAAGGATGAATGTGTGGGTCTGCCCTAGCAGGGTGCATGTTCATCGTGTTGGCTTTGGGTCGGACTTAACAAGGTGACCTAGATAGGATCTAGCGCCTTGAGGCATGGAGATGATCATTGCAAGGAGTTGCATATGACATCTTTCAAGAGTTGCATATGATGCAATTGGCAAGAGTTGCCTACCTGAGAGATCTGAGTTGTGAGTGACAGCCCTAGTTGGTCCATGGCTCAGAGGATTTCAGGATCTTGACCCACTAGAAGATTGTACGCTGCAATCTTCCAAATTGATGATGAGGGCTATCAATTTGAGTCAAAATAGTGGGAGCGGTAATTAATTAAAGGCCTAATTAACTATCGTCAAATTTATTCAAATCAAATCAAAACGATTTTGACAAATGCAAATTTTCTCTTGTAGAATGGCAAAGGAATCATCTTTTAAAATGGGCAAATTAATTGAGAATAAATTCCATAACTGGTTGAGGACTGTGAGAAGTGTTCTACACAATCTAGATATACCAGGAGCCTTAGAATCCACTCTGTATACGCTTAATGCGTTGGTGAAGAAGAAAGTAGGTAAGGGAGAGAAGTGTTCTCTCGCCAAACCAATTTCTTCTACATGGAGAGGATGGAAGGAACAATGGAAGAAGAAGTCAGAGATAGAGATCTCTACTTCTGGTGTATACGTGATAGAGATTAACTTTACTACTTCTTCATAATGGGTACTTGATACCGGATGCGGATCTCACATTTGTTCAAATGTGAAGGATCTTAAGAGAAGTAGGCCTTTAGGGAAAGGCAAGGTTGAACTATGTGTTGCTAATGGGGCAAGAGTTTCCGCCAGTGCCGTAGGAACCTATGAGTTAACTCTACCTAGTGGATTAATAATAGAGTTGAAGAACTGCTATTATGTACCTTCCATAAATAGGAATATCATTTCCGTCTCTTGTTTGGACAAAGATGGATTTGAATTTCTTATTAAGAATGGAAAGTGTTCCATTTCTAAAGATGGGATCTTTTATGGCAGTGCCCCTATGTCTTATGGTCTATACTTGATAGACTTGGAGACAAGTGTATACAACGTAAACACCAAAAAGCAAAAAACTCAACGACTCAAACAAAACATATCTCTGGCATTGTCGTCTAGGGCACATAAAGGAGAAGCGCATTTCTAGACTCCATAAAGATGGTTATCTAGACTCTTTTGATTATGAATCAATAGAGACATGTGAATCTTGTTTGTTGGGCAAGATGACCAAGACTCCCTTTTCAGGTAAAGGTGAGAGAGCTAGTGATCTATTAGGACTCATACATACTGATGCATGTGGGCCTTTTAGAACTAATGCTAGAGGTGGGTATCAGTACTTCATTACCTTTAATGATGACTTCAGTAGGTATGGCTATGTGTACCCGATGAAACATAAGTCAGAAACCCTTTAAAGTTTCAAGGATTTCATGAATGAAGTACAGAACCAGCTTGGTAAAAGTATTAAGGCACTTCGTTTTGATCGAGATGGAGAACACTTGAGTCAGGAGTTTGAGGACCTTCTGCGAGCCCATGGTATTGTATCACAGTGGACTCTGCCTAGAACACCACATCATAATGGTGTGTCTGAAAGAAGGAATCACACATTGTTAGATATGGTGCGATCAATGATGAGTTTTGCTGATCTTCCAATTTCTTTTTGAGGTTATACTCTTGAAACCACCGCGTTTATGCTTAACTGTGTACCATCTAAATCGGTTCAAAAGACACCATATGAGATATGGTACGGGAAGCGTCCCGATTTGTCTTTTCTGAAGATTTGGGGTTGTGAGGCTTACGTCAAGAAAATGTTTCCTGATAAGCTTGGACCCAAATCCGATAAATGTTATTTTGTTGGATACCCCAAGGAAATGAGGGGATACTATTTATACCACCCTACTGACAACAAAGTGTTTGTTGCCAGGACAGCTGTGTTCCTAGAGAAGGAATTTATTTCCAAAGGAAGCAGTGGGAGGAATATAGAGCTTGAAGAGGTTCAAGCCCAACAAGAAAACATTGAATCGGTAGATGTACCAGAGGAAAATGCAGATTCACAAGGTGTTGTGGAATCTCAGTCTCCTCAGGTAACACAAGGACCTCGTAGATCTAGTAGGACTCGCCTTGAACCTGAGAGGTTTGGATACCTTGTAACTCAGGAAGGTGGAGAGTTGATCATAGATGATGATCCAACTACCTACGTAGAGGCTATGGAGGGACCAGATTCTGAGAAATGGCTTGAAGCCATGAGATCCGAGATGGAATCCATGTACTCCAACAAAGTATTGACTTTGGTGGAACCACCCGAAGGGGTAAAACCCATAGGGTGCAAGTGGGTCTTTAAGAAAAAGACCGACATGGATGGCAATGTGCAAACTTATAAAGGCAGATTGGTTGCGAAGGGATTTTGACAAGTTCAAGGTGTTGACTATGACGAAACCTTTTCTCCAGTTGCCATGATTAAGTCCATCAAGATCATGCTTGCTATTGCAGCTTATTATGACTATGAGATTTGGCAGATGGATGTTAAAACCGCATTCCTTAACGGGAATATACATGAGGATGTGTACATGACACATCATGAAGGTTTTGTAGATCCAAAGAATGACAATAAAGTCTGTAAGCTACAAAGGTCAATCTATGGATTGAAGCAAGCGTCTCAGAGTTGGAATCTTCGATTTGATGAAGAAGTCAAAGTGTTTGGCTTTATTCAAAATGAAGATGAACCTTGTGTGTACAAGAAGGTTAGTGGGAGCTCGACCACATTCCTCATATTGTATGTGGATGACATACTTTTAATGGGGAATGATGTCTTAGCCTTATAGAAGGTAAAGACTTGGCTTGGGAAAACTTTCTCAATGAAGGACTTAGGAGAAGCATCCTATATTCTAGGAATTAAGATCTATAGAGATAGATCTAGAAGGCTTCTCAGACTAAGTCAAAGCACATACATTGACAAAGTGCTGAAGTGGTTCAGCATGGAGAACTCAAAGAGAGGCAACATCCCCATGCTACATGGAGTCACCGTCTCTAGAGCTCAATGTCCCCAATCTTGTGAAGAGAGGGAGCGTATGAATGGGATCCCATATGCATCATCCATCGGGTCCATCATGTACGCTATGTTGTGCACACGCCCAGATGTCTCGTATGCTCTTAGCATGACGAGCAGGTACCAGTCAGACCCTGGGGATGCTCACTGGACAGCCGTGAAGAACATCCTCAAGTACTTGCGAAGGACTAAGGATCAGTTTCTTGTGTACGGCGGCGAGGAAGAGATGGTTGTAAAGGGTTACACCGATGCAAGCTTCCAAACCGATAAAGATGATTACAGATTACAGTCAGGATTTGTGTTTTGCCTTAATAATGGAGATGTGAGCTGGAAGAGTTCCAAGCAAGAAACAGTTGCCGATTCTACTACAGAGGCCGAGTATATTGCTGCTTCGCATGTAGCAAAGGAGGCTGTGTGGATCAGGAAGTTCATTTCTGAACTTGGTGTAGTTCTCAGTAGCTGTAATGCAATTGAGCTTTATTGTGACAATAATGGAGCTATTGTACAAGCTAAGGAGCCCAGATCACATCAGCGGTCCAAGCACATACTGCGGCGCTTCCATCTCATACGAGAGATCATACAATGAGGAGATGTGAAGATTTGCAAAGTACCAACTGAAGACAACATAGCTGATCCACTGACTAAGGTCCTTTCTCAGCAGAAGCATGATGGTCATGCTAGGTCACAAGGACTGCGATTCCTTGGTGACTGGCTCTAAGTGCAAGTGGGAGTCTGTTGGTATGTATGCCCATAGAGCAAGTCATGTGATGATTGTAATGGGATACTTTGTAAATGATTTGAATAATCATAAAGGCAATTTCCAATCTATATGTTTAAACTGTTTTTGAGATGATGGTGTAACATGATAGATGTCTAAAGATTGTTTTACTCAATGACGTATGCTTTTGGGTTGAGGACCTAAACGATGAGATCATACAGATGTTAAGAGTATTCTTTCTTGTTTAGTCCCTAGTCGGTTGTTATTGTGGAAATAACCATAGACATCAATAACACTGAAGACTAGATTGTGTGTTGGTTGATGATAGAATCTCATTAGTCATGATATAGTGATATCAAACCAAGAACATAGGTACTTGTTAGAGAACAAGGTACCAGACAGACCCACCGTGAGAGTGACACATGGAACCATGACTTGGTAGTCACAGTCAGCTCTCACAGTGATGGTGGTGAGTGTGATTCTTAGACCTGAAATGACTACACTCAACTCATGTCGTTGGGTACACTTTGACATCATCAAACATACTCCTGAAACATGGGTTGTTATAAAGGTGATGATTGGGTGGCTTTGACACATGGGGCTTTTGAGGGGTGAGTGATAGATATGGGATTTGTCCCTCCTGAGGGAGTTTGATATCCTTGGCCACTTGATGAGTAGGATTGAGAAAGGCATGCGCATGCACGTGTGAATCAATATGTGATATTGATGTCATACACATCTCACTCGGTCTACTCTGAGATCAAGGAAATGAATGAACATTGACATGATGACTGTTCCATGCCTCGAGTTCATTCTGGATATCAATGACAAAGGAATTATACATTCACTGTAACACCATTCACGGATTGTAGGGATGAAATTTGTTCTCCAACTTTCTATTTCACTTGGGTAGCAATGATGTGTGACTAGGCACCACTCTTTTCTCGTGAAGTCATAAGTGTTATGGACTTTCACTGCCAACGTGAAATGGACCTGCAGGGTCACACACATAGGATTTAACCTGGAAGAGGAGTTTTGTCCACAAGCAATGTTTAGATTGATTACTAAAGGAGTTTAGTAGTTCAATTAAACACTCAATTAATCGATAGCTCAATATCATAATGTTCAAAGTGTTGGACGCATTGATTGGAGTATCGGATTGATTGAAATCACAATTAACTGATTCTGCACAACCTGCACTCCCAACCGATCGGCTCATGTGATGAACCGGTCGGCTGAGGTTGCTGAACCGGTCGGCTCAATTGTTGAACCGATCGGCTCATGCGTAGAGTGAAATGAGCAGTTCAAGTGTTGAACCGATCGGTTCAACTGGTGCAACCGAGCAACTTGGGAAAGTAGGATTGGTGAGAATTTTCCTTTCGTTTCAATTATCCAATTTGATTGGAAATAGGATTGGTATTCAATACCAATTAGAAACAAAAGAAGGAAAGTCAATCGGGAACTGACTTGGAACCCCAACCGACCGGTTCAGGAGTGAACCGACCGGTTGAGGTGTCCTAACTGATCGGTTGGTGCTCCAACCGATCAGTTCAGGTCCCCAACCGACCGGTTCACTTATGAACGGATCGGTTCAGGTTGCGAGTTGATTGCTTTTGTGGAAAATCTCGAACTCTTCTACTCCTGCTTTTAGTCCCATATTGCCGGGGATAGAGAACCCTGTCCCATGACCCGCCTATATATATAGGGGTATTGGGGGCTTCTCAGAGTACAACTCAGTGCAAGACAGTTGCTCTGCAAAGTTGTCATTCTCTCTAGTTTTGGTAACTGAGAGAGAGCCCGAGCAAGTGCTTCCCGCAAAGGGAGGTGCAGCAAGGGAAGGACAACTGCAGTTGTAATTGGCAGCAGGAGAGTGTGTTGGTGACTAGTACGTCAACAGGAGGGTGCAACTCCTTCCACTTCCTTGTGGGACAAGGAGTGTGGAGTTCCAGGTGGTCCGTGTGGACTACTTCAGAGGCGGGAGGTCACTGCCGCTCAGGAGGACAACTGTCATCCGACAGTCCGGTAGGAGGAGGAGTCGTCAATCCCGGTACGACCAGGAGCTGCACAGACACCGTCCAAGACCGGAGGTGAAGACCGCGCAAAGCGCGAGGTACTGTCGCCGAGCAAGCCTCGGGACAAGGTATGATTCACAAACCATCTTTCCTATTATATAGACGTTGACGCGATTCCTTTTGTTCTAGGTTTGGGGAGAAAATTTTTGTTTCCGCTGCTTCTCTGCCTCCTCCAAAACCCAACAAATGGCAGGATGATCAATGGCTCCACGAATGTTAATGGAAGTCGACACATCAAACTCTTTAAGAGGATGGTTGTCCTCCACCTCTGATGCTTGACAGTGATCGGGTGAGGATGGTGGTGAAGGTGTTGAATGATGTGAAGGTGGTTATGATCCCTCTAAGTTTGTGGAGTTATCACCTTTCCTTGCTCTCCTTCGACTTGCAATAAGTTCGCTCAATTTTTGGGTCTAGGAAGATTTCTGAAGACCCCTCTTAAAGCGACACATGCAACCTACAAAAGCAATAGATAAATGAGAATTACACTACTCAAAAGCTATCAAAATATGAAAGATGTAAAATGGTGACTTAGTCTCAATTACTAACTAGCACTTTTACTCTAACTAATATACTGATGCTCTTGGGAAATGACAACAAAAACTTGTTGATTGCCTAAGGAAAACATGTTTTAATTCTTATATATCTCAACTCGTCAATCACCTCCAAGTATATGGGATCAATTGTAGTCGAGGTCGAACCACATGGAGCATGGGTAGCTAGGTGCAAAAGAACTAATGTTCAACAATATAAGTTGATTACAACAGTAAAGTTTGGTTGTAATTAGTTAAAAGACAAGTAAACAACAAAGAACTTAAATTAAAGATTGAAATCAGATTTTAGAGAGTCATGGACATAAGATTTCACTATCATACCATCACATCATGTGTAACTATGAGAGTAAAGCATGCCATTAACCTACAAGGAGGTTGTCATCATCATGCACCTCCCAACGACATGAGATGGTTCTCATCTTCGCATAAAACTTTCATATCTATGCTTAGATTTGAGCACAACCTTGAACCCTCAACATTTTCCTGCCACTCCCGTGGTCTAGAGCATATTACCATGAATCCTACTCCCTACTCCCTCATACATCCTCCCAAATACAATAAGGAAGCATAAAACATGTATAAAAGGTGGCCAACAAAGCATACACGCTATAAAACACCATAGAAACTCATGGAGAAGCATATTAACTAGAAATTAATATAAATTCCAAGTTCACATGAGAAATGGAATGGGAGCTACTCTCCCATGCCCAAGAAGAAGGGTTCTACTGGCACATAATGGAAAAACACAAACACATTGCATAATTTTTAGAGTTTTGCATAACTAAAGGGAAGAAAAGGCAAATGGAACCAAAGGTGAAGTCAAGAGGAGTAGAAATTCGACTAGAAGATGAAATTCCACACTTGGAGCTACTTCAACTCTGATAATATTTCCTCCTGAGAAGTTTGAATGAGAAGAAAAGCTATACTGCACCTTTTGGAGAAGAAATCGTGAAGAATAGAGGTTCTTTCCCAAGAAACCTCTTCTTCCTCCACAAAATCGCCCTACTCTTGCTCTTACTTCTCTTGATCAAAATAATATCTTAAATGACGAGTGATAACTGCCGCAAGTGGTGCACTCGTTCTTAAAACAAGGGGTGGTTACTACTAAAATCTACAGAAAATTGATGAAGACATGACGCTGTCTTTGTAGAGACACATCATATGTCATTGCGTAGCTGGCTGCTGAAATACTTACTCACGGTAAGTACACAACATTTTCCAATAGGGACACATCGTGTAGCTGCTACTGGAGTCAATATGGGAAGATAGGACATGTCGTGTTCCTTTAAACACATGGTTGTGTGCGTCGGCAGCAAGCTGAAGTCGACCTTTAAATGTGCGGACACGTCGTGTCTTAATAAGGAGACATCGTGTGTTTTGCTCTATAGTTTGGATATCAAGGCCACTGGAAACTTACATGCCCCTGTGTTAAATAACACACGATGTGTTCTTTGTTTCGTGAGCTCTTTCTGGAAAGTTACACGTCAAGATACGTCGTGTTTGGTGTTGTTACTTTAAGATCAACTCTGAATCAACTACAAGTCGAAGGGAGACCCAACTGAGGTCGGATTTGGGTTGGACTATCTTTAATTTGTCATTTTCGACATCTACCTGTGATCAACATCATGCAATGAGTAAAATAACTAAAAAATGGCAAGTTAAATATGGTTAGAGGCTAAATGGAAGGAAAAATGAACTGAATTTGTGTGCGAAAGTGTGTCAAAGGTAGATATGAAATGTGCACATCAGTTACGCCTATGACTACTCACCTTATCGACTTTCATACTTTCCAAATTTTTCCTGATTGAATTGCCATTAAAATGTTTGATTGTTTACTAACTTCCTCCAATCTTTAAAGTCATTATTTGTATCATCTTATATAAATGTAACCTGCCCAAACTCTAAACAATCTCTAGTGAGTTAAAGAGAGTGAATAATGTCATTATGGGAATGACTAGTCATCAATCTCAGAAAGGAAGATCACCATAGGACATGCCCAGAAAGGAAGGCATGTATATGAAACCAAGCCCGAGCAAGGGAAGGTTATGAGTGTCTAGTGTAGGGACCAATCCTAAAGAGAGGGTTCCCCATAGAGAGACTCCCCTAAAGAGTGGGCACACCACAAAATAGGATTGGATAAGGGTTGAGAGGTTAAAACTAGAAAATGCTTGTTTAATTTTATAATCATAATTGTTGCTATTGTTGATTATGTTGTTACACCTACATTGGATATTTTGTTTCCTCCACATAGTATATCTTGAGATATTGATCACATTTTTGTTTCACACTGTTTTGGGTTAAACTACAATTAATGAAGAAAGATGGACATCCAGAGAAGAAGACACCAAAAGAAAAAATCTAAATTTTTTTTGGAGGATTTAGATAGTTAGATCTGTTTCTTATTGCAAACAATATTCTCCTATTCCATGTAACTCTCTTGAGGAGATTTTACCTTCATATTGTTACCAAACTCTTTTCCATTCAATGATTTTTTTTTAAATTTTTACTGGTTATTTGCTAAACCTTAAAACTATATATATGATAACCGACCTTGTCCTCTCAGTCCACCTTAATTGGAGATAACAGGGGGAGGGGGTCGTTGCATAAGAAAAGATCTAATTAATGTGACTTTATATGTTCTACGACATCAGACACAAATAGACTAATAACAAAATTTAATACCCTTAGAATGAGAAAAGACTATCTTTGTGAACGACTACACCTCTGGATAGATAACGGTTCCTTGACATAGGAGGAAGGATGGAATACATTATAGTTGCAATGTATGATTAAAAAATGAATTTAGTAGTATGTTTTGAACTTGCTTTTATTAATAAATGCATGGATTCATAATCCACAATTTGAAAAAATTATTACGCTAGAGCTCAATGGATACATTAAAAATTGGGAGGTGTATGTGTGGTTGCGGATGAACATCCAAAATGTGGGATTATATGATTTTAGAATCCTCAATAAGAGACTGGGGGAGTTTATTAAATTTTCCTAGCAAGACATGTTTATTAATACAACCACTAATATGGAAATGCACTAATATCTTAACTATGTGTTCATTGTAATCAACACAAAACAACCACATTATAGGGTAAAAAATGGTGTCAATAATTTCACTGAGCAGTCGATCTCCTCTCAATATTTCAATCTCTATGAGGTGATTGTAAGTTACTGTATGAAATTTTTTATTCATGCTTATGAACTATGTATTTATTTTTTGTAAAAATTATGTTATAAGTTGGTTTCATATTATATTTGCATATTCGTATTTCAATCAATGTTGGGATTTGTTAGCACTTCTTAAATTTAAATTTAATTTGTTTGTAAGGGCAAATTCAAACACTCAACTTTTTGAGTAAATTGATATTAGTTTCTTACATCAATATTTGTGAAACTATTTTGCAGTCATTTCACAATAAAATAAAGCACTTTCAATGGGACATTCATGCAAATGAAGCAATGGGTGCGGTATCAGGATTTCAATATTATTTAGGAAGGATGTCTAGCCATTTGGAACGTTCGGCTTGGCGGATTCCCTTGAATATTTCTACACATCAATGTGGACAATTGATGTGTCCATGAACATGCTCAAAATGAGGTGGAAAGTTCTAAAACATGTAGGTGCAATTTCACACACCTTCTAAACTAATCCACACACTTAACTAGCATGCCTAGAGTAGGAACCTGTTCAAGTAGAAATCTCTCAACCAAATGCAACAGTGGTTCACGATTGACTTACTACACCAAATAATGTTGAGTGCATCACCGATACTGGTTGATACATTGACGATAATGCTAGTGAATGAAGATCACAATTATCACTACCTAAATGTTGTACTAAATACCTTTGTTTGCTCAACATCATTTCATTGTACTTTATGATCATTTTTTATTACACTCTATTTTGTAGTTGGTTGAATATTTATGACTTTGTAGAAGTAATATTGTGTACGCTTATTAAGAGTTGAAAAATATTAGATTGATGATACAGTTTGTATACTCTAAAGTGTGATATTATTTTTTTTGTGTTGGGAATTTTAACTTGCGTTGTTTGGTTGGTATCATTTAGATGATGGGGTTACTGATAACCTCCCATTTTGTGATATTATCTTACTAGTTTTTCTTAGTTTTCCATACTCTTTACTAAATAAATTAGATAGAATACTTAACTTTCCACTTTATTATGAATATACCAATAGACTGATATTTCTCCTTTTTCTTCTTACAGAAAAACCCAAAAAAAATTGCAAAAGTTCCAAACTGGTCCCGAGACTATGAAGGCCCTAGAGGTCCCAAGACTGTGAAGGCTCTAGCGGTCCCAAGACCGTGAAGGCCCTAGCGGTCCCAAGACCGTGAAGGCCCAAGACCGTGAAGACCCTAACGGTCCCAAGACCGAGCAAGACCGCGAGGACTCTAATGGTCCCAAGACCGAGCAAAGTCCTAGCGGTTCCAAGACCGAGCAAGATCCTAGTGGTTCCAAGACCGCGAGGACTCTAGCGGTCCCAAGACCGAATGAAGATTTATTGACCCCAAGGATGCGTGAAAGCTACCGGTCTCAAGACCATTAGGATCCAAACAGTCTCCAGACCGTGAGGACCCAAACGGTCTCCAAACTGTGAAGATCCAAATAACTCAAGACCGTTAGAATCCAAACGGTCTCCAGACCATGAGGATCCAAATGGCCTCCAAACCGTGAAGATCCAAATAACTCAAGACCGTTCATGACCCCTTTGGAGCCTATAAATAGGACCCAAGGGGTCATCATTATGCATTGATTCTTAGATGCCCAAAGGCTACCTCATTTGTTCCAGAGATGTTTCATCCTTCATCCTTCACCTCAAGGCTGCCGGTCTAAGATCCACACTCCATCCATAAGCCTACTTTCTCTCTCATCGACATAGAAGGTGGGGAGTGAAGGACTCATCACCAAAGCAACCACGTAGTGTGAAGATAGTTGTTCTCTACTCCAAGGGGTCAACCTTCCTCCCTCCTATGCAGAGATGATGTTTTCCTTCTCTTCTCCTATCTCCTTCTTTGTTCTTGGCATGAGTGAGTAGTTCCATACACTAGGGTACGGGGAGTAGCCTGCTACCCATGTTTTCATTTCATGCATTGTAATTCATGAGTTTGCAATACAAAAATACTATCTTTTCAGTTCAACATCAATCATTTAATGAATGCTAGTTGCTTGATCACCAACCTGCGTTACCAATTATCTACTAGTGCGAATTACCTATGTTTGTGCTTTTAGATTTGATTATCGATTGTATGTTGGTTCTTGATGTATGTAGTCACCATATATCTATTTTGGTATCTAGGAATGCTTTTCAAGGAGTGGAGTAAACTCACCTCCATCATTGTACTTTCATACTATGAAATGGAATCAGTTGACGTATGGAAGTACAACTTTGACAGGTCGAGGAACACACTTTGTGAAGGGAGTAATGCAAAGTAAGTGACCATTCGTTCGGGGATGGCTGGCATTGCAATACTTCCACATTTCTTGTAGTTGGCTTTTCAAAAGAAATCTAAGTCTACAACGATACTAACTGATTAAACCCTTTTTGTAAGCCATGTTATTATGATGTATGTTATGATCCACATGTAGTGGTAGTGAAACTCGATCACATCCTAGTGGTTTCCAAATATTATTTACCACCTTAAGTTTACTTTCTTTCCATTTAAGCTACATTTTCTTTTTAGTTTAATCATCAACCCAACTCTTCGATTTAAATATCAACTCTTGAGTAGATAAATGGAATTATAACACTTTCCATCTTGTTAATCCTTAACAAGACTGTTGTCTCATGGATTCGACCCTCAACTGTACTACGATAAGACTTCCACATGCCTTAGCGTACGTGGGTGGAGATCATATTATAGCACACACAAGGTTAAACTTAAAGACTTACCACCTCTAAGATTTTTAGTGGTGCATGCAACTCCACGCAAGTGGAGGCTCCATTAAAAATTGGTGCCATTTCCGGGGACAACATAACATTTTAATTTCATTTATCAACTTGCTAATTGATTAGGATTTTACATTTTTCCTTGATAACTATTTCATATCTTTTTGATTCCATCATCTTTCCATCATCTAAAGTGTGATTTTTCTTCTACTCAGGTAGGAAACATGTATGCAAAATCACAAATTCTCCCCTAAACTAGAGTACGACTCTGAGGTAGAATGAAACTTCCACTGACACATTAGACTCAACCACCAACAAGCTAGACAGATGGCTGAAGAACAATGCCAAGCTGCCTTAATACCGGAAAGAGTCAACACAACTATAGCAGCTCATAGAGCTCAACTCATCACTGATACATGTGCTCAAGTCCAAGCTGAAGTTCGAGCTGAAGAGCAAGCTCGCATCCAAGCTGAAAATGAGGCAACCACAACAGCTGCTCAGTTATTGATCAAGAACAAGCAACTTTGAGACTACACTGTTCCTAAGAATTCTGAGGATAATCACCCAGTTCAACCTCCACTCATTAATGCTCCTAACTTCAAGATTCGAACACAATGGATCCAAATCATGCAAGGTGTCTTGTTCTCTAGAAACACTGGAGATGATTGCATGGACCATCTGAAGTGATTTAAGGCACTCTGCCGATTGGTGTCACAAGGCGGAACTATGCTTGATGCAATCATGCTCCGACTTTTCAACTTCGCTCTGTCTGGAAAGGCACTAAGCTGGTATAACTCTTTAGATGGAGAGCCAATCACCACCTGGGCTCCCTTGGAAGAATTTTTTTTAGAGAAGTTCTTTCCTCCCTCATTGACCTACCAGATTAGGGGACAGATCAACCCGTTTTCCCAACTTCCTGGAGAATCACTAGCAGAATCATGGGAAAGATTTAAGGAACTTATGAGGAAATGCCCACATCATGGAATATCACAAAACTAGCTCATAGAAACATTTTATAGAGGGGTAAGTGATGAAATAAAGAAGTTTTTGGATTCCTCATCTGGAGGAAATTTCATGAGAAATAATTATGAGGACGCCTAGAAGATTGTTATGCTCAGAGCCGAGAACCAATCTAATTGGGGAAGTCCATCTACAAGAGGAGTCCTAAAAGTCTTCAAAGCTGAAGAATTCATAGAAATGAAATCCATTGTCGAAGCTCTGAAAAATATAGCTCATAAGTAGCAAGTCCTTGAAACATCATTTGGAGAATATGACAGGAAGAAGAACTCTCAAGTTCAACAAGACAAAGTAGCTACCGAGACTTGTGAAGCTTGTCATGCATCAGATCATCCCACATTATCATGTGGCCTCTTATACGATGTGATGATGAATCTGCAGACACCTCAACCAAAATATTAACCAATCATTGAACAACTTGAGGATCAGCTGCCAGAGTAGGTTAACTCTATCCACACCATACCGGGTCAAGCATACTATAATTCGGATCAACCAAGAAGCCACCCTGGATTTCAGTATGGGAATCCCGTGGGAACTGCCAACCCGCAACACCAAACACAAGGTGGGTCTTCGAATAGACCACCACCTGGATTCCAGAGCAGTTATAGATGAAACCAAGGAAACTACAGTGTGGGCTTCAAAGATTTTCCTACCCAAGAAATTCTTCTTCATACTATCAATACACCCACCCTCCATTGCACCCTCAATTGCAACAACCTCAGTCACAACAACTGCAAATTCAACAACTTTAGTTGACATCTCCTCAACAACAACAACCTCAAGGACAACAAAAAATTACACAACATCAACAAAAGAATGCTCAACCTCCATCAACATATGAGTTGTCTCTAATAAGGCAAATGCTAAAATCTCAACAGACCATGCTTGCCAACCAACAGGCTCAACAGAAAGCTGTAGAGACCAAATTGGCACAAATTGCAACTCAATTGAAAACTCCGGTGGGTACTTTCACTGGTCAGCCGGAAATAAATCCGAGACATGATCAACACAGACCAGAACAACTAAATGTAGTTACCACAAGGTCTGTTCATGTTCTTACTGATGCTACCAAAGTCATTCAAGAAGACAAAGATACCACTAAATCATCCCAACTGTAAGCGCAAATCAAGAAATTGAAAAAGAGAAGGAAAAAGAACTAGTTCCCAAGGAACCAGAGGTTTCAACATACAAGCCCAAGATACCCTACCCAGGCAGACTGAGGGTGACTAAATTGGATTCTAGATTCTAAAAGTTCAAGGAATCAATGAATAAGCTATATGTTGATATTCCGTTCCTTGACGCTCTCTCTGAAATTCCAACTTGGTCTAAATATCTAAAGACTTTGCTATCAAAGAAATACATGATCGAAGAACAAAAGACAGTCAAATTAGATCAGACTAGTTCTGACATCATTCTCAACAAAATGCCAAAAAAACAAAAGGACCCTGGCTCCTTCGACATCCAATATTCTATAGGAAACACCTCTTGTAAGAAAGGATTAGCTGACTTGGGGGACATCATATCTATCACACCCTTTTCTATGTGTAAAAGATTGGGTTTTACTAATTTGCTACCCACAATAATGACAATCCAGCTGGTTGATTCTACCATTACCGCACCTTTGGGAATTATTGAAGATATCCCAGTGAGGGTAGGAAGAGACTCCTATGTCCCTTGTGATTTTGTTGTCATGGACATAAAATAAGATCTGAGGTATCCAATAATATTTGGTAGACCTTTCCTCACGACATCCAGAGCACTAATTGATGTCGAAGCTGGCACAATTACCTTAAGGCTGGGGAAAGAAACTATTCAATTCAGAGTCTTTGACAGCCTTAAAAGTCCTAGCATCCACGAAGAAGTCTTTCTTCTTGAGGTAATAGATAAAATGTCCCAGCTGAAGCAAGAAACTCATGAACCATCTGATGCTCTGGAAGAAGTCTTAACGAATCCAAAGCTGAATTTTCAACTGACAAACTAGTTCGACAATGTCTGCAATACCTAGAACAAGCCGAAGAAGTTCCAGAAGCTACTTTTGAGGAGTTGAAATCTGTTACCACTCTGGAGACCACTGAAGTGCTCAAGGCACCTGAGATGAAAGTCCTACCAGATGGACTCAAACACATCTTTCTAGATGAAGAAAAACTATGTTCGGTCATTATCGGTTCCACTTTGATAGATGACCAGGAAGAAAGACTCCTTGTTGAGTTAAGAAAGCACAAGAAAGCCATTGGATATAAGATGACCGACCTAACTGGGATAAATCTAGCTTTTTGCATGCATAGATTACCTATTGTAGAAGAATTTAAACCATCATGGGAGCACTAGAGGAAGCTAAACCCGAATCTCAAAGAGGTAGTTTGCCTTGAGGTTCTAAAACTACTAAAAGATGGTATTATCTATCCAATTTTTGACTCTCAATGGGTAAGTCCGGCTCAAGTGGTCCCTAAAAAGTGAGGAACCACTGTTGTTTTGAATGATAAAAATGAACTGGTACCCACCTGGATGGTTACCGGGGTGGAGAATGTGCATTGACTATAGAAAATTAAACAAGGCAACAAGGAAAGATCACTTTCCTTTACCTTTTCTTGACGAAGTTCTCAAACGTCTAGCTCACCAGAAGTTATTTTGTTATCTCGATGGCTACTCAGGGTTTTATCAAATTTTAATACACCCTAAAGATCAAGAAAAGACAACTTTTACCTGCCATTTCAGAACTTATGCCTTCAGGAGGATGCCCTTTGGGCTATGTAATGCACCTGTTACATTCTAGAGGTGTATGCCTGCTATATTCGTAGGTTTAACCGAATCTATCATGGAGGTATTCATGGATGAATTCTCAATCTATAGAGAGTCCTTCAATAACTATCTGCTTAATCTCAGTAAAGTGTTACAAAGACGCGAGGAAGCAAATCTGATCCTTAATTGGGAAAAATGTCACTTTATGGTGACAGAAGGCGTTGTCCTCGGGCATCGAGTGAGTGAATGAGGGATTGAAGTAGACAAAGAAAGAATAGATGTCATTTCAAAGTTGTCACCACCAAAATATATTAGAGGAGTACAAGCCTTCATGGGCCATGCCAGATTTTTACTAAAGATTCATTCAAGATTTTTCAAAAATAGCAAAGCCCATGACTCACCTGTTAACTAAAGATGCGGACTTCAAATTTGATCAAGAATGTTTACACAGCTTCACGAATCTAAAGAATGCCTTAGTCTCTGTCCCTATACTAAGAGCTCCTGATTGGTCACAACCCTTTGAAATAATGTGTGACGCTGGTGACTACGCTATAGGAGCAATACTAGGGTAGATGATAGATAAGAAGCCCTACATGATATATTACGCATAAAAAATGCTTGATGAGGCCCAAAAGAACTATACAACTACAGAAAAAGAATTCTTGGCAGTAATCTATGCTTTTGAGAAATTCCGTTCTTACCCAATCGGATTAAAGGTTACAGTTTACACAAATCATTCAACAATAAAATATCTGATTCAGAAACAAGACGCCAAACCTAGACTTATTCGCTGGGTGCTGATGCTTCAAGAGTTTGACCTGGAAATAAAGGACAAAAGTGGGGTGGAAAATATTGTCACCGATCACTTGAGTCGCATTGAAGCTCAAGATGAAGATAATATACCTATCTGTGACTCTCTACCCGACGACCAACTCATGAAGGTCACCATTGGATTCCCTTGGTACGCTGACATAGTAAACTATCTGGCTATGTGAATTGTCCATCCTTCTGCTTCCTATCATGACAAGAAGAAATTTTTCCACGACGTCAAGCAATACTTCTAGGATGAACCATACCTCTTACGCTTATGTGCAGATGGATTATTACGCTGTTGCCTTCCTGAAGAAGAAATCACCCCAGTCTTGGAACATTGTCATTCTGGCCCCATTGGAGGGCATATGAGTTAAAAGAAGACTACTCTTAAAATCTTACAGTCAGGTTTCTTCTGGCAGACAATAGCAAAAGATGCACATGAATTTGTACAATCATGTAGTAAATGTCATCTCTCTAGAGGGATAACCAAACAAAATGAATTTCCACTAACTCTGTGGCAGGATATTGAACTCTTCGATGTATAGGGAGTGGACTATATGGGTCCATTTCCCTCATCATATGGATTCTCCTATATATTGGTCACTGTGGATTACATATCTAATGGGTAGAAGATATACCTACTGTATCTTGTGACTCTAAGTTGGTTATTAAGCTGTAAAAGGATATTATTTTCCCTAGATTCGGAGTTCCTAGAATAGTCATATTCGACGGAGGGTCACATTTCTTGGAACGTAGTTTTGAAGCACTACTGCAAAAATACGGAGTAAAACATAAGGTCGCTACGCTTTATCATCCGCAGACCAGCGATCAATTTGAAGTCTCAAACAGACAACTAAAAGCTATTTTAGAGAAGACTGTCAACAGAAACCTTATAGACTGGTCCACCAAGCTTCCTGATGCTCTTTGGGCATATCATACCGCTTACAAGACACCAATAGGAACAACTCCATTTCATTTGGTGTATGGAAAGTTATGCCATCTTCAAGTTGAACTAGAACACATGGCTTGGTGGTCTATTAAACAGTTGAATTTCGATTTCAAAAGTGCTGGAAAATACATACAACTTTAATTATAAGAACTTGAAGAACTAAGAATGTCTGCTTACCAGAACACCAGGATTTACAAAGAGCAAACTAAGATGTAGCATGATGGCCACCTTAAAAGAAAAGATATCATCGTCGGAGATAAGGTCCTTCATTTCAATTCTAGACTCAAAATGTTTCCTGAGAAACTCAGCAAAAAGTGGTCCGAACCCTTTACTATCAAACACATCTACCCAACTGGAGCTGTCATCATCCTTGATGACAATGGAGGAGAAAAGACTATTAATGGCCACAGACTGAAGAGATACTATACTCCAACCGATAAAACTCCAAAACAGACTATTGACATTCATGACCCCACTGCATCAACCTGATCAAGCCAGAATCTCATCGAGCTAGTGACGTAAAACCAAAGCGCTACTTGGGAGGCAACCCAAGAAATGAGTATCACCTTTCTTTTTCACTTCAGAAAATATAAAAATCAATATAAGCAACCAAATTAAATATAAAAATATAAAAATCAATAACGAAAATAGTCTTATCCAAACGGTCTTGGTCCTCACGGTCTCAAAATCATTTGGACCCAAACGGTCTTAAAACCGTTTGGTCCTCACGGTCTCGAAACTGTTTGGTCCTCACAGCCTCAAAATCATTTGGACCCAAACGGTATCGAAACCGTTTGGACCCAAGACCATTTGACCTAAAGGGAATTTGTACAGTCGCCCCTCCTTTTTCTATAAACACTACTCAACCCCCTCCCTTTTCATTTCTTTGACTCCCAAATCTTCTCTCACAAGACCCTATTTCAATCCTTCCAACTTCTCTACTCCTGTGTGACCCAAGCCAGTCTCCGTTCACACTCTCACTTCTGGTCTCACTTCTGCCGTCTCCGTTCACGCTCGCAATAGCAATGTCATCCTCCTCTCCGCTGCTCTCTCCATAGCAACCATCAACCCAATCATCAAGGATGGCCTCACCTGCAAAGGACGTCACTGAAGCTGGACACTGGACCAGGGAGCAGCTTTTGGAGCGTTGCACCAAGCTCCAACGCATCATTGACCTGTGCGCAAAAATAGGCAAAATTCCAGTTGACTTGCCCAAGGTCATCCACGACCTTGAGCACGTCAACAAATGTTTAGCAGAAGATCCAGTTGAAGAAATTGAAGATATCTCCTCAACTGATGAAGGCTCAGACTACACACCAGACCCTGACGAGGAATCTCCAGCCACCAAGTCAAAGGGCAAAAGGAAGTCCCATGAGGTTATTCAGGAATGAACTACCAAAAGACGTGCCAGGAAACAAGTTCGACCCACAATCGTAAGAGAACAATTCTGGCGGGATACGCTAGTCTGCCTGCTGCCACCACCGAAGCAGCAACACCAGCTGATCTGTATATCCAACAACTGTAGGCTGGTGAAAAAATACTGCGACCAACCAAGTATGCATGCTCCAACATACTGAAAAAGATGGGCATCTACGACAGAGTTCTTTCCTTTCTCGACGAGGCGAATCTTTCCAAACTCTACTTCATCACTAAAAATTCCTACATTGAGCCCATACTGGAGTTCTTCACCTACCTCACCAAAGAACCTGTAGACACAAAAGAAAAACCAAAGGACGAAGGTGACTACAAGCTTGTAACCTCACTTTTTGGGAATAAGGTTACACTGACTGAAAACCTATTGAATAAAATCTTCATAGACAATCCAGAACAGATGAAGAAGGCTATGACAGTAGGTCTGGATCACTCATAATTCAACATACACTTATTCTGGAAATCATTGACTGGAATCCCCAATTATGATTCCAAAACCTATAAAGCCTCCAACATTCATTCTGGCCTGGTGTGAACTCTGCACAGAATAATAACAGGTGCAATATTCCCTAGTATAGAGAGCGAGAATGTGCTCATTTCAGACCTCTTCATACTATGGTCCATCCTAAAGGGGAAGCTGGTCAACATCGGATGACATTTGATACATAAACACACATCCTATGCCCCCAGAAAGGAAATTTGCATGGGTGGTCACGTAACATCAATTCTGAAGTATCTCAAGATGGACAGACCACTTCCAAGATGTACTTTGATAAAGGGTGACATCCTAACAAATGGGCAGATTCTAAAGAACACCTATATCATAAAGGAGAAGGATGACAAACTCCACTATGTCTTCTGCCCATTTGTCAAAGCATCTAGGATGCTGCTACCACTTCTGGAAGTTGCTTATTATGATAAAGACAAGCTACTCTTCATTGAAGAGGAGCTTGCTAACCTTCTAGCTTCAGTAAAAGGAAAGGAGAAGCAAGCAAAAGTAGGGCAAACAGAGCATAGCGTCACTGTCCCAATGACAAGGCCAAAGAAAATACTAGTAACACGACCATTCAAACTACGAGCACAGAAGAAACAACAGTCCGGGATGCCTACATCCAAGATTAACCCAGAGGCAGAACATCCCCGCAATGAAGAAAACATCGTCAATCTAACATCAGACCCCTTTATCATGGATCTGGATGTTGGGATCACCTCTACAACCACCCCACCACCCTTGGGATAGAGGGATCAAGACCTCATTCCTCCACCACACTCCCATCTTCTACTTTCCCGACGTCCACCACCTATCCACTCCACACCATCTTCCACCATTTTCCACAATCATACCCACCACAATCCCTTCCCCCACAACTACAACTTCACCCACATCTCCTACCTCACTCCCTTTCTCCACGGGCGACCCAATTTTCACCTCAACGCCTGATCTCACCTTCACCTCCACCACCTTCCCCCCAACATTCTCGGTCCCACCTTCCATATCTGGGATGTCGCCACCTTACTCATCTGCCACCACCCTGACACCACTGGTGACTCCTTCTACAGTCGCCACACAATTCACAGGTACACCAATGGTGTCTCTCTCACACGACACCACCACCCTTCCACCCGGACCCCAACCACCACACCCTTACACCACTGGGGTCCCCTTTTCACAAGTCAGTGAGGAATTCAGACGTCATTTTGACGCTATTTGAACCCTCCTCACCGACCCTTCTAATATCTTACAATCTATTTTTTCTTGTGTGCAGGGGCCTTCCACGCAGGTGTCCAACATCCTATTTCCATTTCTTCACTCTGAGCATTGGATGTTGCTGGCAACAAACTTACATAACAAAACTACAATTATCCATAATAGTTCCGATAGACAGTTCAATCACAACCAGAGCGAGTATGATATTATAGCAAAGACTCCCACATAGGACGCGACGAAGGATTGTGCCGAATGACTACACGATCTTCTCGGCAAACACACAAAGGTGTAAAACAAAGAACATTTCAACCACCCAGCCTTCTGCCACAGATGTCCCCAGCAAATCAAAGAATCAAACGACTGTGGATTCCACATCCTTTACTGGATGTATACCCTCACCGTTCTTGGAAAATGCATAGAGGACATGAAGGGTGTGGACTATCATGCTTTACGGGGAAAGTTCACAGCCAATCTTCTCCGTTCTTACGGTGCCAACAAGGGTTTAACATAACCTTGATACCCTTGCCCATGTACTTCTCAACCTATCACCTTGACACTCTGAGGATAGAGTGAGTGATAAGTTGGGGGGGAAGTACATTAGGAAAGGGGTGAGGTATTATATTCAAACCTTCCTTTCTTTTCTCTTTCATTTACCTTTGTTATTTCACACAAATTTTTTTGACATTTCCATTTTCTGATAATTTCTTTGATAGAATAGTTTTTGTACATAAGACAACATTCGTTTTAGAAAGGGGACACCCCTAGCTAAGTTAGAGACAAAGTAGTCCTAAGAAGAACTTATAAGTAGCATTTAGGCATGTAATGGCGAATTAATAAATCACCTCCACACTCGATATCCATGCTTATACTTCAATTCTACATCAGACTCTCCACATGTCAAAACTGCATCCGAAATAAGCAAACACTCTCAAGGTCGCAAGGTAACCAGGTGAAATCCTAATCAAGGAACCTCACAAGTGGACCACCAAGTACGAAATCGAAATAAGTGCATGTCGGGAAACTCTAAGGAACAATTTTCTTCTTTTCAAAAAGAGGCTTGGCAGCCCAAATAAATTCCCTTAAATACCCAATTCCTAAGCCAGTGAGCATACGAATAAAAGCCTGAGTGTTGAATAAAAACATGAGAGTTGTGCCATACATAAGGACCTATATGAAGAGCCAATAAAGGTCTTGCCCAGCCGATACATTCAGCTGCCCTCACAAAGGCAGATGTTTCACGCCCAGTAGTGAGATCCTAAGGTCTCCAAATATATGAAAAAGCTAATAAAGGTCTCGCCCAACCGGTACATTCAGCTGCCCTCACAAAGGTAGATGTTTCACGCCCGGTAGTGAGACCCTAAAAGTTTAGATAAACCCTCCCCCTTCAAAGGGGGAGTTACATGGCAGCCTTCAGCCAACCCTCGTACCTATCTTAGCTTCCGGTAGAAATTTCAAAGAAATATAAAACTGCTTAGAGTCGAAGACATATATAGAATACGATCAAGGAAAGGGTGTTCCCAATGTGAGTGACGCGATATGGAAAAAACCTGAGCTCCATGCAACTCCCGATACCTGAAAGAGTCGGTGCAAGAAGAAGCCTCGATAAGACTCTGGGAGATCTCTGGTTTAGAACTAAAGCAAGAGTAATGAAATCTTCACTAAATAAAATTGCCTCGCCACTACGTGCCTTAGCTCTATCCAGCTTGAGGACAAGCTAGACTCTAAGTTAGCGGGGTGATAACCTCCAATTTTGTGATGTTATCTTACTAGTTTTTCTTAGTTTTCCATACTCTTTCTTAGATAAATTAGATAGAATACTTAACTTTCCACTTTATTGTGAATATACCAATAGACTGATATTTTCCCTTTTTCTTCTTACATAAAAGCCAAAAAAAATTGCAAAAGTTCCAAACCGTTCCCAAGACCGTGAAGGCCCTAGTGGTCCCAAGACTGTGAAGGCTCTAGCGGTCCCGAGACCGTGAAGGCCCTAGTGGTCCCAAGACCGTGAAGAACCAAGACCGTGAAGACCCTAACGATCCCAGGATCGAGCAAGATCGTGAGGACTCTAAAGGTCCCAAGACTGAGCAAGGTCCTAGCGGTTCTAAGACCACGAGGACTCTAGCGGTCCCAAGACCAAAGGAAGATTTATTGACCCAAGAACGCGCGAAATCTACCAGTCTCAAGTCCGTTAGGATTCAAACGGTCTCCAGACCGTGAGGATCCAAATGGCCTCCAAACTATGAAGATTCAAATAACTCAAGACCGTTAGGATCCAAACGGTCTCCAGACCATGAGGATCCAAACGACCTCCAAACCGTAAAGATCCAAATAACCCAAGACCGTTCAAAACCCCTTTGGAGCCTATAAATAGGACCCAAAGGGTCCTCATTATGCATTGATTCTTAGACGCCCAAAGGCTGACTCATTTGTTCCAGAGCTGTTTCATCCTTCATCCTTCACCTCAAGGCTGCTGGTCTAAGATCCACACTCCATTCATAAGCCTACTTTCTCTCTCATTGACATAGAAGGTGGGGAGTGTTGGCTAAATGGACATCTATAAATCCCTTTGTTTTGATTATGACAAATATTTCATTCTTATTAATCTAACGTGCTACTTGAGTGTGCAGGATGACAAAGCAACAAGGGAAAATCTACAAGCTTACATATTTATAATTTCATGCAATGTAATCACTGTTGTAAAAACTTGTACAAAAATATAATGTACAAGTACTTAGAATTGCATGTAAATCAAGCGTTAGATTCTCCCTAGCTAAACACCACAGTTAGACAAGTCATCCCATTCAAATAGGATTACTTATGCACACTTACACACATAATTAGTGCCTAAATTGAAACCTTGAAACAAGATCAATCTCGGTCGACAAACTCCTCGACCGAGACACTCTCGGTCGACAATCTTCTCGACCGAGAAAGATCCAAAGTAGCCGTTAGACACAACAGACAAGTTAGTTGGCAGTTGAAGAAAGACGTTGCAAATCACTTGTTCCAGAGAGCCTGTCAGTCGACAAAAGTTCGACCGAGTAGGTATCTCGGTCGACCATTTGTCGACCGAGATGGTCTCTGACAGCAACTGCAGAATTAATTAATTAGCCGTTGTTAAAGCAACAACTTTGTACCTAACGGCTAGTTAAGCACTTAGAAACCCCTAGAAGTTGTCTAGAATGTCCTTAAGCTTCCTTAGGCCACTCCTATAAATAGGACAAGCCATAGGACACCTAAATACACTCATTTTTACACTTGTTACACTTGAGAAATACTTGAGCATACTTGAGCAATCTGTTGCAAGCAAATTGAGCACTATGATCATTGGCCTACTTTCTCCTTAGCTCAAATTCGTGTCCTATAGGCTAGAATCTCCTACCCACATCAATCACAAGTTCACACATTTGGTTAGGAGATCTATACGCTTGATCTAGGCATATCAAGCCTTGGGCTTTAAAGGATAAGTTGTAATTTCCTTTTTCTTTCTTATTCCCTATTACTGTTTGTACTCTCCTTGCTACTCCTAGGTTGGAGGCTGCGGATTGGAGAGGGTGAAGATCTTCTTGGCGAAGAAGGAGACTTTGAGCTACTTCAGAAGGCTGGTGCAACGGGAGGTTACTTCTAGAGAGGAAGGCTACTTCAAGGGGGAGCTTGGAGTTACTTCAAGAAGGCTACCTCAGGGTTGGTGCACCTACTTCAAGTGAAGGCTGTTCAAAGGGTGTGGTTGAAAGTATTGTATTTTTTATAAATCCTCAAGAGGTAATAAAATAAATACTTTCAAATCCCAGTTGGGTAAGCAACCGGGTAGTGGACTGACAACTATAGTATTTGCTATAGTTGGAACCACTCTAAACGCCTGTCTCCTTCTTCTAATCTCAATTTTGGTTGTTTGAGTTAAATAATTATTAAAATCACTATAAAACTCTATTCACCCCCCCTCTAGTAGTTTTCAATTGGTATCAAAGCAGGCTTCAAGGAACCCTAACCAGGTCTTGAAGAATGGAGGGAAATGGTGAAAGGTGCTGTTTGGACAAAACCACAACATGCTGCAATTGGTGTTTAGGAACAAGCCACAAAACAACCGGATGCCCATGGAGATCAAAGGAAGAGCACAAAGAATGTCTTATTGCTACAACTAGTGAAGAAGAAGAAGAAGTAAGTCTCTTTGATTTATCTAAAGAAGAACTAGTTGCTATTATTGAAGAGACACATAATAAATATGTTGAGTGCAAAAAGAAATTAAGGAAATCAAATAAAGAAAATGATGATCTAAATGTTAAACTTCTTGCTCTTGCATCTGAAAATGAGGATCTCAAAGAGGGAAATAAATATTCTGATCTTAAGTTAAAATCTATGGAAGCAGATTGCAAGCTTCTTTCTGTTGAAAATTCAAACTTGCAGACTCAAGTAAACGATCTTCAAAAACAACCATTATTGTGCACCCATATAGATTATGACACTATTGTTAAAGAAAGAAATTTATTGTCATCTAATCTAGACCAAGCAAAACTAGATATTAAGAAGAGAATGGAAGAGATTGCCAAGTTACAACAAAAAGTCAGTAATTTAAATAATAATGGCATTCTTGATCAAATCTTAGATAATTCCTATCATCAAATTGGGAGAAGAGGACTAGGTTATAAGCCTAAAGGGAAGTCCTATCAACCTAGTTGGAAAAAGTCACAAACCCATCAATCTATATATGTACCTAAAGGAACAAATACATTTTTACCAAAGAACAACCTAGAACAAAACCATAGAAAACGACTTGAGGTTGATTCTATATGTTGCCATTATTGCTCACGTCTTGGACATTACTCTTTTTCATGTCCTTATAAGAGAAAAGATGTCGAGTTAGTTTGGGTTCCAAAACCTCCAAACTAAATGAACAAAATCAAGTTGAGATATGACCAAAGACATTAGTTGCATATTTCTATGTCTATCTCAACTCTACATAATTACAAATGTAAATGAAATTAATATTAGTTTGTTCCCTAGATGATTTAAAGTTTAAACTGAAATTATGCTTAGTCAAATAAAAAGAAAATTCTTATTTTCACATGATTATTCGTAAAAGTATTTTCTGGTCTATACTAATCATGTAATGGAATTATCATTGTATGCTGTTATTACCATTATACCATGCTTTCATCATTGGGTGCGCATAGATAATGAAAATTGTATGCATGGATCCATGAAAATATATAGGCAAGCAAAATGATTTATAAGTTATATGTTATTGCTTGCAACACAATCCATAAATTAGTATCTTTGAAGATTTGAGATAATTAATTGTACCTTCAATTAAGAAACTTAAGTATTATGCTTCAGCTTGACATTTAATGCAGATATTATACTCAACATATTCAATCTGAAAATCTGCAAAATTAGCCTCTTGGTCAAAATAAAATTTGACCAAGGGGCGCTATGGTCGTAGTCAAATTCGACCTAAAATAAGTTTGACATAATAACTATTTGGATATCCTTTTATGATTAAAAGAATAATTAATTTATGATCACAACTTGTCCCAATATTGTAAATAACACAATATTACTCCCTTGGAAAATCTATATATGTGCTCTACAAAAATAGTCTATCAATTACATTAAAAAAAACAGCTTCAAATTTGTACTCAATAAGTTTCTCGGTCGACGAACTCTTCGATCGAAAACCTCTCGGTCAGTCCCTCTCTCTCGACCGACAGGATCCGATTTGACCGAGTACCTACATTCTTGGAAGCATATGCTCTAACTAAGACAGGTGCTCTAGATTGGCAAACCTTGGTCCAGTATTCTGGAACTGAGCCTTTTCTTGGGAAAGACCCTGACATTGATGTAATCCTTAAGTCTTTCCAGTAAATGTTGGAGTTATTGTAATGATATCTTTTGAATAATTGTAATGGGTCATCTCTATATGATGTGTCTGTCTTTCTATGCTTGTAATACATGCTTTTAATGAAATTGGCCATCTTTACTTGATTCCAATGGATATTTTTATGTGAGACATCTTCAAAATATGGATTATAAGATCATCATTGTAGAACATACAAAATAAGGGGAGTAATAAATAAAAATGCAACCTTTAAAATTGTGGCAAAATTGACAAGGATCTATGACACAATTACTTAAAACAGTTATGAAACAAATCCAGACACATTCTCGGTCGAGAAACTGTTCGACCGAGAACACTATCGGTCGAAAGATCGTCGACCGAGCAGGTTTCTGTTGTCAAGTTTGCAATAAAACTGAATATATTTGCAAATTAATCATGTTTTCCCTTCATCATGTTGAAGATAAAATTGGCTAAACCGCTTCCACTTTGGAAGATGTTTTCTTTGATATTTGTGCTACTTAAATAAAAAAACTCTTATTTACATTTTTGGCTTTTAAATGGACATCTTTTTCATTAGATTTGATGGGATATCTAATTAAGGGGGAGTTTTTATTCTTAACGGTTATCTTTTTGAAATGACAAAGGGGGAGAGATAAATATAAAACTAAAATTTAGTAATTATGTAAAACTCAATTAATGAGTTTCATAAATAAACTCTTGGATTTACATTGAAAGTTGCTATATTCCCAAATGATCTGGATTTCATGTTCCATAATTCATGGGGAATAATAAGCACACATTTTATACACAAGAGAAAAAGCTACAAAAGGTAATCTAAAGGTATGAAACTCATATGTTTTATATTTCCTTTATTTATATTTTGGAAATGTTTGTCATCTTCAAAAAGGGGGAGATTGTTGGCTAAATGGACATCTATAAATCCCTTTGTTTTGATTATGACAAACATTTCATTCTTATTAATCTAACGTGCTACTTGAGTGTGCAGGATGACAAAGCAACAAGGGAAAATCTACAAGCTTACATATTTATAATTTCATGCAATGTAATCACTGTTGTAAAAACTTGTACAAAAATATAATGTACAAGTACTTAGAATTGCATGTAAATCAAGCGTTAGATTCTCCCTAGCTAAACACCACAGTTAGACAAGTCATCCCATTCAAATAGGATTACTTATGCACACTTACACACATAATTAGTGCCTAAATTGAAACCTTGAAACATGATCAATCTCGGTCGACAAACTCCTCGACCGAGACACTCTCGGTCGACAATCTTCTCGACCGAGAAAGATCCAAAGTAGCCGTTAGACACAACAGACAAGTTAGTTGGCAGTTGAAGAAAGACGTTGCAAATCACTTGTTCCAGAGAGCCTGTCGGTCGACAAAAGTTCGACCGAGTAGGTATCTCGGTCGACCATTTGTCGACCGAGATGGTCTCTGACAGCAACTGCAGAATTAATTAATTAGCCGTTGTTAAAGCAACAACTTTGTACCTAACGGCTAGTTAAGCACTTAGAAACCCCTAGAAGTTATCTAGAATGTCCTTAAGCTTCCTTAGGCCATTCCTATAAATAGGACAAGCCATAGGACACCTAAATACACTCATTTTTACACTTGTTACACTTGAGAAATACTTGAGCATACTTGAGCAATCTGTTGCAAGCAAATTGAGCACTGTGATCATTGGCCTACTTTCTCCTTAGCTCAAATTCGTGTCCTATAGGCTAGAATCTCCTACCCACAGCAATCACAAGTTCACACATTTGGTTAGGAGATCTATACGCTTGATCTAGGCATATCAAGCCTTGGGCTTTAAAGGATAAGTTGTAATTTCCTTTTTCTTTCTTATTCCCTATTACTGTTTGTACTCTCCTTGCTACTCCTAGGTTGGAGGCTGCGGATTGGAGAGGGTGAAGATCTTCTTGGCGAAGAAGGAGACTTTGAGCTACTTCAGAAGGCTGGTACAACGGGAGGTTACTTCTAGAGAGGAAGGCTACTTCAAGGGGGAGCTTGGAGTTACTTCAAGAAGGCTACCTCAGGGTTGGTGCACCTACTTCAAGTGAAGGCTGTTCAAAGGGTGTGGTTGAAAGTATTGTATTTTGTATAAATCCTCGAGAGGTAATAAAATAAATACTTTCAAATCCCGGTTGGGTAAGCAACCGGGTAGTGGACTGACAACTATAGTATTTGCTATAGTTGGAACCACTCTAAACGCCTGTCTCCTTCTTCTAATCTCAATTTTGGTTGTTTGAGTTAAATAATTATTAAAATCACTATAAAACTCTATTCACCCCCCCTCTAGTAGTTTTCAGGGAGTGAAGAATTCATCACCAAAGCAACCAAACAGTGTGAAGACAATTGTTCTCTACTCCAAGGGGTCAACCTTCCTCCCTCCTATGCAGAGATGATGTTTTCCTTCTCTTCTCCTGTCTCCTTTGTTCTTGCCATGAGCGAGTAGTTCCATACACTAGGGTGCGGGGAGTAGCCTCGCTACCCATGTTTTTTTTGGTCGGATAAAAATCCTGTTACTATATTGAAAACCAAAAACTTTGGGCACTGTACAAAGGACCCCTAAAACAAAACCTGTAAATGGAAAACATGCTCACGCAGGAGCAACTTCATTCCCAACAAAACCAAAAGCCTTGAAACCAACTTGCTAATGGTCAAGGAACAAAAGAAAACTAAAGACCTAAGACTAAGCATCAAGAAGACACGAAACCTGAACATCTCAAGCTAAGGATACATAGGCTGATGCAGACCAGACGCTCAATAGCAAAAGGCCCAACCACAAAGTATGAGAACCAAAGCCAAGAAGGCAGGCCATGCCCCATCAGGAAGAGATCTCCAGAGCTCCGGTTTCTGCACTTTACTCCTAGGTTGCGCTCAAGATCCAGGATTCAGACAATGTCCAAATCGATTGTAGAAGGAAACACGAGGCTCGACCAGCAGAGAAACATGACCAAACACTGAAGCAGAACAGAGACCAGGGGAATCTGAGGTTGGAGACCACTGAGGCCTCTCTTTACTAGCATTAAGAACACCCACAAAATGTAAGAAGAGGAGACAGGGATCAAACAACATCTTCAACCCCTACTCCTGGATTAGCTGCAACACCACGTCCCGAGAGGCGTGTTGGAAAACGCTTGTTTCCACATACGCAAACCAACGAACACCATGTCATGGATGCCATTAACTATTGTTAGCATAGCAACCAACAACCAAGTAGCGACCTGCCAGGTCCTTGCACATGCACTACCCATGTTTTCATTTCATGCATTGTAATTCATGAGTTTGTAATAGAGAAATACTATCTTTTTAGTTCAACATAAATCGTTTAATGAATGCTAGTTGCTTGATCACCAACCTACATTACCTATTATCTACTAGCGCAAATTGTCTACGTTTGTGCTTTTAGATTCGATTATCGATTGTGTGTTGGTTCTTGATGTATGTAGTCACCATATATCTGTTTCAGTATCTAGGAACGCTTTTCAAGGAGTGGAGTAAACTCACCTCCATCGTTGTACTTTTATACTATGAAATGGAATCAATTGACATATGGAAGTACAAGTTTGACAGGTCGAGGAACACACTTTGCGAAGGAAGTAATGCAAAGTAAGTGACCATTCATTCGGGGATGGCTGGCATTGCAATACTTCCACATTTCTCGTAGTTGGCTTTTCAAAAGAAAGCTAAGTCTACAATGATACTAACTGATTAGACCCTTTTTGCAAGCCATGTTATTATGATGTATGTTATGATCCACGTGTAGTGGTGGTGAAACTCGATCACATCCTAGTAGTTTCCAAATATTATTTACAACCTTAAGTTTACTTTCTTGCCATTTAATCTACATTTGCTTTTTGGTTTAATCATCAACCCAACTCTTCGATTTAAATATCAAATCTTGAGTAGATTAATAGAATTATAACATTTTCCGTTTTGTTAATCCTTAACAAGACCGTTATCTCGTGGATTTGATCCTCAACTGTACTACGATAAGACTTCCACCTACCTTAGCGTACGTGGGTGGAGATCTTATTACAACACACACAAGGTTAAACTTAGAGACTTACCATCTCTAAGATTTTTAGTGGTGCACGCAACTCCACACAAGTGGAGGCTCCATCATTTACCGTACTCTAGAACTATTTATATAACATTACATATTTTATGTATTCCTTAGACATATATTTGTCCCAAAAGTGTGCTTCAAACGAAATAACAATACAATTCTATATGTGTATAAGATGAATACTATTTAGATTGAATGTTATGAATATTGTAATGTCAACCCAACTAATGTAACCCATCATATTATTTTGACAAGTGGGCTTGACAAAATAACTTACCAAAATGACTATTAGAACAGACACATGCTAGACAATACAATTCCAATAAGATAACATGGTTGTGATTGAATGCATTCATTCATATACTAATTTTGATTTAAAATATACACATGAAAACACAAACTCATAATCAGAATTCAAAACATAGTAGTAGTCTATTTTTATTTTGATTAACACCATAAAATATTATAATTAGAATTTCTATTAATAGCATCGAACATAATTGGATTAGGATCTATACTATCTAAACTGATCTAGACTACAAGCACAACAGAATAAAATCAGACTACATACAAATCAGACGACTAGAACCAAACTGGATTGCCAAATACAATTAGACCGGATCAAAGATCAGACTAATCCGGATACTTTGGGTAACCTCGACTAACCCAATCATGCCTACAAAATCCCAGTTTTGTCCCAAACAGGGGGCGCCATGTTGGCTTATAATTAAGGCCCAAAGATTTCGTATTTGGAAGCATATTTACTTCAATCTATTGCTACAAAGAACATAAACGGAAGATAACTTATAATTAGTGTTTATCTTGTCCTAGAGAAACTAAAAAGGGCACGTTTGCTTCCCATGATTTGTCTGGATAAAGAACATAGTAGGATTTACTCCATTTGAGTTAAACTATTTGCAGGATTTATAAACTGCTCGACCCGCTTTAACTATTTACTGATTTTACAAACTGCAGCATCATAGAGCATTATGTTCGGCTTACCTGGATAAGATCGTGGCCACCTAGGCACCTACGTCAAAAGTGTGGTAGCGGAGGGCCAAAGAGCGTGGAGGGGCTGGAATCAACTGCAATAGGCAAGCCGCACGCTCATTGCATCTCGGTGTACGAACAATTTAAGAAGGGGAAGTGAATCCAACATCCACTACATGCTGACAACTGCAGAATTCCTTCCGATGTTCAACTTCAGAAAAACAAACATAATATTCTTGTTGTCGGATCCAAGATTGCAATCCAACACAGCCTAATATATACTGAAAAACAATGAACGACTGATCCAGAGTCATTTTCGAGTCAAGAACAATAAAACCCAATCCCGATATCAAAGATGATAAAACTTATGTAATTATTGGAATGCCTTTCAATGACAATAAGACACACAAGGTGTTCAAATAATAGAACTTAAAATTGAATAACATAGCTAATTATCTACAATTAGCGGATAGTGATCATGCAGATTCAGATTCTGGGCAAAAGGGTTGTTACTGTAGTCGACAGTAACAGGAAGTCTGATATACATTCTAAGAATAGAAAAACATTTTGCATGACCCAAGCACAATTTAGAAAACAAGCTAAATAAGAAGACGGAAGCGCAAACAAGTTAGCTGCAGGATGGAGCTAGCTCAATAATCAAGCTACCGTCGATTTCGAACTTTCAGAAGCAACCGCATTTCCAGAGAGGCAATGACGTTTACTAATTCCGCAGGACTCGCTCAGTGGTTTCCTTTTTAATGATAGTAAGTCAACTTTGGTAACCGAAAAATCCGTGTAAGAGACGTCATATATTTTTCTATAGAGAACATATGAAAATTCAGTATTTACTCGCAAAACCCATCTCTTACAATAAAATGAAGAGAGAAACACCTGCTGTATATTTTATCGAGTTCACATTAAGCCTATCAAATAATTAGAAGAGGCTTCCTATGGTGAAGTTGGCATTGCAGATTTTAAGATAATGAAAGTTGTTAAGCGTGTTGGAAAGCGTTGCGAAGTAAGGTCTTTCCCACTTTAAAACATTCCAATTTATCGTTTATAATTTTTTACTAATTAAGCGTGTACCACAACCACTAGTGTAGATCACCAAATCTTCCGAAATGTTCATTACTTCCTGCCCGGGTGTGCAAATACAAGTCTGGATCGAAACATTTCATTTGGTGTGGTCCGATTTTGGACCGTTTTGAATTTATCAAGACCCATGGTGTATTAAATTTGAGAATTCGGGCCACGTTGGATGTAGCTGGATTACAGTGAATGCTGCATTTTGTCCCGACCATTCTTTGCCCGTCTGCGGGGAAGCGTAGAGTTGAGTCACGAAAAAGTCTAAGTCTGGGAGGTACTGTACAGCTGTCAACTGCCATCTTTGCTCACCTGTCGTCTGCTGGATGCCAGCGCCCAGCAGATTTGAAATGGAATCGTAAATGCATGACCGGCATTACAACCAAAAAGACCTAGATTTGTTCATTTTTACATCTCCAGTTAATTTACTATTCTATCAATCTAAACACCACCATTTCGTTTCTTCGTTATCTTTACGTGAAATCCGCGGACTCTCATTATATCTATCAAACACAACCACACAACTCGCTGGACTCTTTACTTATCTATATTTGTGCTCCACATTCAATGTTTATCGACCTAGGTCACACGAGGGCCTGCTTCGGCGTCTTTCGAACGGAAAAGGAAGAAGAGTTTAGAAGGAAGTCTGGGAGAACCACGGTAGCATCACTCCTCCGGACGCATAACATCCACCTCGTTGACGTGATGGTTTTGGAGGAGAAGTATGCGTAAGGAGATCGCATGAGATGTCCTTTTTCGTCTTCTCTTGGTATGTGAATCTAGGGTTATCACTGTTTGGTGGGTTGTTCAGGAAATTTTAGAAGTTAAATTCTGATCGAAGGTGCTTAGGATTTATAAGGGTGGACAGCCAGACTGTTGTTTCGGGTGTGCAGAAGTGAGTAGATTGCAAGAAACCAGACTTAACTGGGAGTCGTGTGTCTGAAAGGACCACCGTGCATAAGTCTGTCGTCGATGTTGTCTTCTATTCACTTGCAAGTAGTATCATCACGCCATGGATATTCATCTTGAACACGTGTGTTATATGAAATCAAATGAATCCTGTTAATACTTCTAGCCCAAAGATCAAAGCTTATAATGGAGGATGCTTTGCAATACATCACGATACTGACTCTTTTCTGTATTGGACTCCTGGAGAATGCACCAGTCAAGAATACGGCTATAGCAGATCATCACCTCAAAAATTATAAGGATGGTCATACTTACATGAACCCTCCTCTCGACCCTGTGGGTCTTCCCATATCTACCCTCTCCTATAATGGTAGGAGTCCTACCACGTTTATTTTCCCTACAAACAATGTAGTTTCTCAAGCTTTTATCCCTGCAAGAGGAGGGCGGGTCGAATAAAATAGCCTCATAGCTTCCTCCCAAAAAAAAAAATGTAAAACCACTCTATCTTCCATTTTGTCATTGACAAATGACATGTTCTTGCTGGCGACACCAAAGAAGTCACTACAACAGGTATACCATATGTGGAAGACTTACCTGGGGAAGATGCATGAGACGTGCATGATTACTACCACTGGATCAGATTGCACCTATCAGATTCATTGCTTCAGGAAAAAATCTGTAACTTGTTGTGAGTGTTTGGATTAGTTCTGTATTCTCGATAAGTCAACTAATTACAGAGGTTTTTAGCAAGGAAATGTTATGCTCCTTCCGTTCAAATTGCACAAGATTCAATCATTTGGTTTTGATTGCCGAGGCAAGTGCATGCATCAAAAGTTGTCAACTGAAAAGTAAGCTCATCTCATGTGTTGAGATCTTTCTGTTGCAGTATAGAGGCCCTCTTTCTTGTTAGCAAGTGGCCCATTAGTAGTTGATTGTATCCTACCTATATAGCTATATCAAGAGCAAAAACTGCCGCACACAACTTTTTATAGCCCTATCGTCTTGCATTCTACAACATTCTAAGGCTACTAAGGTGCTCAGTGTCCCAATGTCTACGTACTGACAATTATGCTATCAGCCTGGAAGCTAGCAGATTTCCTTTATGTTGATAGTGAATGTGTTATCAGCTTCTACCAAAACAATATCTATGACAATGGCTATCATCCACGGTAGTCCTGTGGTTTATTACTGAATTAATATCTGAATGGTATATCGATGATGCTTGATCAGGTTCTCCAGTCAAGCCTGCAAAACTACTTTCAGTGAGAAGTTGGCCTCCTCGCCTCCTCATCTTTTAGTACTTCCACTGCAAAGCTATTGTTGTCACCTCACCGTCATGAGAACAAAATAGCTGCCTGAGGCACCTGACCATCATTTCGTAGGATATGCAATGCTGCAATGCGTCCCGGAGACACATTGGTCCCACAATAGAGCAATGAGTCCCGAACCGAGACGCATTACCTTCCTGTGGGATCAATGCGTCTGACGCGGGGACGCATTGCACCAATGCGTCCCTATGCAGGACACATTGTATTTTTTAATCATATTTTTGCAGTCACTGATATTGTTTCATGGTTATTGATATGTATATTAACAATATTGATTATATTTGTATATTTACAATTCGTTCACTTGTATTTGGATGCCTATTATATATCCAATTATTATAAATTTGTCAATTTCAATAGCTCGTAACATGCATATGGAATATATAAGTGTATTTCAACCAACATCAGATGGTTCCTAATTGATTATATAATAAGAACTTAATCCAAAAAAATGAGATAGCAATTAAAAATAAGGTTAAAACATGAACCAACATGACGAGAAAATAATACACAATAGAACAATATGATAGATCTAAAATGAACCAATGTGATATCATAATATGATAGATCCACATACAATAGATGTCTTCACAAAGGCATACATACACAACATAACAATATTATAGATCCAAAATGAACCAATGTGATATCATAATATGATAGATACACATACAATAGATGTCTTCACAAAGGCATGCATACAAAACTGTACAATATATAAAAAACTAAGTACATCGTCCTCGCCCACGACGTCCTCGCCCACCTCCCTCTACATCTGGATCCTCTGTACCGATGTCATCTGGAGACGGCTGAACTGGGGACAATTGCGTAGGAGGCTGCTGGCGAGCATCAGGGAAGAAATGAAAAGGTGGAGGTGGGGTGAGGGGTCTCTGAAAACTAGGATATGATGCATCAGGTGGGGTTCATCATGAGAAATCAAACATAGTAGGTGAATATGTGACATAAGGTGGTGGTCGTCTCTCAGGAATAATTGGTGGTGGGAATGAAGTGTATGGAATAGAAGAAGAACTTGCTCCATGATGCTGGTTGAGGTGGGGTGATGAATGAGGAATATGAAGCAACTCCTGAAAAATATGGCCTTGTCGGTCCCCATGACATGAACTGAGAAGTGGGAGTGGGAGTGGGCTCAGCAGTAGGAGTAGGAGTAGGAGTGGGCTCAGGGGTTGTGGTATGAGTGGGTATGGGATCCCACGGCCGAGCATAGTTGGGAAGACTATCAAAGTAACTCCCCTGGATGTTATAGATGTTGTCTCTGATCTGTACAGGGGCGTGCTCTAATGCCGCTCAGATTGCCACTTGTATTTGTACCTATAAAACAAAGTATGTACACATAATAAAGACCAATTACATATATTACAAATAACAAAGATAAATAATAACAGTTTGTAAAAGAAATAATAATGATACTCACAAATTTCTACTGGCGATAACTTTGCGGGTAGTATATGCTTGGAGGCATAGCTGGAGGGGGGACGATGTATTGTGGATGATACCATGCATAGTGAACCTGAGGACTGAAGACTGTATCAGCTGGTGGAGCGGGAACTAAGCTCTCACATCTGTTGTTCCACATATGCACCTCCCGCCTATGATGAAGCATCCAATCCTCAGCCGCATGACCCCTCCCATCTATCCGGCTAAGCTGTGGCAGCTCAAGAGTAGGTTGTACTTGAACAAAGCCGAACTGTCCAAGTACTCTGTCGGGGAAGTGCCACTCCACTATTGTGTAGCACAACAGAGGCACTCGTGCCAACCAAATATCACTACCATATCTATAAATGGCAGGAAATCTCTCGAGAACATCAACAGTGTAAGGAGTCAACTCTATCTGTTATTCATATAGACAACGTGTATCATATAAAATGGAGTAAATTGCAAATAAATAAAACATATACCATACACCATGTTAGTAGAGGTAAGTAAGTTATACCTATGAGGGAAAAATCTGGTCAAATGCTGAATCGTAAAACTGAATTGTTCCCCTGATAGTTTGACTCCTTTGGACAAAGGTAGGCCACCTATTAAATTGACAAACTAAATTTAGATAAACAATAATTAGTTACTGCATTTTATTCAATATCTCATCTAGAGGTTCATAAAATGGCCACATTTGATGTACAACTCGATGTATCTCTGGATGTGATACAACTAACTGGTTTTTAACCTGTTCATTGATTGGCATTGCTTTCTGTTTTGTGTGATCCCAATACCAACTAGGTAGCTCAAGAAGTTCTTCATACATGTGAAACATTTGCTTTAAAAATTACCAATGAAATTTTGCTTGTTCTTTTGTCACTATAATCCTAACCTGTTGTACAACAAATCTGGTACGTCATTCCAGTCATCATCCAATAGAGTTTGATGAGCCATTTTTCCCTGTAGGCACTTCATAGCTATTATTTGGATTAACTCTACGAACATGTGAAATGTCCATGTCCTTCGATGAGGCATCTATAAAAAAACCATTATAAATTCATTATTTTAGTGAAATTGCAAACGTTACATGACTTGAGGAAATTAAAATTTCAAACATTACATGACTTGAATAAATTGAAATTACAAACATTACATGACTTGAGTAAATTGAAATTGCAAACATTACATGACCAGACATCATATGACATTAGGACAAGTGCGTCTATTATGGCCCTTTCTGCCACACTTATGATAGTGATATGTATATTGATTTGGATCAACATCCATAGTTGAATGCCTTCTCTTTTTCTTTGGTCTTCCAGCTTGCCTTCGTTTCCTAGGGGGTAATAAGGGATAAATACCTCTAGTTTCATCAAATTGAGGCCAATACCTCTTGTCAGGAATACCATGAAATTCAGTTATGTATGCATTTAGATAAGCCTCATTTGTATAATATGCTCTCACAAGTGCATCAAGATCCCAATTGATAGAGTCTGCAACTACCCAAACATGAGAACATGGATAATGCCATTGTTGTGGAAAACCACAACTGCATTGGTTGCCACCATTTGGACGCACTATTACTTAAAATCTATATCCATCCTTGTCACCAACAAGCCATTCATCATTGTTCACACGAATGTGTATTGTCAAATTTTTTGCATCCTCTCGAACATTATATAGCTTATCATGAACCCTAAAGGGCCATTTCAGTCCATCTTGTGCACGTTTATTTGCGAGATTACGCCTATGCAACCACATGGTCACAGAGCGATAGTATGTGGCAACAATTAACGCTTGTATTGGCAAACCTCTAACACATTTTAAGACTCCATTACACCCTTCAACATGATTGGTAGTCAATGACCCATACCTGCAACCTCTATCATATGCGAGAACCCAAAGTACTGGATTTTGGCCTAATAAATACACCTTCGCTGCTGGTTCTATGGTTTCTATAACAGACATATGACGATCAAATTCATGTGTATCAGTTGTGGATCCCACCTTCCACAAAAGCTCCCTCAACTCATTGGACTTGAAATGCTTATGGAAGTTCTCCCAAAGATGTCGAAGACAATAACGATGTTGAGCCCAATCAAATTTTTATTCAAGTGTTGGAAAAATTCCACTCATTCGATCAGAAATAATACACAAGTCTGTACGTCGTGGAATGATTGGAAAACAAGTTTGTAGACAACCAAAGAACCACTCCCCGGAGTCCTTATTTTCTTTCTCGAAAACAACAAAAGCAAGTGGAAATAGACCATTATCAACATCTATGCCACATGCAATGAGAAATATGCCAGTATATTTTCCTGTTAAAAATGTGCCATCAACAGTAAGAACAGGCCTACAATAGGCCCAACCCCTCACAGCTGGACCAAATGCCCAAAACACCCGCTTGAATCTACGAGTGCCTTCAGTTTGAAGGGTATAATCATAAATAAGGTGGGCATATATAGTTCTTGGAATATATTGTGTCAGAGAAATCAGGAATGACAACAAACTATGATATGATGATTCCCAGTCTCCAAATATTTTACAAACATCCTTCCTCCTCGCTAGATATGCCTTCTTGTAAGATATATTGAGCCTTAGTTCAGCATTCACCTTGTCACGAATTTCTCGTGTCAACATATCCAATCGTGATACTAGGATTGGCATTATCATTCGAGCAATATAAGATGCTGTGACTTGGTGATGATCATGATTCATAACAGTTAATTCACAATTGTGGCATGCTTTACAATGTTTTATCTTCCACATGCCACCTGCTCTTTTGAACTGGCAAGCGGTCAATCTCCAAGGACATCGCTGATCATGGATACAAACAAGTTTAAGATGATGATTATTTGAGCGTAATGTACGGTACTGGACATTCTTTTGTACCGACCATTTTTGGAGCGTCTCAACCAGTACAACTTTGGATGCAAATAAAGCACCCTCATATATAACAACACTGGAAGGATTGTAATTGAGACGAAATTCATGACAAAAATCTTCCACCCAGTCATCATCTTGAAAAGCTTCATAGTTGGAATCAATGTGTTCATGTTGGGGCCATTGGTTGTCAAATATGGATGGAATAGAACTCAATGCTGCAATAGAGTCAGGGAATGGATGTGTGTGCTCATCATCAGTTTCACTCAATGACTCATCCTCAGGTGGTTCACAGTTATTACCACCTTCACTATCACTATTATTATCACCTTCATGATCACTATCATTATCACCCTCCTCAACCTTAACACCAATATTCTCAGTAGTAAGATTTTGAGAAAATTCAGGTGGTTGACTCCATTCAGTAGTTAAATTGCTAAGACTGAATTGAGGTGGTTGACTCCATTAAGTAGTTAAATGACTTTGAGGGAATTGAGATTGAAATTGATTCAATAGACTCATTAAACAAGGTTGTTGGAGGATAGATGTTTTTTCAAGAAACACATCAATATAGGCATCAGATGAAAGTGATAACAAGGTTCTGTACGCATCATCATCAACTTGTATGAGCATATGATTTCCTCCAGGGAAAAGATAGGATATTTTGATAGAGAAGTGGTTGAGATTGATGTCAAGTGTTGTATAGATATATGATTTTAGTTCAGATAGGGTATTAATAAGTGAAATGTTTATGGGTCTAACAGATAGACTAGAATAAGACCCATCAGAGAGAAATTGCCCATCATATCACATCTTCACAATTCGTGAATTTTAACTAGATGCCATGTTCCTATATTTTAACATATTATATTAACATCAGAAAGAAATTCATATTTTATAACATTATATTCACATGAATTAATATTTTAGAGTAGTGATATCATTTTTAAAATAATAGTTAAGATTTTAAAACATTAGTTTTGAATTTGGAATTAAATTTATTTTACTACTTTTTCTATAACATTAACAGTGAACAACAATTCAGAACAACAATTTTGCTATTTTTTTCAGTAAAATTAACTAACATTTCATAACAAAAATTTTGCTAATTTTTTAGTAACACTAACATTTCAGAACAACAATTTTGCAATTTCAAACAATAATTTTTTAGGCATTAATTAGCCTTCAATTGTCATTTTCTACATCATTATTTCAGTAATGTGGAATTAAGGAGTAACAATACAATTATTTCAGTTGTAATATTTCGTACTAATGTTAAGTTTATGTTTTGAAAATTAAAATTTTAGTAGAATAAATACCTCAAATGGAGAGTTATCCCTTGATAATCAAAGAATACAAGAAGAGAAAGAAGAAGCTCCAAGATCATCTCTGAGCAGTAGAAGATATCACCTCCAAGATTGCCTGAAATAAGCTAGAAATCGCCTCCAAACAGTAGAAATTCGAGAAAAAGCTCCAGAGCAATGGGAGTATAGAGCAAGAGTAAGGAAATGAAGAATGGTGTGAGTTTGGGGGGTTGATTTCGGCCAATATATGTAGAGGAGCAATGCGTCCCGGTTGGGGACGTATTGCGCCCACATGGCACCGCGCCGCGGCCCCAACGACAAAATAGCCGTTGTCCAGAGAGCAATGTGTCCCCGTCCCAGACACATTTCCCACGTGGCAATTTCTAGCCGTTGGAGGCGTCTCCGCGCACGACGAATTGGCCCCACAGAGGGCAATGCGTCTGCTGCCGAGACGCACTGCCCTCACATGAGGCAATGCGTCCCGGTGACGGACGCATTGCCTCGCGTGAGGGCAATGCGTCCCAGCAGGGGAAGCATTGCTCCCGAAATGTGCCGTTTTGGGCAATAAGTTCAAGAACGTGCCATTTAGGTAATAAAAATTGGCAAATGTGAGGTTTTTTTACCAAGATTATATATTTGAGGCATCTATGAAGGAGTTATGACGAAATGACAGCTTTTGTTGATGCCTTGATGAGAACTACTTCCTACACAACATATATTTGGTGCCAAGGCTAACAACTAAATGAGGATTTTTTGCAGGCTCTCCTCTTGATTGCTTTGAAGATGACTTCTTTCAATCTGCTTCCAAGGTAATTTCTTCACCTGGTGATGATATTTGATCCCCAGTTAAGTCATTTTATCAAAGTTTATATCCAAACTCACTAGAAGAAAGCCCATATTCCACTACCAGCCCAAAAAGGGGCTACAAGCCCAAGCGTCTATTTGGCTACCAGTTCAAGATACCGGATTGTCACGTTCATTTCACCACGGGCCTGCTTTTAGGCGGGCTGCAAAAATTGTAAGGCGTGCGGGGGATTAATTTTGACACAATTTTATTTGGGTAACTACCAGCAACACAATACCATCACACGCGTCTACCCCCACTCCTAAAATCCCTAGGTCCCCAGTTCACCTTTGAATACTTGCTCACTGCTCCCAATCAATTCCAATCCCGATAGATGGTGTCCTCTGATCCAAACCCTCGCTAGCCATCATGTTCTCCATCTCTAGCTAGCAGTTTTACAGAGACTCACCACATATCATGGGGAGGCCGAGCAGCATCGCTTGCTACTAAGTGTTGGCTGCGACACCAGGGTACGCGGAAGTAATGGAGACAAGCCGCTATTCGCTTCAAGTAAGGAAAAGTTTCTAAACACGGAGATCACACCTACCGGAGAACCCCCATTGTCAGGTGTGCTCTTTTGTTGTGTTGGATATCTCGCTCAATGTAAATACTTAACCATGAGTCAAATGTCATCAATTTCACTGTACCGGTTCTCTTCATCCTCATCTCGGTGTAACTTTGGCCGCTTTGGTAGCACAACATGCATGTATCCTGATACTGCCTTCTGGCTCACCCTGCTGCTTGCGCTACTATTGTGCTAATGGTAGCAAGCAGAGCTGCAATGACTGTCTGTCAAACTACCATTTTCGTCAATTCTATCCCATTCTATCAGGACATGTATGAGAGATTTGATGGTTTTTACTTTTGTTATCTGGATTTGGTTTCTATCATATCATGAAAACAAAGTAGACTAGAGTTTGGCAGGTAGAGAGCAGAGACCAGTCCTATTGTTTGTAGGATATATTTGCGATTCTTACATATTAGAGAATAGTTTTGTTGGAAATTGATAGTAGTTTGCTATACCGCCGCATCATGGTTGGCATGTTTACATATTTCTGACTCATATTGCTCTAACAAAACTCTACTTGATGAGTATTCCTTGTATTAGGCAACATAACCGACTTACACACCACTAAAACTTTGTGCGTAGTCTATCCCACCATTGTTTGATTGCCTTCTTTCTAGAGAGTCAAAATTTATTGTGATGCAGAATTTAGCACAGCCATACAGTGGACGAGATGTTCATGGATTACTGGGTGGATAACAAAATTTACTTGAGCCTATCCATCTTCAACTACCACGTCTGTCTCCCCTAAATCATACTGGATTTACTGATTAATTTGTATTTCGTAATGCTTTTCCCCAACAAGACAAAAGGAATATTTTTCTCTAGCTTTGGGAGATTCTCATTGATATTGTATACGTACTCATATTTGACTACTATTTTCCTTTCCCCGTGTTGATTACCAACAAAAAGAGTACATGATGTTGATTTAGTTTCTTTGGTTTTTATTGCATGCTTTAAGCATAATACAATTCAGAATCAAGACATTGTATGTATATGAACTCAGTTGTACGGAATGATTTGGCAATATCTCTCTAAAGAGTTAAAACAATTAATACTTTATGTTGTCAGGTGTATGCAATGATGTCTCCCAATCATTTTGTTCCATGCAATAATACAATTTTCTTTTATTGTTTACATTACCCGATTGGTATCAATCTTCTTGCCTTTTACATATTTGATATTCTTGTATAGGAACCAATAACAAATTAAAAATTAATAGAATGATCAGAAAACATTGCTTTGTGAAGAAAACAGATTTAGAGTGAAGTGAGTAGTCTTAGGCTAATTTCTAAAATCTCTAGCAACATGCATATTTCAAAGTAAAAGACATGATATTGAAAGTAAAGCTTATGTCTTAATAAGAATTAGTTTCAAATTCTCTAAAAAGTTGTCACATTTAATCCTGTGATTCTAAATTTTGTACTTTTAAAAGCATGATATATATATATATATATATATATATATATATATATATATATATATATATATATATAGTCAGGATAGAATACACTCGAGTGTATCCGGAGCGGAATACACTCAAGTAGTTTTTCATGATGCAATATTTTTTTTGAAAATATAATCCATTGATCTTCTTAAACATCTCCTGAACAATGCATGCGCAAAATTTGAGCTCATTTGGATATGTATAGATCATGTTATGAAGACCGCAAAAATTATGCATTTCAAATTAGTTTCACGCTTCGATTTTGTTTCCCTTGGATGAGTGACTTACATTCATCCAAATGGGCTCAAAATTTGTATGTAGCCTAGTTATAGTATGACGGTGAAGATCAACAGTTTACATTTTGAAAAAAATAGTATTGATATGTAAACACACTTGAGTGTATTCGTGCGATCCGTACACTTGAGTGTATTCTAGCCTGACTCTCTCTCTCTCTCTCTCTCTCTCTCTCTCTCTCTATATATATATATATATATATATATATATATATATATATATATATATATATATATGACCTAATGTACTATTTGTAAGCTGTTTTGTCTGATATGCTTGTGTCCTCTTTATCACTTTAATCTTGACTCTTTAATGGTGTAAATTTGATAGGTTGTAGAAACACTTCAAGCCACCTACTTCAACCAAAGGAGGGGAGTTGTATAAAGTTCTTGCTTGGTTGAGTTATTAGCATGTTCTAATTCGTTAATCTGGTTGTTGACAAAATCTAAGGTATGCAAACTACTAACCACTGTCCTCATACACCATTGTGTTTTCCTTCCATGTATAGAAGATTGTTAGATTTGAATATTTACATAAATTAAACACCAATGTACATCTGATCTTATATTTGGTCTTATAGTGTTTGGGTTCAATATTTGATGATAATATGCTTTGAAATATACAATTGATCAATAGGAGTTTGTTGGTGTTTAGAATCTATGTTAACATCATTCTTCCCTCCATCCATTGAACTTACATAAATTTGATTTGTTAAGCCACACTTTCATATTTTATCCACCACACATAAGTTGCTTTTGCAATGTACAATGGTCTACATCGGGTCATTTGGTGTTTAGTACCCATGCTTGATAATAATTGATTCTAAACTATAAAAATAATTTGTCGATTGTTTGGTGCCTGGACTCTATGTTTAAACTTTTCCTTCCTTCTAGAGAAATTGCAAAATTTTTGATGTTTATGTAAATCAAACCTTCATCTCTCTCTCCACTAAAATATAGTTTTGAAATATATCACTGATCTATATTTAGTAATTTAGTACTGTGCATTCAGTTTGATAAACAATGTATGTGCAGTCAAAAATCAGTTTCGATTGGTTGTGCACGAAAACATGTAGAATACATTTTTTTACTGAGTTTTATGTCTCATCATGTCATTATCACGTTTGATTTATGTGTGTGTGGATACAAACACAATACAATATGGAGCCTTCTCAAACATTGAATAAAATCATATTTTTGATTTCTCTATGAAGCCATTAAACTAATATTAACATTAAAACAAAATAGATGTGCCATGATTATATCGTGGAATGGAAGTGAAGTCACCATTCCTTTAGCATGCAATCCATGATAGTAGTAACATATCACTCACCACTCAATCAAAAATAGAACACCATAAAGGAATAGACTCAACAATTTAAATTGTGTGCGCTCATACAAGATAAACCTGAACTTATTGTGGCATGCCTACTTAACAACTCATAGATATTGTAGAAAACAATATACTTTTCTTATATACACAATGAAAAATCATATACTTCCCTTATATGAATGGATTGTGTTGATATTATTCGTTCTCTTTTTATTTATTTTCTTTATATATGATAATATTTTGATGATTAACTCTATTTCTAGTTTCCATCATGGATAGACAATATATTACTAGTAAGAATTGGATGTATAAACCAAGATCCAAGTTTGAACGATGCAATGATAAATTTTTTCATATGGGAGTAGACTTCTTTTTGAGATTTTCTTCAAATTATGTTAATATTATGGAGATGAGATGTCCTTGTGCCATGTGTGAAAATAGGATGAATAGAAACTCAGTTGTGGTTAAAGAGCACTTGATAAACTATGATTTTTCCCTCAATATTTCAATGGTATTTATCACGTAGAACAATACCAATATAATTAGAGAGGTACAAATGCTTTAGTACATAATATTGTTTGTGATGTGGATGAACTGATTAATGATGCTATGATATGGAACACTAATAATGATGTAAATAGTGATATGAGTGACACCTCAAATCTTGAACATGATCTGGAAGCTAAAAGATTTGAAGAAGTCTTGAATGAAGCTAATAAGCCACTGTATGAGGGGTGTGGAATTTCCACATTTTCTTTTGTCTCAAGCCTCTTTAATATTAAGTTTGATAGTCATTGGACTAATAAATCTATGACAAATATTGTGAAACTGCTTTACTTGTCATTTCCGAAGGGTAATAATCTTCCACAAACAAGGTATGAATTTGATAAGATGATGTCAGCTTTGGGATTGACTAAGGAAGTGATACACGCTTGTCCAAATGATTGCATGTTATATAGAGGTGAAAATGCCACACTAAATGAATGTTTGAGATGTAAAATGTCTAGATGGAAGGATACTATGAAAGAAAATGGACACAAAAGAAGAGTGCCAGCTAAAGTATGTCGTTATATTTCTATTATACCTAGACTAAAAAGGATGTATAATTCTATTAAGATAGCTAAGTTAATGACATAATACTACACTTGTGCAAAACACCCAAAGGGGAATATGACTCACCCGAGAGATGCAAAATTGTGGCAAGATTTTGACAATAAGCATCCAGAATTTAGCAAAGAACCCTGCAATATAAGACTTATGTTATCTTCTGATGGCTTTAATCCATTTAATATGGCATATGGAAGTATCACAAGCATATGGCCTATCATTCTTTTGAATTATAATCTCCCTCCATGGTTGATAATGAAACAATCTTATTGTAACATCCCTGACTTGGGTTATGAACTAACCCTAGGTGTTTTGCCTAATTATGTAATTAGATACTTTTGATTATCTTTTGGCATGTAATTAAAACTCCCGAAGAACATATGTTTCCATTTCTATCCTTTTTGAACAATGTTGTAATATTGTTTTGTAATACAAGGACCTATGTGCAAATTACCCAATTAAAAGGGTTAACTTGCAAATTTCACATGTTTAGATGTTTCTTTGGTGTTGAGACATCATAAGATTAAATATGATGAAGTATGATGGATTCTCCAAGCTTGGGCATCAAGATGCAGCTTGTGGAGCAATCCTTGTACTCTAAGCCCTAGTTTTGGTGTAAAGTGCGATTTGCCCAAAACATGGGGTGCAACATGTAATATACACCTTCTAGAGTATCTTTTATAACTCTTGGCATCATTTACAGTAAAAATGATGAAGAAGGTGCTTCAATTGAATAATCAAATAAGAATGATAACCTTTGTAATTAAATAATTAAGTTGTCAGCAAAATGGCCCTTTTATGTGTACAACTTAGTAGGATGTTTGGTTTCCTTTCCTATAGACCTTGGTTTAAGAAGAAGTTTTGCTTAAGAAGAGAAGGAGGGACGTGTCCATAAAGAAGAAGTGAATGACCTAGTTGAGAAAAGGAGAAATAAGTTGTCTTTTCTTGGAAATACCCCCAATATATATATACACCCTTCCTTTGCAAACAAAGGATCGTTTCCTCTTTCTTTTCACTTATCCCCTTGCTTAAACCGACTAAGGACGGAGCTCTGGAGCAGAGGAGGACGACCAACCATTTCTAGGTAAGGATTGATCATCATCTTGCTTTAATTCATGTAGGAAATCATGTTGCAAGGTTGGTTCTATGGTCTTTCTTACTTAGTTCTTCTTTCTAGCCATCCCTTCCAACCAATTCTTGGAGAAACAACTTTGGATGACCTATGGAGATCAAGACACCATTAGAGATTGGAAGCTTGGAGCTCTAGGGACGACTTTAAGGTGGGTTTTATAACTCTAAACCCTTAAACTTTGCTATGCACCTTTCTTTCTTGCAAAAGTAGCTTGTTCTTCTTTTCCCCATCCTTCTTTGCATTCTTGCAAGCAAAACCGTGAAGAACATGCCTTAATCTTGAGGTAGAAGAAGATGGGCATTAATTCCAATGTCAATCCTTATTTTACTTTACCAAACGATCTTGCACCTTTGGTCTAAGCGGTTTGCAAAACCATTTGAAACCAAATGGTTTCAAAACGGTTTGGATTCATGCGGTTTGCAAGACCGTTTAGAATCAAACGGTCTCCAAGACCGTTTGGGAGGTTTGACCAAGTGTTGACCAGTTGGGGGTCTTCTGGATATATTATGAATTAATCACCTACAAAGAATCATCATCTAATTCTAAGCAAATCTCAAGTTGAAGGCACTTTAATCACCTAAACCCTAATCGGGTTCGATTGCTGATTTTATGGACCAATCATGTTGAAGTTTGGGTTGAGTGGCCCAAACGGTTTCAAAACCGTTTGGGGATCACCCAAACGGTCTCAAGACCATTTGGTGATCACCCAAGACCGTTTGGAGGTCTAGGGTTAAGGTAATTTGATCAATTGAGGGTCCAATTACAATAGGTTGTTGAAATAATCAAAAGTGCTGAATTGATGACCTAATTAGGGTTCAACCTTTAACAAATTGACTTAGTTTTTGATGAGACTTTGGGAAAACGGTCTCAAGACCGTTGGAGGATGTCCAAACGATCCCAAGACCGTTTGGGGTCAGGTTATGGCCCAATTGGGTGATAGTTGATGGGTTCAACTTCATTTAGACTCATGTTGATGGATGTTGATGGTTGATCGATTACAAACCCTAATTCAATTGGTCCCAACCCTAATTGATGACCAATTGAGGGTCAATTGAGTGTTAAATTGGTTAAGGATAAACCTAATTGGTTCAATTGATAAATGGTTAACCTTGGCATGACCAATTGAGGGGTTCAACATTGGAAACCCTAATCATTTGCAAGTCTTGATGCACTTTTTAGGTCCATGCGGTTTTGAGACATTTGGACCAAACGGCCTCAAGACCATTTGAGTCCAAATGGTCTCAAGACTGTTTGGGCCCAAACAGTTTCAAAACCGTTTGGACTCATGCGGTTTCCAAACCGTTTAAGGTCATGCGGTTTCAAGGTTAATTTGCTCAAACGGTTTCAAAGTCAACCTTGACTAAACGATCAACATGATCAAATGGTTTCAAGACCGTTTAAGGGCAAATGGTCTTGAGTGCGATCTTGTTCATGTTGTCTTGAAGGTCAAAGGTACCAAACGGTCAACCCTTCCATGCGGTTTCAAAACCGTTTGGAGGTTGAAGTGTGGAACCGTTTGGGGACTTTTAGGGTTAAGAATGCCTAATGCTTTGAAGACTTAGATGGTTCAATGGTTGATTAACTCAAACCCTAATGATACCTAAAGACAATAAGGGAACAAGTAATGAGTTGATTGATGTAGGTTGTGATCAATGGTGAACATTACCAAGGTACCCTTGAAGGGTTCAAGTAGACAACACCCCTTGATCAAGCAAACTCTAATGACCATCATGGTGATGACTTGACTTATGTTAATCAAAGTTGACTTGACCTAACCAAATATAGAGTGATGTAATCATCTTCTATTAGTGAGAAGAGAGAGAAGGCTCCTAATATGAATGAGAATCAAGTAAAATACCTTCAATATGTATAAATGCACATGATTTGGGTATGATCCTTCATAGTGAGATCATAGAAACCCTAATCATGATAATTGATGAATCTTAACCTAATTTGAAGGCATCAATGATAGTAATCTTCATACTTGATGATGCTATGAGCTCAATCCACTATGAAGTGAATAGTAAACCCTAATTCTAGGGTAATAACATGTAATGTGAATAGTAAAACCCTAATTGAGGGTGATATGATGAAATGTACAATAAACCCTAATTCCAGGTCATGCTTTTAAGCATGAATCTGCATGATTGAAGTATGAAATGAGGAATCATTATTCTTAATCATAATGAAAGGGGTTGAATAACCCTAATTGATATTAATAAGGGAACCTAGCCTTAGTGAAGGCATGAAGGTACAACCCTTGATTTGAAAAGTTATTCTACTTTATAAGTTGCTGATCTAGAAATGAATTGTTTATTATTATCAATTGAATTGACCATGCAGGTTCTTATAAGGGAATGATCATAGCCAGGTAAGGGTTATGATATCATATTCACTGAAAGCATGCTATAGGCTTTATGAATAGTGATATATGCTATGTTGCCTATGTTTAAATGGCAACATATGAGATCGATAAGCTGTAAGAGCCATGAACAACATCAAGGTCATACTTATGATGATTTAAGGGTTTGAACACCCCTATTCTTGAATCATAGTAATGAAATGATTAAGAATTGATTTCCATATGATAACTGATGTGAGATAAACTTGATACATTTAGTATTCTTCTTTTATAGCAGTGTTTTAATAGTGAAATGCTTAGAAACATGCTTGATGTTAAAAGAATACTGAAATGTACCTAATTAATCAAGTATAATTATACCATGTAGAGCCCTGATCATAGATCCATCATTGTCAGAAGCCAAATGATGGTGAAATAGGTTTTCCTAAGGGAACTCATGGATCACATACTTTTGAGTATGTGGGGGATTATGGACAAGAATATCCTTACGTCCTAGTGTAGGAATTGATGTAGATGTATCTTAAATCCATCAACCCTTCACTATATGTTTATGCCGGGGTGATGTATCACAAATCTCCTGAGGGAATCCTTAATACCACATCGATGAGAGATAAACAAGAGATCTTTCGATGACGAAGCGAGTACAGAACGCCACTGTGACTCTAATAGCAAAGTTGCCAGAATACCCTGGAAAGCTATTCTAGCAGAGACACGAGATGTCCTGCATGTTGATCCTTATACTGACTGAGGAAGATGAGGTCATAAGAATCTGGCTCTTTTGATGACCTATGTATGATAACGATGCGACTTAGTAGTGATCGGTTGGAGTATGAGTGGTATACCTCATCTCCGCAAGGCATAATAATGTTTGTAAAACATAATCAGCCGTGTAGTATAACTACTTAGGTTGAACTACGAGAAACAATGATTGATCTTACATTGTTTATAATTGTTATAAATCAAGTAACCAGTATGCATGTCTACATAATCCTTATTGAAATGACTGCTTAAGTAAATGATGCTTTACTTAATCCTAAGCTTGCCGTTGAATGATTTAAGTTATTTTGCTTCTGTTATTCCTTCTTTTTGTTATAATAAAGCTTCTGGCGGAGAGTTATAACTCTCACCGGGACAATTATTTAAAATTGTCTTACTCCCGTAGATTTCAACTTTTTAGGTGTTCGCCGAGGACGAAGGAACCCATCTGAGGGTGAGCAGTATCAGCAACAACAGCAACACCAGGGGCAGCAGTGAATCTCAGGTGGAGATACTGATTGTCGAGTCATGTAGTTAGTATGTCTTATGTCGTCTCTGTACTCTCATGTCCTAGGAGTCAGTAGGTCTGAGGATTTTGGCTTTTAGCCTTGAGATTTTGTTGTATCTTGCCTTGTACAGATAATAGAGCAATGGATGTATCTAATCATTTGAGAGGTGATTTCACAAGAGATGTGATGTCAAAACATGTTGTAAACAGCTTATCTTGTTTCTTATAAAAAGAGTTTTATGTTTTAAAGATCTCTTTCCAAAAAGTTTTAATTTTTAGTGATTTTTCATATTCCGCTGCTAATAATCCGCTTCCGCATTCGTTTATCCCGTTTTGGCGATCGAGACGTCTCAATTTAGTGGTATCAGAGCTCTAGGTTCGCTGAGTCTACAGAGACATAGGACTTAGGATGTCGAGTCTATTCTTAGTGTTTTCCAGTATATCTAATAGTGTCTTCTACTCCTCAAGAGAAGAAGATAAGTAAGGATGTCTGGACCACACGAGGAGTATGTGGCAGAGAGTAGTGTTGCTGCACCCCGAGAAGGTGCAAGGAACCCAGAGATAGAGCAACCTGTACCTGAGCCACCCCAGTTTAACCCAACTGACATGGGGAACCCAACTGTCCAGGCCATGTTCGGGCAGTTTATGACTGCCATGACACATATAACAGATAGGATGCCTATGCCTGCACCTAGGGCACCTACCCAGTCAGAAGGACAAGGAATTGGCAAGACGTTTGAATGACTTCGCCGAGTCAGAGTGACTGCGTACTTTGGAACAGCTGATCCTGTAGATTGCGACTTGTAGTTAACCGAACTAGAAAAAGCCTTTAGAATCCTGAACATCCCAGAAGATGAGAAGGTTAGACACGCTGTCTATCTTCTCAAGGGAAGTGCTGGTCACTGGTGGACCATGGAAGAGCAGAAGAGGCAAGGTGTGGAGGTTACATGGGAAGTCTTTCGACGGGAATTTGTCAATAGATATTTCCCTAAGACATTCCTGGATGAGAAAATATCTCAATTCGAGAGGTTAAGACAAGGTCTGATGAACATTAGCGAGTACGAGGCTAAGTTCATGGAGTTGTTGCGGTTCTGTCCGCATATGGCTGCTACAGATGAAGAAAGGATCAGACGGTTTGAGAAAGGGTTGAACACCGAGTTGACTACTCCCGTGTCTACCCTAGAGAACCGGGAAAGGTTTGATACCTTCATTGAGTCAATCCGAAGGATAGAGAGGTCCGTAGCAGAGAAGAGGCAAACCCATAAGAGATATCCTCAGTTCCAGGGATCTTCATCCATAGACTTTAAGAAGCCTAGGTTTTCTGTGCCTACACCACCACCACCTAGACCTAGTGCTTAGACACAGTGGACACCGAGTAGAGGTAGAGGAAGAAGCCTACCACTACAAGGAGCTCACAATTCAACATCTATGTCAGTCACGGGACCACCAAGACCAAAACAACTGGATAGAAGCTGTTACATATGTGGGAAGATGGGGCATCTGATGAAAGACTGCAGAGCTAGACCAGCAAGTGTAACACAACCACAAAGGCAGAGTCAGCAGGGATCCCAGAGGATACAGTTTCTAGGAGCAGCTAGATGACATGGACAAGCGTCCCAAGATGGATTGTCAGCATCGAATCAACCCCATGCAACAACAAGGTTTTATGTAATGAACCCACCTGATGCAGTGATCAACCCTCGGGTTGTGGCAGGTCAGATGGAGTTGTTATATTTTGATATGTCTACATCCTGTGTTGTATCTGTTTTGATTGACCTGGGTGCTACACACTCCTTTATCACTCGAAGAGTGATTCGTAACTGCAATATGAAAGTTAGTCACAGGGCAGATACCTGTTGCTTGAGACTCCATTAAGAGGATCTTCCATGTTGCAGGAGGTATGCTCTCCCCGCATCCTCTTCTTTTCTGATCATCGCATTCAAGTGGATCTTATACCACTTGAGATGCAAGGATTTGATATAATTCTTGGGATGGATACCTTGGAAAGGTATAGGGTTGTCTTGGATTGTGAATCCAAGAAGGCTGTGTTTGCTGATGAAAGCGACACATGGATCTTTCAAGGAGAGAGAAAGATTCTACCCACCTGTCTTGTGTCAGCTATGGTTGCTGAGAAGCTGATGAGGCAAGGATGTTATGCATTTTTGGCCCATGTGGTAGATACTACCATGGAAAGTCCTAACCCTGTTGAAGTTCCTGTAGTCAGGAAATTTGAAGACGTATTTCCTGAAGAACTTCCAGGTGTACCACCGCCTCAGGAAATTGATTTTGAAATCAATTTGATCCCAGATACACAACCTATAGCACAAACACCGTATATGATGGCACCTGTTGAGATGGCAGAACTCAAGAAACAACTTCAAGAGTTTCTTGAGAAGGGTTTCATCCGACCGAGCACTTCACCCTGGGGTGCTCCGGTTCTTTTTGTTAAAAAGAAGGACGGATCAATGTGATTGTGCATTGATTACAGACAACTAAACAAAGTAACAATAAAGAATAAGTACCCTCTATCGAGGATTGATGATCTCTTTGACCAGTTGTGTGGTGCAACCGTCTTCTCGAAGATAGACTTGAGGTAAGGATATCATCAACTTCGTATTAAGGACAGTGACATACCCAAGTCTACCTTTAGGACAAGGTATGGTCACTATGAGTTCACAGTTATGTCGTTCGGACTAACTAATGCACTAGCTGCATTTATGGAACTCATGAATAGAATCTTCTGACCCTTCCTCGATCAGTGTGTTGTTGTCTTCATAGATGACATTATGATCTATGGTAGAGATGCTCAGCAACATGAACATCATCTTCGTCAGGCTCTAACATTGCTAAGAGAACATAAGCTATATGCTAAGTTTAGCAAGTGTGAGTTCTGGTTACCGGAAGTATCTTTCCTTGGACACGTGGTATCTGCCTCAAGTATTCATGTTGATCCTAAAAAGGTAGAATCCATCCTACAATGGGAACAGCCGAAGACACCGTCGGAGATCCGTAGTTTCTTAGGGTTAGCTGGCTATTACCGAAGGTTCATTAAGAACTTCAGTTCCATAGCCTTACCCTTGACTAAGTTGACCCGGAAAGATGTTCCTTTTGTTTGGAGTGACAAGTGTCACCAATCTTTCCATCTGTTAAATGAGAGGTTGACAAGTGCACCTGTACTTGTGTTACCTGAGCAAGGTAAACGATATGTGGTTTTCTGTGATGCCTCCAAGAAGGGACTCGGATGTGTGTTGATGCATGATAAGCAAGTGATTTCTTTTGCTTCTCGACAGCTTAAGAAACATGAGGAGAATTATCTGACACACGACCTAGAGTTAGCTGTCGTGGTTCATGCCTTGAAAATCTGGAGACATTATCTCTACGGAGAGACATTCCAGATTTTCACTGATCACAAGAACCTTAAGTACATCTTCTCTTAGCACGAGCTTAACATGAGGCAACGTCGCTGGATGGAATTAATCAAGGACTATGACTGTACGATTGATTACCATACATGGAAGGCCAATGTGGTTGCAGATGCTTTGAGTAGGAAATCAACAACACCATCCTCTGATAGGGCACAACTAAACTCCTTAGCATGCTCTGGGAGAGATATGCTTATCTCCTTAAGGCAAGACAATGTACAGTTGAAGGTGTCATTGTTGGCCGGGTTTTTGACTGAGATGCATATAAAACCTACCCTAAGAGAGCAGATTAAAGAGGCACAACAAATTGATGTTGCAGTTCAGTAGATCAGATCAGAGTATGGTGATGAGAAACGAGATGGTTTCCATGACTCATATGATCAAGTAGCATGTTATCATGGAAGGATGATAGTACCAGATGGGGATAACTTGAGAAAGTTAGTCCTAGAAGAAGCTCATTCTTCGATGTATGCTATGCATCCAGGAAGCACCAAGATGTATCGAAACTTGAAAGATATGTATTGGTGGCTTGGGATGAAGAAAGACGTTGCTAAGTTTGTGATGCAGTGTCCGGTGTGTCAGCAAGTTAAAGCTGAACACCAGAAACCTGTAGGAACAATGCAACCTTTACCCATACCACAGTGGAAGTGGGATCATGTAACTATGGACTTTGTTGTTGGCCTACCCAGGACAAGCAAAAGGCATGATTCCGTTTGGGTAATAGTTGATAGGTTGACAAAGACATTGCATTTCTTACCTATCAAAACAACCTATTTTGCTGAGAGACTAGCACAGTTGTATGTTCAAGAGATAGTGTGACTGCACGGAGTTCCAGTCACTATAGTTTCAGACAGAGGTCCCCAGTTTACGAGTCGTTTTTGGGAACGACTGCACAAAGCTTTAGGCACCCAGTTAAGGTTTAGTACAACCTTTCATTCTCAGACTGATGGATAGTCGGAAAGGCCTATACAGACCTTGGAAGACTTGCTAAGAGCATGTGTTCTCCAATTTACAGGGAGTTGGGATCTGCACCTAAGCTTGATAGAGTTTGCCTACAACAATAGCTATCAACATAGCATTGATATGGCACCTTATGAAGCTTTGTATGGTAGACGTTGTAGATCACCCTTATGTTGGTATGAAACCGATGAATATCAACTGCTAGGTCCTGACCTTATGCAGCAGACCACAAAGAAGATTAAAGTGATACAATAACAGATTAAGACTGCACAAGATAGGCAGAAATCTTATGCTGATAGACGTCGTAGACCCTTAGAATTCCAGGTTGGAGACAGAGTGTACCTCAAGGTCTCGCCTTGGAAGGGAGTTCTGAGATTTGGAAGGAAAGGAAAATTAGCTCCTAGGTTTATGGGGCCTTATCCAATCATTGAATGGGTTGGAAAGGTAGCCTATAGTCTAAAGTTGCCACCAGAGTTACAGAGGTTACACCCTGTGTTTCACATTTCTATGTTGAGGAAATGTCACCCTAATACTGATTCAGTTCTACAACCTATGGAGGTAGAATTGAATGATGATATAACTTATGAGGAAGGACCAATATCAATCCTTGATAACAGAATTAAAAAGCTGAAAAAGAAAGATATAAGTCTTGTGAAAGTCCTCTGGAATCATCGTGGTGTTGAAGAAGACACATGGGAACTAGAGGAAGAGATGAGAAGGAAATACCCTACTCTTTTATCTTAATATGTTTTGTTGATTTCGGGGACGAAATCCTTATAAGGGGTGGATAATTTGTAACATCGCTGACCTGGGTTATGAACAAACCCTAGGTGTTTTGCCTAATTATGTAATTAGATACTTGTGATTATCTTTTGGCATGTAATTAAAACTCCCGAGGAACATATGTTTCAATTTCTGTCCTTTTTGAACAATGTTGTAATATTGTTTTGTAATACATGGACCTATGTGCAAATTACCCAATTAGAAGGGTTAACTTGAAAATTTCACATGTTTATATGTTCCTTTGGTGTTGAGACATCATAAGATTAAATATGATGAAGTATGATGGATTCTCCAAGCTTGGGCATCAAGATGCAGCTTGTGGAGCAATCCTTGTACTCTAAGCCCTAGTTTTGGTGTAAAGTGCAATTTGCCCAAAACATGGGGTGCAACATGTAATATACACCTTCTAGAGTATCTTTTATAACTCTTGGAATTATTTAGAGTAAAAATGATGAAGAGGGTGCTTCAATTGAATAATCAAATAAGAATGATAACCTTTGTAATTAAATAATTAAGTTGTAAGCAAAATGGCCCTTTTATGTGTACAACTTAGTAGGATGTTTGGTTTACTTTCCTATAGACCTTGGTTTAAGAAGAAGTTTTGCTTAAGAAGAGAAGGAGGGACGTGTCCATAAAGAATAAGTGAAGGACCTATTTGAGAAAAGGAGAAATAAGTTGTCTTTTCTTGGAAATACCCCCAAAATATATATACACCCTTCCTTTGTAAACAAAGGATCGTTTCCTCTTTCTTTTCACTTATCCCCTTGCTTAAACCGACTAAGGACGGAGCTCTAGAGCAGAGGAGGACGACCAACCAGTTCTAGGTAAGGATTGATCATCATCTTGCTTGAATTCATGGAGGAAATCATGTTGCAAGGTTGGTTCTATGGTCTTTCTTACTTAGTTCTTCTTTCTAGCCATTCCTTCCAACCAATTCTTGGAGAAACAACCTTGGATGACCTGTGGAGCTCAAGACGCCATTAGAGCTTGGAAGCTTGGAGCTCTAGGGGCGACTTTAAGGCGGGTTTTATAACTCTAAACCCTTAAACTTTGCTATGCACCTTTCTTTCTTGTAAAAGTACTTGTTCTTCTTTTCCCCATCCTTCTTTGCATTCTTGCAAGCAAAACCGTAAAGAACATGCCTTAATCTTGAGGTATAAGAAAATGGGCGTTAATTCCAATGTTAATCCTTATCTTACTTTACCAAACGATCTTGCACCTTTGCTCTAAACGGTTTGCAAAACCGTTTGAAACCAAACGGTTTGCAAAACCATTTGAAACCAAACGGTTTCAAAACCGTTTGGATTCATGCGATTTGCAAGACCGTTTAGAATCAAACGGTCTCCAAGACCATTTGGGAGGTTTGACCAAGCGTTGACCATTTGGGGGTCTGCTGGATATATTATGAATTAATCACCTACAAAGAATCATCATCTAATTCTAAGCAAATCTCTAGTTGAAGGCACTTTAATCACCTAAACCCTAATCGGGTTCAATTACTGATTTTATGGACCAATAATGTTGAAGTTTGGGTTGAGTGGCCCAAACGGTTTCAAAACTGTTTGGGGATCACCCAAACGGTATCAAGACCGTTTGGTGATCACCCAAGACCGTTTGGAGGTCTAGGGTTAAGGTAATTTGATCAATTGAGGGTCCAATTACAATAGGTTGTTGAAATAATCAAAAGTGCTGAATTGATGACCTAATTAGGGTTCAACCCTTAACAAATTGACTTAGTTTTTGATGAGACTTTGGGAAAACGGTCTCAAGACCGTTTGGAGGATGTCCAAATGATCCCAAGACCGTTTGGGGTCAGGTCATGGCCCAATTGGGTGATAGTTGATGGGTTCAACTTCATTTAGACTCATGTTGATGGTTGATCGATTACAAACCCTAATTCAATTGGTCCCAACCCTAATTGATGACCAATTGAGGGTCAATTGAGTGTTAAATTGGTTAAGGATAAACCTAATTGGCTCAATTGATAAATGGTTAGCCTTGGCATGACCAATTGAGGGGTTCAACATTGGAAACCCTAATCATTTGCAAGTCTTGATGCACTTTTTAGGTCCATGCGATTTTGAGACATTTGGACCAAACAGTCTCAAGACCGTTTGAGTCCAAATGGTCTCAACCGTTTGGGGCCAAATGGTCTCAAAACCGTTTGGGCCCAAATGGTCTTTAAGGTCATGCGGTTTCAAGGTTAATTTGCTCAAACGGTTTCAAAGTCAACCTTGACTAAACGATCAACATGATCAAATGGTTTCAAGATCGTTTAAGGGCAAACAGTCTTGAGTGTGATCTTGTTCATGCGGTCTTGAAGGTCAAAGGTACCAAACAGTCAACCCTTCCATGCGGTTTCAAAACCATTTGGAGGTTGAAGTGTGGAACCGTTTGGGGACTTTGAGGGTTAAGAATGCCTAATGCTTTGAAGGCTTAGATGGTTCAATGGTTGATTAACTCAAACCCTAATGATACCTAAAGACAATAAGGGAAAAAGTAATGAGTTGATTGATGTAGGTTGTGATCAATGGTGAACATTACCAAGGTACCCTTGAAGGGTTCAAGTAGACAACACCCCTTGATCAAGCGAACTCTAATGACCATCATGGTGATGACTTGACTTATGTTAATCAAAGTTGACTTGACCTAACCTAATATAGAGTGATGTAATCATCATCTATTAGTGAGAAGAGAACAAAGGCTCCTAATATGAATGAGAATCAAGTAAAATACCTTCAATATGTATAAATGCACATGATTTGGGTATGATCCTTCATAGTGAGATCATAGAAACCCTAATCATGATAATTGATGAATCTTAACCTAATTTGAAGGCATCAATGATAGTAATCTTCATACTTGATGATGCTATGAGCTCAATCCACTATGAAGTGAATAGTAAACCCTAATTCTAGGGTAATAACATGTAATGTGAATAGTAAAACCCTAATTGAGGGTGATATGATGAAATGTACAATAAACACTAATTCCAGGTCATGCTTTTAAGCATGAATCTTTATGATTGAAGTATGAAATGAGGAATCATTATTCTTAATCATAACGAAAGGGGTTGAATAACCCTAATTGATATTAATAAGAGAACCTAGCCTTAGTGAAGGCATGAAGGTACAACCCTTGATTTGAAAAGTTATTCTGCTTTATAAATTGCTGATCTGGAAATGAATTGTTTATTATTATCAATTGAATTGACCATGCAGGTTCTTATAAGGGAATGATCATAGCCAGGTAAGGGTTATGATATCATATTCACTGAAAGCATGCTATAGGCTTTATGAATAGTGATATATGCTATGTTGCCTATGTTTAAATGGCAACATATGAGATCGATAAGCTGTAAGAGCCATGAACAACATCAAGGTCATACTGATTAGATGACTTATGATGATTTAAGGGTTTGAACACCCCTATTCTTGAATCATAGTAATGAAATGATTAAGAATTGATTTCCATATGATAACTGATGTGAGATAAACTTGATACATTTAGTATTCTTCTTTTATAGAAGTGTTTTAATAGTTAAATGCTTGGAAACATGCTTGATGTTAAAAGAATATTGAAATGTACCTAATTAATCAAGTATAATTATACCATGCAGATCCCTGACCATAGATCCATCATTGTCAGAAGCCAAATGATGGTGAAATAGGTTTTCCTAAGGAAACTCATGGATCACATACTTTTGAGTATGTGGGGGATTATGGATGCGAATGTCCTTACGTCCTAGTGTAGGAATTGATGTAGATGTATCTTAAATCCATCAACCCTTCACTATATGTTTATGCCGGGGTGATGTATCACAAATCTCCCGAGGGAATCCTTAATACCACATCGATGAGAGATAAACAAGAGATCTTTCGATGACGAAGAGAGTACAGAACGCCACTGTGACTCTAATAGCAAAGTTGCCAGAATACCCTGGAAAGCTATCATAGCAGAGACACGAGATGTCCTGCATGTTGATCCTCATACTAACTGAGGAAGATGAGGTCATAAGAATCCAGCTCTTTTGATGACCTATGTATGATACCGATGTGACTTAGTAGTGATCGGTTGGAGTATGAGTGGTATACCTCATCTCCGCAGGGCATAATAATGTTTGTAAAACATAATCAGCAGTGTAGTATAACTACTTAGGTTGAACTACGAGAAACAATGATTGATGTTACATTGTTTATAATTGTTATAAATCAAGTAACCAGTATGCATGTCTACATAATCCTTATTGAAATGACTGCTTAAGTAAATGATGCTTTACTTAATCCTAAGCTTGCTGTTGAATGATTTAAGTTATTTTGCTTATGTTATTCCTTTATTTGTTATAATAAAGCTTCTGGAGGAGAGTTATAACTCTCACTAGGACAATTATTTAAAATTGTCTCACTTCCGTAGATTTCAACTTTTTAGGTGGTCGCCGAGGACGAAGGAACCCATCAGAGGGTGAGCAGTATCAGTAGTAGCAGCAACACCAGGGGCAGCAGTGAATCTCAAGTGGAGATACTGACTGTCGAGTCCTGTAGTTAGTATGTCTTATGTCATCTCTGTACTCTCAGGTCCTAGGAGTCAGTAGGTCTGAGGATTTTGGCTTTTAGCCTCGAGATTTTGTTGTATCTTGCCTTGTACAGATAACAGGGCAATGGATGTATCTAATCATCCGAGAGGTGATTTCACAAGATATGTGATGTCAAAACATGTTGTAAACAACTTATCTTGTTTCTTATAAAAAGAGTTTTATGTTTTAAAGATCTCTTTCCAAAAAGTTTTAATTTTTAGTGATTTTTCATATTCCGCTGCTAATAAACCGCTTCCACATTCGTTTATCCCATTTTGGCAATCGAGACGTCTCACTTATTTTATGATGCCTCTTCTTATCAATGGTCCAAAATCTCTAGGAAAAAACATAGATGTATATTTAGAACCATTGATAGATGAGCTGAAGTTATTATGGACAGAAGGTGTTAACACATATGATGTTGAGAGGAATGAAATGTTCAAAATGAGAGCAACCTTGCTAGGTACTATTAGTGACTTTCCTGCATATGGTATGTTGTCTGGTCACAAAATAGGAGGGAAATTTGCTTGTCCTAATTGTCATATTCACACTGGATCAATCTATCTACCCTTTAGTCATAAAGTTGTGTATATGAAACATCATAGATTTCTCCCTATGGATCATCCTTGGCATTGTGATGCTCATCGTTTTGATGGGACATATGAGAATGATCCTACTCCAAAATCACTTTCAGGTGAAGAGATTCTTGAAATATGGAAAGCTTTTGATAATATTGTCTATGGTGAAAACCTCTAGAGGGGGGGTGAATAGAGTTTTATGATAATTTTAAATTAATTTAAACTCAAGCAACCACAGAGAAAGATTGGACAAGGAGACACAAGGGTTTAGAGTGGTTCCTAGCCTTAGCAAATACTAAGGTAGTCAGTCCACTACCCGGTTGCTTACCCAACCGGGATTTGAAAAGAAATTATTTTATTACCTCGCAAGGAATTTACATAAAATACATTTCTTTTCCCTAAACCCTTCAAGCAGCCTTCACCTAGAAGTAATCGCCCAACTTGAAGCAGCCTTCCCTTGAAGTAGATGCACCAACACCCGTTGCACCAGCCTTCTGAAGTAGCTTCCCGTGCGATATCCTTCTTGAAGTAGCTTGAAGTCCCCTTCTCCACCTGAGAAGTCCACCCTCTCCAATCCGCAGCCTCCAACCTTAGGAGTAGCAAGGAGAGTACAAGGAATAAATAGGAACAAGAAAGAAAAACAGAAATTACAACTTATCCTTTAAGCCCAAGGCTTGATGTGCCTAGATCAAGCGTAAGATCTCCTAGCCAAGTATGTGAACTTGTGATTGCTGTAGGTAGGAGAATCTAGCCTATAGGACACGAGATTGAGCTAAGGAGAATGTAGGCCAATGATCACAGTGCTCAACTTTTGCTTACAAAAGATTGCTCAAGTATGCTCAAGTGTATTCTCAATTGTAACAAGTTAATTCTATTGTACTATTTATAGGAATGGCCTAAGTATGCTTAAGGACATTCTAGACAACTTCTAGGGGGTTCCTAGTGCTTAACTAGCCGTTAGGAATAAGTTAGGCGCATTAGCAACGGCTAGTTAATTAATTCTGCAGTTGCTGTCAGAGACCATCTCGGTCGAGGACTTGTCGACCGAGATGCCCGGTCGGTCGAGGATTTTTCGACCGACAGGCTCTCTGGATTAACGTTTATTTGCAACTGTCAACTGCTGTGTCTAATGGCTACTTTTGGTCAATCTCGGTCGAGAAGTTTGTCGACCGAGAGTGTCTCGGTCGAGGAGTGTGGTCGACCGAGATTGACTCTGTTTTCAATCTTTCAATTAAGATACTAAGTGAGTGCATGAGTGTGCATTATGTGATCCTATTAGAAGGAGATGTCCTAACTAAGTGTAGTGTTTAGTTAGGGAGATCTAACGCTTGATTTACATGAAGTCTAAGTACTTGTACATTATATATTTGTACAAGTTTACATATGATTACATTGCATGATATTTATAAACATTCAAGCGTAAGGATTCCCTAGAACTTTGTCATCACCTTGTTCCTGCACACTTAAGTAGCTCGTTAGATTAATAAGAATGAAATGTTTGTCATCATAGAAACAAAGGGATTTATCATAATATCCAATTTATCCAACAATCTCCCCCTTTTTGAAGATGACAAACATTTCCTAAATATGAAATAAGGAAATATAAAATATATGAGTTTCATACCTGAAAATTTACCTTTTGTAGCCATTTATGTTTTTCAAGTAAGTGCTGGCCAAGATGTGATGAAACTCTTTTATATATATTTTTATATTCTTTCTCCCCCTTTGTCATTTCAAAAATATCCAAGTTGAATATTTTATTTTTCTTCTCCCCCTTAATATGATGCTCCCCCTTAATTAGATATCCTATTAGGAACATTGATTTTTATCTAACTTATCCACAATTTGTTTCTCAATCATTCGCAAAGGATGTTAAGCCTTGAAATGAAAAGAGATACCTTTAAGCATATGATGAAATGTATATGGATTTCTCATATATCAAAGGATGTTAAGCCCTAGATTAAATGAGAATCCTCTAAGCTTAGAGTACCTAAAAATGTCTCCATCCAAATGCAAGGGATGTTAAGCCCCATTTTGGGTAGAGAGTTCCTTCAAGTACAAGATACCAATTTCAATAAATTCATAACTTTCTTGAAAATATTCAGTTACACATAGAGATTACAAAGTTTTTGTAAGCTTCTTTTAAACAATGATCAAAGTTTTAATGATTTCCCCCTTTTTCTTATGCTTTGCTCCCCCTTCGATAGATATCTCAAATGAAAGTTTGAATACTGAGCAAATATATAAAATGTCCAAGATTTTAACAAAGATGTATGCAATTATGTCAATCTGGAAAAACAGAAACCCAGTCGGTCGACAATTGCTCGACCGACAATGTTCTCGGTCGACTAGTTGCTCGACCGAGAATGTTTCTGGAGAACTATTTTGTTATTTGAAAATTTAATTTTAATTTGTAATAGTTGCCTGTTTTAATTATTATTATTCCCTTTATGCTCTACAATAATGAACTGATAACCCATATTTTGAAGATGTCATCATAAGCCAAACAAATAACCATGTGAATCAAAAAAATGGCAAATTTCATTCAATATCATGAAGAAGATTACAATCATATAGAATTTGACTAATCATTTGTATTACAACTATTACAACTCCAACACTTCACAGGAAAGATTTAAGAATTACATCGATGTCCGGATCTTTCCCAAGAAATGGCTCGGCTCCATAGTATTGGACCAGAGTTTTCCAATCCAAAGCACCAGTTGTAGTCAACGCATATGCTTCCAGGAAAGTGGGAACTCGGTCAAAACGGAAGTGAGCAGCTATGTCTTGCAATTGTATGGAAGAAAATTGAGTATGTGCAAGATCCATTGATGGTGAAGGTGGAGGTTGGTAGTAGTTGTATGAGGGGTTAAATGGGTTGAGCATGCCAGGGTTTAAAGAATGCGGATATTCATCGGTTTGGCCAGGAGAAAGGTTTTGCATTCTTTGATTTAAGTATGTCATGGCATGGTGATTGTAGTTTAATTGTCTACTAAGATGATATTGGGAGCCAGCAATATAAGTAAGGGTATTTTGGATGGGATCAATGGAAAGGTTAGTAGGAGGAGGGGGTGGTATATCCTGATGTGATGACTCTCCTTCTACTCTTGCCCTTTTATGGCCAAAGTCAATTCCCATCTTCTCTACGGTGTTCTTACTTATCTTTGGTGGTCTACGCTCCCATATGTATCCCATATCTTCAATGTTTGACTTAAGAAAATGTTGAGTAATCTGGCATACAAAATCGGCATATGGTGGATTGCCAGAAAACTCAAGCATATTTTTAAGTATTATGCGAATGAAGTTGATGGGAATTTCTTTTATGATAGCATAAATTAGACACATACGGAAGATAGGAACCTCGGATTTATTGGCTCGTGGATGTATGTTGGTGGAAACAATGAGGTTTACTATTCTACATGCCAGTTTTAGGTTTATTGCATAATAGGTTCCCCTATCTTCATGACAAGTGGTATTGGCTTGAAATATGGCTCTTTTTATATCACTAAGACTAGTGGTGTGGTCATCATGGGAAAATAAATTTATTGGATTGCCGGTGGAAAGGTCAAGGAAATCTTGATATTCATCTATATCAATTTCAAGCATGTCAAGAATATCCCCTTCGGAAAATTTAAAACTATGCCCATTGACCATGGTGTAGAAGAATGTGGTGTCATTTTCGGTGTGGGATAGAAGATTGGCATAGAATTCGTTGACTACCTTAATAGAATAGGAAGGAAAGGATGGATTGATGAAGTCCTTCAGCTTTTGTACTCCAAAGAGATGCTCCAGGTCGACTATGTTGATGAAGTCCATCACTTCGACCGGACGTCGGGGAAGAGGAGCTTTAGAGGAAAGCCGAAAGTATCTATCTCCAGCATCTCCGTCGACGAAGGCGATGTCATTGATGATCGTCAGTGGCGGAGTGGCTTCCCGATCTTCTCTTCTTTTTCTTCGAGCAACTTTCTTCTTCCCACGGACAGTTGATGATGAGGCCATTGTGTTTCTTGAGAGTCGAGAAGAAGCAAGGAAGATTTGAGGGTAAGAGTGCTGAAGGATTGCACGAAATTGCACTAGAGATGGACTATGGAAGCAAGGAAATACAAGTGTGAGTAAGTGGCTCGTTTTTGCACTTATTTATAGAATTCCAGCGACCCGGTCGGTCGACGACTCGTCGACCGAGCGTCCGCAACGGTCGAGTTGCAGACGCGCCACTTGGTCCTCCAACGGTAAAGAAAACGGTCATAACGGTCGGGCCGTAACGGTCATATCCAACGGCTATTTCTCGGTCGAGCGCTTGTCGACCGACGTTGTCTCGGTCGAGCACTCGTCGACCGATAGTTCGTCCGATACTGAGTCTGTTTAGAATTTGTCGGTCGAGTGAGATGGGCTGACCGAGTGATTCTCGGTCGACGAAGTCGTCGACCGACAGACTTACTGAGTTCAAAATTTTTGACTGAATTTTAATGCAAATCATAGAACGTTTTTGTAGAGCATATGTATATGTATATTCCAAGGGAGTAATAATATTTAAGGCTTCTAATTACCACAAATGATTTGACGTTTTGATTTAAAAATATGCTAAGATTAAGTTCAATAAAATAATGTTCAAATAAACAATTTTTATCAAAGTTTATTTTAGGTCGCCCTTGATTACGACCATAGCGCCCCTTGGTCAAATTTTATTTTAACCAAGAGGCATATTCTGCAGGTTTCCAGTATGAATCATTCATATGCGAAGTATGAGTTCTGCAGATAGCTTGCAAATATCAATTTGAGACTCATTAAAGTGTACTAATGAGAGCTTAATAAGGACATCAAATATGATGAAGCATATTCAAGAATAATATCCATTCATGAATTTAAGATTACTTTGGATAGACTAAAATAAGTGATGCTTAATATAAAAGCACACAAATTTTTTTTTTTTTGAAACATTTTATTCATTGCAAGTATTTCTGAAAAATAAATGTGCAATAAAAGAATGATTAAATAGAAATGTAAGCATGATCAGTTAAGAATAATTTTCACATACAATGTAAAGATTTACAGCAGTCTGAGAACAGTGATATGCTCGGTCGACAATTTCTCGACCGAGGATTATTCGGTCGACAACTTCTCGACCGATAAAGTTTCTGGAAACTGTTTCAGAAATATATTTCAAGTGTAATATAGGCTGTATCTTAATCAAAGATCAGTTTGAGATAAACATATGTGTATCAAGGTGCTATTAAATCTTTTAATTTTTTGATTTTGTTATCCCTAAATGTTAAGTTGAGATAGACATAAGGATATACAAATTAAGGTCTTTGGTCATATCTCAACTTAGTCGAACCTATTTAATTTGGGGTTTTTGGAACCCATACCATCTCGACATGCTTTTTCTTGTATGGGCATGAAAAAGAATAATGTCCAAGGCGTGAGCAATAATGACAACAAATTGAATCAACCTCAAGCCTTTTTCTATGGTTTTGATCTAGGTTATTCTTGGGTATATACATTTTTGTGCCTCTAGGTATATAAGCAGATTGACTCGCTTGTGTTCTTCTAGGTTGTTGATGGGATTTCTCATTAGGCTTATAACCTAGTCCTCTTCTCCCTATTTGATGATAGGAATTTTCTAATATTCTATCAAGGATTCCATTGTTGCTTAACTTACTAACTTCTTGTTGCAACTTAACGATCTCATCCATTCTTTTCTTGATATCTAATTTTGCTTGGTCTAGATTGGATGATAACATATTTCTTTCTTTCACTATATTGTCATAATCTACATGGGTGCACAATATAGGTTGTTTTTGAAAATCATTTAATTTTGTAAGCAATTCAGCTTTTTCTTGACATAGAAGATCATAGTTTGTTTCTAGGGTAAAGATCTTTACTTCACTGTTACTTAGAGATGATTTCAAGGTACGATTATCAGACATAATGCTGTCTTTTTCAAAACCAAGAGTATTCAATTTAGCATATAAATCGTCATTTTCGGATGTAAGAGCAAGAAGTCTAGCATTTAGATCGTCATTTTCTTTACTGGATTTCTTTAACTTCTTTTTGCATTCAACATATTTATTATGTGTTTCTTCAATAATAGCAACTAACTCCTCCTTGGGTAAATCAAGCAAGCTTACCTCTTCTTCTTCTTCCTCACTTATTGTAGCAACGAAACACTCTTTATGTGCATCTCCTTTCTTTGACCTCCATGGACATTTAGACGTAGAGTGCTTTGTTCCTAAGCACCAATTGCAACTTGTCGAACTTTGGTCCATGTTCCTTTTCTTGTGGTTGTAATCACCTCCTCCCTTTATCTCTTCAAGACCTTGTTAGGGCTCCTTGAAGCCTGCTCTGATACCAAATGAAAACCTCTAGAGGGGGGGTGAATAGAGTTTTATGATAATTTTAAATTAATTTAAACTCAAGCAACCACAGAAAAAGATTGGACAAGGAGACACAAGGGTTTAGAGTGGTTCCTAGCCTTAGCAAATACTAAGGTAGTCAGTCCACTACCCGGTTGCTTACCCAACCAGGATTTGAAAAGAAATTATTTTATTACCTCGCAAGGAATTTACATAAAATACATTTCTTTTCCCTAAACCCTTCAAGCAGCCTTCACCTAGAAGTAATCGCCCAACTTGAAGCAGCCTTCCCTTGAAGTAGATGCACCAACACCCGTTGCACCAGCCTTCTGAAGTAGCTTCCCGTGCGATATCCTTCTTGAAGTAGCTTGAAGTCCCCTTCTCCACCTGAGAAGTCCACCCTCTCCAATCCGCAGCCTCCAACCTTAGGAGTAGCAAGGAGAGTACAAGGAATAAATAGGAACAAGAAAGAAAAATAGAAATTACAACTTATCCTTTAAGCCCAAGGCTTGATGTGCCTAGATCAAGCGTAAGATCTCCTAGCCAAGTATGTGAACTTGTGATTGCTGTAGGTAGGAGAATCTAGCCTATAGGACACGAGATTGAGCTAAGTAGAATGTAGGCCAATGATCACAGTGCTCAACTTTTGCTTACAAAAGATTGCTCAAGTATGCTCAAGTGTATTCTCAATTGTAACAAGTTAATTCTATTGTCCTATGGCTTGTCCTATTTATAGGAATGGCCTAAGTATGCTTAAGGACATTCTAGACAACTTCTAGGGGGTTCCTAGTGCTTAACTAGCCGTTAGGAATAAGTTAGGCGCATTAGCAACGGCTAGTTAATTAATTCTGCAGTTGCTGTCAGAGACCATCTCGGTCGAGGACTTGTCGACCGAGATGCCCGGTCGGTCGAGGATTTTTCGACCGACAGGCTCTCTGGATTAACGTTTATTTGCAACTGTCAACTGCTGTGTCTAACGGCTACTTTTGGTCAATCTCGGTCGAGAAGTTTGTCGACCGAGAGTGTCTCGGTCGAGGAGTGTGGTCGACCGAGATTGACTCTGTTTTCAATCTTTCAATTAAGATACTAAGTGAGTGCATGAGTGTGCATTATGTGATCCTATTAGAAGGAGATGTCCTAACTAAGTGTAGTGTTTAGTTAGGGAGATCTAACGCTTGATTTACATGAAGTCTAAGTACTTGTACATTATATATTTGTACAAGTTTACATATGATTACATTGCATGATATTTATAAACATTCAAGCGTAAGGATTCCCTAGAACTTTGTCATCACCTTGTTCCTGCACACTTAAGTAGCTCGTTAGATTAATAAGAATGAAATGTTTGTCATCATCGAAACAAAGGGATTTATCATAATATCCAATTTATCCAACATATGGTAAAGGGATATTTGGTGAGACAAATAACAATAATGGATTACCTATAGGGTGGAATATACTAAGTATATTTTTTGAGCTTCCATATTGGAAAACATTGCTAGTTCATCACAATCTTGATGTAATGCATATTGAGAAAAATGTAAGTAAAAATATCTTGAGTTGGTTGCTATTTAAAGATGGCAAAAGCAAAGATAACATCAAAGATCGATCGGATCTAAAATATAAATTCAAGATGAGAAAGTCTCTTTGGCCTAAGAAAAATAGATCAAATGGAAATGATATTGTAACATCCCAGGATTTGAGGCCTTGGATAACATGATCATATTCTCCCTCCAGCATTGTATAGTATGACAAATGAAGAGAAGGAAGTATTTCTTTCAGTTCTAAAATATCTTAAACTACCATATGGATTTTCAACAAATCTGTCTAAACTAGTTGATGTTGAAAAGAAAAGAATAAATGGCATGAAAAGTCATGACCATCATGTTTTGATGCAACATTTGCTTCCATTAGCGTTAAGGAAATCTATAGTAAAGCCGACAAGAAAAGTGTTGTATGAATTGTCTATGTATTTTAAAAAACAATGTGCTAAATCTATTGATATTCCAACACTAGAAAGACTTGAAAAATCAATCCTTGTAACTCTATGCAAGCTTGAAAGACTCTTTCCTCCAGAATTCTTTGACATAACGTTTCACTTGACAACACATCTTTCAACCCAAACTAAAATTGTTGGGCCTGTTCAGCATACATGGATGTACCCAATTGAAAGATATTTATTCAATTTGAAAAAACATGTTAGGAATAAAAGTAGAACAGAAGATTCCATTATTGAAGGTTATTTGAGAGATGAAGTTGCTACCTTTTGTGCTCATTATCTAAATGATTCCGAATCAAAATTAGATAGGCAAACAACATATGAAGATGGCCCCATTGGAACTGGAAGTGTTGTTTGCCTTTCTGTTGACGAAGCCTACCAAGCTCATCGGTTCATCCTATACAATGATGACCTTATTGGACCTTATTTGAAGTAAGTTGCAATTTTATAAGATTGATAATAATTTCGTAGTTAAACACTTATAAATTCAAATGTTTAATATAGGTTGCATGAATAACACATGAGGGAAAATCATCCTCACTGGAGTTATGATGAAATCCAACTTGAGCAACATAAATGTTTTCTTAGCTGGTTTGTTGATTATGTAAGTGTATTCTAGCCATGTCAATACTTATGTATGAAAAATATTTTATGAAATAATGTTATTTTCATCTATAGGTAAGACAAACATCTAATCATTGTGATATACCTCATAAAGTTAAGTTCTTCTCACAAGGTCCTTCAATTAAAGCAATATCTTATCAAGGATACTACATAAATGGATATAAACTTGAACCAAAACATGTAGAGTTCAAGAGAGTTACACAAAATAGTGGAATATCAACAATTAGCCCAAATGATAATTTGTATTACGGGGTTCTTCAAAATATCTATCAGGTCCAGTTTCCAAATTTAGATCCATATTACCTCTTCAAATGTATATGGTTTGACATGGAATCTGAGGAAGGAATCAAGGTTGATGATTTTAGCTTAGTATTTGTGGATAAAAAAAGGTTGACTTTTGTAGACGAGCCTTTTATATTTCCAGAACAAGCATATCAAGTATTCTACTCACCAGATCCTGATGATGGTAATTGGAGTGTAGTGTGCCCATGGGTTTCTCGAGATACATATGATGTGCCTAATTGTTTTTTATCCAGCCAAAACTCTACATTAAGTGAAATTGATGACACCATTCAACCAATGTGTGATGATTCTACAATTGATACCATGTCAAATGAAGATGATGATTTATGGGTTAGGTTGGATATTGATCAATGTACACCATCACTTGAGTTAGATGATGGCATTTTAGAAGAAATGACTTCATCAAGAAAACGAAAACGTTCTTTGGTAACCATATCTATATGCATACCTTGTAAAATAATTTTTTAAAATATGTTTATCACACATCTCAATATTTTACAGAACCATGCCTCCTAAAAAGATGTCAATGGATAATGTCATGGAGAGAAGCATTCATTTGGATCCATCTTTAATGAAGCAATTGAACGGACTTCTAGGTATTCAATCATTTATTATTATTTATATTTTATTTTTGGAATGAAGATAAAAGATGACATTGACCTTTATGTAGATCGAGTGCCAACTAAGAAAATACCAGGTAATCATATGTTGTCTTTAGCTTGTGCACATTTTAGTATTGATCAAATATTCAATGCAATGCATCTTATTAGTATTGTTGAACTTATGTAAGGTTCTAAAATGCAAAATCAAGTCCATGTGGATGCTACACCATGTAAGGAGTATTGCTTTGATCAAAATCAGAAAGGTAATCATGTTTTAATTGTATGACATTCAAATAACATCTCCATGTTTGAAATAATTCCCATGATAACCCTCCAAGAAGGAACTACCCATGGGACTCATATTAGTACCAAAAAAGACCTTCATGCGATAATGGAAATAGAAGATCTATCTTCTAATGGAAGTAATATTCTTACAATTTGTTCATTCAATTAGATATGCAAACTCGAGTCCATGTAGACACTAAACACTAGAAGATACCATCTTTGATTAAGAAGTAAAAATGCATTCAAGAACTAATTTTTGTGCACTAAATTTTATTTGGCATGATAATATGATATTCATAATTTTATGAAAATACTCCATGATAATATATGGTAGGTGTTCAACATAGAAGCACAATGGTACATTTTCCTTCCAAAAAAGGTAACATCCTAAAAGGCTTTGCTTTTTTAATATATATTTCATATGAAAATGATTCATAAAGTTATGTAAAAGTGATTATCTATCTTTGAAAGGTTCAAAACTACAAACTCCTTCCAATTTGCAAACTATACCACAAGATGTTATACACATGGATACCAATGTGGAAGGTAAACATTGAACAAAAGTGTTGCTAGTAATATGTTGTTATTTGATGAAATATCAACAATAGTAAAATTCTGAAAATAGTTTTATTGATACTCCATGATAGGTGTTACACGTAGAAGTGAAATGACACATTTCCCTTCCAAGAGATGCATCCTTCAAACAGGGTCACAAATGAAAGATTTAGCTTTTAGAGATTGTTAAACTTAATTCAAGATATATGTTAAGCAAATGTAAATATATAGGACAATCCATGTGAAAATATTTCTCTATCTTTGTAAGGTTTGAAGGTGCACACTCCATCCCATTTGCAAGTCATGCCATGAGATGACACTCACATGGATGATAATGAGGAAGGTAGACTTTGAATAATATTGTGTATTAGTAATATGTTGTTTTTGGTTAAGATTGTATCTCTATAGTAGTAACATTGTGAATAATTTCAATGATACCCCATCATAGGTGTTTAGTTACCACATTTTCCTTCAAAGAGGTGCCACCTCAAAAAAGGGTCACAATTAAAAGAGTTGTCTTCTATAGGTGGTAAATTTTTGTGCAATATATTTTCATATGTAAATTTGTTGGAAAATTTATTTGAACAATAATAAGGAAGGTTGACTTTTAATAATATCATATTTTATGAATATGTTCTTTTTGGTTAATGTTACATCTTGGTAATAATATAATCATGAACATAATTTATTTGCAAACTTTGTAGGTTTTCTTTATAGAAGTGTCATGCCACATTTTTCTTCCAAGAGTTTACTCATCCAAAAGGGGTCACAACTGAACGAGTTATCTGGTACATGTGGCAAATCTTCTTTCGACATGTATTTTCATATGTGAATATGTTGGAGATTTTCTATGAAAATTTTCTTCTATATTTGAAAGGTTCAAAAGTACAAACTATGTCTCGTCTACAAGCTATTCCATGATATGACCCTCACATGGGTTATAATGAGGAAGGTGGGCTTTGAATAATATTGTGTTTAGTGATATGTTGTTTATGACAAAAATTCCATATTAATGATAATAATATTGTGAGATGGTTTCAATGATACTCCATTATAGGTCTTCTAGATAGAACTAGGATTGCACATTTTCCTTCAAAGATATGCCACCTCCAAAAAGAACCACAATTGAAAGAGTTATCTTGTAAAGGTAGAAAATCTTTTTTTGATATATGTTTTAAATACAAATAAATTGGTAAACTCCTTTGAATATCATTCTCTATCTTTGAAAGGCTCAAAAGTCCAACCTCTACCCCACTTGCAAACAATTCTATGAGAAGACACTCACTTGGATGATAATGAGGGAGGTATACTTTAAATTTATCATGTTTTATTAATATGTTGTTTTTGGCATTATATCTAGAAAATAACAACTTTGTGAAAATAAATCTATTGATATACCATGATAGGTGCTCTTAATAGAAGTGAAATGCCAAGTTTACCTTCCAGGAGAGGCAATCTTTAAGAAAAATCACAAGTGAAGGATTTGTCTTGTAGAGGAGGTAGCTATTCTTAGTTCAGTATGCATTTAAAACTATAAAGATATTTTAAAACATTTCATAAACATAACTTTCTTATATGTAAGGCTCAAAATTGCAAACTCCGTCCTATTTACAAACTATGCCACTAGATGATACCCACTTTGATGATAATGGAGAAGGTAGTCGTAGTGTATGTTTGTACTATGTTATTTTTTGATTGGCATGAAATTTACATAACCATAACTTAATGATAATTATTTCAATGATATATCATGGTAGGTGTTCAATATGTAAGCTAGATACCACAATATCACTCCAAAAGAGGAAACCTCCAAAAAAGATCACAAATGGAAGACTTGCCTTACAGAGGGGGTAGTTATTTTTTTTTTTCAAATGTAAATATATTAGAAAAGTTATAAGAAAATGCTTACTTATTTATGAATAGGTTCAGAGTTGCAAAATCCTAATCTGCAAACTATGGAACTAGATGAAAGTCACATTTATGACAATGAGGAAGGTATCTTTTAAGATTTTGTGTGTTGTTTTACTAAAGTACTAAACTATTTTTAAATGACATCATATATGCTAATAGTAATGATATACTAATTATAACACAATGAAAATAATATCTATTATAGGTGCACATGATATATTAGGAAATATGAGGCATTTTTTTTTTCAAAAGACCCAACGATCACGAGACAATGCAAGCAAGGAACTTATCTTCTTGTAGAGGTAATAATTTTTATTTCATATGTAGTTTGTAAGCTTTTTTTGAAAGTTGTACAGTGGATTTTTCCCTCTAAAAATAAACTTATTATTAGTGCAAGTTTCTAAATTGCAAAATCAATATCATATGGATTGTACATGACTAGACGATACACCTTATGATGTAAATGAGGAAGGTAAACTTGAAACAATGACATGTAATTAGCTATATATATTTGTAATTAGACATGACATATGGACATATATTTGTCAATTTTCATTTTAGATGCTCAAAGAAGCAAGGATGCACAATTTCTTTCTTGTAGAAGACACAACTTATGTGATAAGATACAAGTAAATGACACATCTTTTAGAGGTATTTCATCTTATTTCACCCTCTACATATAAACACAAACTATAATCTGTATGGAAGATAGTGGTTTAAAAAGTGGGTTCTATATATGCAAGGTTCAATGCAAAGTCAAGCCCACATGGAGGGTACACAACTTGATAACACCCTCCTTTATGATAATGATGAAGGTATGCATTTATTGTATTTCATTTGTATATTTATGTGTTTGGGTGTCTATGATTGTGTATATGTTTTGTGCCTATTGACATGACACTTGGATAATTATTATAGATGCTACATCTCCTTTTGAAAATGTGTTAGACTCATCACATACTCTCTCTATGTCCTCTTCTCCTCCTTCCATGACTTTTGCCTTACACTTGAAATGAGCAAGCATTTGAACTACAACTCTCGGAAATCTAAGGAAAAACTAATTGGTCCCCCATCCTTTTCACCCCAAAATCAGCGATGGTGCTTGCATGGATGGTCACTTGCCTCCTCGCCTCAACTATGTAACTGCAAGGTGGGAGACTATTGGAAGTCATTTGATTCTACCCATTCGAAGGCTCAGGACAGTGCCATATAGTGAATCTATGGTTGTAACAAACCAGAACTTAGATCCTACCCTATCCCCTAATTAGAAAGCTAGTTAGGTTTGTGACCAAACAAGGACTAAAAGTTAGAAAACCATTACATAATAATTTAATTATATGACAACATGTAAATGAAATCATACAATATATCACATATATTTTCTTTACAAACATAATGGCTAAACAGAAATAAACAATATGCTTTGGGTAACAAATGGTGAATTCATGTTCATAAATATGATCACTGTTCGGGAAATCAGTCTGCACGGCCGGATATACTCCCGCATATACCTATTCAGTCACCCTACCACACCGCATATTGCTAATCGATCCACTAAGCGGTCATGGGGCGCATATACTCTATCTTGGCTGATTACGCGGCCGATTAAACTCCACTTTTTGAAAAGCCCACAACTTATGAACATGCATTACATACATACATGCATGCATATAAACACACATTTCATTATATATTAAAATAAAGTCCGAGGGGCTTCTCTGCCTGAGACACTGAGGAAGCTTAGAAGAATTCTGAACAAGATTCAAGCTGATGTGGTGTGTTGCTTGGAGACTAGAATAAAAAGGGCTACTGCTGATCGCATTAACTCCTTGTTCCCTACACATTGGAGGAGTATATCCAACCTGGACCAGGTTGACGGAGGTAGAATAGTCATTGGGTGGAACCCCTTAAGATGGCAGCTTGATCTTATTAGTGCTGCAGACCAAATAATAACTGTAAGCTGCTTCAACCGTGGATGATTCTCATGCATTCTCTCTTAAGTTTATGGGGAAAATCTTGAATCGGATCGTGATAGACTTTGGCCGATCTTGGAGACCACTTCCCAAGACGAAATACCTTGGATGGTACTGGGTGATTTCAACAATACCAGACAAACTAAAGAGAAATATGGTGGCAAGAGGGTTCCAGACAAAATTCTTAACAAGTTTAACAACACACTGGACATAGCTGGGCTGCATCAAGTCAACATGGTTGGCGGACTTACAACCTGGTCCAACAAACAAGGCCATAGAAGACGTATCTCGAGCTTCCTGGATAGAGGCTTCGTCAACACTTGGCTTGATGTGATCCCCAATGTGTCCATTAGATTGGGGTCACATATCTTCAGCGACCATGCTTGGATGAAGGTATATATTGATAACTCACCCCCTCCCCCTCACCCTTTCAGGTTCCTCAATGTGTGGAGTGACTGGGATGTCTTCAACGACCTAGTGAAAGATTGCTGGGCTATTCATATTGATGGCAACCCTCTTTTTAGGGTCCTTAAAAAGCTACAATACTTGAAGAAAGTTCTCAAGAAGTGGTCCAAAGAGAAAGTTAATATCCCCAATCTCCTCCTGGAAGCAAAGAGAAAGTATGATGAGGTGGCTTTGATCCTGTGGCTCAACCCTCTTGATGAAAACTACATTGTTGAAGAAATGAAATGTGAAGATAGAATAAAAAAAATGGAAAAAGCTGAAGAAGTCTGCCTTTGGCAAAGAAGTAGACTAAAATGGATTGCCGATGGGGACTGTAACTCTAAAGTGTACCATGCAGCAATCAAGAAAAAGGAGATGAGGGATTCTATTTTTGAACTAATTAATGAGAAAGGTGAAATAGTTGACAAACGTGAGGATGTGGCTGCCACTGCTACTCAATATTTCACTAAATTATATAATAACGATCATGTATTATCGATTGATGATAGTAACTTACCTACTGAGAAAATTATAGCTGATATGAATGTTGACTTGTGCAAGGATGCTATAGTAGAGGAAGTGAGAAAGGCTCTGTTCTCCATACACTACTCCAAGGTTCCGGGGCCTGATGGATTTAATAGCCACTTCTTCGAGAAGGTGAGGACTATAATCAAACATGATATATGTGATGTTGTTAATTGGTTTCTTGGTGGAGGTTCGATGGTGAGAGCAGTGAGCCATGCTTTTATTAAGCTGATCCCCAAAAACAAGAACGCGAAAGAAATGACTGATTTCAGGCCTATAGCCTGCTGCTCTGTTCTCTACAAAATTATATCCAAATTACTTGCTAAAGACTGAAGGAGGTTCTACCTCATGTTATATCACCAAACCAAAATGCTTTCATTAAAGGAAGAAACCTGTCAGACTGCTCACTGTTGGCTTCTGAATTTCTCAATGAATTTAAAGTAAAGAAGACGACAAAGAAAGCCTATATGAAGATTGATATCAGTAAGGCTTATGACCATGTCTATTGGGACTATCTTTGGAAGGTGATGTATTCCGTTGGTTTTGAGTAGAAGTGGATACATATTATCAAACAATGTGTTGAAACATGCTCCTTTTCTATCCTCATCAATGGCTGTCCTGCTGGTATGTTTAGATCATCTAATGGCCTCCGGCAAGGTGATCCCCTATCTCCTCTGTTGTTCACCTTAGTGATGGAGGGATTGACAAAGCTGATAAATACTGCTGAAGAGAATGGGCTGCTTAAAGCTTACAAAGTCAAAGGTACCAAGGTGACGACACACATCATTTTTGCGGATGACGTGTTGCTCTTCTCAATAGGTAATATGAAAAGGCTCATGGAATATAAACATCTATTGACTAAGTTTGGTAGACTCACAGGTATGTATGTAAGCACTGTTAAATCGCAAGTCTTTCTATCTAAGTCTTGTGATAACAGAAGAGGAAGACTAAAAAAAGCTATAGGCATGCATGTGGGCAAACTTCCAACCAAGTACTTGGGGTTCCCTCTCATTGCTGGTATAATTACTTCCAAAGACTTTGGTGGCTGCCTTGATAAGTACAGAGATTGTATTGAAGGTTGGAGCACGTTACATATCTCTATGGCTGGTAGATTGGTCTTAATCCGGTCGGTACTCCAAGATCTGGTTCGGTTCTAGACCACAATGGGTGCTATACCCAATCCCATTCTGCTGGCGTTCAGATCTCTCATGGCTAGCTTTCCTTCGGCGGGTAAAAGCCATGCTGTGGCCTGGGATGGTATAGCAAAACCGTTTAAAGAAGGTGGATTGCATGTAGTGGATTCTATGGAACTGATGCGTAAGAGCATTGGTAAACGAGTTGATCGGTTTATAAACCCATCTATCAACTGCTGGAACACTTGGATGAAAGAACGCTACGAAACCAATCTGATCTGCGATTTGGGTAGAAGACCCTCTCGGATGTGGCGTTTGATGTGCACTCATATGGAGGAGAATCGACACCTATATAGTGCTGATCTGCATGGTGTTTGGTCTGTGAATGTAGCACCTCTGATCAACTCAGTTACAAGCACCTCGTTAGGGACTGGCTGGACTGACTTTATTTGGGATCATGCTCATTGCCCAAAATGGAGTGTATTCTGCTTTAGAGCCATCCATAATAGGCTCCGCTCCCTGGATAGAATGGCTGCTTGGGGTCTCCCAGTTGTTGAGATTTGCTACCTATGCAAGAACACAAATGAGACGAACAACCATCTTTTCTTTAACTGTAGATGGGCTGTGCAAATATGGAACATCATGTGTCTCATAAATGGCTAGGGTCAAGCTATCCCTAACAATCTCATTGACACCATAAACTGGGCTGAACAAATTTTCAAGAATGATAAAAGTTTGAGAAGCTATGCTGTGCTTTGTTTCACTGGACTGAGCTATTTTATATGGAATGAAAGAAACAGGAGACTGCATGACAAAAAAGAGACCAGCCAGAATGCTTTATAAACAACTTTGCCAAGGAACTCAGATGGCATGTAAAGGACAGAAAGGACATTTTGTATAGGCTTAGTGCTAGCACTCGAACATACTGGGGTTTTTGTAGTTAATCCCCTTGTATAGTTTCCTTTGGGCCCTGCCTATGGGTGCCATGCGTTGTTAGTATAGTTCCTAACTATACACCCCTTTTGGTCTAATATATTTACCTTATTCCAAAACAAATTTATATATATAGTCGTTGATTTATATGTATACATTGTAATACATATAACAAATTTCCAAACACATTTGTACGTTGATATGGATACCTTTTGATATAAACATATACATACATATAGAACAGACCTACATAGACAAACACATATTTGTACATAAGTATATACATTTTGATTTATTCACATTTATACACACATTCTACACATATTTCTATATTGATACATGTACATTTTAGTATTTTTACATATATTACAAACACATACCATATAGACATGTATACATATATAAGCACATCATATATGCATATCAATATGCTTATATATAAACACATATAAGTTCCTACTATATATATTTATAATCTCAATATACCAATATATATGTAATTACTTTAACGAGAAAAAAAATCTAAAACCGCATATACTCTCGTATATACTCCCACATACCGCATTACTCTATGCAGTACCCCCACCGCCCGTACACCGCATGCCGCTTTCCTGAACAATGAATATGATTAATGTTACATTATCCAAATAAATATGGAATTAATAAACTTAATGAGATAAATGATAAATATATAGGATTTCATTCACAATAATGATATATAAGTCTTTTGGTTGTAATATGAGTATATGGGACACAATGGGATGAATAATAGTAATAATGATGAAATAAAATAATAATGGTCCACAAAAATTATTTTTTCATAATTCATGAAAGGAAATCTTAAAAACCAAATCTAATGTAAAAATCATGTTCCTTGGTCCCCAATTGCCTTGGGATCCAAGCCTCGCCTTATTTGCATAATAATAATTATTTAATTCTTTTTAGAAAAGAAAATAGAATAAAATCCAAAAGTATTAAATAAAGTGCTAAAAGTGTCCAAAAGTGGAATTAAACCCCAGAATCAGAATCTACAAACTAAAATAAGCCTATTTATGAATTTTTAACTAATTTGGACAATCTTTAATGTTCTAACATGTTTAGAGAAGAGAGTGTAAATAAATCCCAAAATATTAAATAATATGTTAAATAATACTAAGGGATGAAGTTAATGGAAAATTTGTATTTCACAAGTTTAAGGTTTCATGTGGGTGAAGTATCACCTTAATTGGTGGTTTCTAGATGTCTCTAAATCAAGAGGAAAGAGAAAATAAGACTTACTTAAAAAGAAATAAATAAAATATTTAAAGCCCACAAAAGTGAAAGCTAATTCCAAAATTTGATTCTAAACATTTTAGTTAAGCTAGGTGTCAAATTTCATTTAATTTAGAGTTTGTCTACACCTTCAAATGAAGAGAGAGAAAAAGAGAAATAAATTTAATGCATCACTTTATTTGATTTTGATTTGGATAAATATTTTGGATTTAATGTGTCACACAGACCATCAGTCATTAGATCTTGATAAGACGACTCACAAGTCATCATCAAGCTCAGTCCAAAGAAGAAAATAGGCTGCTGATTTGGCTATTTTTAATTTGTGAATATCTCACTCCTTTCTTAATTATTTTGTACAATTCTTTCGCCTATGTGTTGCAAATTGAATTGCACATCATTTGATCTCTAACTCATGGAATATTGTCGAGTATTTGAGAAATATCCAATTCTTGGCACAAAGCATCTCGGCCGACCTATCCACTTTCTATTTCTTGGACCCCACCTATAAATACCACAACACCGATCTTCCTTGGCAACCTTGTGAACTCTCTCTCATTCCAATTGCTTTGTTTCTTGTGTGTACTGCTATCAGAGGTCATGGATTCCTTGAGCATTGCCTACATTAGTTCCTCCTTCCTCAGTTCATCTCAGCCCAATCGCACGTAGCAGTGAGTACTATGGACCTTGGTCTTCATTTCCACATCTTCACTTCGTAGAATCGTCGAGTATTGTGAAATTTCCTAAATCTCGGCCAAGATTCTCATCGACCATGGCGCGAGCGAGGGGAGGGGATGAATCCCCATCATGAATTCTTGATCTTGCCCCCTCTTTCCTTCTTTCTTTGATTTTCTTCCTAGGGGCAATAACGTCTTTTTGCCCTCTATTTCCTTTGTTTTGGATGAGTCAAAATCAAGATTTGATTGTGACTTGGCTGTCCCTGATTGGGCCAAGTCAGTGGGTCAGCCCACTCTCTCATGAGCTCTTCTCTACTTATTGATGATTGATTTTTATACCCTTTTATGGGCATTTTAGATGCATTTATATGTCTAGTTTTATTCGTTTTGTTCCGTATATCACTTGTTTTAGGATTTTAGTCGTTAAAGTAAATTTTTTGGTAGTTAATTTATTGTGATGATTAATTTGCAGGATTAATGGAAATTCTAGAAGAAAAGTAAAATTACTTCCTCAAAAACTGAAGAATCCACCGTCCAATTAACTTTTCATACCGGCCAGTTGGATGACAAAGTTTTCCAAAGTCAGAATTATATGTCCTAGTAAAACATCTATATCTTTTGCATTCAAACTTAGAATTTAATGTTTAAATATGCGTTGAAAAGATAATTTCATTATCTACAAGGAAAGTATATTTTTGAATGGCAACGAGATGATGGACTGGCGCAAAAAGTTTCTGAAATCCAGCGTCAGAAAATTTCCCTCAAGCTGCTCACTGCCAAAGTTATCTTAACTCGCCAGCCTTGACGTACAAGTTAGATCTTGTTAGATAATTACTCAATAATTTGGTACTTTTTATTATATGTTATTTACTTTTTTAGTCTTTGTTGTTTTTGACAACAATTTAGTTTAATAAAATCTTTCAACTATTCAGTGATAAATATTACGCTTAATACTTTTGAATCTATATAACTACTTAAAAAGGTGGTCATTTGGGTTGATCCTTAAGTATATTGCAATAAGGCTTCTCTTTGTGTGCAGTTGGAAATTAGTGCACTATTTTTGGTAAGCCTAAGAGTATTTCTTTTAGGGTTTTTATTGGTGTGACATTTGGAGCCCATAAAAAATTGGTGTCGTTGTCGGGACAACAATAGTATATATTTGTAGAAGTTTAAGAGTAGTTAGGATTCTCTCTTCTAGATTTTGTTTTTTTTTATGTTTGAAAAAGAAAAAAAAATTATTTGTTGTTTCTTAGTCTTGTATATTCTCTTAGTTTGATTTTGTAATTTTTTATTTAGTGCTACAAATTTCTTTTGATTTTGATTTTTTTTCTTATTAGATGTTCATAATTTATTGTCTTATCCATTTGTAAAAGAAAAAAAGTAATCTTATCTATTCACTCATTGAAACATCTTTTCTCTTGATCCTAACATTTACATTTTCTAATTTTCATGAATTCATTCATATTGGAGTGGGTGCTGCAACAAAGTTTACGATGTGCAAAATATGGCTCCATCTACCATGACGTATGGGGATGTCCCAAGGTGACTCTCCAAGCCAAGCTTATTCAAAAAAGACTCAAAACAGACTACAATCAGTAATATTATGAAGGCTACGGTGAAGAGCTTGACTATGTAGATCAAATTCAGCTTGACTGGGATGAGAGTATGGATTGCTTTCATAAAATATTAGCTAACCTTCAACCAAAGTTAGACGAATATGAAGCTCGGAATAAAAGATTGGTGGCTGAAGTAGCTCATTTGGAAGTCATCCAACAATCTCGTACATGTACGATTGCACGTCAACTGGAATTTTATCCTAAGCATCTGGTGCATCCGAATGTCATAGTGACACAGTTAGAGAATGTGTACTCTGCACCTTTAATCCCCATAGCTGCACTGATTACCCCCTATAAGGATATATAAGACAACATAGAAAACACTCTGGTCGCGGCCTTGAGTCTCTCAAATGGCAGCAATCTCATCTCATCTGAAGGAAATCATCGGACCATGTCGTCTGCAGCACCTATCCTTCCCATCCTTGATGAAACACCCTCTATTGTAGTCACAACCATTCTCCACATTCTACTAGAAGATCCTAAACTGCCAGTTTACAAGCCTCACATCCCTTATTTAGGCATACTTAAGTAGAAGCATCACGTTAAATTTGTCAAATTTAGAGTGATTCCCAATGACAAAATAAGTTCAAATCATGAAGCGCAAATCTAACATGAAGAGTTTGTTGAATCCAGAAGTGAGTAGGGTATATCCCAGATGGAGTCAAAGCTGTATTTTTACATTGGGAAGGATCCCACTACTTCTATTGATATTGTGATTGATTGTGCTAAAAACTAAGAACTTACACAACCACATAAAAATATATATCATGCTGATTTTATATGTGAGACAATTTCTCCTATGCCAACACCCAGGGGCGGAATCAGAAATACACAACAAGGGGGGCTGAGTTCCTAAAGGGGGCTGAAAAATAAAATATGCACACATTGAGATTGGAACATGCACCATTTACACAACTAAAGACACAAAGTACCACTTCAACTAGTCACTCTTTATGTCAAACACACTGTAAAACATGTATATATAATTATTATTTATATTTTCATAATTATATTTTATCATTTTTTTTTGGGGGAGGGGGGGCTAGAGCCCACTCACCCTCCTTCCTAGTTCCGCCCCTACCAACACCACATGTTCTATTTGCAAACTCAGAAGACGAGAAGAAGCCAAAGCCCGATCCTCCCCCTATCTTAGCATAGTTGGAAAGACCAGTTCAACATGTATCCAGTCCACCTTTATTTTCCATGGAGGAGCATACATTGAAGCCATCAGACGGACACCACTCTTACATTGTGTCACTTGATCTAGATATGCATGCATATACTACACTACCTATACTAATTGAGAAGTTTTTATGGATTCTTTTACGCGGGTTGCGTGGATAAAAACAACATCACTTCAAGCCTCCGAACAGCCCATTCGAGCTACCACAACCACCACATCATATGTCGCAACATAGATCTCTCATGTATAAGTAACCAACCCTTGTTCACATTCCTTTCAGTTGGACGTTCTTCAAGTTGTCTGGGCCACCTAGATAGGTATCGAGGATTTCTTCTCCTCCATCTCTAACTTCTATCTTCTCAAAGACAGGCAAAATTTTGAAGTTGGGGGGTGGAGGGTGGGTGGTACGTCTTCTCCACCACCTCAAACTATATTTCTCCACCTTTTATTTACATCTGTCTTATTTTTTTGTTTTCTATTTAGTTTTTTCTAATTTGTGTGAGTAATGGCCTTTATCTAGACGACCATTTTTGATGCATGCAAAAATTGGAAATATATAAAGGAACTATTCCCTTTTTCATGAGCTAACTCATGTAAGAGGAAATTTTAAGGAACAAACATGTATTGAATAGATTTGAGTCCCGATGACAACAATTTAGCATTCTTTCTTATTGGAAATGATGATAAGTAGAATGAGTCAAGGGTCAAGCTACATGTGCCTCTGATATGACTTGCAACAAAATTCGTAAACACTTATTTACCCCTACATTTAACTGAATTAACTGATATGATATCATGATCTGACTCCTATGCAACAATAAAATAGAGAAGCACAAGTTAGCCTCTTGTTTCCCCTCACCTTCCATCATTTCTTCTCTTCTCAATCCACAAAAAGAAAAAGAAAAAAAAAATCCCACTATATTCCAACCCTAAGTCCGAGGTGGCATCTCTTCTATAAATACACCTCCTTTTTTACTTTCATATACATAAATGTAATTCATAAAAGAGGCTAATAAGCCCAAAAAACATGTGGTATATGTAATCACAACCAAACAAAAGGTCTCAAGTCGAATAAAGGAGAGACAAATAAAATAACTAAATCTCAAATATAGTCTCGAGTTGAATATAGGAGAGACCAGCGAATCGGGTTTGTGCTATTTCTTCCTCCCCCTTTCGTTCAAATTTTTACCTAGGGGACTTATCAGAATTCTCCCCAAAATAGTCAACCAACCCTGACTTGTGCTACCTTCAAGTTGTGCGAACAAATCAGGATATTGAGATGAAATCAGTTCGTTCCAAGTTTTGGAGTCTAGTGAATGGAGGAACAAGCCACAATCGGGGGATATCCAAGTGTAGTTGTGTGACCCCAAACGACTAGGATCACTTGATCGTGTTTGGTGGAAGGGGGCCATGAAGTTTGCTCAGTTGGGAGAGGAAAGCTCGGATCCTAGTATGAACTGTTTGATCTCCTTTTTATTTTTCTATACTCAGGATGCCGAAACGATTAAGTCTGAGGTAGTTTGATGAGTGTTTTTATACCCTTTTTGGGGGCATTTTAGATGCATTTGTATGTCTACTTTTACATGTTTTTTTGCATGTATCACTTGTTATAGTATTTTAGTCGTTAAAGTAAATTATTTGGTAATTAATATATTTTGGTGCTTTATTTGTAGGATTAATGGAAATTCTAGAACATAAGTAAATTTTCTTCCCCAAAAACTAAAGAATCCACCAACTGATTGACTTTTCATACTGGTCGACTGGATGATAGAGTTTTCTGCAGTCAAAATTATGTCCCACTAAAACATTCATATCTTTTGCATCCGAATTCGGAATTAAATATTTAAATATGCGTTGGAAAGACAATTACATTGTATACAAGGAAAGTATATTTTCAGATAGCAAAGGGATGATGGACCGGCACAAAAAGTTCCTGCAAATCCAGCATTAGGAATTTTCCCTCAAGCCCCTCTCTGCCAAAGTTATCTTAATTCACCAGCCTTGATGTACAAGTATAGGGTTGCTGCAGTGAGGAAAGGAGACTATAAAAGGGAACCCTTATCTTCCATTTAAAGGGGTCTCTTATCAGTTATTAGAAGCCACATTGTACAACACAAATCCTAGGAGTAAGGAGGCGACAGTCATAGCGGAGAGATTGGTCTTCCTACACCAGGCTTCATGGCCTTCTCCATCGTTCCTATTATCTCTTTGTTGTTGTCCCTCACCATGAGCAAGTAGACGCCTTGTGCTGAGGCATGGGGACTCACCTCAATCACCCGTATTTTATCTTATCTTGTATCTAAACTCAATAATATAGTTGTTACATAAGGTATCATTCTACTTGATGCCTTGCTTTGCAAACTAATTACTTGTTCTTTATATATGTTATAATCATCGACGTGCAGGTTGTTGTGAGCATGATTAGAATACCAGAATGATCTTATTGTCTCTAGAGTTGTCATCAAGGGATAGTGAGATGATTAGACTTTGATCTGCTATGTGTCGAGGATGGTCGGTCGTAAGTAAAGGAGTTCATTGGTATAGACAGGGAACTTGAATGCCAAGTATGGTCGATTCTAAGGAAGTTTATATTAGGTGAAGACCTGTATCCCGTGAGGGTGCAACAATAAGCTTTGTTTTACAAAAGACTATTGGAGAGTTAGATCTTGTTAGATAATTATGTAGGCTTGGGTAGTGAAACCCCATGCCCTTATGCTCTTTATTACCTATTATTTACTTCATTAGTCTTCGTTGCTTTTGGCAATAATTTAGTTTAACCAAATCTTTCAACTACTGGTGATATATATTACTCTTAATAAATATGAATCTATATAACTACTTAAAAAGGTTGTTGTCACGCCCCAATCTCACATTAACCACAAACCATGAGATTAGGACGCGACAGGATGGGATTTACACAAAAGCCAACCACTCTTTACTCTTTAAAACATTTTAGAGAGATTGAAAAGATAATCTGTTTAATGCTGTAAAATGAAACTAAACAAACTGCAGAAGCATCTTTATAAACTGACTAGCAATATAAACAGAGTCTACAACATTTTACATTGTTTGACATAAATAAAGCATAACAGTTAATTTACATCTTATACACATTCTCTCTCTCTCTCACACACCTTGCCCCAAAGATCGAGGGGAAAGGACTAAGAGACCTCTAACTACTAGCTACGAACCTTCTATTGACTAGGCGTTAGGATGAAATGATTCTTCAGATTTTCTGCTGCTGATGATAACCTGAAAATGTTTTGAGTAGAGGTATGAGCCTACTCGCTCAGTGAATAGCATTTCACTTAGCTATCACTAAACAACTCATCAGGTTTATAAACTGAAAATAAACATATATGCAGAACTAGGCAAGGAAGTTCTAATAACATAACAGATTTACAGAATATAAGCACATTTCCAAGCATCAACAGGTAAATTCAGATAAATGAACAGTTATATAAATTTACTGTGAACCTACTTGATTATTTATTCATTTTATTATTATGCCCTAAATATATGCAGTGTACTCTGCATATAAGGATCCGCAACAAGTTCATGCTACGGCCCCACCGTACAAGACTTAGCGACACACCCAGGGAGTGCTAAGTCTGACTACTCGTCCTGGTCTGCACAGGACACAGGCTCCTCGGCCTCCTCGCACAACCACGTGTGCTGCACAACCACGTGTGCTCTCGACTCCTCCTTAAACCTGAGTACACCGGCGGAGAGTCACAGGGTTACCTTCGCGACACAAGCACGAATGGTGTTAGATAACCAAGTTTTCTAGTGATATCGCAATGCCATTGTGACACAAGCACAATTGTTGTTAGCCACTGCCCTTTTTCTCTTTCCTCATTTGTCCGCGACACAAGCACGGATGATGTTGCAACACGAGTTTCACCCCAAAGTTGCAGACCCGTCTAAGGGGTTCTACGGTGTTAGGGCATCTAGGTCTATACTTGATTAAACAATAAACAAATAAACAGGAAAATTACATTCCATACATAATGTACAATCTGAACATCACAAGAAGCGCATATATATCCTTTTATCGTAATTAAATGTGAATCAGAATCATTTATCCAGTTTCTACGTTAAACGTCTATTTTGAAATCAGTAAATACATAACATCTATAATACAGGAAATTGCATCATTTTCACTAAGTATATTAAGTATTTCAATTCCAATGAATCTAATATACTCTATTTTATGTACTACACTGTTTAAAAGTTATATCAATTGATACAGAAGCAATTAAGCATTTAAATTGAGTTAAATAATGATTTCTAAATGAACTGCCACTCACCCCTCTGGAACTCGGCCGACCAAACTGGGAACTCGGCCGATCGGCTGACAACTCGGCCGATCCACCCGCAACTCGTCCGATCCAAACCCTGGTTGATTTCCTATAAAAGGGAAACTCGGCCGAATCATGTCCAATTCGGCCGATCAAAACACTGATCGTCAATCCTAATAAGGAAACTCGGCCGAATCACTGTGTAACTCGGCCGATTAAAAACTAACCTTGCTGTAGATCTAACTAAACTCCAATTGAATGCTAAATCGAACTAATTGCCAAGGATTTGTATCCTAACCTTTTAGTCAAGCTCGAGAGCTGGCCCTAGCTCACCGTTTTGAGCTGCTCCTTGCGCCTAAGGGTTCCTGGAACAAGCCTGCTGCAATCCAACAGTGTTTTCCCCACACGTTTAGGTTGAGGAAGGTCAAGCTAAAGTACTAAATCGAAGCTGAAGCTTCGGATTTCTGCTTTGGACTCTTGGCCGTACTTCATGGCAAACTCCCCTTGTAGCTTTGTGCGCCCAAAAGGGCTCTTGGCCGACCGCCATAGCTGCAGTAGCTACTGGCCGCAGCTACAGGGCGCCGCCCTAGCTGTTGGTCGGCTAGGCATGGAACGGAAGGGGAAGGGAAGAGGAGTGGAGGAACAAGAAGAGCAGAAGTCTAGGCGTGGCTGGTCGGAGCTGAAGGGCCGAAGAAATCGCCCCATATCGCCCTCTCTGGTTCCCTGCTGTGCGCCGCTTCAAGCGGTTGCTCGTTTGCTCTGTAATTGATCGGGTGAAGAAGGGGTAAGGGTCAAAGCCGCGGAGGGGGCCGGCTGCAATTTACCCAGCAAAAACCAATATTTAGAACTAGGTCCCTACACACTCAAATGTCCATATCTTTTAACTCGGAAGTCGGTTTCGAGTGATTTTTCTTGCAACGTTTTAAGCACGGAATTCTCTATAATCTCAAGGCATAAAATTATGTTATCTAGCTTGTCACAACTGGTCAAATCACTAATTGCAACAGTGAGTACTCAACTCAACTTAATTTACTAATTAATCAACATTAATATCATTAGTCGCCTCAGGTGATTCAAACTCAACTATTGATTCACAAATTAACTTATTTTGATTATTCATGATATTTAATTTGATACTCAACACTAATTGAGATGTTTTCACGTAATTCAAGATATTTATTAGTTAATCAGGGAGTGGGTCATAACAACCTTTTCCCCTTAAAAGAATTTCGTCCCGAAATTCCTAAAAGAGAAAGGAAACGTGTTACCCATTTATGACTCGTATTCCTACGTAGCTCCCTCTGGGTTAAGATTTTTCCACAAAACTATCACTAATGGTATCTCACAATTCGTGAGTTTCTTGATCCTCCGATCAACCATCTGTATAGGTCCCTTAACCTAGGACACATCTGATCTGATTCCAGATCGACCCATAAAACATTGTCCTTCCAGAACTGTTATAACATCATCTCAATTTATGGTAATTACCAAGAAGTTATTACACTATTCATGCAGACAAACTAAAATTCTTAAATAAACAGAATACATGTCAATCTGGTACTAAATTAAAATCATGCAATTTAACTGTTAAAATCATCACATCTCATAATGAAAACTGATATCAAAATACTTGATTCATCGTACACCCTATCCTCAGGGTTTCATTTGCCTTATTCATTCATCACATGCCAACACCCTACTCTTAGGGTTATCTCATCCACTAATCACATGGCAACACCCTACTCTTAGGGTTTCCATTATCTCATCAGTTTGATTGCAATTCAAATCACAATACGGTATCATTCTAGAACTGGCAGAACAGTATATTCAAAATCATTGTACTTACTGAGTAATCTTTATATCTTGCATGCAGACAGATTAAAAAAAAATTCATAAATATTCCAAACTTAAATCAATTTTGACACATACATACAGAATTTATGTAATCGAACATCCTATTATACCAATAGGAGTGAATTACTCCACTTATAAGAAACCATCTGTAATATTTATGAATTATCTGAAATTTCTCGAAGTACGTGCATATTAACCAAATTCCTAGTTTATGCATCACATAACTCAATTACGTATCATATCACAAATATTTAACAGTACTTGAGAATTTCTGATAATATCTTCAGAGAAATGTGCCAATTCATGAAAATGTCAGGTCACACACATTAATCATAACAGGAAGCATGCAATTAGGTTTATTTACATATTTTAATGCTATCTTGCTATCTTGAGATCATGCATCTAATGATTTACCAAATCTGTGTTTTCTGGGTTCATTCTCAAACCGTACCATTATCAGTTGTGTATTTTTAAACTCAATATGATATGATTGAAACTGGATTACCAAGCAATCTAATAATTTTATCCATGTATATCTTAATCAAGTCTCGAGACATCACAGGTCGACTTAATATGAAGAAAATGAGCAGACTAAATTAGTCTATTCACATTCATTCCTATTAAATCACAACCTCTAGGTGTCCTGGGTAATCTTACCCCAAATTCCATTGTGATAAATTCCCACTCTCATTCCAGCATAGAAAAAGATTACAAGGTAGCTATATATCTCTAGGGTTCAGCTTTAACCTACTGGTACACACTACTTCTAACCACGTACTCAGTTACATCCTTCTGCATATTTGACCATCCATTTGAACTTCTTGGATTTCATATACATCTTAGTGTCTTCCTGAAAACATAGCATACATCAATACATACACTTCTATAAAAATTCTTTTCTTTCAGCTTTTCCCTTTAAAGAATTTTACACTATCTTGAGATACACACAACATGTCATGTTAATACAACACCTTATCATCATAAAAACTTAAACTGTAGTCTCTTTTCCTCCTATCATGTCATGCATAGTCTGGTTTAACTCACTATCACCCTATTGTAGTTTCTTGATCTGATCATAAGAAGTAAGCTTAACTTACATCTATACAATCAAATCACTCTATGTTATTACCCCTAAGTCTAAGTTCAACTTCCACATTTCTACTAGCAGGTCTCTATTGAAACCTGTCATAGAGAATGCATTGGCTGTTGAACTTGACTTTCTGCTGGAAACATCATCCACCACATTCTCTTTACCAGGGTGATAATCTATTGTCACATCATAAAGATAGTGACACCATGTCTTTAAAACATGAACTACATCAACTATCTTTAGATCATAATCGGATAATACTCCGCTTTCTATGTTACTTACTTATTGTTACATTTTAGGTTTTTGTCTTACTCATTCCTCTAAATCATTTCATGTTGTTCATGTACTGATCAGATTATCTACTTCAAAATCCTAGATCACTATCAAAGCCAGTTTACTTTTCATAGAACAATTCTCAAGGTCTTATTTAACAAAGATACTGGTATACAAGGTTACATCACTAATGATATCCTTTAAACTACTACAACTTTAATCATTCTAGGGTTTTGGTCTATATCAGTAACATAGATTTATTGTGTGTATGTGTGATCAATTATATAAATCAAATTGAGTTGCTTGGGTCAATAACATATTAACCCAACACTCACCTTTAATTACATTAGCTGAAAATTCAGTTTTCACAATAGTTTCTGTAATTCGTTTATTAAACTGCTAACAGAAGCTCCAAAAATTCTAAAAATTTTATATGTTGTGCCTAATAAAGTTTTAGACCTCCAGTAAAAATTTCAGATCATTTCAAGTTACCGATAATTAAATAAAAATCGAACAATGCACTTCTATATTGCAGTCTGCAGCAGGTTCGGCTGAGTTACAAACTCGGCCGACACCCTTGCTGTAGAAGGTCAAAAGTCATCCAAAAATTATGCCAATTTTACAGTGTGTCTAAAATTGTGTCGTTCGAGCACAGTTAAAATTTGAGATCAATTGGATATACCAATAAAAAGATAAAATTCAATTACCACACTGCTATATTATTCAGAAAATGTGATCGGTCGAGTTTGAAACTCGGCCGATTAACAAGTCAGAAAATTATTCAAAAATTTTGATATTCTCCAATGTTGTTTATATTTCATATATCCAAATCATATCCAAAATTGAGCTAAATCAGAGTTACACATAAAATACTAAAAATCATTTAGTGAGACATTGTATTTATCAAATTCTGAATGCATATGTCATTTGAATCCTAATTTGGGCCAATTAGGGTCTATGTTTCTCAAACCCTAATTCTCAAGATAAAAGAACGTTTAGACTTCTATTCTTATTTTACTTGTTAATAGGAGTCATTAGATCCCAGTAACGCATCCTGCCAGCCGGACCAGGCCGAACCTGTAGTCCTGAAGCCAAGAGCTACTCGGGATTAATCAACCCCTATTAATCTTAAACATGTGGAAAAAATATCCACTCAGGGCAACCTCATTTAAACACAGTTTCGGGTCTACATTAATACAAAGGAAACAAACATTAAACAATTCACTTCATGACACAACAATATAAAAGAATCATGTTTACTTTACAAACTGGAAATTTCATTTCATGCATATAAAAGCATTTCTAGTGATCTTTAAATCAGATAAACAATAATAGACAAGAGTTGAATCGCTTCTTATATGTAATCTCTTTATTCCTTTGTAAATTTCTGATCTCTTAACCCTAAGATTTCTAGGGTTTTCTCTCTAGCCTATCCTTCCTCTGCATACCTGGCCAGGGCATCCAGAGAAGAACAGACAGAGTAGCTTGATACTGGTCAATCTAAGTATTCAGACACCTGGCCAGGGTATCTAAACACTCAGATCTTCCAGAGCTAAAACACATCATTTATTATTCGCCTTACTTATAACTTTATTCTTTTGACCTTAATGATTCTTAACGGCTCATTACTTGATTCTCGTGACCAGATCCTCTTCTTGCTATCTGCAATAATATAGCAGAACACTTCCTGTTAGAAAATTACAGATAGAAGGAAGACACCTAAACCTTAATCCTATTGGTCTCTTATCGTCCCCTGACCTTGAGTAACTAAGTACTCAAACCAAAGCTCTGATACCAAAATTGTCACGCCCCAATCTCACATTAACCACAAACCATGAGATTAGGACGCGACAGGATGAGATTTACACAAAAGCCAACCACTCTTTACTCTTTAAAACATTTTAGAGAGATTGAAAAGATAATCTGTTTAATGCTGTAAAATGAAACTAAACAAACTGCAGAAGCATCTTTATAAACTGACTAGCAATATAAACAGAGTCTACAACATTTTACATTGTTTGACATAAATAAAGCATAACAGTTAATTTACATCTTATACACATTCTCTCTCTCTCACACACACCTTGCCCCACAGATCGAGGGGAAAGGACTAAGAGACTTCTAACTACTAGCTACGAACCTTCTATTGACTAGGCGTTAGGATGAAACGATTCTTCAGATTTTCTGCTGCTGATGATAACTTGAAAATGTTTTGAGTAGAGGTATGAGCCTACTCGCTCAGTGAATAGTATTTCACTTAGCTATCACTAAACAACTCATCAGGTTTATAAACTGAAAATAAACATATATGCAGAACTAGGCAAGGCAGTTCTAATAACATAACAGATTTACAGAATATAAGCACATTTCCAAGCATCAACAGGTAATTCAGATAAATGAACAGTTATATAAATTTACTGTGAACCTACTTGATTATTTATTCATTTTATTATTATGCCCTAAATATATGCAGTGTACTCTGCATATAAGGATCCGCAACAAGTTCATGCTACGGCCCCACCGTACAAGACTTAGCGACACACCCGGGGAGTGCTAAGTCTGACTACTCGTCCTGGTCTGCACAGGACACAGGCTCCTCGGCCTCCTCGCACAACCACGTGTGCTGCACAACCACGTGTGCTCTCGACTCCTCCTTAAACCTGAGTACACCGGAGGAGAGTCACAGGGTTACCTTCGCGACACAAGCACAAATGGTGTTAGATAACCAAGTTTTCTGGTGATATCGCAATGCCATTGTGACACAAGCACAATTATTGTTAGACACTGCCCTTTTTCTCTTTCCTCATTTGTCCGCGATACAAGAACGGATGATGTTGCAACACGAGTTTCACCCCAAAGTTGCAGACCCGTCTAAGGGGTTCTACGGTGTTAGGGCATCTAGGTCTATACTTGATTAAACAATAAACAAATAAACAGGAAAATTACATTCCATACATAATGCACAATCTGAACATCACAAGAAGCGCATATATATCCTTTTATCGTAATTAAACATGAATCAGAATCATTTATCTAGTTTCTACGTTAAACGTCTATTTTGAAATCAGTAAATACATAGCATCTATAATACAAGAAATTGCATCATTTTCACTAAGTATATTAAGTATTTCAATTCCAATGAATCTAATATACTCTATTTTATGTACTACACTGTTTAAAAGTTATATCAATTGATACAGAAGCAATTAAGCATTTAAATTGAGTTAAATAATGATTTCTAAATGAACTGCCACTCACCCCTCTGGAACTCGGCCGACCAAACTGGGAACTCGGCCGATCGGCTGACAACTCGGCCGATCCACCCGCAACTCGGCCGATCCAAACCCTGGTTGATTTCCTATAAAAGGGAAACTCGGCCGAATCATGTCCAATTCGGCCGATCAAAACACTGATCGTCAATCCTAATAAGGAAACTCGACCGAATCACTGTGTAACTCGGCCGATTAAAAACTAACCTTGCTGTAGATCTAACTAAACTCCAATTGAATGCTAAATCGAACTAATTGCCAAGGATTTGTATCCTAACCTTTTAGTCGAGCTCGAGAGCTGGCCCTAGCTCACCGTTTCGAGCTGCTCCTTGCGCCTAAGGGTTCCTGGAACAAGCCTGCTGCAATCCAACAGTGTTTTCCCCACACGTTCAGGTTGAGGAAGGTCAAGCTAAAGTACTAAATCGAAGCTGAAGCTTCGGATTTCTGCTTTGGACTCTTGGCCGTACTTCATGGCAAACTCCCCTTGTAGCTTTGTGTGCCCAAAAGGGCTCTTGGCCGACCGCCATAGCTGCACTAGCTACTGGCCGCAGCTACAGGGCGCCGCCCTAGCTGTTGGTCGGCTAGGCATGGAACGGAAGGGGAAGGGAAGAGGAGTGGAGGAAGAAGAAAAGCAGAAGTCTAGGCGTGGCTGGTCGGAGCTGAAGGGCCGAAGAAATCGCCCCATATCGCCCTCTCTGGTTCCCTGCTGTGCGCCGCTTCAAGTGGTTGCTCGTTTGCTCTGTAATTGATCGGGTGAAGAAGGGGTAAGGGTCAAAGCCGCGGAGGGGGCCGGCTGCAATTTACCCAACAAAAACCAATATTTACAACTAGGTCCCTACACACTCAAATGTCCATATCTTTTAACTCAGAAGTCGGTTTCGAGTGATTTTTCTTGCAACGTTTTAAGCACGAAATTCTCTATAATCTCAACGCATAAAATTATGTTATCTAGCTTGTCACAACTGGTCAAATCACTAATTGCAACAGTGAGTACTCAACTCAACTTAATTTACTAATTAATCAACATTAATATCATTAGTCGCCTCAGGTGATTCAAACTCAACTATTGATTCACAAATTAACTTATTTTGATTATTCATGATATTTAATTTGATACTCAACACTAATTGAGATGTTTTCACGTAATTCAAGATATTTATTAGTTAATCAGGGAGTGGGTCATAACAGTTGTCCTTTGGGTTCAATCCTTAAGTATATCACAATAAGGCTTCCGCTCATGTGGAGTGGAGAATTAGTACACTGCTTTTGGTTAAACCTAAGCGTATTTCATTTATGATTTTATTGGTCCTTCATTTGGAGCCCCATCACTTATTTGGCAATTTCTAATTTTCTGATTGGTCAATTTTACAAAAAACCATATCTTTTAACCTACTTGTCCAAAAATTTAGTAAAGATATTTTTGGAATAAAAAAATGTGATCTTTCTAATAAAAATAGTTTGAGAGTCTGATTTCTATGTTTTCGATGGTTGATTATTGAAGATCTAGTAAATTATATGAAAAGCCCTAAAAACTATAACTAATTCATGTGAACTCCAAATGAGGCAAATATATATGTTTTCTTAATCAGGAGAACACAAGAAATCAATTGGTTTAGGTTTTCTAACTAAAATTTGAGGTTTTCCAAAAAGGTCTAAAATTAGGGTTTTCTTTATACATATAGGTATTATAAATTCTAATACATGTGAATAATTTAATAATAGGATGAAGAGATCTTGGAAACAACTATATTGGTGAAGAGTGTTTCTAGGACTTTCATTTGAGGTATGATTGCATCCAACATGATTTCTATATTGAGCAATTTCTAATTTCTCTCTAAATGTATGTATGCATCCCCGATTATTCTATATTGATCAATCATCCTAAATTATCACTTTTTTGATACCCACACAATATCTCTATTTTGAGAATTTATTCCATGTGAAATATTCTACTTGATTCTGATATTATGATCATCCAATTTTGCTGGACCTTCTTTTGATTCCAGCTTATGTTTTATTTATGAAGAAACTCTAATTTTGCCACTTAACTTATGGATGTTTATATTGTCCATTTATGTGATGTCAATCTTATTTATTCTAACTATACTTTTTACTTACCTCCACATTAAGAATATTATGTGATTCTGTAGACCAAGGGTAGTGTAATTACTTTGGTTTTGGGTTTATGTGTCCTTATTATATTTTTGAGATGGAGGTTATGTGCCCCATACCTGGGTTTTGTGCCCACACTTTATATATTGGGAAGTATGGTTATGTGTCATTTTCTATCAGTTTTCAAGTTTATGAAGCTTGGCTTCCATTGTCTTTATATTGCTCTACTACTATTGTAAAGATGTGAGATCAACTTCTTACTAAAATTTAAAGGAAGTACAAAACATCCATCTTTTCGAAAGACAAATGATATTAAGGTATGCATGTATAATATTCCAAGTAAATAGCATGTACCAAATACATTATAAAATGTCAATAGCAGTGAATAAAAGTACTAAGCCTATTACATAGCTTTCATTGTTCACTACATGATTGTTCACAAAAGAAAAAGATAAGAGAAAAGGATCTAGCTATAGCAACCTAGACATCCTTTCAGATAGCTTGAGATCTACTCCTGAGATACTTCCTTCAAACTTGTCCTTCTCCTTGCTCAACACCAACACCTGGGTGGTTGGGAAAGCACCCAGCAAAAGGGGAAAGAAAACAAGGTATGTGTCACAAAACTAGTCTAGGATAACATGATAAGTAAAACAAATAAGAATAGGTTAGGGTTCATCATAAGATGAGGATAATAAGAGTATGAGGCTATATTCAAAAGAAACTTGTCATTAACAATTATATTAAAAAGGATTTGCATGTAAGATAAGTATGTCTATCTAACTAAGTCGGGTTGAGGCACCTACCAGACCTCTAACCTATATGTAAGGGGAGAATACAACATTCCCAGTCACCTACACAATTATATAGGGGAGAATAAAAATATTCCCTAGGACGATTAAATACATGTCCACTGTGGGTCGTACATAAGTACCGCTACTTTAAATTAAATAGAGCATAATTCTACATGCTAGAAAAGTAGTCATGGAAATAGTAGTCATAATATTAAATAAGCATGATAGTGGGGTATAAGACCCAAACAAGAAGAAATTATAATCTGATTTGAGACATGAACAACATTAGGATTCAAAAAAAGAAGATTTAGGGTTCATTTAAGCCTCATTAGGGAAATATAGGGTTTTCCTACAATTATCCCAATATAGGGTGTAAGGAATGCACATACCTCTCTTATTGATATCAATTACTAACTTTCACGACTTTAATTGAGTCCAAGTTCCACTTTGCCTATTTTCAATGTATTAACATGTATTAGAGTAAATAGTGCACATTAATGTAAAGAAACTCTAATTTCAGAACTTTTTAGCAAAATTCGGATTTAACTTTTGAAATTTTCACCAATAAACTTATTAGGTTCTCCTGATCAAGAAAACATATTTTTATGTTAATTTTGGAGTTATGATGATTAAGATGTAATTTTTATGGATTTTATACATCAAATTCATTTTACAAAAACCACCCTTTGTCAAACCATCAAATAAAACCTTGAAAATATTTTTATTACATAGAGATTAATTTTCCAATTCCAAAACATATTAATTTGTCAAATTTGAATAAGAGGATTAGAATATATGAATTTTTCAATAATGACCAATAGGAAATTGCCACATCATCAAACCGATCGAGATAATTGAAGAGAGAGGGAGAGGGAGAAAACACCATTTGACTCAAGATCAGGTTTGAAGTTGCATAGGTAGCTAAAGTATAGCTTCTAGAGAAGGTAAAAAAGCAAGAAACCAAAACCCTATAAGAACATGGTAGATAGAGATGGAGATCATCAATTTTAAACATAGAAGCATGAGTTTTAAGCATGTACTAAGCAATAGATGAGAATGAGGTAAACAAAACTTGCCTCTAGTAAGGTAAGAAGGTCCAAACAGTAAGGATCCTGAGATTAGAAGGTCTAGTTGTTCCAAGCCAAGCTCCTTTCTTGAGCAAAGATCACCTTCTCTACTTTAGAGGTGCAAATCCTAGCAAAAGAGCACGAAGATGAGATGTTTTAGGGTTCTAGGTGGAGTTTTATCATGGAAGGTCATGGTTCCGACCTAGAATAAGGTGGGAGTTATACAAAAAATGTGAAAATAGGGAAGGAAAGGAGGATATTTACTAGTTTTATTCAAAATCACCAAGGATGAGCTTAAGAAATTCTAAAATAGAGAAATTTCGAACCCTAGGAGCCTTCTTCACCAAGGTAGGCATCCTCTTTTACCTTGGGATAGTAACTTCATGGCCAAACATAGAGGGGACGATGATATAAGCTGGGGGAAAGAGAAGGAGAGGATTGCTTCTTGGATTGAGAGGTGTGAAGAGATAGGCTTGGATTTATAAAGAAGGGGGCAAGCATGAGGTGTCTATGAGACTTTCCATGTGTCCTTAGGCTAAGGCTTCATGACCATGCAAGAGGACAACTCATAGAGACTTCTTGTATATCCAAGGTCAGTCCTAAAATCCCATGATGTCTTCTAGGCCATCCCCACCATCCTCCAATTAAATAAATAACCCCATTGGTTGATAGCTTATAAAGATAAGCTCATTTATAAAGAGGGTAATCCCTATAATGTCCTTGGAGAGAAACACCTTCAAATCAAGGTGCAACCAGGTGCCCCATGGTTCAAAATCTTGATATTATTAAGGGAATATCTAAGGATTAAAATTCATGTGATAATTTGCAAAGAAAGCCTCCCAATGGGGTAAATTTCATAAAAGTCCAGAATGTACCTAAAATTGCATAACTTGCACAAACAACATCCAAATCGAACCAAAATTGAAACATAGGCTGACTTTATATTTTCAAATCACATCAAAAAGTTAGATTAAGGTTTAGAGCACTTAATTATGGTAATTAAGCTTTCACTGAGGTATTTGTGCATAAACCCTTATATTGGTACAATTAGTGAATAAATGTTCACTAAACCACTAGAAATTCCACTAATTAAACATGAATGACATAAAGGACAGAAATGAAAGGGAAACTTGGGAAAAAGGTTTATATGGAGATTACATCTAAGATTCATTATGTTACAACACTCCACCCCTTTATAGGATTTCATCCTCAAAATCTCAAGCAAAAAGAGAATTCTTCCTCAAAATCTCAAGCAAAAAAAGAAGGATGAGTATGTAACATTTCATCTGTCAACTCCCAAGTGGTTTCTTCCAGACCATGATATTTCCACAAAACTTTTACCAGTTCAATCTTTTTGTTCTTCAGCTACTTTACTCAGGAGTCAAGGATCTTCACAAGTAGCTCTTCATAGGTCAGATTCTCATGTATCTCTAAAGGCTCAACAGTAAACACATGAGAAAAGTCCTTTACATACTTCTTTAACATAGAGACATGAAACACATTATGAATCTTATCATAGGAAGGAGGTAAGGCTAATCAATATGCACAGTCTCTAGCCTTATATAAGATTTCAAATGGTCCAACATAGTGGGGACTCAACTTGCCTTTAACTTTAGATCTAGCAATAGAACATATGGGCTTGATCTTTAGAAATGCATAGTCACCCACTAGGAAGTTAACATCAGAACTTTTCTTGTCAGCATACATCTTCTCCCGGTCTTGAGAAACTTTTAAGCATTCATTTATCAACTGTATCTTTTCTATCATCATTTGCATGTCATCAGTCTTCACTAGAGAACGTTCACTGACATCATCCCAATGCAAAGGTGAATGACATGGTCTACCATAGATAGCTTCAAAAGATGGCATACCAATACTAGCTTGGTATCTATTGTTGTAAGAAAACTTAGCTAATGGCAGATACCGATCCCATGTACCACCCCAATCCATCACACAAGCATGAAGCAAGTCCTACAAAATCTGAATTGTTCTCTCAGATTGACCATCAGTCTGCGGGTGGTAAGCAGTACTGAAACACAAGTCAGTACCCATTTCCTCCTAAATCTAAACCCATAAAAAAGAAGTAAACTTTGGGTCACGATCAGAAACTATCACCTTAGGTACTCCGTCAAGGTGTACGATCCATTCAATGTACAACTGAGCCATATCTGCAACTTTGTAATTGGTTTTGAAATGCAAGAAATGAGCAGATTTTGTAAGCTGATTAATAACCACCCAAACAGTATCATAACCTTTCTTGGACTTGGGGAAACTAGTAACGAAGTCCATTGTGATCTTCTCCCACTTCCATTCCGTAATTTCAAAAGGGTGAAGAAGACCACTAGGTCGCTGATGTTTGATCTTGACTTGTTGACATGTCAAGCACTTCGTGACGAATAGAGCTATATCATTCTTCATGTTCTTCCACCAGACGCTTCTCTATAAGTACTTGTACATTTTTGTTGTGCCAAGATGAATACTGTACTTGGACCCATGTGCTTCACCCAACACATTCTGTCTCAAATCACCTACGTCAGGAATCCACAACCTTTGTTTGAAGCGGACTGCACCATCCACTCCAATAGAGAAGTCAGATTGCGGTTTCTCAGTCAATGTCTTCATCTCTTCCATCTCAGAGCTTTCCAACTATGCTTCAATGACTTCCGAGATCCAAGTTGGTGTAACAGTCAAACTAGCCATATGGAAACACAACTTATCTTTGTCCACTGAATTGAAAGGCTGAGGTCTCCAACTAGTCACATTTTTGAGATTTTCCCATACTGAACATCTCAAAGCGGCACAAACAACATCCTTCTTGCAACTTAAAGCATCAGCTACAACGTTTGCTTTACCAGAATGATAAGTGATGGTGAAGTCATAATCTTTAAGATATTCCATTCACCTTCACTGTCGTAGATTTAGATCCTTCTGTGTCAACAGGTACCTCAAGATTTTATGGTCGGAGAAAACTTCAAACTTCATACCATAGAGATAGTGTCACCAAATTTTCAGAGCATGAACGATGGAAACAAGCTCTAAATCATGTGTAAGCCAATCAGCTTCATTCAATTTCAATTGGCGGGAAGCATAGGCGATCACCTTTCTGTCTTGCATCAAAATACACCTTAAGCCTTTTTTAGAAGCATCAGTGTAGATGACGTAGGGTATGCCTTCAATAGGCAAGGCAAGAATGGGAGAAGAAGTCAAACACTCCTTCAGCTTTTGGAAATTGTTCTCACATTCTGGTATCCAGGAGAACTTGACCTCCTTTCGCATCAGATTGGTTAAAGGCAAGGCCAACTCAGAGAAGCTCTTGATAAACCTTCGATAGTAACCGGATAAGCTGAGGAAACTATAGATCTTTGAGGGATTCTTTGGAGCTTTCCACTTGGTCATAGATTATACCTTTGCAGGACCAATAGCTATATGTCTGGCAGAAATCACATGACCCAAAAACATCACTTCCTTTATTCAGAACTCACACTTTGGGAATTTTTCATAGAGTTGATTTTCTCACAAAGTGTTGAGTACAATCCACAGATGCTCGTGATGTTGTTCTAATGTCTCAGAATAAACCAAAATGTTATCAATAAACACCACCAAGAACTTGTCAAGGTATGGGCGGAACACTCAGTTCATCAAGTCCATGAAGGCAGCAGGGGCATTTGTCAAGCCGAAAGGCATGGCCATGAATTTGTAATGCCCATAGCGAGTTTTGAATGCCGTCTTTGGGACATCATTATCCTTCACGCGCATCTAGTAGTAGCCACTTCACATATCCATCTTGGATAACACAGTGGCTAACTTTAGCTGGTCAAACAAGTCGTCGATGTGAGGCAAAGGATAATGGTTCTTCACCGTCACTTGGTTAAGCATGTAGTAGTTCATACACATCCGCATCGAACCATCCTTCTTCACGAACAGGACAGGGGATCCCCAAGGTGAAACACTGGGGTGGATGAAGCCCATGTCGAGAAGCTCTTCTAGCTACTTCTTTAATTTGGCAAGCTCGGTAGGGGCCAAGCGGTAAGGCGGCTTCGATATTGGTGAAGTTTCGGGTACAAGCTCGATTAAAAACTCCACCTTCTGAGTTGGTGGAAAACCGGATAACTCCTCGGGAAAGACGTCTGGGAAGTCCTTTACCACATCTATGTGATCGAGATAAGGAGGTGTAGCCTCAAGGACTATAGAGGCTAAGAAATCTCTACACCCTTGTGAGACTAGCTTTTCATCTTTGATGAAGAGAGATAACAAATTGCCAATCCTCTCGCTTCCTACCCTTGACGCACAATCTTCCCTCAACATGATGTGACAAACTAACCTTTGATTCTTCACAAAACAAAATAGCTTTATACCTCTTCAACCAATCTATTCCCAGGATGACATCAAAGGCGGTCATGTCGAGTAAGTTGAAATTTGAGGGAAACATTATAGCGGATATATTGAGGTCCATGGTCGGAGTTTAGAGATATGAAGAGAAGATCTTACCACTAGGGGTTTTTGCATCTAATATATGATCCATTTACTCAGATTCTATTTCTAACATAGAAGCAAGATGATAGGATATGAAGGTATTGGATGAGCCAAAATCAAATAGTGCCTTTATAGGATGCATATTAAGATGCAAGGTACCTTCAATAACTTAATTATCTCCGACTGCTTCCTTAGAATTGAGATAAAACACTCTCCCATTCTGCCTCTCCACTGGAGGTCACCTCGGGTTCTGGTTGTTGTTGTTGTTATTATTCTATGAAGGCAAATTCTACCTTGGCTGTTGGGCATTATTCTGTCCCTACTGGAAATGGGGGTAGAGTGGTTAGATATGCCCAACTTGGCCACACTTGTGGTAGGTCGGAGGAGGCCAGTTGTCTCTATGAGTAGGTGCATTGTTGGTAGGACATCTCCCTGGAGGATGATGGCAAGAGCACCTATTGCATCGATCACATCCGTGATTATCGTTCTAGGTAGGGTTCTTCCTCTTGTTGTTTTTGTAGCCATTACTATGTCCATAGGATTGGAACCCTGGGTAGGAGTCGATGACTAGGGCCTTATCCTCCATCTGCTGGAAGGTGAGTGGAAGCTACGGAACAAGACTTTGGCCCACCTGGTAGTTTAGTCCCTCTAAGAACAATGTTGCCCTTCTCTCGACTCCAAGGTCAGTGGCATAATGTTCCAGAAGTAGGAACCATTGGATGTAGTCAGCCACACTCATGCTTCCCTACCTAAGGCTGTAGAACTCTGCTTCCTTCTTCCTTTGGAAGGCAGGACAAATGTCCTTCTCCCTGAAGAGATTCAGGAATAGTCCCAATTCATGGTAGAGGTGTCGCGAGTGCGGGCGAAACCAATCCACCAGACACGTGTCAGTCCATCCAACACATACGTCATAAACTGAATCTTCTGGTGAGGAGGGCACGCCATACCCTCTATGGTCCGATCCAAAGTCAACACCCAGTCATTGACTTTATCCACCATGTTGTGTTCACTTTCACCCTTGAAGTAGGGTGGCTTCATCTTTATGAAGTCGGTGATGGTGAATTCCCTCAGCTTATTGGTGTTGGCAGTCACTGTGTGGAGCTGCCCCATCATGGTGGAGAGCAACTGGCATAACATTTCCAACTCTTGCTCTGGTGTGAAGGTGGGGGCGCCTGGAGTAGTAGGATTGACAACACTATGGCCGGTAGGAGTCACAGGAGTGTTTCCCACATTGGAGTCATCAGGGTTCGACTCCTTTCCCTTGTTCCTACAATTGAACAAGTCACCTATCCTGAAAGGTAGGGTTAACATATTAAGTTCCCAAGAGTATTTGAATCATAGATGACAAAAGAATAAATCATAGACAAGAAAAGAATATCTAGAATGTTATTGCCTAAAAACATACTATTTTGGGCAATTCATATCAGCTCAAACCAGGCCGGTATCATATGGGCACGGGACTCCTTGTTAACCAAGCTAGTGGTGCGGAGGAAAATATTATGATCCCCCAAAATATTGATCCATTCTAGACACATTTTCTTCAACTTCATGTCCTAATAGTTTCCTAAAGGCTCTGATACCATGCTATAAAGAGGAGAGATCACCTCCTTACTAAAATTTAATGGAATTACAAAACATCCATCTTTTTAGAAAGACAAAAGATATTGAGAGATGCATGTATAATATTCCAAGTAAATAAGCATGCACCAGATACATTATAAAATTTCAATAGTAGTGGAAAAAAAGTACTAAGCCTATTACATGGCTTTCATTTTTCATTACATGATTGTTCCCAAAAGAAAAAGATAAGAGAAGGATCTAGCTATAGCAACCTAGACATCCTTTCAGATAGCTTGAGATCTACTCCTGAGATGGCTTCCTTCAAACTTGTCCTTCTCCTTGCTCAACACCAGCACCTGGGTGGTTGGGAAAGCACCCAGCAAAAGGGGAAAGAAAACAAGGTATGTGTCACAAAACTAGTCTAAGATAACAAGATAAGTAAAGAAAATAAGAATAGGCTAGGGTTCATCATAAGATGAAGATAACAAGAGTATGAAGCTATATTCAAAAGAAACTTGCCATTAACAATTATATTAAAAAGGATTTGCATGTAAGATAATTAGGTCTACCTAACAAAGTAGGGTTGAGGCACCTACCAGACCTTTAACCTATAGGTGAGAGGAGAATAAGATATTCCTAGTCACCTACACAATTATATAGGGGAGAATAAAAACATTTCCCAGGGCGATTAAATACATGCCATATGTGGGTGGTTGTACATAAGTATCACTATTTTAAATTAAATAGAACATAATTCTACATGCTAGAAAAGTAGTCATGGAAAGAGTAGTAATGATATTCAATAAGCATGGTAGTGGGGTATAAGACCCAAACAAGAAGAAATTATAATCTGATTTGAGGCATGAACAACATTAGGATTCAAGAATAGAAGATTTAGGGTTCATTTAAGCCTCATTAGGGAAATATAGGGTTTGGCTGCAATTATCACAACATAGAGTGTAAGGAATGCACATACCTCTCTTACTGATATCAATTACTAACTTTCACAACTTTAAATGAGTCCAAGTTCCACTTTGCCTATTTTCAATGTATTAACATGTATTACAATACATAGTGCACATTAATGTATAGAAACCCTAATTTCAGAACTTTTTAGCAAAATTCAGATTTAACTTTTGAAAATATCACCAATGAACTTATTAGGTTCTCCTGATCAAGAAAACATATTTTTATGTTAATTTTGGAGTTATAATGATTAAGATGTAATTTTTATGGATTTTATGCATCAAATTCATTTTACAAAAACCACCCTTCGTCAAACCATCAAATCAGACCTTGAAAATATTTTTATTGGATAGAGATTAATTTTCTAATTCCAAAACATATTAATTTGTCAAATTTGGATAAGCGGATTAGAAGATATGAATTTTTCAATACTGACCGATAGGAAATTGCCGCATCATGAAACTGATCGAGATTGAAGAGAGAGGGAGTGGGAGAAAACACCATTTGACCCAAGATCAGGTTTGAAGTTGCATAGGTAACTAAAGTAGAGCTTCTAGAGAAGGTAAAACAGCAAGAAACCAAAACCCTGGAAGAACATGGTAGATAGAGATGAAGATCATCGATTTTAAACATAGAAGCATGAGTTTTCAGCATGTACTAAGCAATATATGAGAAGGGGGTTAACAAAACTTGCCTCTAGGAAGGTAAGAAGGTCCAAACAGCAAGGATCCCGAGATTAGAAGGTCTGGTTTCTCCAAGCCAAGCTCCTTTCTTGAGCAAAGATCACCTTCTCCACTTTAGAGGTGCAAACCCTAGCAAAAGGGCATGGAAGGTCATGGTTCCGACCTATAATAAGGTGGGAGGAATACTAACAACATGAAAATAGGGAAGGAAAGGAGGATACTTACTAGTTTTGTTTAAAATCACCAAGGAGGAGCTTAAGAAATCCTAAAATAGAGAAATTTGGAACCCTAGGAGCCTTCTTCACCAAGGTAGGCACCCTCTTTTACCTTGGGACAGCAAATTCGTGGCCAAACATAGAAGGGATGATGTTCTAAGATGGGGGAAAGATAAGGAGAGGATTTGTTCTTGGATTGGGAGGTGGGAAAGGGTAGGCTTGGCTTTATAAACAAGGGGGCAAGCATGAGGTGTCTATGGGGCTTTCCATGTGTCCTTAGGCTAAGGCTTCATGGCCATGCAAGAGGACAACTCATAGAGACTTCTTGTATATCCAAGGTCGGTCTTAAAATCCCATGGAGGCTTCTAGGCCTTCCCCACCGTCCTCAATTAAAGAAATAACCCCATGGGTTGATAGCTTTTAAAGATAAGCTCATTTATAAATAGGGTAATCCCTATAATGCCCTTGGAGAGAAACACTTTCAAACCAAGGTGAAACCAAGTGCCCCATGGTTCAAAATCTTGAGAATGGTAAGGGAATATCTAAGGATTAAAATTCCAGTGATAATTTGCAAAGAAAACCTCCCAATTGGGTAAATTGCATAAAAGTTCAGAACGTACCTAAAACTGCATAACTTGCACAAATAACATCCATATCGAACCAAATATGAAACATAGGCTCATTTTATGTTTTCAAATCACAATTTTTTTTTATATTAAGGTTTATAGCACTTAATTATGGTAATTAAGCTTTCACTGAGGTATTTGTGCATAAACCCTTATATTGGTACAATTAGTGAATAAATGTTCACTAAACCACTATAAATTCCACTAATTAAACATGAATGACATAAAGGAGAGAAATGATATGAAAACTTAGGAAAAAAATTTACATGGAGATTACATCTAAGATTCATTATGTTATAGCTATGCTTATCTCACATGCATGGAGGTTGATGTTGTTGATGATGGGTTATGTGCTTGTGTGCCACAACTTTATTATTTTATTTATGGCAAGTATCTCTTTTTCTATTATATGTTTGCAATTCATCTCTCTTGATGCCTACTTGGGTAGTCCTTTTTCCTCTATGGGAAGAATTTTTTTATTTGATGTCCTTTACTCCACATATTGCTCAGTTCTAATTTTGTATGAACATACCAGCTTTTTGCTAATGTCATGTTCTCTTTTTATTTTTGTAGGGTATGCTTGCATCCCCATGTGTTGGATAAGGAGGGGACAACCAAGGTGGACTTGGACTACAAAAAGTCTAGCTGAGCTTTTGGGAGACCATTTTGAGGTGGTTAGGTGATCCTCATCTAGTCCTATGTTTAGTTAGTTTTTTCTTTTATCTCACCCTGTGTGGCAAACGCTAATGATGATAACAAACTTGTAATGGATATATACTATATAAATTCCACATCTACTTTTGATGATATGATACATACTTGTGGAATGAATTGGTTAAATCCCTTTTGGGAAAAAAACATGTTGGTGTTTGGTTATATGTAATGATGCATATTCATTTTAGTAGGGAGTGAATCCCCTCTTGGGTCCCACTCCTCACAATATGGTAGTAGAGACAATAGTTGTCGGTTATCTAACAATTTCAATCTTGTCTCCCATAGGATGTTTACCTTTTCAAATGTTGCTTATACCTAGTACACTTGCCTTGTGCAGGAAAAACCCTTATGGCAGGAGATAACTCATATGTTGACAACCTATCTGGTTATAAAACACCCTGAACCCTAGGTTTTGGATGCCAAGGATGGATCCTCCCTTTACCCCTCTGGTGACTCAAGTTACTCGTCCAACTAAAAGTAGACCATCAGTAGGTAGGGAAACCCCAACCTCTACTACTGCAAATGCAGGCATAGTCATCTCTCCTAAGCAAGAGTTAGCCATGCTTTGACAACTTATTACCACAACTATGGCAGGGAAGCTAAACAATCCACATGTACCTGATAAGCCTAAGGGGTGCTCAATAATGGAATTCATGAAGATGCAACCACCCTACTTAAAGGGTGAAGGTGAACTAGATATGGTCGATAAAGGTGATGACTGGGTGGTAGCCATATAGCCTACTTTTGATGGTATGGTGTGACGTATCTGGATTTCCTAAAACTTAACCTAATGTGTGTCCTCCAAACTGAAACCTCACCTCAGTAAGAATCCCAATTTAAACACCGCACACTAGGCTAAGAATAAGAAAATCAGAGGAAGTCAGAAGGAAACAATAGTAGCACATGTACAAGAACAAGAACGAAACCATACAACACATGTTCATCATTCAACATATAATTACAAAATGAATTATCATTACAAATTGATATTACATATTGAACCACAAGGTTTTACATATACACATGCTACATTCTAAAACAATAGGATCTTAAGACAATAGGTCCACATGTACATCTTCTCACCACACAACTCTCAACTATCATGATTCTTAAAAAGACCATATGTCCACAACCTTAAAAAAAGATTACATGTGGTACACGTCAATGCAATATTCAAGAATATTGTAGTGAGTATGCCTATGTTTCTTTATATACCTCTCATTACTAAGACTTGGCAATAAGATAAAACTAGTACTTGGCAGTAATAAACAAATATAAGAAAAGCATACTTGAACAAGAATGTTTATTAGCACAAGAGAACACATATTTTAGGCACATTTTCCATTATATCATCCATGAATTTACTACTTGAGAGTTGAATACATTAAGGCATTTATGATCTACTAACAAAGAGTTGGATCATTTCACAATGTGATCTACCACCAAAGATTTGGATCACTTCCAAGTACTTTACTACCAAAGAGTTGAAGTACTTACTTTCCAGCACTTTACTACCAAAGAGTTGAAGTGCTTGGATATAATGGAACATATATATTATGTTTCATGTGTTCATAGAAATAAGTATGGAAAATCAAGCAACATATCATACTAGAACAATCATTTCATCCAATATCATATGCCAAGTATTTTACTACACATATACTAAAAGCATACTATATAATAAGCCAAGTAAGAGGTAAAGTGTACCTTCAACAAAGACAAAATTAATCACATTTTTGATATTAGATATGTCTTCATGTCAACTATATCGTGGTCAAACCCCTGGTTAAGACAAGATCACATGTATCTTACAATAGATTCTCATCATCAACCCATTATGTCCATTTTTGGGTTTGCTTAGTTGATTAGGATATTCCCACCATTATCTCTTATCTTACTTGGAGTTAGATTACTGATGTAATAAAATAGTTATGTTCCAAAATTAGGCTTCATTAACTGATAATTATATTTCACATAAAGATGTGCACATATTAACCCTAATTTATATGCATTAGACATATTAGGGTTACAAACCATTTATTAAGAGCCATCTTCATCCAGCATGAATTGTGTGCATCTAACTAATATCACACTTACATATTAGCTTCCACTTGCCGATATGAGGATGTTCTGTAAATTCTATCATTTATTGATCATAACTGTATTTATTGCATTTTGTTTAGGGTTATTAGCCCTAATTAGATATATGAAGTATTTTATATGATTTCATGCATCGATATTATAATATCCAACATCATATGAATTTTAAACATGATTGTAGATTGAGTGACATATTCTCATAATTTTTTGCCATAATTTGTTATTTATAACACATGATGTTATCATTTCACAACTTACACAATATTCCTGACATTAGTGCATCAAAAGCCAAAAATTATATTTTAATTTTGTTCTAAGTAATTTTCTGAGAATTGTAGATATTATTTGTATTTTTCTGATTATGGTGCTATTTTCTATGATTTATCAAAGATCTGGGATTATCTAAGCAATATTACATTTTAGGCCAATTGGTCGTTGCCACGTGTCCATTGTGGGGGGGGGGTGCAGCTCTTTACTTGGACCATTTGGTTCGTGCACCTGGACCCGATTCAAGGTTGTCTGGTCAGCTTGTGTTGGACCAGATGGCTCCTGGCCTAACCCAGTCCACTCCCTCTCTCCTCGTGATCTTCCCTCGCATTGGGTCTTTGATCTATAGGGCGCCGTCGCAAGCTTCATCTCCAGAGAGCTAGCAACAGAGTCACAGTGCTCTTCATCAGTTACTAAGGCTGCCATCAGATTCGTCATAAACCTCGAAACCTCCACTACTACTCGCCTCCTAGGGTTCAAATCTGTATCTCATTCTCCTCAAGATCACTGTCACCTAATTTGTTCACGGTGGAGAAAAGAGGGACACAAATCTCTGCTCATTCTCGCACAGGTCTGAATCTTCAAAAGGCTGTGAGGAACCTCCATCCACTTTTTGAGGCCCTCCAACTGAACTAGTCAGGTCTATCAGTCCACTCCCCAATCTATCCTTCATCTCCAACAAATTGGAGGTTGTCTGCCATGAAAAAGACCATGAAATTCACTATAAGCACCTACATCATTCTCCTGTATCCTTATCCTTGCTTATCCTCTGTTTAGATCCTTTTTTTGGGCTCTCTTTCCCCCTGATCTTCTACTACTTTTGCTCTGTGTGTCACAATGGAGAAGGGGGGGGGAACTGGAAGTTTGTTCTCCCTCGTCACTCACTCACTAACCACACAGGAGGGGTCATGGTATTCATCTAGATGAGTAGAGATTACCTTTTTGTCCATCCCCTACTCTCTCCCATGTTCTCAAAGCCACCCCATCGTGGAAGGTCATCACCATGGTTAAGATGCAACTGCCACAAGAAGACAACTTATGAACCATTCAATCAAGTGGATCCAAGGGCCAAAAATGTCCCATGCAATAAATTTGTGGCTCACTCAACTCACCAGCTGTGTGACAGCCACATACAAGAACTTATCTACATAACATGTGACTTGGTTAATATACTCTATAATACACATGATTTCATGATATTTAAATCTAAATAACTTCGTCTAGGAACCTTCAAACTTTATGAAATTCAAACCAAAGCTTTATCATCATCATCATATCTACATTTTATTAAATTTGTTTCCAAGTTACCACTACTTTACCAATCAACCTCTTAATCCAAAATGTCACATAAGTATCATCAATAATTGTAATATTAACATCAAATGACTCTGAACTTTTGTTAAACTGAGTAGTGTATCTTCATTTGATCAAAGATCTATTCAGGGACTAATATTACATCATTATAGACAAAAAAATTAATTATTCCAACCTCCAACCCATGATTCAATTATTGAATTTAGTCACCAAGAAACTTAAAAGTTCACTCCATCACATATTGCTTGTCCTCCACACCAGAAGTTTAGGTTTGCTTCATATGTGCTAGATGGACCAATTCGAGTTTGCTAGAATGAGATAGAAAGGACTCCTGATATCTCTACCATGATCGGGAAGCAGTTTTTGGTGCTTTTTCATAGGAAGTACATCTACACTACTACCCTAAAGAAGAAAGAAGTAAAAATCTTTAGTTTTAAGAAAGGTTCCCTATTTGTTTCTTCTTATGTGTAAAAAAATCTGTTGGAATGTTATGCATCTGGACTCAGTGAGGAACATAGAGCATACCTATACATGCAAGGAATTAACTACAATGTGGGTCGTGCTCTTATACCACAACTTCCCTAGACCTGTCAGTAGATGATTGATAAAGCTTTGCCTATAGAGTCTTACCTTGGGTTTCAACCAATGGAGCTTGACAAGAAGACGAAGTTCTTAGGTTAAGATCAGAAGAAGGATATGTGTTCTGGGTGTGGTGGATATCATCCTCCAGGGAAGTTCTCTAAAGATAGGAATCAAGCAAGATATTAACCTAACTTCTAAGTTGTATGCCATTATTGCAATGAACTTGGACATATTCACCCTAGATGCCCCCAGCTTCATAATGGACACGCACCAGCTCAACAAAAACATCAGGTACCTCCTTAGAATAATGGAAACAATAATAAAGAAGACATGTTGAGAGATGTGCTGGAAGATTCTTTACTTTGGATGGCCAAGAAGTTCATGGAAGACCATGTTTAAGGTAACACATGATCTCTTAGTTAGACTTTAAAGATATGTTTTCTATTTTGCATGAGTACATTGAAGATGAAAGTGATACAATACATGAGTTTTTGGAAAGAATTTCTTTTAATCTATAGTGTTTTGTGACTAAGTAGGAAAAACCTTTTAAAGGGGTGGAGTATAGGTGACTGTTTATGTTGGGATAATTAGATTTCAGGGATAAAATCATTTTAAAGGGGTGGAGTTTTGTAACGAACTAGAACTTATTCCTACCCTATCCCCTGACTAGAAAGCTAGCTAGGTTTGTGACAAAAAAAGGACTAAAATTTAGAAAACCTTCACATATTAATTTAATTATGTGGAAACATGTAAATGAAAACATGCTTTATATCACATATATTTTCTTTACTAATATAATGGCTAAATAGAAATAAATAATATGATTTGGGTAACAAATGGTTAATCATGTTCATAAATATTAATAAGGTTACATTATCCAAATAAATATAGAATTAATAAACTTAATGAGATAAATGATAAATATATAGGATTTCATGCAACAATAATGATATATAACTCTTTTGGTTGTAATATGAGGATATGGGACACAATAGGATGAATAATAGTAATAATGATGAAATAAAATAATAATGATCCAAAAATGTTAATTTTTCATAACTCATGAAAGGAAATCTTAAAAATGAAATTTAATGTAAAAGCCATGTTCCTTGGGCCCCAATTGCCTTGGGAGCCAAGTTTCATCTTATGTGCATAATATAATTATTTTAAATATTTTTAGAAAAGAAAATAGGATAAAATCCAAAAGTATTAAAAAATATGAAAAGTCTTCAAAAGTGGAATTAAACCCCAAAATCGAAATCTACATACTAAAATAAGCATGTGTGTGAAATTTCAACTAATTTGGATAATCTTTATTGTTCTAATGTGTTTAGGAGAGAGAAAGTGTAAATAAATCCCAAAATATTAAATAATATGTTAAATAATACCAAGGGACAAAAATAATGGCAAATTCATGTTTCACAAGTTTAATGTTGCTTGTGGGTGAAGTTTCACCTTAACTAGTGGCTTCTAGACGTCTCTAAATCAAGAAGAAAGAGAAAATAATACTTACTTTAAAAGAATTAAATAAACATTAAAAGCCCTCAAATGTGAAAATTAATGTCAAAATTCGATTATATACTTCCTAATTAGGCTTGGTGCCCAATTCCATTTGATTTGGAGTTTGTTTGCACACTCAAATGAGGAGAGAGAAAAATAGAAATAAATTTAATGCATCACTTTATTTGATTTTGTTTTGGATAAGGACTTCTGATTGAATGTGTCACACATACCGTAGGCTGTTGGATCTTGTTCAGATGGATTTCTAGTCATCATCAAGCTCGGTCCAAAGAAGGAAACATGCCGCCAATTTGGCTATTTTTAATTTGTGAGTATCTCACTCGTTTCTCAATTGTTTTGCACAATTCTTTCGCCAATGTGTTCTAAATTGAATTATGCATCGTTTGATCCCTAACTCATGGAATATTGTTGAGTATTCAAGAAGTACCCAATTCGTGGGCATCGAGCATCTCGATCGACCTATCTAGTCTTTATTTCCTGGAACCCCACCTATAAATACCATAACACGAGTCTTCCTCGGCCACCTTGCAAACTTTCTCTCATTCCAATCGCTTCATTGTTTGTGCGTACTACTATCACAGGTCATGGATTCCTTGACCATTTTCAACGTTATTTCCTCCATCCTCATTTTGTCTCGGCCCAATCGCATGTAGCGATGAGTACTATGGACCATGGTCTTCATTTCCACATCTTCACTTCATCAAATCGTTGAGTATTGTGAAATTGCTTAAATCTTGGTCGAGCTACTCATTGGCCATGGTGCAAGCCAGGGTAGGGGATGAATCCCTCTCATGAATACCCGATCTTTCCCCCTCTTTCCTTCTTTCTTTGTTTTTTGCCTAGCGGCAATATTGTCGTTTCTCCTTTTATTTTCTTTTTTTTGTATGAGTCGAAACTGAGCTTTGACCGTGACTTGGCTGCCCCAGATTGGGCTGAGTTACCACATTGGCCCACTCTCTCACGAGCTCTTCTCTGCTTATTTGTCAATTTCTAATTTTCTGATTGGTTGATTTTACAAAAAATCATATCTTTTAATCTACTTGTCTAAAAAATTAGTAAAATATGTTTTTGCATCTAAAAAATGTGATATTTCTTATAAAATAGCTTGAGAGTCTAATTTCCATATTTTTGATGATTGATTATTAAAAATATACTAAAATATATAAATCCCTAAAAATTATGATTCATTCGTATAAACTCCAAATGAGGCAAATAACAATGTTTTCTTAATCTAGAGAACATAAGGAATGAATTGGTTTAGGTTTTGTAATTGAAATATGAGGTTTTAAAAAAGGTCTAAATTAGAGTTTTATTTATACATATATGAATTATAAACCCTAATACATGTGAATAATTTGAAATTAGGAATAAGATATCTTGGAAACAACTAGAGAGGTGAAGAGTGTTTCTAGGATCTGATTTGAGGAATGATTGCATCCCACATTATTTCTATATTGAGAAATTGCTAATTTCTCTCGCTAAATGTATATTTGCATCATGCATTATTCTATATTGAGCAATCATCCTAAATCATCACTCTTTTGATATCCCACACAATATCTCTATTTTGAGAATTTATTCCATGTGAAATATTCTACATGATTCTGATATTATGATCATCCTATTTTGTTGGACTTTCTTTTGACTCCAGCCTGTGGTGGATGTTTATATTGTCCATTTATGTGATTGCAATCTTGTTTATTCTGAGTATACTTTTTACTTGCCTCTACATTTATCATGTCATGTGATTCAGCATCCCTAGAGTAGTGTAATTGCTTTGTTTTTTGGGTTATGTGCCCTTATTATATTTTTGGGATGGAGGTTATGTACTCGATACCTAGGTTTTGTGCCCACACATTATATATTGGGGAGTATGGTTATGTTCCATTCTCTACCAGGTTTCAAGTTTTTGATGCTTGGCTGCCATTCTCTTTATATTGTTCTAGTGCTATACTTATCTCACACGCATGCAGGTTGATGTTATTGATGATGGGTTATGTGCCTAATTTCATGATATGTGCTCGTGTGGAACAACTATATTGTTTTATTTATGGAAAGTATCTGTTTTGTTATCATATGCTTGCAATTCATATCTCTTGATGCCCACTTGGGTAGTCCTTTTTTCTTCAATGGGAAGCATTGTTTATTTGATGTTCTTTACTCGACATATTGCTCAATTCTAATTTAGTATGCACATACCATCTTTTTTTTGTTGTCATTTTCTCTTTTCCTTTTGTGGGGTATGCTTTCATCCCCAGGTGTTGGACAAGGAGGGGACAACTAGGGTGGACCTAGACTACAACAAGCATAGTTGAGCTTTTGGGAAACTATTTTGAGGTGGTTAGGTGATCCTCAGCTAGTCCTATGTTTAGTTAGTTTTTTATTTATCTCACCCTGGGTGGTGAAGGCTAATGATGATAACAAGCTTGTAATGGTTAGATCCTATATAAATTCCACTACTACTTTTGGTGATAGATACATTTTGAATGAATTGGTTATCATCTCTTTTGTAAAAAAAATTATGTTGGTGTTTGGTTATATGGGGTGATACCTTTTATTTTAGTAGGGAGTGGATCTCCTCTTAGGTCCCACTCCTTACAATGGTTCCTCAAGTCTGTGGCACATGACACTGAAGAACCTAGGTTGGAAATAATCTAACCCTACTCATCTAATTCATTAATATACACAACTCTTATATTCAAAGTATTATATCTCCCTCTACAAGTATACAAACATTATGAAAATTTTATCATGTGTTTGCTATAGTCCAATCCATATTCCATTCAATTTTAGTCCCAATGTATCAACATTGATCAACCAATTAAATACTTCAATATGGAATATATTTTGGGGGTATAAGATCTAATATAAACATCAACTAACTTCAAAACTACATCAAACTCAATGAGATGCATTTGTGTGATTAAGCATACTTCAAAGACCATCATTGTATCATAATAACTCTTGAAATCCTCTACCTTCATAGTCAAATTCACAAGAACATAAAGGTAAACATGACGACATCATCACCACACACATATGCATATAATTTGAAACAATCATGCCAGCCTCAAATCCATGCAAATGATTATCTAGTTGGGTAATCAAGAAACTAAAATGTTCACTCCATCACATTTTGCACACCTTAAAAGAATTTTAATCCTCAAAATTAAGTCAAAAGTTCACTTTTGTTGGATCAATGGGCTCCAGGGGATGAATAGAGCTAAAAACCATAAACCAAATCCATTAGACCTTCAAGCTATATCACAAGATAAGGTTGCTTATGTGGAATTTGAGTGCAATTAAATATACATAGAAAGGAAGAGAGATATTGAACCAACAAAAGAAAACATGCTATGTATAGTGGTTCCAAACTCCAAATTAGGAGATGCACATCCACCACTTAGAGGGGTCATTTTCCAAGGTCAAGGGTACCTATCTTTCCTCTTAAGGATCAAAGGAGCCAATAACATTACAATAACTTACCCATCCTAGAGAAAGAGTCTTCTACCTTCATAAGGACTTACCCACATTTGCAATGAGCTAGCCACCTTCAACAAGGAGATCTACTCTTGAAACAAGTCTTTGGCCTTGAAGGAATTACCCACTCTTCTCTTGGATCTTCAACCTTCTACTTCACCTTCACCAAGGGGAAGCTTTCACCATCTTTGCTATGAGAAGGGAGATTCATAAAGGGAAGTTGAGAGCTTCACAAGGTGTACAATGGAGCAGCTCCCTCACAAGAATCCCATCTCACTCAGATTGATGGAGATTGGTAGTAAGCTTGAGAGAGAAAGAGGCTTTTAGTAGATAAAACAACTCAATTATATCAAGGAGCAAAGAAGGATGACTTAGAATGAAGTCTAAGGGCCCCTATTTATAGTTGGGGGTGTCTACTAGCTAGTAAATGCACTTAGGAACAAATTCTAGCCATTTGGGGGTGTTGCAACAGATTTTTTTTTGAGTTTTGAATCACTCCAACGTTAGAAACACTTTTCTGCACTTTTTCATACAGTGTTGTCAGTTGAGTTTCCATAAAGGTAATTCGACTGATAGCACTATGCAACAAAGCAATTTTGAGTTGTTGCTCTAGTTTATCCTCGATGAAACTCAGTTGACAACTTAAAATTATTTTGTGTACATGGTGTTGGTCATGTTGTCACTAGGACAAATCCATCTAATAGTGGAATTTATCAAGCTCCTCACAGCTTGTCAGTCGAGTTGTCTTCAAGACAAACTCAACTGACAAAGCAGTCTATAATGAAATTTGGTAAATGCTATAGAACTATTTCAACATTTGTTTTAAGTGCATTTTATATTTTTCACATCATAGTTACAAGTCGTAGCATCAATACAAGATATTTACAAAATATTTCTAATTGATTTAAGGCATTTTCCACAAAAGTGCACTTGCATTGATTTGACTTGTTTTTTTTGTCAAACTAGGGTTTGTTTGAATTCATTCTTTTCATGTACCTAATATCTGAAATTGATCTCAAACAGACATATTAGATACATATGAATGGAATGATTAAGTGATCATTTTAATATGGACAATGCATAATGGTTAGGTCAAAATTCTCCCCCTTTTGAAGATGACAAACCATTCCTTAACATATCGAAAATAACTTAGAATTTAAAACATTTACCTTGTCAATTTAGGGGGATACATGAATGTAGAATTGAAATTTCTCCCCTCAATTCATGTTTTCCATTACATGTATGATTATTTCCTCTAAAACTATAACCATGACATATATGTGCTATTTGTATCTAGTTTCATAGTCATAAGATATTTTAGAAAAATAACTAAATAAGGATCAAATCAATATGCACCAGGATCATTTCTCCCCCCTTTGTCATGTCAAAAAGGGAGGGGTAGAAGATCTAAAATAGGTCTTATCCAAGGCATAAACACCACATACAAGGGCCACTCATAAGATAGAGAGTGAACAGATTTACTAAAGTCATATTTATAATATGAAATCACAAACCAATAACTCATGAAAATGATCAAAGCATAGGTTAGAGGTACATATGATAAGAGTACAACAAAGTAATCCCACTCAATAAGAAAACTACAAACAATGAAAAAAATGACTAGATGTAAAAATAGTAGTCCTCAGATACCATACCCAATGGAAAATACATGATAGCCTACAAAAAGACACATACATGAGCACTCTATAACCTAAGAACTAAACATCAAGCTTGTAAATATCAAACTCCTCATCAAGATGATAGTCCTCATCACTTACTGACTCAGAAGGTGTAGTAGAGGCAGAAGAAACAGTGTCCTCATCGTCACCACCACCACCATCAGAACCACCATACTTATCACCAGCATCCTTATCACCATTCTCAAAAGCATCATCATCATCAACCATCTCTTCATCCCCGTCAAGAACAAAAGAACGTGTACCATGCCGTCAACATTGTTTATCTTCCCAAGAAATGACAGAGGCAAGAAAAACTTTGGCTTGATCATAGTTGGGTATAGAAACTCAATTAAAGTCGTTAAGCATTACAATAGTGGGGGCAGTAGAAAGTGCAAATAACTGAGTGACAGTGGTTGAGGATGAGAGGAAACAAGGGTAGGTCCCTCACTAGAGGTAGGAGGTGGAGTGGAAGTAGCAGACTGATGAGCCGGATAGAACTAATCATATGCAAAGGAATAATAGTTAGTGGAAGAGAAAGGTTGGCAGTAGGGATAAGGGTGTGAGGGGGATAAGTTCATGTTTGACATGATTTGAAATAAGTACCGGTGAAGGTGCTCATGGACCTATATTTGGTATGCATTCCTATGCATCATGTAACCCATAAGGGTTTCATTTGAAATAGAAAAAGATTCATAAGAAGGTCTACGAGGAAGTGGAGGCTATGTAGAGGAAGAGGCACTAGGGGTAGATGTATTGGTAGGATGGAAGGACTTCTTGGCAGTGGTTTCACTAATGTAAACCCCTTTTCTACTAGATTTGTAGTCAAGATCCTTGAAAAGATATTTTTTAGTATGATGTTGAAATAGACCACATATCAAATTTGGGTAAGGTGGGTGGGAGTCTCGGGTGTTCTTCTCAGTGTCAAAATATATCATATTATGGAGAATATCGAGGCCCGTTTGACTTTGACATCTTGGAGGAGAAAGTACATAAGCACCAAAGAGTTCTCTACTATATCTTTTCGATTTTTCTTGGGATGGATATTGCAGTTAACTATAAGTACAATGAGATGTGTCTTGATGTCAAGGGAAGACAAGGTTAGGAGGGCCTTATTTATATAAGGTATCTCTGATTTTTTAATGGTTTTGTGGATATTGACCAGGGTAAGATCAGGGTCAAAACTCTTGCATAACCCTTCATTGAGGAGGTCATGGTATCGGGGATAGGATGACATACAATCATATGGGGATGAGGAATTAGATAAACATTTGTTGAAATAATACTCATAAATGGTAAACAGAGTCCCCACAATCATGGAGGTTAGGACAACCTGGGTATTGGGAGATGCCATTAAGTTTGTGTGGTTTCAATTGAGATATACATAAAATTCATGGACTGCCATCAATCTAGATTGGAAATTAAAAATAGCACAAGCACTCTACACATAGTGCACTTAGGTTTTGCATTGTACAAACTTTCTTAACCTCTTTCAACAGATCATTTCTAGTCTCTATAACGGTACTAAGAGGATAGGGATTTCTAGGTAGAAACTTCTTATATCTATTAACATCTTGAGAATTGATAAAGGAGGTACCATCATATCCTATGAGTTGTGAAGTAGTAGAGGAGGATAGAACACCAGTTGGACCAATCCTTTTTCTCCTGTTGGACGCCTTAGAGAAAAGAAAGGAGAGAAGAGAGGAAGCTTCTCTCTAAAAGAGTGAAGGTAGACCAGTAAGAAGCTGTGTAACTAGCTAGGTATGGCAAGGGAAGGTGAAATAGGGCTGAAGAAGACTAGGAGAAGGTTTGTGAGGGTTTAGGGTTTAAGGAAGAACACAAAGGAGGGCTAGTCGATCGAGTTTTCTCTAGTTGAGAGGGATGAAATTGGCCGAAATACCTTTTATATTTCCACACAATAGTGTTGTCAGTCAAGTTTGTGATGGAAACTCGTCCGACATTGTAGTCAGTTCAGTCCTTGGTCATCTTGTCAATCGAGTTTCATTAAAACAAACTCGACTGAAAAAGGTGTCTGTAAACAATATATGAAATTTAATTCTTGAATCCTAGACCACTATATAAATGTATTTCTCTATACTATCATGTATTTTGAAGATATGAGGCACTTTCACTCATCATCGGCTACTATTTGCGATAAAACAAGCGTTTGTGATTCAAACCAAAAATGAAAAAAGTAAATTATTGAAGCTTTGCATTTGTAGCACAAACAAGCATATGATGCACATTTTATGAGCAACAAAATAGAGATAAGTGAACATCTTATCTAGAAGGCATAGAATTATCATCAAGAGCAGTTATAAGTTGTTTTAATCTAATAAATGTAAATTTCTCTCTAGCTAGAGGTTTAGTGAAAATTTCTACAAGTTGATTTTTGGTATCCACATGAGTAACATAGATGTTTTTATTAGAAATGTGGTCACAAATGAAATGTGGTGGACCTCTATGTGTTTATCTCTACTATGCAATATAGGATTGTATGATAGATTGATTTCTCTAGTATTATTACAATATATAGGAGAAGCATCATAGAAAATATTGCAATCTTGGATCATTTGCTTCACCCATAGAACTTGGGCACAACAACTTCTAGATACAATGCACTCAACCTTAGTAGTTTAAAGAGCCTTTGTGCTTTCTTTCTTAGAGAACCAAGAAGCCAAGCGCGGTCCTAGGGGAAAGAAAGTGCGGTTTTTATCAATTAAGCACCTGGCATAATCCACATCACTATAATATATAAGAGTAAAGTCCCTTGACTTACGATACCATAGTCCAAAAGTTTGGGTTTTGGCTAGGCACCTCAGGATCCTCTTAACAGCTATAAGATAAGATTTTCTAGGGCTTGATTGATATCTATAACATAGGCCAACACTAAACATGATATCTGCTCTAGAGGCATGTAAGTATAGTAATATACCAATCATACCTTTATAGAGGTTCTCATCTACCTTTTCACCTTCTTCATCTCTATCAAGCTTGACAATATTTTACATGGGAGTATCCATTATCTTAGTGTTCTCCATCCCAAAGCACTTAGAGAGTTCACTTATGTATTTACCTTGATTGATGAAGTTTCATCCTTTGTTTGCTTGATTTTAAGGCCAAGGAAGAATTTGAGCTCCCCCATCATGCTCATTTCAAATTCACTTTGCATAAGAGAACTAAACTCCTTGCAAAGATCAAGATCTGTCCCGTGAAAAATGATATCATCAAGTTCAATTTGAATAATTAAGATATTGGTAGAAGTGTGTTTAAGAAAGAGTGTAGAATCAACTTTTCCCATGAAACAACCATTATCTATAAAAAAAAGTTTTTCAATTTCTCATACCAAGATCTAGGGGCTTGTTTGAGGCCATAAAGATCTTTTTGTAACAAATAAACATGGTTTGTAAACTAAATATGTTCAAAGTTGGGGAGCCACATAGACTTCTTCCTCTATTCTACCATTCAAAAATGCACTTTTAACATCCATCTGATATAGCTAAAAACATTATGACTAGCTTAGGCAAGTAGCATTCTAATAGATTCAAGTATAGCAACATGAGCATAAATTTCATCAAAGTCAATACCTTCATGTTGATTATAACCTTGAGCTACTAACCTTACTTAGTTTCTTACACCTTGCCGCTTTCATTAGGCTTGTTGTGGTAGACCTACTTTGTGCCAAAGATCTTTCTACCACCTAGTATTGGCACTAGAGCCAACACTTTGTTCTTTTCAAACTATTCTAGTTCCTATTGCATTGCTAGGATCCATTCATCATCTTTAAGATCTTCTTTGACATTCTTTGGCTCTAGTTGTGAGATGAAGGCAATGTTGGATTGTTCTTTGTTGAAAGAATCCCATGTCTTCACTATTTCATATGGATTTCCTATGATAAGCTCTTTTGGATGATCTATAGCACACCAGGGAGTAGGATCCTTCTTTTCATCCTCTTTTGATCCTTCATCTACATCCACCTATTTTCCTTTGTCATTGATGTTGAGTTCCTTCAATCTAGGAATCACTTCATCTACAATATCATCATTTACAATATTCTTGGAAATAGAGGGGTTAGTCTCGATAAACTTAACATTGATCTGTTCTTCTACTTTAGATAGTTTAATGTTAAATGCTCTAATAGATCTATTTGTAGTGCTATATCCAAGAAAGAAATCCTTATGTTTTTGCATCAAACTTATCAAGGGAATTTTTGGTGTTCAAGACAAGACATGGACAACCAAACGTATTGAAAAAGTCAATTGAAGGCTTTCTACCATGCCATAACTCATAGGGGATTTTTTTAAAGTTAAGAATGAGTGAAAAATCAATTTTTCACAAAACATGTGGTGCTAATGGCTTCAACCCAATACTTCTTGGGAGTGTCATACTCCAAAATAATTGTTCTAAACATTTATTGTAAAGACTTATTCTTCCTCTCAACTACCACATTTTGTTGAGGGGTACGGGGGGAGAAAAATTGTGTGTATAACCAGATTTCTCACAAAAACTTTCAAGCAAGTCCTTTACAAACTCTCACCCATGGTCACTTTGGATAGACATACCGTGACAAGAAGTTTCCATTTTCAAATTTTTTGCAAAAATCCTAGAAAACATCAAGAGCGTCACTTTTTGAAACCAAAAAGAAAGTCCATGTGATATGGGAAACATCATCGACAATCTTAAAACAATATTTACTACCATGAAGTGATTGTGTTCTCATTTGTATAAATAGATCAATATGAAGAAGCTCAAGAACCCTCTTGGTTATAAGGACTCCCTTGGATTTAAAAGAGGATTTAGTTTTATTTCCTTATGTGCAAGGTTGACATTCCCCATCCTTCTCAAAATCCAATTTAGGAAGTCCCTTGACCAAGTCATTTTTGCTCAACTTCTTCAATTGATGCATTTACATGACCAAGCCCGTGGTGCCACATAGATACATCATTTTTATCAACACCTAGGCATTTACCAAGAATAAGCTTAAGAGAATCAATGTAAATAAGTGAAATCACCTCTCTACTAATAATGGTAAACAAAATCCAATGAATAGCAATGGAAGACTAAAACTTTGACTGTATTCAATTTAATAAAGAGTACATCAAAATTTTCCCAATAAGGGTGTACATGCTTTATACAAAAAGAGGATCTAAGGTAGATGGAAACTAAACTACATCAAAAATTCACCAATAAAATAACTTAACAAATAGTCCATGATGGAAGGATGAACACCTTATCATAGTCTTAGGATGGTTCACCATGCTCCTATTGCGCACTCTGATCCTAAACCTAGGTGGTTAGGATCACCCAGTAAGAGGAGAATAAAGTATTTGTCAAATTAAGTGAACAATGACATTTAATATTTTAAAATATGACGAAGTAAAGATTTATTATGCTAAGAGATTTCAAGAGTACGAGGCAAGTAAATAATTAAGAAATTTTCCAAGTCAAATAGTAATAAAGTTGTATGCATGATTTAATATGACTACATTAAACTAATATAGGGATGAGGAACCTACCTAACCTCAACCAAAACAAATAGGTGAGGGAGAGTGGTAACATTCCCAAAAACCTACAATATATATAAAAGTGGAGAGAGTGGTCACATTCCCCAGGGCTCATGCCCAAACTATGGGTGGTTGTACTCATGTACACTACATTAGTTAATTAGTCATTTTCATCATCATGCTAGAAGAATTTATATGGAAAATTTAAGTAATTGAAAACTTTGCAAGTGGGGTCCAATACCCTAGAATTATTGAAGAAAACATATTAAAAAAGAAATGATGAAACTAGTGTATAGGCTCATGCCTCATTGGGAAATTAGGTTTGGATAAAAATGCCCAACTTAGGGTTTAGAATGCACATACCTCTTTTCACACATAAAGGTTAACTTGAATAGTATACTTTGGTCCACAAAGTCAACTTTTCATCCTAGAAACACATTATGTATGTTAGCCAAGTCAAAGTGAACATATTCATTCCTATTATATTTTTATATTATTCTTACCCAGTTCCCGATCATCTAATGTCAAGTTAGGGTTTATGATTTTAATATTTGTTGAGAGAATATGTGATGCTTTATATAAATATCTTAGTTCTAATTATCTATCGTTAGTCACATACGTCTATGTAACTTATATATATGTGGATAATAATATATAAATTCTCCAATAGGTTTAAAGGTGTCATTCTCTTCTCTATAATGTGAATCCATATTATTCCTAACATCATTCTTACCATGTATATTGGTGGGCATGCACATTTCATTATCTAGTTCTTGAGAATGCCATGACTAAGAGTATGCAATATGTAGATACTTGAAAGTAGTTTTTGATATATCCCAACAATATATCATCTAGATATATGTTTATAAAAGTACATTATTTTACACGTTATTATATTTTTCATAATTTAATTAATAAGAAGACAATATATTTAGGAGAACTCCATAATTATATTTGTATTTATAAGTACCATCTATTGCATAAATATGTATCTGTGTATCTAGGGTTTTATTGAAACATGACATTCAAGATTATAGTAAGGAAACATGCTCATCTTACATCCATCGTTTGATATGTAGTACTACATGGATATATGTATAAACTAATAGGATGTATAGAAGTAAGTCAATATGATATAATAATGTGAACACATTTTGCAAAACAACTCCTTATTTATAGATCTATTATACATATCATAATTTAATATTTAGATATCATATTTAACCACACTCATACATACACGACATATTATGACTACTTCCTATATATGGTTCAGTATAATGGCATTAGGATCGTACTCATATGTATAACTATATATATGTATATATATATATATATATATATATATATATATATATATATATACCTAGGGTTCACTTGATTACAATGTGCATGTATTACCATGGTTATCTAAGCCATTATTGTTTGATTATTTCCACTCACCTAATAAACTGAATTCACAATAGAGTGTCATACATGAACTAACATGCTGATCGACAATTCAACAGATTGAAGTTTCATGTGGTATGGATTCCATGGATCTCCTCAGAGTTGGACCTGTTGATGGTGAGGTCAAACATCTTATTTCTAGCTGACACTGCATCAGGTCCTGTTGCACACATTGTAGATGAGAAGGAGTCAACATTGTTGCAAGAGAGGAGTCGACGCCGTTGCTATCAGGGTGTGTTGGCTTAGAGGTTGCTCTAGAAGTTTTAGTGGTTTTGCATGCGTTTCTTGGTGGTTTTGGGAGGCAGAGGGCAGCAAAGTCAGATGAGGTGACTCTACACCACAAATGGGTGATGAGTGGTTGTCGGAGGTTGTCCTTGTTGCATCAGATGGGGCCACGATAGAGGGGCATTTCTACTGGTCATGCATAGGCATCGCTGAGCGTTGAGTAAGGAGAGAGGTATTGCTAGTGTCTATTAGAGTGGTCATCAACCACTGTCCCTACATGAAGCCTCTATCTATTACAGCAGAGGATGTAGGTACAAGGAAGATGGAGGAAAGGAAAGAATAGGGAGGGGAAGATATAGGAGGTGGACACCCCGTTGCACAGAGGGGCATCATCGATTTCGGGCGGAGACAACACAATGTCATGCGATTGAAGAGGGAGTGAGTAACACAACGATGCTTTACGTTAAGGGGAGAATGTGTTTAAGAAAATACTTGAATGCTTAGTCAATTACCACTATGAAAATCTAAGGCAATTAAGGTTTTCAATACCAATTCAATTGGGACAACAATTAATATCTAGTTTTAAGTAATTTAAAGGACGGGTTAATTAGGAGTCAAGTAGGTTTCCTTTTTCACATGCATTAGGCATTTCTATATATTTAGAGTTTGCATATTCATTAAATTAATTAGGAGGGTAAAGGAAGTCCAAATGACTTGAAATCCCATGGGTTTGCTACTTAAAGTGTGTGGAGTCTAACATTACATTAATTTTCTCCTTTTGAATGCATTTTGTATTTGATTGTATGCTAAGTGCCTAATAAATATATTTAGTACCTTTCTTAGTAAATTTTGATATAAAATTTCTTATTTTCTCATTTCTTGTCCCAAAAAGCCATAAGTACTCTAAATTAATGCAATCTACTAATTTTCTCTTATAAATGGTCATTTTGCACTATTATACTCTAATTAAAACACTAGTTAAGATATTTGTGCAAAAACCCATTCATTGAAATGAATGTCGGTCAAAGATAATTCACATCATTAAGTATTACTCAATTTCAACATTGAGGGAAAAGAGGATAGAAAACATATGAAAATTTAGGAAAAAGGATATTAAGGAAATAAAATCTTGAAAATGGGTTAAATTGCAAATGAATCCAAGATTCAGTAGGTTACAACACTCCATCCCTTAAAGAGAGTTTCGTCCCTGAAATCTCAATAAGAGGGAAGGGTGAGTACGTAACATCCCAACACTTAGCAACTAGTTGGTTACTTCTAATCTATGGTACTTCACATGCTCTACTCATAATTCGGGTTTTACTAAGGTTTCCACCATTCATATCACCTTTTATCAAACTGACGTGGCAAATATCACACTAATAAATTCACTCGGGGTTGAAATCCCTGAGTTTTTACCAAAACCTCATGCAATAATACCACTCGCAAGCGGACAGGTCTTATCACAGTATAGTTAAGGATCGAATCCCAAAGGACAATGTTTTTAAGAATCATTGTCAGTTGAATGTAGCTCAAGTAGAACGATTGATTTGGTTGAGGTTAATTAAACTAATTGCAGGAAAGTAAATGAGCAGAATGAAAGTTTGTTTTAGATTAAATGATATGGAATCGTTGGGATGGTATCGGGTTTCACCACCACTGCACATGCAAACACATCCAAACACATAACATCCAGGCAAGCATCTAACTATCCAAATGGAACTACTGTGAATCCTCCCAGAGGGATGTTTAGGCTTGCGTAAGCATCCCCTTAGGCATCTGATTTCTCATCGCCATTCGGATCATGCACTTATGGTTCTGAAGATACAACATCCAACTAAGGTTGTGGTCCTCCCTGAGGGATGTTTAGACCACAGAAGCATCATCGTGGGCTAGATGGCTCATCCCCTCACGGATCATACACTTATGACCTCAAGGAACCCCATTCTATTTATAGTCCGAGAGTCAACCGTGCTAATTGACATGCATGTAGGCAATAATTATGTAAGAAAACATCAACGATTAACAAGAAGATACAACATCCAACTAAGGTTGTGGTCCTCCCTAAGGGATTTTTAGACCATAGAAGCGTCACCATAGGTTAGATGGCCCGTCCCCTCACGGGTCACACACTTACGACCTCAAGGAACCCTATCAGATTTCTCATTAAGGAGTCTACCTCATTAATCGACATTCTATGCTATGAAGAGAAGAACAAGATGAAAGAAAGAAGGTAATCAACTACAAGCATATCAATTAACAACGAAATGAAAAGTTATATACATTACCTTGGAATGTTAAATGAAAAGACATGAATGCATGGGTAGCGGGGCTAGTCCCTGCACCCCAATGAAAAGGAACTACTTGTTCATGATGCAAGAAATAAGAAGAATAAGAAAGAGAGAGGATTCCTCCATGAGCATGATGTAGAAGGTGGTCGTAGCTCGGTGAAGATTATGTTGTCTCCTACGTCGTGTCGGAGCAGATCTAGACGAAGAATGAGGGACACCAAGATAGACCGAGAAATATTTCTCACTCATCCTTCCTTCTCTTCTCGGTCTCCTTGAGTTGCAGTAGGAACGACAGGTGAAGTGATAGTGGCAGGATCAAACCAGTGTTAGGCAGCCTCGCGACGTCCCATATTCGATGCCCAAATGAGGACCCTGCTGGTCCTATTTATAGGCTCGGATCTGATTCTCATGTTTTTGGTGTGAGAACTCCATTCGGTTTGATCCAAACGGTTTGGTTATAATTGACCAAACGGACTTGGACTTATGTACATATCTCAAATGGTTTCATGCAAGAGTGACTAAACGGTCTTGGTTTACAGCAGACCAAACGGTCTTGGACTCCCTTGCTCAATCGGTTTGGTCGTAGTGAATCCTCCGAACGGTTTCATGTAAACCCGACTCTAAACGGTCTTTGCTTCCCAATCGGTTTGGGATGCAAATGTCCAAATGGTCTTGATATGTAAGTGACCATTCGGTCTTGGATCAGTAGCAAACGATCTTCAGCAACAAATGGTTTTGGGAGTGCTCAACCTTCATACGGTCATGTGATTCGCGGACATTCAAACGGTTGTCGCTCCTTGCCCAAACAATCGTCGCGATCGGTCTTGGTCTGAGATCATGTAGTTGACGGCGGAGGAGTTGGCAACGACAACGGCTAAGGGAGAGGGCTGAGGTGTCGAAGTTGTTGGTGCTATGGTTGAGTTCGAGGAGCAAGGTGCCACCGGGAGCATGGTAGTTGGACGACAGTGATGGTGAAGATGGCAGGCTTGGCGGAGGTGGAAACACTGCAGGGTGCAGGTGTGAACATGCCCACGACAGATGATGATGGTGCCATGGAGCTGTCGATTAAGGTAGTGAGTCCTGTGATGCGGGAGGGAGAAGGAAGAAAGGAAGCGACTGAGGGAGCATTGCTTCAGTTGGTGAGGTTACAAGTGGATGCCAGTTAGGGTTAGCTAGTGCGGTGGAAGGAGGAAGAAAAAGGTGGCGTACGTCAAACGGTCTCTGAGACAGGCTGCTCTTCATGGTTTTGGGATCGTTAGAGTTCTCATAGTCTTGAGACCGTGAGGGATCTCTTGAAAAACCACTACAGGAGGGTGAATAGGGCTTCATATTAGTTTTAATAATAATTCAACTCAAGCAACCACAATAGAGAAAATAAGAAGGAGGTAAGGTGTTTAGAGTGGTTCCACCTTTAGCAAAAACTTAAGGAGTCATTCCACTACCCAATTGTTTCCAATTGGGATTTTGAAAGTATTTAAATTTTATTACCTCGCAAGGATGTTACATAAAATTACAAATACTTTCACCACCCTTTGGACAACCTTCACCTTGAAGTAGTCCCACCAACCTTGAAGCAGCCTTCCTTGAAGTAACTTCAAGCTCCCCCTTGAAGTAGCCTTCCTCTTAGAGTAGCTTCCCGTTGAGACAACCTTCTTGAAGTAGTCCAAAGTCCTCCTTCTCCACCGAGAAGATCAAACCCTCTCCAATCTACAGCCTCCAACTCTAGGAGTAGCAAGGAGTATACAAGCAATAAGAAAGAACAAGAAGGGAAAAAGGAAATTACAATTACCGCTTGTAGCACAAGGCTTGATTTCCTATATCAAGCATTTTGATCTCCTAACCAATGTGTATGGAAGTGCAAGTGCAGTGGGTAGGAGATGCTAGCCTATAGGACATGAAATTGTAGCAATGGGAAGGATTTGCAAATGCTAGAGTTGCTCAATTGCTCACAAGAGATGATTGCCAATTGCAAGTAGTATGCTCAAGTATTGCACAAGTGTGTTTTGGGTGTCCTAAGGCATGTCCTATTTATAGGAATGGCCAATGATTGCTTAATGATGTTCTAGACACTTTTTAGGGGGTTCTTAGTGCTTAACTAGCCGTTAGGTATCCACTAATTGCTTTAGCAATGGCTAGTTAATTAATTATGAAAAGTGCAGACAGAGCTCTTCTCAGTCGAGGAATTGTCGACCGAAAATCCTGTCGGTTGAAGTCTTTGTCGACCGAGGGACAGTCTGGAGAAAGTGTGTATAGCATTCGATTCTAACTCCCAACTACCTTGTCTACTGTGTCTAACGACTACTTGGGTCATTCTCGGTCAAGGAGATTGTCGACCGAGAGTGTCTCGGTCGAGAAGTTTTTCGACCGAGAATGACTCTATTTCAATGTTTTAAACTATGTACTAAGTGTGTGTATCAGTGTGCAGTTGTGACACTATTGTAGGGGATGATGTAACTAAGTGTTGTGATTGACTAGGGAAGATCTAAAAACTTGATTTACATGATATCTAAGTACTTGTACATTATATACTTGTATAAGTTTTTTACATTTGATTACAATCATGAAATTAAGACATTTTGAGCATATAGATCTTCCAAGGGTTTGTCATCCACCTAATTCCTGCAACACTCAAGTAGCATGTTAGATCCACAAGAATGAAATGTTTGTCATTATCAAAACAAAGGGATTATGATAATGTCCAATTTAGCCAACAATCTCCCCCTTTTTGAAGATGACAAACATTTCCAAAATATAAAATAAGGAAATGTAAATCATATGAGTTTCATACCTGAAGTTTACCTTTTATAGCCATTCTCTTGTTTGTAAGTGTGTGCTGGCCGGATGATTATGAAACTTATTTATATTTTTGATTTTATATTATTTCTCCCCCTTTGTCATTTCAAAAAGATAACCAAGATAATCATTAAGTACGACTTTTATTACTCCCCCTTAATTTGATAATTGGATGCTCCCCCTTAATAAGATATTCAGTTTTAAAAGCAAGGGATGCAAAACACTTATTGTCAAATTTAGCCACAATTTATTTCTCAATCATTTGCAAAGGATGTGAAGCCTTGAAATGATATGAGATCCTTTTAAATTCATGGCATATGTGTTTTGATTTCTCATCCAATTTACAAGGAATTTTAAGCTCTAAAAATGATATGAGAATCCTTTAAGCTTATAGTAGAGTACATGAATGTATCTCTAACCAAATACACGGGATGTTAAGCCCTGATTTGTTTAGAAAATTCCATTTTATTCATACATATTGTAGGCTCCAAAATTACTTTAAAGATACTAAGGTCATAACTAGCCTCAAATTTTCTTTATGATGCTTAAAACGTTTTGTAAGCTCCTTCTTATAGTCAAGATAGTTTTTTTTTGTGAGCTCCCCTATAATATTCTTATTTAACAAGGATATATCCAACTGAATCCATAGGAAACACTTTTTATTCTTAATAACTTTGTGCTCATACAACTCATAAGATGACCCATATGACATACTAGCTTATAGCAAAAAGATAGCCATTACAAACATTACAAAGATAGCCATAAATCTCATGATCTTACTAAAAAGACCGAAGAATTACATCAATTTCTAGGTCTTTCCCAAGAAAGGGCTCAACTCTATAGTATTTGACCAGTGTCTGTCACTCCAAGGCTCCTGTCTTGGTCAAAGAATAAGCCTTCCAGAAGGTGGGAACACGATCGAATCGAAAGTGGGCAACAATGCCTTGGAGTTGGATTGGGGAGAATTGAGTGTGGCTGAGGTCATGAGATGGTGGTGATGGGACTTGAGTGTAGTTAGTGGCTGGGTTGTAGGGGTAGAGCATGCCAGGATTAAGTGAATAAGGATATGTGTCAGGTGTATCAGGAGAAAGAGCTTGCATCCTTTGATTCAAGTAAGACATGTCATGATGATTGTAGTCTAATTGCCTACTTAAATGATATTGAGAACCGACAATGTATGTTAATGTATTTGTGATATGATCATAAGGTAGGCTAGAAGGAGGAGGTGGTGGAGGTGGTTCTTGGGTGGATGGCTCCCCTTCAGTCCTAGCCCTTTTGTGTCCAAAATCAATCCCCATCTTCTCTACCGTATTTCTAGTGATCTTTTGGGGTTTCCTATCACATGTGAAACCTAGATCCTCAATGATTTTCTTAAGACGATGTTGTGTAATTTGGCAAACAAAATTAGCATAGGGTGGATTTCTAGAAAAATCAACCATGTTCTTAAGAATAAGACAAATAAAATTGATGGGTATGCTATTTAGGATGGCATAAATAAGATACATATGAAAGGTGGGTACTTACGATTTGTTTGCTCTAGGATAGATATTTGTGGCAACAATTAGATTGATTATCCTAGCTTCGAGTTTTAAAATGATGGCATAATAGGTACCCCTTTCTTCATGGCAAGTGGTATTAGATAGAAAAATGGCTTTCTTGATATCACTCAAACTAGTGGTAGTGTTATCTTGGGATAGCTTATTGAGAGGATTACCAGTGGTGAGATCAAGAAACTCCTTATATTCGTCTACATCAATGTTGAGCATAGTAAGAACATCCTCCTCAGAAAAGTGAAATCCATACCCACTAACCATAGAAGAGAAAGAATTATCATGGTCAGTATGTGTGGCTAGATTGGCATAGAATTCATTGATGGTTTGGGAGGAGTAGGAACGGAAGGATGGTTTTATGAATTAAGAAAGATGTTGCACCTCAAATAGTTCTTCAAGATCAAAAATGTTGATGAAGTCCATGACGTTCACTGGCCATCGAGGAAGAGGAGTCTTTGAGGATAGCCTGCGGTAGTGATCTCCGACAGCTACGTCATTGAATGGAATGTCGTTGATGATCGCCAGCGTCAGGGAGACCGTCCTTCCCTTCCTAGCTGCAGCCTGCTTCTTTCCACGCGATGATGAGGAAGCCATCTTGATGATTTGAAGTGGAGAAGAAGCAAGACAAGATTGAGGTGGAGAAGAGCTAAAAATTCACACAAGAAGGCACTAGAGAAGAGCTAGAGGAGTGAGAATGTGAGTTTGTGAAGAATGGAGCCATTTTCGGCTCTATTTATAGCAAAACAAGACCCTGATCGGTCGAAAATTTGTCGACCGAGGACCGCAATGGTCGATTCTACAGACGCTCCGCTTGGTCGTCCAACGGTCGATCGAAAAATAATCATTGTGATTTTTTTATTTATTATTTTAATAAGAAAAACTTGCCTTTTAATTTAAGCGAATTGGGGGGTTTACCAAGTTAGTCTTGGTCGAAAATTTTGTCGATCGAGATAGAGTCGGTCGAACATTTTATCGACCGAGCTGAGTTCGAGTGTGGCATTTTCTTGTTGAGTGTCGGTCGAGAAAAGTGATCGACCAAGATATCTTCGGTCGACAAACTCATCGACCGAGTTTGTCTCGGTCGAGATTTTTGTAGACCAACAAGATTGTTGTATTTGAGCATTGTAAATGAAATTTTGAGCTAGTTTTTAATAACATTTTATGAATGAAAATGAGAGACTGTAATATTTTAAGAGTGTGGAGCACATTATTAGGAGTATTTTCCCAAATATAATTTCCATCATTAGAAATAATAGAATTTATTCAATGATTGACATTCATATATTTCTCATTTATTTATGATGAATGTTAATCTTGAAAGTGATATGAGATCTCTTAAGAACACATTAGAATCAAGAAAGATATGTCAACCAATGATGAGCAAGTTTATACTAATGTTGAGTACAAAAATAATTTCCAATTAAGCCTTTTGTCAAGCTTATTTTAGGTCGACCTTGACTTCGACCTTAGCGCCCCTTGGGCAAATTTGATTTCAACCAAGAGGCCATTTCTACAGATTTCTAATTTAAGTATTTTCATAGCTTACCGAGTATTAATCATGTATAACAAGAATATAATTTTCCATAAGCTAAGCATAAGATAATCATTTAACTAGTATGTCAAGATGCATTAGTGCCATAGAGATTCATCTTAATATGTAATGAGCTGAATCACAAAGATCATTTTGAAAGTAATATCTATTCATGGTTTGTATATATAGATCAAAGATTATTTTAGGCAAACCAAGTAAAAGATGAAGACACAATGATCATGGTAAAATAGTAAAGTCATATCCATGATTATGATAGAACAATAGAAGCATATCCATAATTTTATGAAATGCAAAAGATAGACCAAGGAATACTTAGGATAAACCATGTGGATTGTGATAAAACAGTAATTAGATCAACATGGTTTATAATTTTCAGTTTTAAACCAAACCATGTAGGAGATTATAGCAATTAAAAATGAGCTTGCAATTTATGCTATATGTTTAAAGAATTTTCTCCAAGATTCATTAAATCAATCATTAATGACAAATTAATAGAAAATTAGATCAATTTAAATAGGTTCAACAAAACTTGATTCGGTCGACTATTCTTTGATCGAATTTATCTCAGTCGAAGATTTTCTCGATCGAGTATTCTGTTGTTTGTACATGTTTATCATATTTTTGCAAGCTTTAAAAATAGTAACCTGCTTGGTCGACTAATTCTCGACCGACAATGTTCTCGGTCGAACATTTTCTTGACCGAGAATGTTTCTGTATCATTTTTCAGTAATTATTTGCAAGTAAAACATAGATCACTTCCAATTCAATTATGCAATTTAAAACTCAGTTTAGTTGAGATAAAATATTAAAGTATCAAAGTAACATTTGAGTCAGTTCTCAACTAATTATATTCAAATGTCTAGGTTTTAGGAGCTTAAATTGAAACAAGTTATTAAAGATGTGTCTCTGTAGGTATATATAAAAATGTGTATTTTTCAAGTTAGAAATTTTAATTGCTTGAATCAATTTGTTATCTCATTATGTTAAGTTGAGATAGACATAAAGATATACAATTTAGATTCTTTGGTCATATCTTAATTTAATCTATTTAGTTTTGGGGTTTTGGAATCCATACCAACTCAACATCCTTTTTCTTGTAAGGATATGAGAAGGAATAATGTCCAAGACACAAACAATAATGGCAACATATAAAATCAATCTCATTTCTCTTTTTATGAGTTTGATCTAGATTGTTCTTGGGTACATATGTATACTTGCCTTTAGGTACATACATAGATTGAGTCTTTGGCACTTGTGTCCTTCTCCCACTAGGTTTTTGGTAGTATTTTCCTTTAGGCTTGTAACCTAGTCCTCTCCTTCCAATTTGACCACGAGAATCATTTAAGATCTTATCAAGAACATCATTTGTTTCTTAAGCTACTAACTTCTTGTTGAAACTTGGCAATCTCATCCATTTATTTTTGATATCTAACTTTGCTTGATCTAGATTAGATAATAAATAATCTCTTTCTTTCACGATAGTATCATAATCTAGATGATTGCATAGGATTGGTTGTTTTTGAAGATCATTAATTTGGGCTTGCAAGTTTATCTTTTCTAGAGAGAGAAGATTTAAATTTGCCTCTATTGATTTTAGCTTAATATCATGGTCTTTAATAGTTAAGTTTAATGTTTCCTTAAGATCTTCATTTTCATATGTGAGAGCAAGAAGTTTAGCATGTAACTCATCATTTTCTTTATTAGATTTCTTTAATTTCTTCTTGCACTCAATATGCTTATCATGTGTTTCTTGTAGGCTAGAAATTAAATCTTCTTTAGATAAATAAAAAAGGCTTACCTCTTCTTCTTCTTCACTTATTGTAGCAATAAGGCATTCTTTGTGCACATCTTCCTTCTTTAACCTCCATGGACAACTAGATGTTGTGCGCCTTGTTCCTAAGCACCAATTATAGCTTTTTGAAGATTGGTCCATGCTTCTCCTTTGCTTGCGGTTGTAGACACCACCACCCTCCATTCTTCAAGACTCGATTAGAGCTCCTTAAAGCCTTCTCTGATACCAAATGAAAAACCACTAGAGGGGGGTGAATAGGGTTTTATATTAGTTTTAATAATAATTCAACTCAAGAAACCACAATAGAGAAAATAAGGAGGCAAGGTGTTTAGAGTGGTTCCACCTTTAGCAAAAACTAAAGGAGTCAGTCCACTACCCAATTGTTTCCAATTGGGATTTTGAAAGTATTTAAATTTTATTACCTCCAAGGATGTTACATAAAATTACAAATACATTCACCACCCTTTGGACAACCTTCACCTTGAAGTAGTCCCACCAACCTTGAAGCAGCCTTCCTTGAAGTAATTTCAGGCTCCCCCTTGAAGTAGCCTTCCTCTTGAAGTAGCTTCCCTTTGAGACAGCATTCTTGAAGTAGTCCAAAGTCCTCCTTCTCCACCGAGAAGATCAAACCCTCTCCAATCCGCAGCCTCCAACCCTAGGAGTAGCAAGGAGAGTACAAGCAATAAGAAAGAACAAGAAGGGAAAAAGGAAATTACAATTACCTCTTGTAGCACAAGGCTTGGTTTACATGATATCTAAGTACTTGGATATTATATACTTCAACAAGTTTTTTACATTTGATTACAATCATGAAATTAAGACATTTTGAGCATATAGATCTTCCAAGGGTTTGTCATCCACCTAATTCCTACAACACTCAAGTAGCACATTATATCCACAAGAATGAAATATTTGTCATTATCAAAACAAAGGGATTATGATAATGTCCAATTCACCCAACATTTCTTGGTTTCCAAACCATGAGGGCAACCCATTTGAGCAAGTGAGAGGGTAAACTGAGAGGGCCAAACCAAATATGGTTAAGATCATTTGGAGAGGGCAAGGGCTCAAGATCGTTTAAGCAGATGAAGGCAAACCGTTGACGAGTGATCTGATGGTGAAGAACAACTAACGCCTAAATGGTATGGAAATCAAGTTAGATCCAAACGGTTTTGAGGTGAGGTTGTCCATACGATCTTGAGACCGAATGGATGAAACCGATTGGTCAAGATTGTATGGTTGAAACTGAATGGCCATTACTAAGGATGAATGAGGGTAGATCAAGGGCAGATAATGGTGGGTCCCACTCATTTGGGTTTGATGTGGATGATGGTTAATTGAGATGAAGATCGAATGATGGTGATTTTAGTGGATTAGGGTTGAATGGAGGTAGGTGACAACTGATTGTTCAATCCCATCAAGACCTGCATAAAATCAACATAAACTCAGTTAAGAACCTTGATAATTGAACCAATTTGGAAATTTTGTACATTTTGATATTTAGTAACTGAAATTGGATGTATTGAATCAAAAAGAGCCCAAGAAGGTGACTAAAAATCATGATGAATATGCATTCATCAAAACACCCCGAACTTAAACGTTGCTCATCCTCGAGTAACACAAAATATGAATTAGTCGCCAAATGAATACTTTCTGGTCATGTGATTGCCTCCTCTTTACATCACGCTTGTTTCCTTTTTCTTAGTATGACTACACATCTCAACTTCCTGAGATCACTAAACATATATTACCATATCTTCGTTCCTAAGTTTGCTTTCCAACTTCACTTCCTCCTCACTTTTTCCAACAACAAGCATGTCAAAGAGGTTCGTAAGAGTCCAGAGATACCCGCAGAACAACAAGTGTGCATCTGATCTGACACTGGTATATTTCAGGGTGGTGGAGGCATTTATTTGTGCCATTAGGTAGAAAAGGAAGTGAAGGGAGGTATGGAAGGAAGGAATAAATCTATCCTCTATTTGACTCGGTATTTTTATTATTATTTGCAATTTCATTTATTGCATTTTTTTGTGCGAATCTCTCCTCTATTTGACTCGAGATTGCATTTTTTTGTGTGCACTTTGGCATCTTTTCTTGGTGGTACGTCCCTATTTATTTGCGAGGGGTATGGAAGAAGTGGATATAGAGGGATGTGGCGTGCCACCCGGAACTTAGGGTTTGGCACTATTTTGGCTATTTTTGTTTCTTTTTTATGAATGGAGGGGTATGAAGATGATAGAAGAAGTGTAGAAGAGAGTTCAGATCAGAATGCAACTTAATTTACAATTTGGTGCACTGGGTCGTTCTCTTTATCGTACTCTGCTCAAATAATGAATTGATGGGGATCCGATGGGGATTTCATGTTGTTGTTCCACTAGTCAGTTAGGAAGCACGATGTGTTTGATCCCTATCAGTTCGACAGACACTTGCCATTTTTGCATAAAGATCATGATGTTAGGATACATAAGCTTCACAAGATGATTTCAATCAAAAGGCTAGTTTTTAGAAAGTGGTCCTTTTGAGGATCTGCTTCGAATAAGGAGGGTATAATGATTCGAAATGCATAGAGATTGAAAAAGTGTCAAAAATTCATCCGGTATCTGTTCAAATTTATTTTGAAAACTTTAAAATTTTTGAAAATTTTATTTGAAAAGTTTGAAAATTTAGGTCAAAATGCGACAATGAAATCTTAAGTCTGATTCAGATGGGTGAAAGTGGAGAGTAAGATACATACCACCCACCCTCCACCCCGAACTTAGAAATTTTCTCATCTTGAGCAAACTCTAAATCCAAGATGGAGGGGAAATTTCATGCTGTTTGGACCATCGGATGTGGTTGCATTCCAATCAGCATGTTTCCTCCATCTGAAAATCTCAAACATAAAGACCATTCAGAACTCAAAATAGCATCTCGTGATGCAATTTTATTTGGTGTAAAATTATCTAAAAGGTAAAAACAAAATTAAGGAAAAATCCTAATTCAAAATTAAAACTAAATACAAATTTATTTATCGAGTTGCCTCCCGACAAGCGCCTTTATTTTATGTCGATGGCTCGACTTGATTCCTTCAACTTTTATGGTGGATATGTTGGATTAGCGAGATTCAGCATTGCTTCAGAGCTTGTAATATCTCTTCAATCATTGACCATTTGCCACAAAGTCACCTGTATTTTTAATCCATAAAGAGAAAGCACCATATGGGACGATGCTCTTGACAATGTAAGGCCCCGACCAATGAGAATGAAGTTTCCCTAGGAATAACCTCAGTCTGGAATTGAACAAAAGAACTTGGTCTCCCACTTGTATTTCCTTTGTTTGTAGATGGCCATCATGCCAAAGTTTCGTACGTTCTTTATAGATTCTCGCATTCTCATAAGTTGTCATATGGAGTTCTTCCAGCTCCTAGAGTTACAGAATCCTGGCTTGGCCTGATTTCTTCATATCAAAATTAAGTTGTTTAATTTCCCACCATGCTTTGTGTTCAAGTTCAACATGCATGTGGCAAGGCTTTTCAAATATTAATCTAAATGGTGTAGTTCCAAGGGGAGTTTGAAAGCAGTTCGGTAGGCCCACAATGCATCATTGATTTTCACAGACCAATCCTTCCGATTGCAGCCTATATTCTTTTCCAGAATAGCCTTGAGTTGACGGTTAGAAACCTCTACCTGTCCACTAGTTTGTGGATGGTAGGGTGAGGCTACTTTGTGTGTTACACCATACTTTCTCAGTAAATCTTCAAAGCTTCTTTCAAGGAAATGAGACCCTCCGTCAGATATCACAATCCGTGGGACTCCAAAATGGGGGGAAATTATATCTTAGAACATCTTGATGACGGGTTTGGAATTACTAGTGACGGTCGGTATGGATTCAACCCATTTTGAGGCGTAGTCCACTGCCACTAGGATGTATGAAAATCCATGACAAGATGGAAATGGACCCATGTAGTCCACACCCCAAACGTCAAATGTCTTGACTTCTTGCTACAAATTCAGTGGCATCTCATCTCTCTTTTTTATATTGCTTGATCTTTGACATTTGTCACATGATAAGACAAAGTCATGGGAATCTTTGGATATGGTTGGCCAAAAGAATCCACATTGCAAAACCTTCAAGGCAGTCTTCTTAGAGCTCATATGTCCTCCAACTCATCCTAAGTGACATTGTTCCAAGATAAGTTGAGCTTCTTCCTCAACAATGCACCGTCTGTATAGACCGTCAGCACATAGTTTGAAAAGGTACGGCTAATCCCAGTAGTATTGTTTCACATCATGCATAAATTTCTTCTGTGCATTTCCAGTGCATTCACGATGGATAACCCCAGCGGCAAGGTAGTTCACATAATCTGAGTACCACGATGTGGCTTCTGAGACCTTCATTAGTTGGTCATCTGGAAGGGAATCATTAATCGGAATATTCTCGATATCCAGAGTGTGGATGCGACTGAGGTGGTCTTCTACAACATTCTCTGTACCCTTTTTATCTCTTATCTCTAGATCAAATTCTTGTAAGAAGAGAATCTATCTAATTAGTCTAGGTTTTGCATCTTTCTTTTCCAGAAGGTAACAAATAGCAGCACGATTCGTGTAGACAATGACTTTTGAACCAATTAGGTATGATCTGAACTTGTCAAAGGCATACACGACTACTAGGAGTTCTTTCTTGGTAGTTGCATAATTCCTCTGAGCTTCGTCAAGTGTCTTCGATGTATAGTAGATCCCGTAGTGTTTCTTTTCTATATATTGGCCCAAGACAACACCCACTGCGTAGTCGCTTGCATCACACATAATTTCAAAAGGGTGGTCCCAATCGGGAGATCTGATGATGGGCATTGTTGTAAGGGCATGCTTCAGTATGTTGAAACTTTTAACACATTCTTCGTCAAAATTGATTCCAGCTTCCTTTAGTAACAAATTTGTCATCGACTTGGTTATCTTTGAGAAGTCCTTTTTAAACCATCTGCAAAAACCTACATGACCCAGGAATGCATGAACTTCTCTTATATTCATCGAAATAGTGAGTTTGGAAATCACTTCTATTTTTTCTCTATCAACTTCGATTCCTCTACTACTAACTCTATGTCTAAGGATAATGCCTTCATTTACCATAAAGTGACACTTCTCCCAATTTAATATAAGATGTGCGTCTTCACATTGTTTAAGGACAAGGGAGAGATGCTTTAGGCACGAGTCATATGAATCTCCATACATAGAAAAATCATCCATAAAAACATCCATAATGGTTTCAATGAGACCAGCGAATATAGATGCCATGCAATGTTGGAAAGTTGCAGGCGCATTGCAGAGTTCGAACGACATTCTTCTAAATGTGTAGGTTCCAAATGGGCAAGTAAAAGTAGTTTTCTCTTGGTCATCTGGATGTATGGGTATTTGATAGAATCTGGAGTAACCATCAAGATAATAGAAATATTCTTGGTGAGCCAATCTTTCTAAGACTTGATCAAGAAAAGGCATTGGGAAGTGGTCATTTCGATTTTCCTTGTTTAACTTCCGATAATCAATACACATCCTCCACCATGTGACTATTTGCATAGGGATGAGTTCATTGTTTTCATTTCGTATCACAGTAGTTCCACCTTTCTTTGGGACAACATGCACTGGACTAACCCATGGCGAATCGGAGATCGAGTAGATGATTCTAGAAGTGAGTAATTTAACAACTTCAAGGTAGATGATTTCTTTCATAGTAGGATTATGTTTCCTTTGGTGTTCTACGATCATCTTATGATCTTCCATCATGGGGATTCTATGCATGCAAAGCGCTTGACTGACCCCTGTGAGGTTACTCATCTTGTAGCCAATGGATTTTCTTCTTTCTTTTAATTCCATCAAGAGTTTGTCTTCTTGTTCTATTGTTAGATCTGAATTAATGATAACTGGACAGACTTAGAGGTCATCTAGAAATGTGTATTTCAATCCTTCAGGTAGGGGCTTCATTTCAGGAGCTTGTGTCTTTTCACCTGGTTCTTTAGTATCATTCACAGCTTTAAGTTCTTCAAAAGTAGCTTCAACATCTTCTTCCACAGAGTCGAGAAATTCGATGCAACCTTTCACTTGTTCATTAGTACGTTCTTCAACTGATGGGTCCATTAGAGAAACTTCTAATGGATCGTATGATTCATGATTCTCTTGAGTGAGAAGTGACATCTTCTCTATGCAATCAATAAGATATACTTCTTCTTGCATGCTTGGTCTTCACATACTTTCAAAAACTTTGAATTCGAGAGTTTCTTTACTGAGTCTAAGAAGCAAGGTTCCTGCTTCAACATCAATTAGGACTATTGTAGTGGCGAGGAATATATGTCCAAAAATGAGAGGGTATCTGGTGTCTTTTTTTATGTCCATGATGACAAAGTCACACGAAACATAGGAATCTTTTCCCACCTTGATAGGTACATCCTCAATCATTCCTAAGGGTAGAGTCACAGTGTTGTCTGCAAGTTGTATTATCATGTCGTTTGGGAGCAGTTCAGCGAACCCTAGCCTTTTGTAGAGGCTCGGTGGCATGATGGAAATGCTAGCACCAAGATCTCCTAATCCTTTCTTACATGAAGAATCACCGATATGGCAAGATATCCTGGATCTTTCTACTTCTTGGGCATCTTACTCTGGATGATGTCTGAAGTATTCATTGCTAATTTGACTGTCTCGTACTCTTCAGTTATATATTTCCTAGTGAGAAGTGACTTCAAATACTTCATCCATACTGGTATTTCAGTCAGCGCATCAAGAAAGGGTATATCAACATGAAGTTTCTTCATAGATTCTTTGAACTTGTTGAATCGAGTGTCAAGCTTTGTCTGCCTTAAACGAGTTGGGAAAGGTATACGAGGCTTATACACTGGTACTTCTAGCTCTGGTGTTTCTGGTTCTGCATCAGTAGGTTTTTTAGAACTTGGCTCGGCTGTCTTATCAACAGTTACTGCCCCTTTTGGTTGAGACTCAGATGTTGTAGAGTCTTGGATAGTCACAGAGTCATATTCGTCTGTAATAACTACTGGTGTCTTGACAGGAGGATTAGAATAGTCTTTTCCAGACCTGGTGGTGACAACCTTCAATTGTTCGGGATGCTTAGGGTTGTTTTCTGGTTGGCCAACAAAGGTTCCAGCAGGCGGCTTCATGCTAGCTGCAAGTTGAGCTAGTTGAATTCAACGGCCTTCTGATGGGCTTGCTGGTTAGCTATCATTGTCTGCTGCGACTGCAACATCTTCTCAATTGCCAACAGCTTGTCATCAGGAGAGACGGGCCTGGCTTGTTGCCCTTGTTGTTGTTGGTAGGGGACTTGGTTGGGATTCTGGAACTGAGAATTGTTCTGATAATTATTGTAGTTCCTATTCTGAAAGTTACCCCTAAAGTTTCCTTGATTCCCAAAATTTTGTTGTTGATTATACTGGAATCCTGGTGGGCCACGTTGCTGACTATTTGAACCAAGTTGTCATGAGTTTTCCGCTCCTAAAGGATTTCCATATTGAAAACCAAGGTGGTTCCTATTCTGACTCGGATTGTAATATCCTTGACCAGGGATGGCGTTGACAGCATTAAGATTTTCCATTTGACCATTATCTCCTTGTCTACATGTGTTTCTTAGAACAACATCGTAAAGAACATTGCATGCTAAAGTGGAATGATCAGTACCCTTACATGCTTCATAGAACAATGAAGCTGACTTGATATGTTCTTGTGGTTGTGGGTGTGAATGTCTTCTTTCAAAAGTAGCAAGGGATGATTCAATATGGTCTTGCTTTGCAACTAAGTGTTTGAGGGTCTCAACGATAGACTTGTATTCAGGAATAACTTCAGCCATAGCTACCTTCAACACTCCTTTTCCTACTGACCTACCCCAATTAGCTTGATTTTTAGCTCCAAGGGTGACAACCCTCCATGCACTGTCATAACTCTAAATTTCCTGCAGATGTAGAATCTAAAAACCTCTTGATATCATCGTCCACTCCCCTATAGAAGATTTCAATAAGATGATTCTTAGGGATTCCATGATGTGGACACTTGCGTAGAAGATCTTTATATCTTTCCCATGCTTCAGCAAGGGTTTCTCCAGGGGCTTGAGTGAACATTGTTATTCGACCCCTAATTTCATAGGTGAGAGGAGGGTAAAAAATTTCCAGAAAAACATTTTGAAGTTGTAACCAAGTAGTGATGGGCTCACATTGCAGGGGGTTGTACCAACTTATAGCTCTATCATCAAGGGAATATCTAAAGAGACAGAGTCAAACGACATCGTCTGTTACTCCATTTTGTTTTGTCATAGCACATAGATCGATGAACCTTAAAAGATGTTCTTAGCTATCTTTTCATTGTTTACCATAGAATGGGTTGTTTTGAAGCAGGGTGATCTAATGTGCTCATATCTTGAAATTTGGAGCATGGATGGGAGGAGGTTGAACTGGGTGATGAACATCGACAACTTTAGGGATTGAGAACTCCCTAAGATCCTTTTTTAATTCTGCTTCTTGCGTTGCTGCTTGTGCTGCTAGGATTTCTTTTGGAACTGTGGCTTTGGCTTCTTGCATGAGCCTTTCTCTCTATGCATTGATGGCTTGAGCCACCCTTTGGGCTATTTCCTCCTCTTGAGCCATTCTTGCTTGGTTTTCTCTATTTTGATGATGAAAGGTTCTATCTATCTCCAGATCAAAATTGGTGGTGAGTTTGGGACTGTTCAAACGGTGCATGCACTAGTCCTTCTTGAAGTACCTGAAATAAAAAGATTTGAAGTAAGATTGATGGATTAGAGTGAAATTCAAGTAGATGATCAATGGTTTCAAAAAGAAAAAGTAAAATCCTAGATTAGCCTTAAAAGAACTAGATTTGACTAACTAATTTCGTTGTCCCTGACAACGGTGCCAGAATTTGATGTGGCAAATATCGCACTAAAAAATTCACTTGGGGTTGAAATCCCCGAGTTTTTACCAAAATATCGTGCAATAATACCACCTGCAAGCGAACGGGTCTTATCGCAATATAGTTAAGGATCAAATCCCAAAGGACAACATTTTTAAGAATCTTTGTCAGTCGAATCTAGCTCAAGTGAGACTAATATTAAGAATGATTGATTTGGTTGAGGTTAATTAAACTAATTGTAGGAAAGTAAACGAGCAGAATGAAAGTTTTTTTTAGATTAAATGATATGGAATCATTGGGATGGTATCAGGTTTCACCACCACTGCACATGCAAACACATCCAAACACATAACATCCAGGAAACCATCTAACTATCCAAATGGAACTTCTGCGAACCCTCCCAGAGGGATGTTTAGGCCCGCGTAAGCATCCCCTTAGGCATCCGATTTCTCATCGCCATTCGTATCATTCACTTATGGTTATGAAGATACAACATCCAACTAAGGTTGTGGTCCTCCCTGAGGGATGTTTAGACCACAGAAGCATCACCATGGGCTAGATGGTTCGTCCCCTCACAGATCATACACTTAAAACCTCAAGGAACCCCATTCTATTTCTAGTCTGGGTGTCAACCGTACTAATTGACAAGCATGTAGGTGATAAGTCTGCAAGCAAACATCGACGATTAACAAGAAGATACAACATCCAACTAAGGTTGTGGTCCCCCTTGAGGGATGTTTAGACCACAGAAGCATCACCGTAGGTTAGATGGCTTGTCCCCTCACGGGTCACATGTTGGGTTTTAAAGGAGGCAGAGAAGCATAGGAAACAAAAAATTTCCTCCCAACCCCAGAACAAAAGGAATCGTGTCAACGTCTATATAATAGGAAAGATGGTTTGTGAATCATACCTTGTCCTGAGGCTTGCTCGGCGACAGTACCTCGTGGCTTGTGCGGTCTTCACCTCCAGTCTTGGACGGTATCTATGCAGCTCCTGGTCGCACCGGGACTAAAGACTCCTCCTCCTACCGGACTGTCAGATGACAGCTGTCCTCCTAAGCGGCAGTGACCTCCCGCCTCTGAAGTAGTCCACACGGACCACCTGGAACTCCACACTCCTTGTCCCACAAGGAAGTGGAAGGAGTCACACCCTCCTGTTGACGTACTAGTCGCCAACACACTCTCCTACTGTCAATTGCACTACAGTTGTCCTTCCCTTGCTGCACCTCCCTTTGCGGGAAGCACTTGCTCGGGCTCTCTCTCGGTTACCAAAACAATAGAGAATGACAACTTTGCAGAGCAATCAACTTGCACTGAGTTGTACACTGAGAAGCCCCCAATACCCCTATATATATAGGCAAGTCATGGGACAGGGTTCTCTGTCCCCGGCAATATGGGACTAAAAGCAGGAGTAGAAGGGTTCGAGATTTTCCACAAAAAGCAACCAACTCGCAGCTTGAACCGATCGGTTCACAAGTGAACCGGTCGGTTGGGGACCTGAACCGGTCGGTTGGAGCACCAACCGATCGGTTGGTGGTCCTGGTCGATCCCAGGTTGACTTTCCTTCTTTTGTTTCTAATTGGTATCGAATACCAATCCTTGTTCCAATCAAATTGGGCAAGTGAAACGCAAGGAAAATTCTCACCAATCCTACTTTCCCAAGTTGCTCGATTGCACCAGTTGAACCGGTCGATTCAACACTTGAACTGCTCATTTCACTCTGTGCATGAGCCGATCAGTTCAACAATTGAGATGACCGATTCAGCAACCTCAGCCGACCGGTTCATCACATGAACCGATCGGTTGGGAGTGCGGGTTGTGCAGAATCAGTCAAATGCGATTTCAATCAATCCGATACTCCAATCAATGCGTCCAACACCTTGAACATTATGATATTGAGATATCGATTAATTGAGTGTTTAATTGAACTACTAAACTCCTTTAGTAATCAATCTAAACATTGCTTGTGGACAAAACTCCTCTTCCAGGTTAAATCCTATGTGTGTGAACCTGCAGGTCCATTTCACGTTGGCAGTGAAAGTCCATAACACTTATGACTTCACAAGCAAAGAGCGGTGTCTAGTCACACATCATTGCTACCCAAGTGAAATAGAAAGTTAGAGAACAACTTTCATCCCTACAATCCGTGAATGGTGTTACAGTGAATGTATAATTCCTTTGTCACTGATATCCTGAATGAACTCGAGGCATGGAATAGTCATCCTGTCAACGTTCATTCATTTCCTTGATCTCAAAGTAGACCGAGTGAGATGTGTGTGACATCAATATCACATATTAATTCACACGTGCATGCGCATGCCTTTCTCAATCCTACTCATAAAGTGGCCAAGGATATCAAACTCCCTCAGGAGGGACAAATCCCATATCTATCACTCACCCCTCAAAAGCCCCATGTGTCAAAGCCACCCAATCATCACCTTTATAACAACCCATGTTTCAGGACTACGTTTGATGATGTCAAAGTGTACCCAACGACATGTGTTGAGTGTAGTGATTTCAGGTCTAAGAATCACACTCACCACCATCACTGTGAGAGCTGACTGTGACTACCAAGTCATGGTTCCATGTGTCACTCTCATGGTGGGTCTGTACGGTACCTTGTTCTCTAACAAGTACCTATGTGCTTGGTTTGATATCACCATATCATGACTAATGAGATTCTGTCATCAACCAACACACAATCTAGTCTTCAGTGTTATTGAGTCTATGGTTATTTCCACAATAACAACCGACTAGGGACCGAATAAGAAAGAATACTCTTAACATCTGTATGATCTCATCGTTTAGGTCCTCAACCCAAAAGCATACGTCATTGAGTAAAACAATCTTTAGACATCTATCATGTTACACCATCATCTCAGAAATAGTTTAAACATATAGATTGGAAATTGCCTTTATTATTATTCAAATCATTTACAAAGTATCCCATTACAATCATCACATGACTTGCTCTATGGGAATACATACCAACAGACTCCCACTTGCACTTAGAGCCAGTCACCAAGGAATTGCAGTCCTTGTGACCTAGCATGACCATCATGCTTCTACTGAGAAAGGGCCTTAGTCAGTGGATCAGCTATGTTGTCTTCATTTGGTACTTTGCAAATCTTCACATCTCCTCCCTGTACGATCTCTCGTATGAGATGGAAGCGTCACAGTATGTGCTTGGACCGCTGATGTGATCTAGGCTCCTTAGCTTGCACAATAGCTCCATTATTGTCACAATAAAGCTCAATTGCATCACAACTACTGGGAACTACATCAAGTTTAGAAATGAACTTCCTGATCCACACAGCCTCCTTTGCTGCATGCGAAGCAGCAATATACTCGGCCTATATAGTAGAATCAACAACTATTTCTTGCTTGGAACTCTTCCAGCTCACAGCTCCATTATTAAGGCAAAACACAAATCCTGACTGCGATCTGTAATCATCTTTATCGGTTTGGAAGCTTGCATCGGTGTAACCCTTTACAACCAGCTCTTCCTCGTCACCGTACACAAGAAACTGATCCTTAGTCCTTCGTAAGTACTTGAGGATGTTTTTCATGGCTGTCCAGTGAGCATCCCCGGGATCTGACTGGTACCTGCTCGTCATGCTTAGAGCATACGAGACATCTGGGCGTGTGCACAACATAGCGTACATGATGGATCCGATGGCTGATGCATATGGGATCCCATTCATCCGCTCCCTCTCTTCACAAGATTGGGGACATTGAGCTCTAGAGACGGTGACTCCATGTAGCATGGGGATGTTGCCTCTCTTTGAGTTCTCCATGCTGAACCGCTTCAGCACCTTGTCAATGTACATGCTCTGACTTAGTCTGAGAAGCCTTCTAGATCTATCTCTATATATCATAATTCCTAGAATATAGGATGCTTCTCCTAAGTCCTTCATTGAGAAAGTTTTCCCAAGCCAAGTCTTTACCTTCTCTAAGGCTAAGACATCATTCCCCATCAAAAGTATGTCATCCACATACAGTATGAGGAATGTGGTCGAGCTCCCACTAACCTTCTTGTACACACAAGCTTCATCTTCATTTTGAATAAAGCCAAACACTTTGACTTCTTCATCAAATCGAAGATTCCAACTCTGAGACGCTTGCTTCAATCCATAGATTGACCTTTGCAACTTACAGACTTTATTGGCATTCTTTGGATCTACAAAACCTTCAGGCTGTGTCATGTACACATCCTCATGTATATTCCCATTAAGGAATGCGGTTTTAACATCCATCTGCCAAATCTCCTAGTCATAATAAGCTGAAATAGCAAGCATGATCCTGATGGACTTAATCATGGCAACTGGAGAAAAGGTTTCGTCATAGTCAACACCTTGAACTTGTCGAAATCCCTTCGCAACCAATCTGCCTTTATAAGTTTGCACATTGCCATCCATGTCGGTCTTTTTCTTGAAGACCCATTTGCACCCTATGGGTTTTACCCCTTCGGGTGGTTCCACCAAAGTCCATACTTTGTTGGAGTACATGGATTCCATCTCGGATCTCATGGCTTCAAGCCATTTCTCAGAATCTGGTCCCTCCATAGCCTCTATGTAGGTAGTTGGATCATCATCTATGATCAACTCTCCACCTTCCTGAGTTACAAGGTATCCAAACCTCTCAGGTTCAAGGCAAGTCCTACTAGATCTACGAGGTCCTTGTGTTACCTGAGGAGACTGAGATTCCACAACACCTTTTGAATCTGCAATTTCCTATGGTACATCTACCAGTTCAATGTTTTCTTGTTGGGCTTGAACCTCTTCAAGCTCTATATTCCTCCCACTATTTCCTTTGGAAATAAATTCCTTCTCTAGGAACATAGCATCCCTGGCAACAAACACTTTGTTGTCAGTAGGGTGGTATAGATAATATCCCTTGGTCTCCTTGGGATATCCAACAAAATAACATTTATCGGATTTGGGTCCAAGCTTATCAGGAAACATTTTCTTGACGTAAGCCCCACAACCCCAAATCTTCATAAAAGACAAATTGGGACGCTTCCCAATCCATATCTCATATGGTGTCTTTTGAACCAATTTAGATGGTACACGATTAAGTGTAAACGCGACAGTTTCAAGAGCATAACCCCAGAAAGAAATTGGAAGATCAGCAAAACTCATCATTGATCGCACCATATCTAACAATGTGTGATTCCTTCTTTCAGACACACCATTATGCCATGGTGTTCCAGGCGGAGTCCACTGTGATACAATGCCACAGGCTCGCAGAAGGTCCTCAAACTCCTGGCTGAAGTATTCTCCACCTCGATTGGAACGAAGTGCCTTAATACTTTTACCAAGCTGGTTCTGTACTTCATTCATGAAATCCTTGAACCTTTCAAGGGTTTCTGACTTATGTTTCATCAGGTACAAATAGCCATACCTACTGAAGTCATCAGTAAAGGTAATGAAGTACTGATACCCACCTCTGGCATTAGTTCTAAAAGGTCCACACACATCAGTATGTATGAGTCCTAATAGATCACTAGCTCTCTCACCTTTACCTGAAAAGGGAGTCTTGGTCATCTTGCCCAACAAACAAGATTCACATGTCTCTATTGATTCATAATCAAAAGAGTCTAGATAACCATCTTTATGGAGTCTAGAAATGTGCTTCTCATTTATTGCCCTAGACGACAATGCCAGAGATATGTTTTGTTTGAGTCGTTGAGTTTTTGCCTTTTGGTGTTTACATTGTATACATTTGTCTCCAAGTCTATCAAGTATAGACCATAAGACATAGGGGCACTGCCATAAAAGATTCCATCTTTAGAAATGGAACACTTTCCATTCTTAATAAGAAATTCAAATCCATCTTTGTCCAAACAAGAGACGAAAATGATATTCCTATTTATGGAAGGTACATAATAGTAGTTCTTCAACTCTATTATTAGCCCACTAGGTAGAGTTAACTCATAGGTTCCTACGGCACTGGTGGAAACTCTTTCCCCATTGGCAACACGTAGTTCAACCTCGCCTTTCCCTAAAGGCCTACTTCTCTTAAGATCCTTCACATTTGAACAAATGTGAGATCCGCATCCGGTATCAAGTACCCATGACGAATAAGTAGTAAAGTTAATATCTATCACGTATACACCAGAAGTAGAGATCTCTATCTCTGACTTCTTCTTCCATTGTTCCTTCCATCCTCTCCATGTAGAAGAAATTGGTTTGGCGAGAGAACACTTCTCTCCCTTACCTTCTTTCTTCTTCACCAACGCATTAAGCATACATAGAGTGGATTCTAAGGCTCCTGGTATATCTGGATTGTGCAGAACATTTCTCACAGTCCTCAACCAGTTATGTAATTTATTCTCAATTAATTTTCCCATTTTAAAAGATGATTCTTTCTCCATTCTACAAGAGAAAATTTGCATTTGTCAAAACCTTTTTGATTTTATTTGAATAAAATTTGACAATAGTTAATTAGGCCTTTAATTAATTACCGCTCCCACTATTTTGACTCAAATTGATAGCCCTCACCATCAATTCGGAAGATTGCAGCGTGCAATCTTCTAGTGGGTCAAGATCCTGGAATCCTCTAAGCCACGGACCAGCTTTGGCTGTCACCCACAACTCAGATCTTCCGGGTAGGCAACTCTTGCCAATTGCATCATATGCAACTCTTGATGAATGAACATGCACAACACCTTGCCATGAACATTCCGTGCCTCTGGGCTTAGACGCTCTAAGAATCACCAGTTAAGTCTAACCCAAAAGTCGACACGGTAAACATGCACCCTGCTTTGGCAGAACCTACATGTCGACCCTTCACACTTCCACAAGATAGACGGCGCACCACGCTTTGTCGTAACCTACACTTGGTCGATCAAGTTTGCCATGTGTGTCGCTAATGGAAGGCATATAAGACTTAATATTTTAATGAGGGATTTTGTTTTATATACATATACATATCCAATCACCACAATATATAGTAAGTATCATATACATGCTATATCCCACAGAAAACATGCAAATGATAAAAAGCAATGATTATGGCCATCCTATTGTGATTCCTCGAGCCAAGAGGAACCACGGTCATCTAGGTCTACATTACATGTAACCTTTACAAGATGAAATCTGTGCCTGCCTTTCTGGGTTTGATCAACTCATCCCCATGACCGATCGGCTCGCCATCAGGTAGGTTGTTCGGGTGCCACCAGCCGATCGACTGGCGCCTCCAGCCGATCGGTTCACCGGTCATCGTGCATCTTCTCAGGTCGCCACCCGCTTGTCTCGTTCCTCAAACTGGCCGTATGTATCACCAACCGATCAGTTCACTCCTTGAATCGATCATCTTCAGGTCATCCGCCGTTCTTTGACATAACAGGAAATAAAATCTATCCTATTTACAATTGAATTGTGAAACCCCGAGTTACATTCGGGGGGAGCAAAGGTAGGAAAAGAATTCTCGAATTATTTCGAGTTACATCAGGAATAGGAGAAAGGGAATCGGTGCGCAGACCGAGATGCAAGCAACCACACAAACAACCACACACAGATATAGGGGTTTATATGCCATAATCATGCTACACATCCACCACAAAACTCATTTAAGGGTGACGCGTATCGAGTGCATTAATATTACATATCATATATGTATATTTGGGATTTGTGGATTGGACATGTATAAAGCCGATATTATTCGCATCGCATGCAATAAATAAAGGTAACAAACCAAAAATCGATCATATCAATAATCCTAAAATATAGAGCAGTTGACGTGGCTCTAATACCACTGTTGGGTTTTAGAGGAGGTAGAGAAGCAGCGGAAATAAAAATGTTCCTCCCAAACCCAGAACAAGAGGAATTGTGTCAACGTCTATACAATAGGAAAGATGGTTTATGAATCATACCTTGTCCCGAGGCTTGCTCGGCGATAGTACCTCACGGCTTGCACGGTCTTCACCTCCGGTCTTGGACGGTATCTATGCAGCTCCTGGTCGCACCGGGATTGAAGACTCCTCCTCCTACCGGACTGTCGGATGACAGTTGTCCTCCTAAGCGGCAGTGACCTCCCGCCTCTGAAGTAGTCCACACGGACCACCTGGAACTCCACACTCCTTGTCCCACAAGGAAGTGGAAGGAGTCGCACCCTCCTGTTGATGTACTAGTCGCCAACACACTCTCCTGCTGTCAATTGCAACTGCAGTTGTCCTTCCCTTGTTGCACCTCCCTTTGCGGGAAGCACTTGCTCGGGCTCTCTCTCAGTTACTGAAACCAGAGAGAACAACAACTTTGTAGAGTAATCAACTTGCACTGAGTTGTACTCTGAGAAGCCTCCAATACCCCTATATATAGGCGGGTCATGGGACAGGGTTCTCTGTCCCCGGAAATATGGGACTAAAAGCAGGAGTAGAAGGGTTCGAGATTTTCCATAAAAAGCAACCAACTCGCAGCTTGAACCGATCGGTTCACAAGTGAACCGGTCGATTGGAGCACCAACCGATCGGTTGGGACACCTCAACCGGTCGGTTCACAAGTGAACCGGTCGGTTGGTGGTCCTGGTCGATCCCGGATTGACTTTCCTTCTTTTGTTTCTAATTGGTATCGAATACCAATCCTTGTTCCAATCAAATTGGGCAAGTGAAACACAAGGAAAATTCTCACCAATCCTACTTTCCCAAGTTGCTCGATTGCACCAGTTGAACCGATCGGTTCAACACTTGAACCGCTCATTTCACTCTGTGCATATGCCGATCAGTTCAACAATTGAGCTGACCGGTTCAGCAACCTCAGCCGACCGGTTCATCACATGAACCGATCGGTTGGGAGTGCAGGTTGTGCAGAATCAGTCAAATGCGATTTCAATCAATCTGATACTCCAATCAATGCGTCCAACACCTTGAACATTATGATATTGAGCTATCGATTAATTGAGTGTTTAATTGAACTACTAAACTCCTTTAGTAATCAATCTAAACATTGCTTGTGGACAAAACTTCTCTTCCAGGTTAAATCCTATGTGTGTGGCCATGCAGGTCCATTTCACGTTGGCAGTGAAAGTCCATAACACTTATGACTTCACAGGCAAAGAGTGATGTCTAGTCACACATCATTGCTACCCAAGTGAAATAGAAAGTTAGAGAACAACTTTCATCCCTACAATCCGTGAATGGTGTTACAGTGAATGTATAATTCCTTTGTCACTGATATCCTGAATGAACTCGAGGCATGGAATAGTCATCCTGTCAACGTTCATTCATTTCCTTGATCTCAGAGTAGACCTAGTGAGATGTGTGTGACATCAATATCACATATTAATTCACATGTGCATGCACATGCCTTTCTCAATCCTACTCATCAAGTGGCCAAGGATATCAAACTCCCTCAGGAGGGACAAATCCCATATCTATCACTCACCCCTCAAAAGCCCCATGTGTCAAAGCCACCCAATCATCACCTTTATAACAACCCATGTTTCAGGACTGCGTTTGATGATGTCAAAGTGTACCCAACGACATGTGTTGAGTGTAGTGATTTCAGGTCTAAGAATCACACTCACCACCATCACTGTGAGAGTTGACTGTGACTACCAAGTCATGGTTCCATGTGTCACTCTCACGGTGGGTCTGTCCGGTACCTTGTTCTCTAACAAGTACCTATGTGCTTGGTTCGATATCACCATATCATGACTAATGAGATTCTGTCATCAACCAACACATAATCTAGTCTTCAGTGTTATTGATGTCTATGGTTATTTCCACAATAACAACCGACTAGGGACTGAACAAGAAAGTATACTCTTAGCATCTGTATGATCTCATCGTTTAGGTCCTCAACCCAAAAGCATATGTCATTGAGTAAAACAATCTTTAGACATCTATCATGTTACACCATCATCTCAGAAACAGTTTAAACATATAGATTGGAAATTGCCTTTATTATTATTCAAATCATTTACAAAGTATCCCATTACAATCATCACATGACTTGCTCTATGGGCATACATACCAACATCACATACTTATGACCTCAAGGAACCCTATCAGATTTCTTGTCAAGGAATCTACCTCATTAATCGACATTCTATGCTATGAAGAGAAGAACAAGATGAAATCAAGCAGGTAATCAACTACAAGCATATCAATTAGCAATGAAATGAAAATTCATATACATTGCCTTGGAATGTTAAATGAAAAGACATGAATACATGGGCAGTGGGGCTAGTCCCTGCACCCCAGTGAAAAGGAACTACTCACTCATGATGTGAGAAATAAGAAGAATAAGAAAGAGAGAGGATTCTGTCATGAGCATGATGTAGAAAGTGGTCACAGCTCGGTGAAGATGATGCAGTCTCCTATGTTGTGTCAGAGCAGATCTGGACAAAGAATGAGGGACGCCAAGATAGACTGAGTAGTCTTTCTCACTCCTCCTTCTCTTCTCGATCTCCTTGAGTTGCAGCAGGAACAACAAGTGAAGTGACAGTGGCAGGATCGGACCCGCGTTTTAGGCAGCATGGTGGCGTCCCAGATCCGATGCCCAAATGAGGATCCTACTGGTCCTATTTATAGGCTTGGATCTAATTCTCACGTTTTTGGTGTGAGAACTCCATTCAGTTTGATCCAAACGATTTCTTTATAATTGACCAAAAGGTCTTGGACTTACGTACATATCTCAAACGGTTTAATGCAAGAGTGACTAAAAGGTCTTGGTTTACAGCAGACCAAATGGTCTTGGACTCCCTTACTCAAACGGCTTGGTCGTAGTGAATCCTCCAAACAGTTTCATGTAATCACGACTCTAAATGGTCTTTGCTTCCCGATCGGTTTGGGATGCAAATGTCCAAATAGTCTTGATATGTAAGTGACCATTCGGTCTTAGATCAGTAGCAAATGGTTTTGGGAGTGCTCAAACTTCATACGGTCCTGTGTTCTGCAGACGTCCAAACGGTCGTCGCTCCTTGCCCAAACGTTCATAGAGATCGGTCTTGGTCTGAGATCATGTAGTTGACAGTGGAGGAGTGGGTGATAGTAGCGACTAAGGGAGAGGGCTGAGGCGTCAAAGTTGTTGGTGCTGTGGTTGAGTTTGAGGAGCAAGGCACCACCGGGAGCATGGTAGTCGGACGGTGGTGCTGCTAAAGATGGCAGGCTCGGCGGAGGTGGAAACACTGTAGGGTGCAGGTGTGAACATGCCCACGACAGATGATGAGGATGTCATGGAGCTGCGGATTAGGGTAGTGGGTCCTGTGATGCAGGAGGAAGAAGGAAGAAAGGAAGTGGTTGCGGGAGTGTTGCTTTAGTTGGCGAGGTTACAAGTGGATGCAGGTTAGGGTTAGTCGGTGTGATGGAAGGAGGAAGAAAAAGGCATCGGATGTCAAACGGTCTCTAAGGGAGGCTGCTCTTCATGATTTCGGGATCATGAGAGTTCTCATGGTCTTGAGACCGTGAGGGCTCTCTTACTTTCCAAACGATGAGGGCAACCCGTTAGAGAAAGTGAGAGGGTAAACCGAGAGGGCCAAACCAAATATGGTCAAGATCGTTTGGAGAGGGCAAGGGATCAAGATCATTTAAGCAGATAGAGGTAGACCATTGATGAGTGATCTGATGGTGAAGAACAACTAACATCCAAACGGCATGGAAATCAAGTTAGATCCAAACAGTTTTGAGGTGAGGTTGTCCATACGGTCTTGAGACCAAATGAATGAAACCGATTGGTCAAGACCGAATGGTCAAGAGCATATGGTTGAAACCGAATGGCCATTACTAAGGATGAGTGACGGTAGATCAAGGGCAGATAAAGGTGGGTCCCACTCATTTGGGTTTGATGTGAATGATGGTTGATGGAGATGAAGATCGAATGATGGTGATTTTAGTGGATTAGGGTTGAATGGAGGTAGGTGACAGCTGATTGTTCAACCTCATCAAGACCTACATAAAATCAACATAAACGCAGTTAAGAACCTTGATAATTGAACCAATTTGGAAATTTTGCACATTTTGATATTTAGTAACTGAAATTGGATGTATTGAATAAAAAAGAGCCCAAGAAGGCGACTAAAAATCATGATTAATATGCATTCATCACAAACATAACACAATTAACATTTTGGCTTATTAGCATTATCTTCATTGTGAAATTACATCATCGTTATTAATTGTATCATGTTGTATTCATATTGTTGTCAAAAGAATTATATCTCAACACTATGCACACATCACATGTATTTCCCATTTATTTATTAAGGATTTTTAGCACAATTAGGGTTGACCAAGTAATCTCAATATTTATTAATGTATTAGGTCACAATCTTTAATAACTTGAATTTATTCTCCATTATCCGTATATTATCGTCATAGAGAATTGTCACTGATTATTTTGTAAGAAATAGATAGTATTATCCAACAAGTTATTAAGTCTAAATAATGTCACCTTAATTTCTTACACCTATATTACACATTGTCACATCACTTTTCATACTCACGTTAATGTCATCACTAACCATTTTCTCCTATTTACACTTCATATTATAAATTATACATTTAACATCACATTAGACATTTGGAATTATTGTAGACTTAATAATCGTGCTTATGTAAATCCAATTACCCCTCTTCACATTTGAGACATTATATGTATTTTAGTGAATAAGGTGAAACACATTTTGTATTAATGAATTCATTCATATACCAAGTTATGATTAGGTGATAAATAAGTCATGTATTAGAGAACAAGGTGATATACCTTACGTATATTGAAAACTTGATTAAATTATGTTTGGGTGATTATATACCATTTCTATGCATTGAGCGATATTATCTGATGATGACATCTAATGTCACTAATGTATCATGAAGGAATTAAGGGGGTATATATATATATATATATATATATGGATAATTACATCTTAGGGTTTAGGTCAACATGACCATTACATGTTATGCATTTATCTTATCATTAGGGTGACATGGTCAACCCTATGTGTATTCACAATTAGTGACTTACTCATATAAAGTATTTGTTGGGGTTCAAGCATATGAACTATTCATTAGATGACTTATCATGTATTCATTAGTAAATAAACAAACAAGTTAAATTATAATTATAATTTGTTTGGTCAATACTAATCATATAAGCTCACTAGTCTCTTATCTATGGAGATAGGGTTTCTAATTCCAAATTGGCTAGATTTTGCTATGTTATAGGATTCCATCCGCTAAAAAGGTATTTTATCCTCAAAATTAGCAAATGCAAAATCTATCAAGGTACTGCTACTACCACTTCTCCACTTAAAAGGGTTGACCTACTAAGTCAAATTAAAGTAGAGGTAAAAGAGTGAGTCTAGTCAAATCATGTATAAGACCCAATCACTCAATTGTTTTACTAGGGAGACAAATTGAAATAGTCAAGATTCTGACTACCATTGGCTCTGATACCATTCTATAAAGAAGTGAGATCACCTCTCTACTAATAATGGTAAAAAAATCCAATGAATAGTAGTGCAAGATTAAAACTTTAACTATATTCTATTTAATAAAGAGTCCATCAAAATTTTCCCAATAAGGGTATACATGTTTTATACAAAAAGAGGATCTAAGGTAGAGGGAAACTAAACTACATCAATATGTCTCCAAAAAAATAACTTAACAAATAGTCCATGATGGAAGGATGAACAACTTCTCCTAGTCTTAGGTTTGTTCACCATGCTCCTGTTGCGCACTCTGATCCTAAACCTAGCTGGTTGGGATCACCTAGCAAGAGGAGAATAAAGTATGTGTAAAATTAAGTGAATAAGGAAATTTAGCAATTTAAAATATGGAAAAAGTAAAGATTTACTAAGCTAAGAGATTTCAAGAGTATGAGGCAAGTAAATAATTAAGAATTCTTCCAAGTCAAATAGGAATAAAGTTGCATGCATGATTTAATATGACTATATTAAACTAATATAGGGATGAGGTGCTTCCTAACCTCAACCAAAACAAATAGGTGAGGGAGAGTGGTCACATTCCCAAACACCTACAATATATATATAAAACTGGGGAGAGTGGTCACATTCCCCAGGGCTCATGCCCAAACTATGTGTGGTTGTACTCGTGTACACTACATTAGTTAATTAGTCATTGTCATCATCATTCTAGAAGAATTTTTATGTCATATTTAATTAATTGAAAACTTTGAAAATGGGGTCCAAGACCCTAAAATTATTGAAGTAAACATATTAAACAAGAAATGATGAAACTAGTGTATAGGCTCATTCCTCGTTGGGAAATTAGGTTTGGATAAAAATTCCCAACTTAGGGTTTAGAATGCACATACATAAATAGGGTTGCACATACCTATTTTCACACATATAGGTTAACTTGAATACTATACTTTGGCCCACGAAGTCAACTTTTCATCCTAGAAACACATTATGTATGTTAGCCAAGTCAAAGTGAACATATTCATTCCTATTATATTTTTATATTATTCTTACTCAATTCCCGATCATCTAATGTCATGCTAGGGTTTATGATTTTAATATTCTTTGAGATAATATGTGATGCTTTATATATCTATCTTAGTTATAATTACCCATCTTTAGTCACATAAGTCTATGTAACATATATATGTGGATAATAATATATATATTCTCCAATAGGTTTAAAGGTGTCATTGTCTTCTCTATAATGTGAATCCATATTATTCCTAACATCATTCTTACCATGTATATTGGTGGGTATGCACATTTCATTATCTAGTTCTTGAGAATGCCATGAGTAAGAGTATGCAATATGATGATACTTGAAAGTAGTTTTTGATATATCCCAACAATATGTCATCTAGATATATGTTTATAAAAGTACATTTGTTTACACGTTATTATCTTTTTCACAATTTAATTAATAAGAAGACAATATAGTTAGGAGAATTCTATAATTATATTTGTATGTATAATTACCATCTATTGCATAAATATGTATCTTTGTATCTAGGGTTTTGTTGAAATAAGACATTCAAGATTACAATAAGTTAACATGCTCATCTTACATCCATCGTTTGATATGTAGTACTACATGGATACATATATAAACTAATAGGATGTATACAAGTAAGTCAATATGATATAATAATGTGAACACCTATTGCAAAACAACTCCTTAGTTATAGATCTACTATACTGATCATAATTTAAGATTTATATATCATCTTTAACCAAACTCTTACATACATGACATATGATGACTATTTCCTGTATATGGTTCAATATAATGGCATTAGGATCATATTCATATGTATAACTATATATATATATATATATATATATATACACCTAGGCTTAACTTGATTACAAGGTGCATGTATTGCCATGGTTATCTAAGGCATTTCTGTTTGATTATTTCCACTCACCTAGTAAACTAAATTTGCAATAGAGTGGTATATATGAACTGACCTGCTGATCGACGGTTCAACAGATTGAAGTTTCATGTGGTATGGACTCCATGGAGCTGCTCGAAGGTGGACCTATTAATTGTGAGCTCAAACATCTTGCTGCTAGCTGACTCAGCGTCAGGTCTTGTTGCACATGTTGTAGAGGAGAAGGGGTCGATGTCATTGCAAGAGAGGATTCGATGATGTTGCTGTCAGGGTGTGTTGGCATCGAGGCTGCTCTGGAAGTGTTAGTGGTGTTGCATTCATTTCTTGGTGGTGTTGGGAGGTTGAGGGCAACAAAGTCAGATGAGGTGGCTCTACACCACAATAGGGTGATGAGTGGTTGTCGAAGGTTGTCCTTGTCACGTCAGATGGGACCACGACAGAGGGGCATTGCTACTCGTCATGCACAGGCATCACTGAGAGTCGCGCAAGGGGAGAGGCATTGCTGGTGTCTATCATAGTGGTCATCGACCACTGTCCCTACATGGTGCCTCTATCTACTACAGTAGTGGTTGTAGGTATAAGAAATATGGAGGAAAGGAAAGAACAGGTAGGGGAAGATATACGAGGCGGATGCCCCATTACACAGAGGGGCATCGCCGGTTTTGGGCGGAGACAACACAATGTCACATGATTGAAGAGGGAGGGAATAACTCAATGATGCTTTCTGTTGAGGGGAGAATGTGTTTAGGAAAATACTTGAATGCTTAGTCAATTACCACTATGCAAATCTAAGGCAATTAAGGATTTCAATACCAATTCAATTGGGACAATGATTAATATCCGATTTTAAGCAATTTAAAGGGTAGGTTAATTAGGAGTCAAGTAGGTTTCCTTTTTCACATGCATTAGGCATTTATATAGAGAGAGAGTTTGCATATTAATTTAATTAATTGTGAGGGTAAAGGAAGTCCAATTGACTTGAAATTACATGGGTTTGCTAATTAAAGTGTGTGGAGTCTAACATTACATTTCCTTTTAAGTGCATTTTGTATTTGATTGTATGCTAAGTGCCTAATAAATACATTTAGAACCTTCTTAATAAATTTTGATATAAAATTTCTTATTTTCTCATTTCTTGTCCCAAAAAGCCATAATGACTCTAAATTCATACAATCGAGTAATTGTCTCTCATAAATGGTCATTTTGCATTATTAGACTCTAATTAACACAGTAGTTAAGATATTTGGGCAAAAACCCATTCGTTGAAATGAATGTGGTTAAAATATAATTCACATCATTAAGTATTGCTCAATTTCAGCATTGAGGACAAAGAGGATAGAAAAGATATGAAAATTTAGGAAAAGGGACAAAAAGGATATGAAGGGAAAAAAATCTTGAAAATGGGTTAAATTGCAATTGAATCCAAGATTCAATATGATACAACACTCCACCCCTTAAAGAGGATTTTGTCCCCAAAATCTCATCAAGAGGGAAGGGTGAGTATGTAACATCTCAACACTTAGCAACTAGTTGGTTACTTCTAATCTATTGTACTTCACATGCTCTACTCATAAGTTAGGTTTTACTAAGGTTTCCACTATTCATATTACCTTTTATCAAACATAACACAATTAACATTTTGGCTTATTAGCATTATCTTCATTGTGAAATTACATCATCCTTATTAATTATATCATGTTGTATTCATATTGTTGTCAAAAGAATCATATCTCAACACTATGAACACATCACATGTATTTCTTATTTATTAATTAAGAATTTTTAGCAAAGTTAGGGTTTACTAAGTAATCTCAATATTTATTAATGTATTAGGTCACAATATTTAATAACTTGAATGTATTCTCCATTATCCTCATATTACCATCATATAGAATTGTCACAGATTATTTTGTAAGAAATAGATAGTAGTATCCAACAAGTTATTAAGTCTAAATAATGTCACCTTAATTTCTTACACCTATATAACACATTGTCACATCACTTTTCATACTCACATTAATGTCATCACTAATCATTTTCTCCTATTTACACTTCATATTATAAATTATACATTTAACATCACATTAGGCATTTGGAATTATTGTAGACTTAATAATTGTGCTTATGTAAATCCAGTTACTCATCACATTTGAGTCATTGTATCTGTTTTAGTGAATAAGGTGGAACACATTGTGTATTAATGGATTGATTCATATACCAAGTTATGATTAGGTGATAAATGAGGTGTGTATTAGAGAACTAGGTGATATACCTTACATATATTGAAAACTTTATTATATTATGATCGGGTGATTATATACCATTTCTATGCATCGAGGTATGTTATCTGATGATGACACCTAATGTCACTAATGTATCATGAAGGCATTAATGGTATATACATATATATGGATAATTATATCTTAGGGTTTAGGTCAACATGATCATTACATGTTATGCATTTATCTTATCATTAGGGTGACATGGTCAACATTATGTGTATTCACAATTAGTGAGTTACTCAAATTAAGTTTTTGTTGGGGTTCAAGCATATGAACTATTCATTAGATGACTTATTACGTATTCATTAATAAACAAAAAAACAAGTTAAATTACAATTATAATTTGTTTGGTCAATACTAATCATATAAGCTCACTAGTCTCTTATCTATGGAGATAGGGTTTCTAATTCCAAATTGGCTAGATTTTTCTATGTTATAGGATTTCATCCCCTAAAAAGGGATTTTGTCCTTGAAATTAGCAAATGCAAAATCTATCAAGGTACTACTACTACCACTTGTCCACTTAAAAGGGTTGACCTACTAAGTCAAATTAAACTAGAGGTAAAATAGTGAGTCTAGTCAAATCATGCATAAGACCCAATCACTCAATTATTTTACTATTCACAATTACCAAACCTCAAAGTCTAGTATAGGGTAGACTACCTCTAAACATGGAAATCTAATACTTGTATAAGGAACTTATGAGATTAAGGGAATTTTATATGGGTAACTAATTTTTCATATTATGTTCCTAAGGATAGTCAACATTGAGTAAATTGCCTAAAGGTATGCTATTTTGGACAATCAGTATCAACTCAGTTTAGGTCGGTGTCATATGGATCCAGGAGTCCTCGTAAACCAAGCAAGTGGCGTGGAGGAAAAAATTTCCAGCCACCAGACCCAATCCCTTTCTAGGCACCCCTGCTTTAAACTTATGTCCTAGTAGCTACCTAATAGGCTAATCACCTAAAAGTTAACTAAAGATATTTATAATATTTAATTCTTGTGGTCCTAAACCAACCTTTCACTGTAGGTCAATTATAAGGTGAATATCTTAACTAAAGGGAAACTATACAAGGTAAGGGTTTCTAACTAGGGAGAGAAACCAAAATACTCAAGATTTTGAATAACATTGCCTCTGATACCATGTTGTAAAGAAGTGAGATCACCTCTCTACTAATAATGGTAAATAAAATCAAATGAATAATAGTGGAAGATTAAAACTTTGACTATATTAAATTTAATAAAGAGTACATCAAAATTCTCCCAATAAGGGTTTACATGCTTTATAAAAAAAGAGGATCTAATGTAGAGGGAAACTAAAATACATCAATATGTCTCCAATGAAATAACTTAACAAATAGTCCATGATGGAAGGATGAACACCTTCTCCTAGTCTTAGGATGGTTCACCATGCTCTTGTTGTGCACTCTAATCCTAAACCTGGGTGGTTGGGATCACCCAGCAAGAGGAGAATAAAGTATGTGTCAAATTAAGTGAATAAGGATATTTAACATTTTAAAATATGGCAAAGTAAAGATTTACTAAGCTAAGAGATTTCAATAGTACGAGGCAAGTAAATAATTAAAAATTCTTCCAAGTCAAATAGTAATAAAGTTGCATGCATGATTTAATTTGACTACATTAAACTAATATAGGGATGAGTCACCTACCTAACCTCAACCAAAACAAATAGGTGAGGGAGAGTGGTCACATTCCAAAACACCTACAATATATATATAATTGGGGAGAGTGGTCACATTCCCCAGGGCTCATGCCCAAACTATGGGTGGTTGTACTCATGTACACTACATTAGTTAATTAGTCATTTTCATCATCATTCTAGAAGAATTTATATGTCATATTTAAGTAATTGAAAACTTTGCAAATGGGGTCCAAGACCCTAAAATTATTGAAGTAAATTTATTAAACAAGAAATGATGAAACTAGTGTATAGGCTCATTCCTCATTGGGAAATTAGGTTTGGATAAAAGTTCCCAACTTAGGGTTTAGAATGCACATACATAAATAGGGTTTCACATACCTATTTTCACACATAAAGGTTAACTTGAATACTATACTTTGGCCCACAAAGTCAACTTTTCATCCTAGAAACACATTATGTATGTTAGCCAAGTCAAAGTGAACATATTCATTCCTATTATATTTTTATATTATTCTTACTCAATTCCCAATCATCTAATGTCATGCTAGGGTTTATGATTTTAATATTTTTTGAGAGAATATGTGATGCTTTATATATCTATCTTAGTTCTAATTACCCATCTTTAGTCACATAATTCTATGTAACATATATATATGGATAATAATATATATATTCTCCAATAGGTTTGAAGGTGTCATTGTCTTCTCTATAATGTGAATCCATATTATTCCTAACATCATTCTTACCATGTATATTGGTGGGCATGCACATTTCATTATCTAGTTGTTGAGAATGCCATGAGTAAGATTATGCAATATGAAGATACTTGAAAGTAGTTTTTGATATATCCCAACAATATGTCATCTAGATATATGTTTACAAAAGTACATTTGTTTACACATTATTATCTTTTTCACAATTTAATTAATAAGAAGACAATATAGTTAGGAGAATTCTATAATTATATTTTTATGTATAATTACCATCTATTGCATAAATATCTATATTTGTATCTAGGGTTTTGTTGAAACAAGACATTCAAGATTACAATAAGTTAACATGCTCATCTTACATCCATCGTTTGATATGTAGTACTACATGGATACATATATAAACTAATAGGATGTATACAAGTAAGTCGATATAATATAATAATGTGAACACATTTTGCAAAACAACTCCTTAGTTATATATCTACTATACTGATCATAATTTAAGATTTATATATCATCTTTAACCAAACTCTTACATACACGACATATGATGACTATTTCCTGTATATGGTTCAATATAATGGCATTAGGATCATATTCATACGTATAACTATATATATATATATACATATATATATATAGGTGAGGGAGAGTGGTCACATTCCCAAACACCTACAATATATATAAAACTGGGGAGAGTGGTCACATTCCCCAGGGCTCATGCCCAAACTATGTGTGGTTGTACTCATGTACACTACATTAGTTAATTGGTCATTTTCATCATCATTCTAGAAGAATTTATATGGCATATTTAAGTAATTGAAAACTTTGCAAATGGGGTCCAAGACCCTAAAATTATTGAAGTAAACATATTAAACAAGAAATGATGAAACTAGTGTATAGGCTCATGCCTCATTGGGAAATTAGGTTTGGATAAAAATTCCCAATTTAGGGTTTAGAATGCATATACATAAATAGGGTTGCACATACCTCTTTTTTCAGATAAAGGTTAACTTGAATAGTATACTTTGGTCCACAAAGTCAACTTTTCATCCTAGAAACACATTATGTATGTTAGCCAAGTCAAAGTGAACATATTCATTCCTATTATATTTTTATATTATTCTTACCTAATTCACGATCATCTAGTGTCATGTTAGGAATTATGATTTTAATATTTGTTGAGAGAATATGTGATTCTTTATGTATCTATATTGGTTCTAATTACCCAACTTTAGTCACATAAGTCTATGTAACTTATATAAATTTGGATAATAATATATATATTCTTCTAATAGGCTTAAAGGTGTCATTCTCTTCTCTATAATGTGAATCCATATTGTTCGTAACATCATTCTTACCATGTATATTGGTGGGCATGAACATTTCATTATCTAGTTCTTGAGCATGCCACGAGTTAGAGTATACAATATGTAGATACTTGAAAGTATTTTTTGATATATCCCAACAATATGTCATCTACATATATGTTTATAAAAGTACCTTCTTTGAAACGTTATTATCTTTTTTCACCATTTAATTAATAAGAAGACAATATAGTTAGGAGAATTCCATAATTATATTTTTATTTATAATTACCATCTATTGCATAAATATGTATTTGTGTATCCAGGGTTGTGTTGAAACATGACATTCAAGATTACAATAAGGCAACATGCTCATTTACATCCATCGTTTGATATGTAGTACTACATGGATACATGTATAAACTAATAAGATGTATACAAGAAATAAATATGTTACAATAATGTGAACACATTTTGCAAAACAACTCCTTAGTTATATATCTACAATATGGATCATAAATTAAGATTTAGATATCATCTTAACCACAGTCTTACATACACGACATATTATGACTGTTACAACCCCAACTTTTGGGTTCATTTGGTGAGAAATGTAATTTCTCATATTAAAGATATTAGAACAAATAATAATATAATCTGTTTTGAATAAATGATTTTCGTTTACAATAGCCTTATTGGTTGTTTTGTGGGCTTTATTGGCTATTGGGACCAATAACAAGGAAAGAACAAAAGGGATTCCATTATTAACAAGAAATGGGGAAAAGAAAAATGTAGAAACCTCTAGAAGGCAAAAGAAGATAATCCAAAGTTGGATTTCGTGCCTCTTGGGTTCCTTGGGTCTCAAGGAGTCCAAAGTTGCAAAGATAATGCAACAAGAAAACAAAAGAGCAATTAAATATTTCTTTATTAAGAAAGAAATTGAAAAAAATGATAAAATGTGGAAAATAAGTGGAAAGAGGTATGATTGAGTTATACTTGGTGGATTTTCATATCCAAAGGATTTCTAATGTTAAATGGAATTCCAGTGAGGAAAATAAAAAGAAATATAAAGAGAAATCCCCAAAAAGAGATATTTTAATAAGAAATAAATAAGATAATGGGAAATAATGAATATAGATGCATCTAGAAGGATAATGAGTATCCATTAAAAAGGATTTCGAAATATTAGAATTTCTTGGGGTCCAAGGAGCCCCAATGGAGAAAAAGAAAGAGAAAATATCAATAAATACAAAATAAGAGGATAATGTGCTACATAAGTAATGACTTTTTGATATTATCAAAAGAGGATGTTAACTGCTTTAAGAAAGTGGATTTTGGTGGCCGATGGATTAAAAAGTGAATCATGATGATGATGAAAGAGATGATTTTCGGATTCCTTAATGAACAAGGATGATGGATAAACAAGGAATTGCTAAAGAGAGAGAAAATACTTCTTAATTAGATAAAATTCTATTCCTATTAGGAAAAGCCTTGTTTGCTTTATGGGCAAGCGTTCTGGGGCGTGGATACCCTCCCCTATATAAAGGGGTAGAGCCTCTGGATCGAGTTCCAGAGAAATCCCACGAAACTCTCTCTTCCTTCTTCATATTCTTCTTCTTCTTTTGTGCAAACCCTAACCAAGAGGGTAGAGAGAACCCTGGTGCAAATGAAGGGCCAAGGAGTGGTCTAGATGGTGGCTTGACATTCCCACAATGACTGAGGATGATTAACCATCATCCCTGGATTCTCACATAAGAACTACACCTGTGGGAGGGATGCACTTGGGCATCGAGTTGTAGATCAACCCAGCTCAGACCAGCTATGCTAGTCATGATCTGGGTGGCACCCCAAGGGCGACGGAGGGATACGTAGCCAGGGTAGGGGTCGGTGGCAGCCATCGGGGCCCTAAAGGAGAGAGGACGCAACTGCAACCTACTGTAGATCGGTGGTTCTGCTAGGTTGCGTGAGGTTGAAGACGATCATCTTCGTTGGACGAAAATACCCTCCGTGGGCTAAAGAAACCCCGACTTAAACAAGGGGAAAAATCGACTTTTAGAAATGTTTTCCAAGCAGCAAGCAACGTTGCATGTATAGTGGCGACGTGGCACCCTTTGATTGGCTCAAGTAAGTGAATTTTTGAAAAAATCATATCTCCTTATTGGTAGCTAGGATGGACATGCATAAAATATGAAAATTGCTTACAAAAATGAGGGGAATCCGATAAAAATATATTTAGAGGCTAATTCCTCTTGAAAATTCGAAAAGTAATGGAAGTTATCAACTTTAATGCTTTAATGATTAAGAAACCCTATTTTGAGATGATTAATGTAATTAGTAGAGTTTAATGGATGATTAAAGTTGATATTAGCATGTTAATCATGAAAATGTATATTAATAACAAAAAGGATGAACTTTTCACGTAATTGGTTTAATTTAGAAGTTCATGTGTATAAATATGCTTTAATGGGCCTTGAAACCCTAATATTAGTAAATGTGACTCATAATGGTTTTAATTATTCAAAATCGTGAATAAATTTGAGATATGTTAATTTTAAGCTATCCAAGTATCAAAGTTCCTAATTGTGGATAAATACCCTTAATGTAGTAATTAGGGTTTTCTAATGGATAAAGGTAGAACTAATGACAAATAGAGTTCATATGTGATTAGACCATAATGAACTATGAATTGATTATATATGATCATAATAATCTTGTCATGGATTAAAAGGATAAAAATGGTATCTTTAATGTAAAGGAGGCTTAATGGACTTAATTGATGGTTAATTATGCTTTTTCTAATATCATGGTTATATGTTGTAAAGATAAACTTAGTATCTTTCATGATGAATAGATGAGATAATTAGGGTTTAAAATAGTAAGAGATGAAGGGAAACCCTAAAAGTGGACTAGAAACCCTTGGAAGCTAGCTAGGTTTAATAGATCTTGATGACATGATCAATGATAGGAAAATTGTATGCATATTTTAAGATCTCATAATGTGCTTGCTTGCCTATTTGGAATTCTTGATTGATTGGAATATTCTGTCTCAAATCAGCCTGACAGGTATGTGGTTACGCTTATGGATAATCACTTTAGTTTCATGGTGATTCCTGGTTGTTTTATCAGTTGCCTGAAAATAACTGCTTGGGTGACTTTTATTTCATGCAACTATAAAGTGGCTCAGATCCTGGTCCTCCTCTGTGGCTTTGCTAATGATGAAAAGGATAACCTGGTAAAGGGTCTACTTGTTAAGTGGGACCATCAGGTTATTAAGAGTTAGGGATTGGGCTACCTATGGGTAGTTCCATGTGACTCTTTAGCACACCATGAGTTAGGGATTGGACTATATATGGGTGGTGCCATGTGACTCAACCCTAGATATTGATCTACCTTCTAGGTAGGATCATGTGGGGTTTAATGGGGATCTACCATAAGGAAGGTATCATCCAGGTCCACTGCAGGGACAGTGTAGAGGCTAGGGTATGTATGGATTGGGCAGTTATGTTGAAAATGTAAAGTTGTTTGTTAAATCATATTTGACTACAATATGTTGTTACAGCTAATTGCATGATTATTGTTTCCCCCACATACCAGCTTTATGCTGACTGACATTTTGTTTGTCGGCATTTTAGGTACATGTGAAAAGAACAAATAGTAAAGTGGCATATGTGGAATTAAATATGATTTAAAGTTCAAAGGAGGATTAGTTAGAATAGACTCCATGTGGATAGAAGTAGATATCCAAGTTTTTGAAAAAGGTATGAAAAGTTTAATTTTATTACAGTCTTTCAGTTTAGTTTAGTATAATTTGATAATTATTATCGATTATTTGTAGAACCTTTGATCCGGAAATTGGGATAACGGCTCTGACCTCTTGGTCTCCCTTAATTGGGGGTTACTGGGAGGCGGGGTCGTTATAATGACTATTTCCTATATATGGTTCAATATAATAGAATTATGATCATACTCATATGTACACATATATATATATATACACCTAGGGTTATTTTGATTACAAGGTGCATGTATTACTATGGTTATGTAAATCATTACTATTTGATTATTTCCATTCACCTAGTAAACTGAATTCACAACAGAGTGTTATACATGAACTAACCTGCGGATCAACGGTTCAACAAATTGGAGTTTCATGTGGTATGGACTCAATGGATCTGCTCAGAGTTGGACATGCTAATGGTAAGGTCAAACATCTTGTTGCTAGTCAACACAACATCAGGTCATGTTGCACATGTTGTAGAGGATAAAGAGTCGATGTCGTTGCAAGAGAGGAGTCGACGGCGTTGATGTCAGGGTGTGTTGACATCGAGGCTGCTCTGGAAGTGTTAGTGGTGTTGTAGGCATTTCTTGGTGGTGTTGGGAGGCAGAGGACAGCAAAGTTAGATGAGGTGGCTCTACACCACAATGGGGTGATGAATGGTTGTCGGAGGTTGTCCTTGCTGTGTCAGATGGGACCACGACAGAGGGGCATTGCTACTGGTCATGCACAGACAACGCTAAGAATCGAGCAAAGGGAGAGGCATTGTTGGTGTTTGTCAGAGTGGTCATCAACCACTATCCCTACATGGAGCCTCTATCTACTGCAGCAGCGGATGTAGGTACAAGAAATATGGAGGAATGGAAAGAACGAGGAGGGGAAGATATAGGGGGCGGATGCCATGTTGCACAGAAGGGCGTCGCCCATTTCGGGTAGAGACAATGCAAGGTCACGCGATTGAAGAGGGAGGGAGTAACGCAACAATGTGTTACGCTGAGGGGGAAATTTGTTTAGGAAAATACTTGACTGCTTAGTCAATTACCACTATGAAAATCTAAGGCAATTAAGGTTTTCAATACCAATTCAATCGAGAAAACAATTAATATACAATTTTAAGCAATTTAATGGGCAGGTTAATTAGGAGTCAAGTAGGTTTCCTTTTTTACATGCATTAGGCATCTATATATATTTAGAATTTGCATATTCATTTAATTAATTAGGAGGGTAAAGGAAGTCCAATCGACTTGAAATTTCATGGATTTTCTATTTTGTTTAGCAAAGTCAGGAGATCATCTATTCATCCCGCTCTCCTCATGCAGGCAAATATTGAACGATAGATTACAGGATACGCTAGTAGAATTAAACATGGTAGTACTACTACCATTACAGAGATCTTTATTATACCACTCAGTAACTTTCTCCGGTGGTCTGGTGTAATGAAAGTGACCAGACTTGTTCCTTAGATGAAACTTGGCCAGCCCATCAGTTGCCATATTGATGTTTCTTTGAGCAAATCCTAGCCGCCAACCCGTTCTGCTGTCCAACATGCATTGTATAGCATGGGCCAATCTAGTGTACCTGGGGTAGGAGCTTGAGTCCTGTTTTATCATCTCTGCCTCCTGACGACAGTCCGTCTCAATATCCACATGTATCAGATTAAGCTCAGCCGCTCTCTGCAAAGCAAATTGTATCGCCTGTAATTCAGCTTGTAAAGCAGACTCAGTAGAAGCATTAATTTTCTACTTTTGAATGCATTTTGTGTTTGATTGTATGCTAAGTTCCTAATAAATATATTTAGTACCTTTATTAATAAATTGTGATATAAAATTTCTTATTTTCTCATTTCTTATCCCAAAAAGCCATACAGACTCTAAATTAATACAATATTCTAATTGTCCCTCATAAATGGTCATTTTGCATTATTAGACTCTATTTAACACACTAGTTAAGATATTTGTGCAAAAATTCATTCATTGAAATGAATGTGGGCCAAATATGATTCACAACATTAAGTATTGCTCAATTTCAACATTGAGGATAAAGAGGATAGGAAAGATATGAAAATTTAAGAAAAAGGACAAAAAGTATATTAAGGAAAAAAATCTTGAAAATGGATTAAATTGCAATTGAATCCAAGATTCAGTATGTTACAATCAAGAACAATAATATAAATATTTCCACTTCTAGTTCTCCTATATATGACATTATAGGAGAGAGAATCTAGAAGCAAACATTCATGTGAAGTAAAGAGAACAAGATATCCATTGTTGCAAAGTTGACTAACACTAATTAAATCATGATGTAGGCCATCCACAAGTAGAACATTCTTTATGCATAGCAAATCCCCTATATCACCCTCACCTTTCAGTTTACCTTTCTTGATGTCCCCAAATGTCACGGGACCTCCTTTTCTTTATGCAGGACTGTTGAAGTGGTCTCTACACTAGTCATGTGCTTTGAGAATCCATTATCAACTATCCATTTTCCTTTATCCTACATAGAAAGGAGTGTTTAGTGCCCAATCAAACTTTGGGATCCAGAGTTAGCTTGGGGACCCATTTCATGTCTGGGTTGGTCCCTTTCTCTTTATAAGGACAAAAGTAGAGTAATGGTCATCACACTTACAATGACCACAAACCACAGATGTCTTAGAGTCAGAATTCTCTTTATGGTACATTGAAGGACCCTTTCTCTTTTTCTTACCTTTTCCTTTGTTTGTAGGGGCTCCCTCAAATCCCAAACCAATACTACCGACTTATTTGATAGAGTACTCTGGGACATCATTTAGGAACTTTTTCCCTTTTTACAAGGTTTTTCTAAGTCTATGGTTATAATTAAGAGTTATGACTGTAGAAGAAAGACTATCAAGATCATCTTGAGAATGCAAAAGATCGGCTTCCAAACAGAAGACATCAAATAAGAATTATTTTCAAGAGTTAAGCTAGCTACTTCTTTACTAGTCAAGATAGGTCTAGTTTCAAGATCATTTTGCTTTAGCAAGAATCCTAGAATTTTTAGTTCTACGCATGACATGTTCATCAACATAGACTTGGTTTTTCATCTTTTAGATCATTCATTTTCTTGAGATAAACACCAATTTTAATTTCAGCACCATTATATTGAAGTTCTAGATCAAGAAATTGTCCTTGTGAAGAGTCTATACTATAACGATGAACCTTTTCACTTTGTTCAAGAATTTCAATTCTAGCATATATATGATCTATGATTTTTCGTAATCTCTTCTTTTTATATTTGCACATAGTAAGAACAATGGGAAGCATGAATCATATCATTGAGAGAATCTTTAGAAATTTCATTCAAGCTTACCTCGCTTACCTCACTTATATCACCTATCTCTTCACTTGTTGAGTCAATGAGTGCAAGATGGCACTCTCCTTAATTTGAGATGGAATCACTTGAGGAATACTCCTCCCAAGTGGCATAGGTGACATTTTTGCCTTTTCTTTCCATATTCTCCCTCTTCTTGAATTTTCTCTCCTTGTTTTAGTTCTCCTTGTTCTTAAAGATACTCTCGTGATGGGATTTCTTTGCCTTGGGACAATCATTCTTGTAATGTCCATTTTGGCCACATTCATAGCATTTAGGAGTAGAGGAGGAGGAGGACTTTCCCTTGAAGTGTTTCCCTTTGGTGTAAGGATCTTCAAGATCACTAGGGGCTTTATCTTCACTGGAGGGAGGAGTAGGTCAGCAAGAAAGTTATTGTTGTAGTACAATTTCCTCCACTTTATATTTGAAGGTTGCATCCTTTATCTTCTTAGATTCCTTATCTTCTAGCTTGTCTTCTTCTTCTTGAGTGTCAACCCTAACTTCAAATGCTTTGAGATTTCCAATGAGTTCTTCCGTAGGAATATCACCAAGGCTCTTTGTTTCCTCAATGGAGGTCACCTTGAATTTCCACCTCTTGGGAAGAGATCTAAGAATCTTTGAGTTGAACTACCCTTTTTCCATGGGTTGTCCCAAATTTGCAAGCCCATTCACAATGGTGTTGAGTCTAGCATAGATTTCAGCAATTCTTTCTTTCCTTACCATTTAGAAGTTCTCAAGCAATCCATTGAACATGTATACCTTTGAATCCTTCACTTACTTGTTTCCTTCATAGGTAACACAAAGTTTATCCCATATCTCATGAGTTGTATCCCAATTGGAGATCTGGTTGAATTCAGTGGAGTGAAGGATCAATACATGATGCTCATTGTCTTGGCATTTAGTTGAGCCTTATTCATGGAAGCTTCATTCCAAGTAGCCATATCTCCCTCCATATATTTGTATGAACTAGCAACCACTCTCCACATCTTGTGGCTCATCTATTGAAGGTAGTATTACATCCTTCTTCTCCAATAGAGGAAGTTTGTGTTCTCAAATATGGGAGGATGCATACAGAATCCTTAAGGGACCCCAACAAATTCTTATCCATCTTCTTGTCTCATAGGAGCACTAAGTTTGAGAAGACCAACTCTAAAACCACTTGTTGGATCAATGGGATCTAGAGGGGTTGAATCGAAATAAAAAAACACTTAAAGCAAATTCATTAGACCTTCAAATTATATCACAAGATAAGGTTTCTTATATGGAATTTGACTGCAACTAAAAATACATAGCAAGGGTGAGAGATATTGAACAAGAACAAGAACATAATATATGTATAGTAATTTCAAACTTCAAATAGGAGATGTACATCCACTACCTATAGAGGTTGATCTCTAGGATTTTGTCCATTTCACACTTATTATATTCCATGATATGAGATACAATCAGATCACCCTGCTCCAAGGTCAAGCATACCTAGCTTTCCTTTTAAGGATCAAAGGATCCAATAAACTATTAAGGATGTACCGATCGTAGAGAAAGAGTCTTCTACCTTCACAAGGACTTAACCACTTCTACAATGAGCTATCCACCTTCAAAGAGGAGATCTAGTCCTGTAACAAGTCTTTGGCCTAGAAGGAAATACCCTTTCTTCTCTTGGATCTTCAGTATTCTACTTCACCTTCACCAAGGGGAAGTGTTCACCATCTTTGCTTTGAGAAGGGAGATTAGGAAAGGGAATTTGAGAGATTATCAAGGTGTACAACGGAGAAGCTCTTTCACAAGAATCCTATCTCACTCAGATTGATGTAGATTAGTAATCTTGAAAGAGAAAGGGGATTTTAGTAGACAAAACCACTCAACTATTGAAATAAGTAAATAAGGATAACATAGAATTAAGTCCAAGGGCCCCTATTTATATTTGGGGGTGTATAGTAGCAAGTAGATGCACTTAGGAATGAGTTCTATCAATTTTGGGTGTTGCAACGAGTATTTTTTTGAGTTTTGCAACATTCTAATAGTCAGAAATACTTTTCTTCACTTATATGTATAGTGTTGTCAGTCAAGGTTCCATAAAGGTAATTTGACCCATAGAAGTATGTGACAAAGCAATTTGGAGTTGTTGATCGAGTTTATCCTACATGAAACTCGGCTGACAGCTTAAAATTGTTTTGTATGTGGGGGGGTGTCGGTCGAGTTGTCACTAGGACAAACTCAGCCAACACTGGAGTTTATCAGCTCCTCAAAGCTTGTCGATCGATTTGTCTTCAAGACCAACTCATCCAACAAATGAGCCTTTGATGAAATTTGATAAATTCTATACAAGTGTTTAAACATTCATTTTAAGAACATTTTATATTTCTCTCAGCTTAGTTACAAATCATATCATCAATACAAATGATTTACAAAATTGTCTGATTGATTTAAAGCCTTTTCCGCAAAAGTGCACTTGCATTGATTTTGGCTTATTTTTGGTCAAACTAGGGCTTGCTTGAATTCATTCTTTTCATGTACCTGATACCTAAAATTGATCTCAAATAGACATATTATATACATATAAATGGAATGGTTAAGTCATCATAAAAATATGGACAATATATAACTATTACTTCAACAAGTTCATCACAAAGAATGTGGCTCTTCCTCTACCATGTCACATATTATTTTCTCAAGGCTCTCCCCCTCTAGATCCAATAGCCATACAATAACTTTCTCCTCTACTCAGATCATGTTTGCAAGAACCCCCATTTTATTAGCATACATGGCAACCATCAGATTAAATCCCTAAACTGAAACTAAGGTTAAGAAAAAATACCATATTTCTAGTCAATCAAAATAGTATATGAGAAACACATGCATATTTTTCCTTTTCCTTTTTGCTAGAATTTCACTAATAACAAAGCAAATGTTAATCAAATGTTATTACTCTTACATAGTTCAATTTACATATGATTACATATTCATGAATGAAACAGATCGTATATACAATCCACCCCATAAAACTGAGACACCATGGACATTCTAACCTAAATTGTTATATTTACTTTTTTTTACCTCCCTGCTACATTTTATTATACCTTTAGACATGTGAAACAATCACATGAGACTCGCATCAAGCCCTAAATATTGGAAACATCCTTCTTAAGATATACAACATGTATTAGTTGTAGATTATTAATTGTGAATATAATATGCACTAGTAGACATTATCAAACAAGTGTATAAGAGAATCATGTAATTTAGTACATATACTATAAGAAAATAACTAATAAATTAGATAGACATTCACTTAATCTAAATCACAACTTTTTATCCATATTTGAAAGCATATCTATCATAGATTAGTAAAACCTAAATATATTAGAATGAGACTCCTATTTTAAGAGTTATATGATATTTATGTATGTTGTGTCTACAGCAGAACATGGTGTGTAGGCACTTGACACACTGTGTTGATCTCGGGTGACAACTAACATCATTTGCTTGACATGCCATGTTGTTCACTGACACACCATGTCACTCAAAGTCGCATTACTTACAACTGATGGGAATGAAAGTGACATGTTGTGTAGTCCAACCTACACATTGTGTCACCTATAGATTTTAGTCAACTTAGATTGTAACAACTCCATATCTATATATATGACCCCATGCCTTATTGGAACACTTATAATGGATCATCTGAAGTGAGATCTGACCAGAGAAGAGAAAAAAGAAGTTGGAGGCAACCAATGAGGATGAGTTTGTTTCTTAGGAGAGAACCTTCTTCATCTTCCTTCTTCCTTGATAGTTGTACTAGAGACCGTCAGCCACTTCTTCTCTCTATCTTAGAGTGAAGATTCCTGAAGAGTGTTCATCTAAGATTAAGACTTGACTCCTTGACGAGAGTTCTAACTTCATCCTTCTTTCTTATATGATGTCCAACTCTATTTGATATTGTTTGTGGATTCTTTCTCTAGCCATGGATGAGTAGATATTTATTTCTTAGGCATGGGGGAGTAACTCTTGTCATGTCTTATTGAATAAAGATTTTTTTACTTAATTCTAGTTTAATCATTGTTCTATGATGCATAGATGTTTATTTCCACATATATGCTTAATTGACCATCTTAGGTGTATGGTTTATGTTTCTCATATATATTGGGCAGGTATGCTAGAAGAGAAGAGATGTCATTATATTCTAATTTTATAGACCATAGGAGTGACTAGAAATGTTGGAGATTTCAAGGTTTTTGGTTATTTAATTCCACATATATGCATGGTGGTGCTATGTAAAGTTAGAATAGCTCTACGCCACCGAAAGGGGTGTAGAACTCAAACCTCACTTGTGATTATTATTGCTTGTTTGCAATCTATTTTTGCTTCATAACATGATATGGTCATGAAACCTATATCCAAGAATCTCTAATCAAATCTAAATCTTCAATTCAAGTAATCCATGTTTGAGTTCTTTTCTTTCTTAAATTGTTGAGTTAAGATGAATGGAAAAAACTCTTTTGATAACTAGAATAGATTGTTGAAAATCACCACTCTTGCACCTTATAGCTTTTTTCCTTTTTGACTCGACCTAAAATATAATGAACTTCTATACTTGTGGGGATGAATTAGTAGAGATGTTTATAAATTTTAGAAATTGTTTGAAAACTGGCCAATAAGTTTCTAGTGATGTCACTAGGGAGCATCGATATTTTGTGAGAGTTAGAGGTGTTGATTACTAAGAGAGAGTAGATCACATCACAATCCATTGTATCATACATCATTTGATTTTATCTATCAACATCATTGTCATATTTTTTATATTCCATTTATATTTGTGTCTCGCACTCACCTTCTTATTTGTAGGTCAATATGCAGTGTTAGAAAAGGTATCTTGAACCTTCCATATTTCTAGACCCAAAAACGGAATGCACTATTAACAAACTTCAAATAGCAAAGAGGAGTGAACCTTAATCTGATTTGGAGGAATCAAAACCTTCATCACCTTCTTCACCACCATCTTCACTTGAGCATCTAGATCAATTAGAAGAACCAATCATGGAAGACAATATCCAATTAAGGACTTTGTTGTTCCTGGTGCAATAAACATCAATAGATCTATCAATAGTACAAAAATTAAGACAAATAACCTTTCTATTAGCCTCACCATCATGCAACTGATCCAACAAAATAGATTTGGAGGGACACCAATGGGGGATCTGAACCTCTGCATTGTTGAATTCATACAGTACAAAAACACTCTCAAGCTAAATGGCATTCTTACTAATGGGAATCATCTTCTTCTTTTTCCTTTCACCTTGAGAGACAGAGGCAAGGTGTGGCTCTTTTCCTTGCCAAGAAACTCCATCACTAGTTGGGAGGAGCTTATAAAATCCTTCTTAGACAAATATTTTCCACCCAGGAGGACTGCATAGTTGAGGAATCAACCCATAAACTTCTCTCAAATAGATGCATATGCCTTGTATGATACATTAGAAAAGTTCAAAGACTTTCAACATCTTTCTCCACACCATGGTATAAGAAACTAGCATGTATTGCAAACTTTTTATAATGGTTTATTCCAAAATACAAGGATGTCTAATTGTGTTGCTGCAAATAGAGCATTGATGAACAAATTTTACAGAGAAGCCTACTCTATGATTCAAGGCATGGCCATATATCATTTTCAATGGAGTTCTAAAAGAATAAATTGGACACCTTCTTCAAGCATTGCTTCAAGAAAGCAAAAGGGAAGCACATAGTTGATGTAGTTGATTTGATATCAACAAAAATAGATGCCTTGTCACAAAAGTTTGAGAAGCATAGTACTACCTAGTTCAAGCAGTCAACATACTTTTTGAAGCATGTGGGTCACCTGGACACACGTCTTCAAAATGATATGTGCCTTCTACTTTATTTGAATAAGCATCAGAACAATGCAATGTCATAGGAAATTTTAGAAACAAGAAACCTTAAATTCCTTATTCAAACTCTTACAATTGAGGATGGAGGGGTCATCAAAACTTTTCCTATCACAAAAACAACAATGCTCAGAATACTCAACAACAACATGTTCAACATCAACCATCAACGAGGAGTATACCACCCGTGGGGAACAATCCATTGGGCATCAACAATAGTGTAAATCGGAATTTCATTTAGCAATAACAACCACACTGAAAGTCCAAATGGGAATCACTTCTAGAGAATTTAGTTTCAACTCAATAAAAGTAAAATGATGAATTTTGTGACTAAGGATGGTTTATGAAGGATGACATTTACCAACTAAATTCTAAGGTGGATGGGATAACCACTCATGTAAGAATAATGGAAAACCAAAATGCCCAATGAGCTCTTTCGAATCAAAAAGCACATCCAACATCCTTACCTAGTCATTTAGAGATAAACCCTAGATAAACATGCAAGTTGGCGACTTTGAGGAGTGGAGTTGTTATAGGGGGGTCTTCTTTACCATCAAAAACAAAATTAGATGAAGTTGTTGAAAACAACAAATATAATGAAACTGCAATTTAAAGGAAGAAATCTACAACACATGCTCCACAAGATGATTCTTTAAGAAAGCCAAATGTCCCTTTTTCATACATGTTTGTAAATAAGAAAGATGATATCAAATTCAATAAATTTATGGACATTTTGAACAACCTCTATGTAAAACTACCGTTGGTGAAAGTAATTGCAGAAATGGCTTCATATGCTAAATTTCTCAAAGACATATAAACAAAAAGGAGGAGACTTGATAATATGGCAATGATGATTCTATCTAAAACAATGAACTCTATTATTCAACACAGGTTGCCAAAGAAATTAGATGATCTTGGTGTATTCACTCTTCCTTTCAATATTGGAGACACAACCCATGATAAAGGTTTGATAGATCTCAGTGCTAGCATAATATTGATTCCATTTTATTTATGGAGAAAACTTTACTTGAGAGAATTAAAGTCTACCACTATATTCAACTAGCAAATTTATCCATTAAATATTCAAGCGGAGTCATATATTATGTTCTCGTCCAAATGGGAAAGTTCTATATTTCGTGTGATTTTTTGTTCCTCGACATGAATGAATATCCTACAAATATGTTCTATTTGGGAGACCATTCCTACACACTACTGGATGTAAACTAATTGTTAAAGAGAGGAAACTAACTCTTAGAGTTGGAAATGAAGCTATAGAATTAACTTATTTTGATGCAATGAAAACACCAAGTACTAAAGAATATCTCTGTTTAATTCACAGGCTTGACATGTTTCTTTATGATGAGAAACATCTTCCCAAAATCAGATTTTGATTATTTTGAAGATGAAAATGACGATACCAATCAAAACATTGGTTTCCATGAGATGATTTTGCAGCCAATTCAAGTTCAACTTCTCAAGAAACATCACAAGAAGATGTGACAAACAACAATATGACATCAGAGAAAAAGGTAGATGTGAAACCTCTTCCATCAGGGTTGAGGTATGCACTCTTGGACTCAAATCCTACTTCTAATATCATTATTAAATCCAAATTAACTGAAGAATGAAAACAAAATTTGCTCAAGAACTTTTTATAGATGTAATTGGATATTTAATTGATGGAATCAAAAGGAATCAACCCTGGTATTTGTACACATTGTATTATCTATAGAATATGATGCTAAACCTTGTGTTGAACCTCCAAGAAGACTGAACCAATACATGGCATAAGTGTTTAAGAAAGAAATCTTCAAGTTGATAGATAAAGGGATTATTTATCCAATTAGTAACACACCATGGGTAAGTGCAACTCATGTAGTACCCAAGAGGGTGGAGAAACTATACGCAAAGGAGAAAATGATGATTTGATCCAAACACATGTAGTCACTCACATGTGGATTGACTATAGGAGATTGAACAAAGCCGCTAAAAAGGATATTTTTGTTACCATTCATTGACCTCATACTCGAATGACTTGTCAATCACTCAGATTTTTGTTATTTAAATGGGTATTGATGTTTTTTGCAAACCCAATCTACCCACCAGACCAATATAAAACCATGTTCACATGAACCTATGGAGCTTACGCGTATAGAAAGATTACATTTGCACTATGTAATGCACCTTATATATTCTAAATATGTATGATGGTCATATTCTTTAATTGCATTGATTATGGAAATATTCATGAATGTTTTCAGTGTTTATGGTATCTCTTTTCATTATTGCTTGACAAACCTCTCAATTGAAACATTGTAAATATGTCAATATGTTATTAAACTAAAAAGTTCCATTTCATAGTAAAAATTTGAGTTGTTATAGGTCATGTGGTTTCAAACAAAGGCATTGAAGTAGATAGAGAAAAGGTTCAAAGAAATTGAGAAGATGACTACACAAACTACTATGAAAGAGTTCTGAAGTTTTCTTGGACACGCAGGTTTATATTGAAGCTTTATTAGGAATTCATCCAAGATTGCAAAACCATTGATCTCCCTTTTAGCCAAAGATGTGGATTTAGTATTCAATGAAAAATACAAAATAGCTTTTCAAAAACTCAAGGAGGCTCTTATCTCTGCATCTATCATTCAACCACCTAACTGGAGTTTGTCATTTTGAATAATGTGTGTTTCTAATGATTTTGTAGCGGGGGAAGTGTTAGGACAAAGACAAAAAAAAACTTCATGTAATTCACTACATGAGAAAGACTTTGGATGAGGCACAAATAAATCATGCAACTCAAAAATAAAGATGTTAGTAATAGTGAACACATTTGACATTTTTTTACAATACCTTATATGATCAAAAGTTGTTGTTTACATAGATCATGTAGCATTATCTAACAAGAAGGATGCCAAACCACATCTTATTTGTCGAATATTGTTGTTACAAGAATTTTATTTGGAGATCAAAGACAAAAAAAGGAATGAATAACAATGTTGTTGACTACCTTTCCCGCCTCAATTACACTACTACAAAAGACAACATTCCTATTGATGAACACCTAAATTGAAAAGTTATATGCTATGAACTCACTTATAGTTCCCTGGTTTTTTTATTTTGCAAATTATCTAGCCACATGATGCCTTTCTCCAGGCCTTACTTATCAGCATAACTAGGAGTTTCTTTATGATGTCAACTTCTATTATTGGAATGACCCTCTTTTGTTTAAGCAAGGACCCTTGGGATGATCTGATAATGTTTCCTAAATGAAGATATTCCAAGTGTGACTTCAAAATGTCACTCCTCTCCTTATAGAGGACATTTTGAACGTGACAAGACAACGACTAAGATTTTTTGTGTTGGTTTCTATTGGTCAACATTGTTTTGATATGTGTGTGCATATGTCAAAGAATGTGATAGATGCCAAAGATTAGGAGGAATTTCTAAGAGAGATGAAATTACACTCAATTGAATTCTAGAGATTGAAGTTTTACATGTATGGGGTCTTTGATACAAGGGCCCCTTTCCTTCTTCATGTGGCTATAAATTCACCATTGTTTCTTGTGAATATGTCTCAAAATGGATAGATGAAAACCCTACTCATGCGCTAGATATAAAATATATAAAAAAGCTATTCCAAAAGATTAAATTTCCTAGATTTGGTGTTCCTAAGGAAGTCAAATCAAATGAAGTAGCCACTCTAATGAAGGAAACTTCAACAACTTATTAAGCATGTACGTAGTCAAACACAAAATCTCAACTCCATACCATCCACAAACTACATGACAAGTTAAAATTTCTAATAGACAGCAGAAATAAATATTGGATAAGATAGTGTCAAGCTCAAGAAAAGATTGAGGATCGAAATTAGATAAGGCACATGGGCCTATAGGACAGCTTACAGTATGATTATTGGAATAACTCCATTTAAGAGGATCGATGCAAAATATTTGCATCTACCTCTTGAACTTGAATACAAAGCACTTTGGGAAATTAAATTTCTCAACTTCAACACAAAGAAAGCAGGATAAAGAAGAATACTATAGCACTGGTAGTTAGAAGAACATCATATAAACACATACGTAAATTCCAATGTACCTAGGATGTTGAAGAAGGTGATCATAATTTGTCAGCCAAGTTAGAAGATATGTGGAATAACCGCAAGATGATGGTCTTAGAAGAATTCCATGTTGGTTGGAGTTACACACCAGAGTAACTACATCAATGTGAAGTGTGAGAACTCGTTACACTAAACAAGATTACTCAAAACATAAAACACAATCAATCACCAATTAACCACATACCAAAAAATATGGGTAAATTAAAACTGATTTCAACGTCAGTACCTGCTCAGAAACATTTGCATAATAGCCCAATATCTTTCTTTTATCCATACTATGACAAGAATTTGATAAAAATTGATCTATCACCTTAGACACATCATATATACACAGGATAACAATATTTGTATATGCCACACAAATAAGAATTAACATGCTAATAAAATTCTAATTCATTTGAAACACCATATACCTTTTCCTGCCCAGACCTGAGAGTATAAGGACGACTCTAGGACACACTAGACATCTAATCAACTTTATCAAAGATTCATTACTATAGCTCCTCTTTACTGTCACATGTTTGTTTTCGTCACTTCCGATTACCTAAAAAAAATGTAGCGAACCACAAGGGTGAGACCCATGTCCCAGCAAGAGATATAACATCCAACAATGATTATTGATTACAACATTTTAAAGTAATTAAATAGTTAATCAAATTAATCAAATACAACTAATAAGATCAGGAGCACTAATGATTAACAAAATACACAAAGGAGAAGATAATAACTATCTTCATTAGCCAGACTATTCTCATATCCCTATTAACAATATAAGGAGTCTAGCAGCATGAGCATCTCTAACATCATGAATAAATCTAGTATCATATGCATAGCTAACAACATCAGTATGTCTAACAGGTGGAACATATCACCATCATAAGAAGAGCTACAACATAAGCACAACTATATGGATAAGCATGATGAGCAGTATATGCATCTCTAGTTACAAAGGCATGACTAGCATGATAAACATAACTAACAAGATGAGATATCCAGCATCATGATTATAATCAGTAGTAGCAGTATAGTTATCAACATAAGCATGTGTACTATATGTATGCATCTACAATCTTAAGCATATCCACAACATAAATATATCTACTATCTCTTAATTGCACTAAGCATCATCTTTATGTAAAGATAAAAAAAAGGGTTATCATCCAATATGAAACGCCGTGTATAACCCTAAACAAATATGCTACACAATTGTATTACATCTTTTATTACACCCTGAGGAATTTGAATCGTACCATTCAAATTCCAACTGACCCCTTCTAAGGGATATTCGGTTCCGTACAAGATCTAGGAGTGTCGGTATCCTAAGATCTCTTTCCCTCAGTCAGTATGAGTAAAAGGCAGTGACATATCAGTCAAAGCTGCCACCATAGTGACATATAGTCATGTAACTAGCCCACCTTGGTACAAGTCATGACGCTAGCATCTAGGGTATTCAAACCCAATCACTGAGGTACAACCACAGTTGTCCTCTAATCACATTATGTTATAATCACTGAGACACGACCACAACCATTCTCAATCACATCAGATGTATGAGGCATGACCATAGCCAACCTCCACAATCTGCATTGTGGATGATAAGGATATGTCTTCAACCTGCCACCCCCACATACTCAACGTTATGCGCTCTGAGTTTCCCTTAGGAATACTCGTTTCACCATCCAGCAAGTTCTGATATTGAAGGTGGTTTTATGACACAGGGCACTACATGATTAGAGTTGCACTTGATTAGTTATGCCAATTGGGTGAATTAAGGCTGCATCAAACAAGGGGACATAAAAACCCTAATTCACTTCTTGCAAGCATAAAAATATCACAACTTTGAAAAGATATAAAATGTGTGAAACATAATTTCTCATCTCATCATCACATGGTACTATTCACTTGCCATTCATGAGATCACACTAGTCATCATACTATCACAAGATATAAATCATTTTCACAATATCACAGGGTATCAACCCTTATCAACATAAGAGGATTACACCTCATTCAGGGCTCAACCATGCCCAAAGATCATTAAGACCATCATACTATTCCCTACAAGATCATCATTATCTTTGCATGCCTTATCACAAGGCTCAACAACATCACTTACATATAATACACCAGATCAGCACACTATTCCATTAATGAGCTAGGAGATATTCATAGACAATCATAGCAGGGTTATATTAACATTAAGAACATTCCTTTATTACATCAACATGCAAGGAATCTAGATATGATTAACCCTCATCATATTCATAATGCACATGTTTCACATAAGTCAGTATCAACCATGTGGCTATGATAACAACCAATTAACACATTAAGGTTATGATCATGTTAAGGAGGTTATTTCATTATTATTCCATCATATAATAATGTTAAACATGAATAATCATCTTTATCTATTTGCATTAGAGTTAGGTTCAACAAGATAAATTATATTAATGTTACTAATCAGCACTTATACCCAAACCCTAACTCACGGCATCCCCATTGGATCATGGATGCATAAGGTGAAGCATCACCATCACATTCCATACTATTCTCAAGTATGAACCCACACATAAATCAATGTGTAACCATTGGGTTATAGCATACTAGGGTTTCAACAATAGTAATAGAATATTCAATGATTGTATTAGTCATTCAAGGACTATTCCTACCCAATTACCATCATTTAGTTATATTAAAGCTAGGTATAACAAGCTATACCTCATTAGGGTTACATATAAACACAATATGATTATCATGCCTTCTATTAATATGAGTTAATAGGTAATAATACCTTATTAAGGGTAACCCTCCATTTTTTCTGTCATCATTCGACCAATATCACCATACCATAATGTCACCCAGAGTCATTGGATGTTTAAAAGGTAACACCATTGGTTGTTTACATAAGTAAACACCTTAGATAAACCACCTATTAAGTCCTTGATTTGTTCTCTAAAAAGAGTCACCATCTAACCCTAGACATCCCCTGATTAACAACACCAAAAGTTCCATTGAGAGTAGGGTAAAACCCACAATCGACTATTCATTTAAAACAAGCCATCCATTGTTAACAAGTAAGCTCCTTAAGTTGATCATATAAAGGAAACCGTCTAAATCAGATTATTAGGATCAACATATTACATTAGACATAATTCCACTTTATTGGAGGAATAAACATTATATCTTGACCATTGGGTCAAGTTTAAATATTAAAACCATCAATTACAGTATAGGTCCGACCATTGCATCAAGTTACCCAAGAAACCATTGGTCTAAGGCTTGATTGATGCTACAACTATATGATTAAATAAACATAGGTTTTAGAGACATGGTCCACCATTATTAGTGACCATTAAGTCACCATAAGTTGTTAGATCAGCATTATATTCATTAATCAGCATCAAATATCAAACTAATATCACCATTGATTGATAGCATCATTAGGGTACTTAGTTGTTAATCACTGGGCTTCTAACTAGGCCAAAAAATGACCTAAGGGGTGAACGTCAGTTGACACCCTTGGTTACCACCATTACTTTTCATGAAGATGACACCATAGGGTTGTTGCAATGGTACCATCATCGGGTCATGGGTTTATAGAAGAAATCAGCTTAAAACCCTAAAATTGACCATTGGTTGATAGGTGCTTAGCACCATAGGTTATCAAAGCAACATAATCCAAGTCATATTATACCTTAGGAATAACGTACACATGATAAAAGGTTCATATATAACTGAAATCAGAATAGGGAACATTATAAAAATTGAAATCCAAGTCAAGCATAGCTTTTTAGTGCATGAATCATCATTTTCAAGCAAGAACATGATCTAGAGAGCTTATGGTAAGCAATAAATGTGGAACAAGTTATAAAACTTGCCTCTAATAAGAAGATGAAACCCCAAACAGAAGAAATCTCGAGTAGGTAGGGTAGAAAATCCAAGCATAAGCTATGAACTCGTCCATCTAGCACCTTTTTTCATCAAATGAGCATACCCTAAACATAAGGAGCAAGAAAAGTAGGGTTTTAGATCTTTAGAGCAATTTCTACCATGGAAAAGCAAGTTTCCAACCTGGAGGAAGGTCTAAGGAAGGAGAAGAGCAACATAAATGGAAAAGGAAGGAAGAAAATAACTTGCCTTGGTCGAAATCCCTAGAAGATGACCTTGGAAACCCTAGGTAGGGCTAAATGGAGCTCTAGGAGACCTTCTTCTCCAAAAAGAGGTTGTCTTCTACCTTAGATCATTGGGTTCCGCAGACAAACAGAGTGGAGTCATTGATCCAAGTTAGAGGAAAGAGAAAGAAAGCATAGATTTATAATTGGGCAAGGAAGAGGTAAATATAGCCCATGGATAAGGATGGGAGCAAGCATGAGGTGTAAAAGTAGCTTCCCCATGTGTCTATGGTCTTAAACTATTAAGAATATACAAGCACACATACAAGAAGCTCCCCCTCCATCCTTATATACCTGATTAGCTTACCTTTGTCAAATTTCCCATCCAATCACATAATTCATTAATCGATAGCTACTAAAGGTAGCTCATCCATGAAGGGGTAAACCCTAAAATACCCTTAGAGAAAACACCTTCAAACAAAGGTTTAAATAGGCACCCCATGGATCAACAGGCTCAATAATGATGATATAATATCCAAGGAACATAATTCAAGTGATAAATTGCAAATAAAACCTCTCAATCGGGTAAATTGTTGAAAAGTCCAAAATGTGCATAAAAATGCATAACTTGCTCAAACAGTGTCCAAATTGGACCAAATTTGAAACTTAAGCTTTTCTTATGATTTCAAAGCATATCACAAGGTTATATTAGGGTCATAAGTATCTAATTATGGTAATTAAGCTTATTCAACTCATTAAGCAAGTTCAAGGGCCTTACATGAAGTGTTTGACCGTGTACAAGTGACTTGCAAGCCTGATGGAGATCTTGTAGATGGAGAAACCAGTGGAGGAGATGTTGAAGATTTGATATAGCTTTATCATAAACTTCCATTTTGTTTTTTAGGTTGGTTGATTTAGGGTAGAAGTGGCTGATTTTATGAGATTGTAGTTTTCATTTGCATGTTAGGTTTTTATTTTTAGATTTATCATTACAAATCATATTTTGAGTTTTGGATTATTATATTTTATTAACCAGTTGTAGTATTTACATTTCAAGTTTTGAGACATTTCAAGACAACTCAAAAATAATTATTTTCTCTAGAACATCATGGCTCAGGGTCCCAATTTTTCAGAGGTTACTATCATTTTAGTTCCTTTTTCAGATATGTTCACTTGGTTTAGCCAGATGAATGGAAGGATTGTAGATGTGATGAACATATGGTGGAAAAAGAAATTTCTATCAAATGGAAGCAGATGGTCACTTTAAGCATTATAGACTCCCTTTTCTAACATAATAGTGATCCAGTCAACATGTCAAGTGTATTTAAGCAATGCCATAACCCCTCTGAGTTACTAATAGGTAGTTAATCCTCAAAGGATTTTCCTATGGGGATCACTTAGTTAAGGATATAAGAGAAACTTGATGCCCCACTGGTTCTGGATAACATGACTTGTCAAATAACAAAGAACAATTTTTTTCTTTTATTTTTTATATAGACAATTTGTCACAAACACATGTCTATTTGGTCCAATTGCAAAGGAACCATGGGATATTGGTGTTGAAGACCTTGGGGTGATGGAATTTGTTCCTTGTTGGTCTTTGACAACATTTAGGATCACTTTATAATCAAGAGAACTTTATCACAAGCATGTGTCTCCTTGGTTCAATTACAATAAACCTTGGGACATTGGAGCTCAAGACCTTAGGACAAAAGCTTTTTTCTCTCATTGGCCTTTGACATTGGGTCTAATCAGTTATTGAGCTCAATAAATTTATCACAACCACATATCCATTTTGGTCAATCTGATTTTGGGATTACGGGACATCGATGCGTAGAACCTTAGGATGGGGGACAATCTTATTGTCCCAATCATTGATTTTTCTTCTTAAGAAAGCTATGCCCTAACGAGGAGTATCCATGGGAAATGACACCTACGTTCATTGAGTGAGGTATACACATCATAGCAAGAGATGTTGACTGGTCATGATCATAACCTCCTTTCTTGCATGTCTTAATGGTAGAGTGACTAAGGAAGTACCATAGTTTTGAGTGTTGTGGTAATTAACCTTTGCAAGTGTGTACATATATGGATAAATACATTCAATAAATGTAACTCTTTCATAATGAATATGAATCATCATTGTCCATTGTTGCTAGATTTTGAATGAGTCATAGGTTGTCATGTGTCCTTGCATTGATCTAAACTACAAGTTGGAAATTAAATATATTATTTTTTTAGTTGAGAAAAAGGTGAGCACGGATAGTATATTACGATCATGATATTGAAAATAGGATTTCTTATGCTTTGGATTTTGACCTATGCCTTTGTGAGGGATTTGAATTTTCCTCTTATCAATGGCAGAGGGTTTGCAATTTTTTTTTGGCGCCAAAGGGTTTGACACCTTTTTTTGTGCCAAAGGGTTTGTCGCTTATTTTTTAGATTTTTTTTGGGAGTCGATGGATTTTGCACTCATTTTTTTGTGAGATTTTTTTTCTGGGCACTGACGGGTTTGATGCACATTTGTTTTTGTGCTTTTTCGTTTTATTTTTCTGATATTTTGTTTTAGAATTTTTTTTCTCTAGGCGTCAATGGGTTTGACGCACAATTTTTTAGATTTATAATTTTTTTGGGCTTTTTTGTCTGGGCGCAAATGGGTTTGACGCCCTTTTTATGGAAAATAGTACAATCTGTTTCAAGCATCTTTATAGGGCTTTACCTCCACTAGAACTTGTCAACAATCATATAGCTTCATCTGACTTGTGTTGATGTGCGATACGTGTATGTCTCCATCCATATCTTGCAAACATAGGGATCCGTCGGAATATATGTCATGAATAATGTAGGGACCTTCCCACTTTGGATTAAACTTACCATGAGTATCAGGATTGATAAGAATGTGAAGAACAAGATCACCTTTTTTTAAATTGTCTTGGACCCGCCTTCTTAGCAAAGGTGTGATGCATTTTGGTCTGGTAGCATTGGGCATGATGCAATGCCCATAGTCATTTCTCTTTGATGGTATTAAAGGAATGTATATGATCTTGTACCCAGTTTCTCTCTGAAATGATGGCTTCTTGAATGATTCTTAATGAAGGGATTTCAATTTGAATAGGTAAAACAACTTCTGTCCTATAAACCAAAGAATAAGGGATGGCTCACGTTCATGTCTGGATTGATGTGCGATAAGCCCATAATGCTAGTGGCAGTTGTTCATGCCAATTTCTAGATGAATGGGTTGTCTTTTTCAAGATTTTGAGAAGATTATTATATGTGGCCTTCACTACACCATTCATCTATGGCTGATACGGTGATGTGCGGTGATACTTGATTCCAAATGAATCCAAGTATTTTCATAAAGTTGTGGTGACAAAGTTGGTTATGTTATTAAATATTATCTCACTTGGAATCCCATAGCAAGTGATAATGTTATTTTTGAGGAATTTGATATCATGAGAGGCTGAAGCTACTAATATGGATATGGCTTCCACCCATTTAGTGAAATAATCAATTGTTTCTAGGATGAAGCAATGGCCATTAGATGCTTTAGGATGGAATATACCAATCATATCTATTCCCCAAATAGAAAATTTCCAAGGCATGGCCATGTTGTAAAGGTGATTAGGTGGGGAATGGATATGGTCAGCATGAAGTTGGCATATTCGACATTTAAGAACATATTGAGAACAATCAACCTCCATTGTGTTCCTAACAGCTAAATTTTCTTGGCCAACATCACTCCTCCCACGTGGGCACCACAAATATCTACATGAACCTCTATGATAACCTCCTCTACTTCTTTACGGGTCAAACATCAAAGTAGAGTTTGATTACAAGAGAGATAAAAAAGTTATCCATCTCCTAGTGTATATTGAGAAGTCATACGCCTAGTTCTCTATTAATCACTTTTGGAAGAGCCTTCAGGTAAAGGTTTCCCTATAAGAATTTTTTGATATCATAAAACTAGGGTTGTTCATCTCTCAAATCTATTTTCTCTATTTGCATGCAATATGTTGGTTTAACTAATGTCTTTACTTCAACAAAGAAACTTCTTGGGCCTTGAATTTTCACCCATGAGGCAAGTGTAGCAAGTGCATCAGCATAAGTGTTTCTTTCTCGCTTTAAATGGTTAAACATGATTTCTTCAAAATCCTTAGTTAGGGTAGTGAGATATTCATGATAAAGATTGAGATGTTCTTGCTTAGTCTTCCATTGTCAATTGATTTGAGAAAGTATGAGTAAAGAATCACCAATGACTTGAAGGTAGTGATCTCCTATCTTCCTTGCCATATGTATCCTACAATACACACTTCATATTCAGTCACATTGTTTGTAGCATAAAATTCTAGTCGTCGGTAAACATGTATATGTTCACCTTTAGGATCGATGACAATGACTCCAGTTCCTCTTTTGTGCTAATTGGCTGCCCCGTCAAACAAAACCACCCAAGTGTCTGGATTATTATGATCATTTGTCACAGAAGCTTCAACCATGTTCATATCTTCATATAGAAAATCAAAGTCCAATTCATCTATGTGTGCATTCGGGTTCTCAACTAATTGATTAGAGAGAGATTGTGACTTTACAACCTTCATTGGTACATAAGTAATGTTGAATTTTGATAAAAATACCTTCCATTTAGCCCAAAAACCTATCAAAAATAGGAAATCAAATAAATATCTCAAGGGATCATGACCAGCCACAAGTTGTATTGGATATGACATGAGGTAATGAAGCAGCTTGCGAGTGGCATAAACCAAGGATAGACAATGTTTTTCCAACATGGATACTTACTTTCAGTATCTAAAAACTTTTTTGACATATAATAGATTTCATGTTACCCAGTTATAGTCTTTTGGGTCAATACACCACCCACATACCATTCCATCATAGATAAACGCAGTGTCAAGGGGTATCCTAACATAGGTTGTTTGAGTACTGGTGGATTGGACAAGTATGTCTTGATCTTGTTGAACACAACTTGACATTGATCGTTCATCATGTATTTGAGTTCTTCTTCAGAAGTTTAAAAATGGGTTCACGTACTAGTTTCAATTTCACAATAAATTGACTTATGTATTGAAGCCTACCAAGCAAACCATGAATAATCATTTCAGTTTTCGGAGGAGGTAGATCAATAATGGTCCGAGCTTTCCCTAGTTCCATTCTGATGCCTCATTGATGACTATGTAACCTAACAGATTTTCATAGGTGAGCCCAAAGGTACACTTTGTTGGATTAATACAAAGACGAAACCATCTGAGAATTTCAAAAATCTTTTCTAAGCAATCTACATGTTCATCTTCCTACTTTGATTTAGCAATCATGTCATCAATGTAGGCTTCAATTTCCTTATGCATGAGGTCGTGAAATAAAGCTACCATAGCATGCTGATATGTAGTGTCTTCTCTTTTCAAACCAAATGGCATAACCTAATAATAGAAGACTCCTCATTCTATGGTAAAATGTTGTCTTTTCCACGTCACAACGTGCCATCTTAATCTGATTATATACTGAGAATCCATCCATGAAGCTAAGAAGATCATGCCTTGATGTATTATCAACTAAAACTTCAATATGAGGAAGTGGGAAATCATCCTTGGGACTTGATTTGTTCAAGTATCTATAATCAACACACATATGAACATGCCCATCTTTCTTTGGAACTAGTATGGCATTAGATAACCATGTTGGATCACATGGTACGTATAAAACCAGCATCATATTGTTTTTGTACTTCTTCTCCAATTTTGAGTCCCCATTCTAGATGAACACGACATGATTTCTATTCAAAAGAGTGCATCCCATAGATTGTATAGCATCCAACTAACAAAAACATAATTAACTAATGCGGAAGCGTTCACTAAGCAGCGGATTATAGAAAATCACTAAAAATTTAAAACCTTTTTCAAAGAGACCCAATCATAGGAAAACTCTTTCAACAAGAACCAATGTATTACATTTACATCATGGTTCATAAGTATATATCTTATACCATCTCTTTTCAAGGGTTACAACATCAACTGCCTTGTTAAAAGCTAAACACAGACAACATAATAACCTCGAGGCATCAAGCCAAAATCTCAAAATGATACATTAAAAGCACTAAGTACTAACTCCGAGGACCTGAGAGTACAGAGACGACACATAGGACTTCTATCTACCAAACACGATAGACAGCACACTCAACCTGAGTTGTCACTGCTGTCCTTGTAGCTGCTGATGTTCTTCATCCGAAAGATATTATCAGTCTCTTTCACACTCGTTCACCTAAAAATGTTGGTTCCCACGGGGGTGAGACAATTGAAAATTGCCCCAGCGAGAGATATAACTCTCCGCCAGAAACATCATTATTGTAGTTTAATTCATATAAAACTGAGCAGAGGATAAGCAGTTTAGATCATTCTCATCTTTTAAAGTATTAAACATATCTATGATTGAACAGTAATTCATCTATTCTCTTTATAAGAAATAGAAAGAACATGTATAACATTCATCTACCATACATTTTCAACATCTCAAGCTTTGCTCATGTCATTCATTATTCTGATGTGTCACCCATGATTCATTCTTGTTTCTATTTGTTGGCCTTAGCCAATCTGCTAAACAAGTATTCACTTATGCCAGACATGTGATTATATAAATCATCATGTATTATTCAAGCATTAAACTATATCAATCATGTATAAATGTTTCAGGCATTGGACTATACCAATCCTGATTACACATCCAGGCATTGGACTTTAACCAAACCTAATTACAGGCATTAAGCCTCTGTCAGGTATTTCTAATTATAGAGGCATGGATAGCATGTGAAACATAACTATCAACATGAGATATCTAGCATCATGATTATAATCAACAGTAGCAGTAAGATATCAACATAAGCATGACCATTGTATGTACACAATTACAGTCTTATGCATATCCACAACATAAGTATAATTACTATCTCTTAGTTGCACTAAGCATCATCTTTATGTAAAGAGAACAAACATGGGTTTCCATTCAATGTGAAGCGTCATGTATAACCCTAAACAGATATGCTATACGGCTGTATTACATCTTTTATTATGCCCTGGGGAATTTGAATCGTACCATTCAAAGTCCAACCGACCCCTGCGAAGGGCTATTCGGTTCCGTACAAGATCTAGGAGTACCGGCATCCTAAGATCTCTTCCCCTCGGTCAGTACGAGTAAACTGCAGTGACATACCAGTCAAACTGCCAACAGTGACATATAGTCAACTGATAACAACTAGTCCGTACTTGGTACAAGTTACGACACTAGAAAACAGGGTATACAAAACCCTCTAATCCGAGGTACAACCGCAGCTGTCCTCAATCACATCAAATATTTGAGGCATGACCATAGCCATCCTCTGTAACCTGCAATTGTGGATGACAAGTATATATATATCCTCAACCTGCCACCCCCGCATATTCAACAATATGCGCTCCGAGTTTCCCTTAGGAATACTCGTTTCACCATCCAGCAAGTTCTGACACTGAAGATGGTTCTACGGCACAGGGCACTACATGATTAGAGTTGCACTTAATTAGTTATGCCAATTAGGTGAATTAAGGCTGCATCAAACAAGTGGACATACAAACCCTATTTCATTTCTAGCAAGCATATAAATATCAAAACCTGAAAAGATATAAAACATATGAAACATAATTTCTCATCTCTTCATCACATGGTAATATTCACTTGCCATTCATTAGATTACACCAATTATCATATTATCACAGGATATAAATCCTTTTCACAATAGCACAGGGTATCAACCCTTATCAACATAAGAGGAATACACCTCATTCAGGGCTCAATCATGCCCATGAAACATCTTGTTACTTCTTACCAGGTAACATCTAACCATATGGCTCACAAGGCCATTAAACATCTTGTCACCTCTCACTAGGCAACAATAAAATATTAACTCATGTAATATAATAGTAACACCACTATTTCCTCCACAGGGTTAGGGTTTACTATTCACATCAATTAGGGTTTCATGTTTATTTTATCAATACAACCCTAATATATTGTTCCATACATCTAGGAGCATCCATCGACATTCCAAGTATTTAATATTCTTATCATTTATCATTAAATGATTATCAACACAAGGTATGAGTTTATCTCTCATCATTATCATGGTATGATTACATCATACTCATTTTAGCTTACTTATCAAGTATGTTAAACTCATTACATTTCATTGTGACAATTTACATAACACTCTCCTTGTGTATCTTATCTAAAAATATTGGATTTGAGATGCATCAAGGTATATCAACCCTGAAATGCTAAATGTGATATCTATCATGTCTCAATGTATCACTTCCCTCATCACTTCTATCTTACATGAGTTTATTAACTTATCTTATAATAAGGAATTTCACATCTTAATACTTTCATCCACCAACCTATCACCTTTACCATGATGTGCATAGATCACACACAAGGATTGTCCAACTATCTTCAATGATATGGACTCATCTCAAATTAAGGCATTGCTTGTTATAAGGTTGCCTATAGTCAACCACTTAAGATATTTCATCATTATAGGGTATTACTCATTATTTCATCATTAAGGTTTACTCATATCATTACCCAGACATTAGGGTTATGATTTATCATCATATTGCCCATGATTAGAATTCCATGCACTATAGCCCAAATTTAGGGTTTTACATAGCTTTACTCTGTGTTAGGTTTAAGGTTTCATATGACATCGCCCTCAATTAGGGTTTCACATGGAATCATCCTCAATTAGAGTTTCTCAGGGAATCACCCTCAATTAGGGTTTCACTAATCATCCCAATTAGGGTTTCATTCAATTACCCATAAATTAGGGATTCATTATTCCTCTAATTAGGGTTTGGTATTTCATTACCTTAAATTAGAGTTACCCAAGTCATTACCCTTAATTAGGGTTACACTATTACCCTTAATTAGGGTTACACTATTACCCTAGATTAGGGTTTTACTCAAAATTTCCCTAAATCAGGGTTAGGGTTCGTTAACCTTCTCAATTAGGGTTTCTTGATCTCTTTACTAAGGATCCTACCCTAAATCACCATATGAATCATACTCATGTATGAATTCATTTCTATCATTCTCTCCACTTGATTTGGTTACATCAACCATATGATCAAATACAAACAACTATGTTTGACATAGTATACTGAGTTATTGCTTCCATAAACAATTAGGGTTTGCTTAATTGAATAGCCTTCAACTCACGATTCCTTGGGAGTTAATCCCTCAAATTTGGTGAGTCATTAGACCACATCATTAGGAACAGTAATCCCAAACATTCAACCCTTGTTCAATGCATTCAAACGGTCTTGAGACCGTTTACTCAAAAAGGTCAATTAAATCAGATTGAAAATCAGCACTTAATTCAATTAGGTTTCCCTAATTGATTAGGCTTCAACTCACGATTCCTTGGGAGTTAATCCCTCAAATTTGGTGAGTCATTATACCACATCATTATAAAAAGCAATCCTAAACGGTCAATGCTTGGTCAACACACTCAAATGGTCTTGAAACCGTTTTCCCAAACAGGTCAAGTTGATCAGGTTGAAAATCAGCATTTAATTCAATTCGATTTATCTAATTGATTGGCCTTCAGCTCACGATTCCTTTGGAGTTAACCCCTAAAATTTGGAGGGTCATTATCCTACATAATTAGGAACAAGATTCCCAAATGGTCAACGCTTGTTCAACCATATCAAACGGTCTTGCAACCGTTTTCCCTAAAACAGTTTTCTGAAACTGCATAGCCAATCAATTTAAAACGATTTGAAATAGATATCAAGACCATTTGGCTTGGTACTTTTCTTTGGATAAGCATATAGGATGATGTAATCATCCCCTTCCTTCGAAAAACCAAGAACAGCAACTGTTCTTGATGGAAATTGCAGCAAGGAAACAAGTATGTATTAAATTGAAGAAAACAATCAACAAAGCATAATTGATTGATGCAATAGCAATGATTAAGGGTTTGAGTTATAAAACCCGCCTCCAATTGAGCTCCAAAGCTTCAAGCTCACGCCATTAATGGTGGATGAAGCTCTAGCAACTCCCCCTAAGCTCGTCCTCAAGCTTTTGGATGAAAAAGTTGGCTAGGGTTGAAGAGGAGATCCAAATAAGAAGAAATCAATGATTTATTTTTTATTTCCACCATGGAATCAAGGAGAACGAAGGTCAAGGACCTTACCAACAGGTTGGGGTCGTCCTCCTGCTCCTCCACAGCTCCTTAGTCGTTTTCCAAGCAAGGGTAAAGAAAAGAATCCGAAATAGCCTTTGTTTTGGCTTGGTAAAGGTACTTTTATAAGAAACTTGATGAGAGAGAAAATGCATTATTAAAATGCATTAAATTCCAAAAATATGGCCGCCTCTTCCCCCTCAAATTCCCCTCAAAATCCTTAAGGACGAGGCTATCTTCATTGCCTCTTATTCCTCTTCATTATCCATCAATTTAAAGAAAAGCAAATTAAGCACCTTAGATCATATTATAATAATATTCCAATTTGAGTGGATATTGCTTTTCTTTATAATAATGGTGAGTGGGTTATCCACTTGCTTGAGATATTTTCGTGGCCTAGCAAAGTCACAAATGTGTTCACACTTGAGCAAATTCAACCATCTCGTTTTTGGTTGAAGGCCCTTCAATTATTATATTTGTTTTTACACTAAATAGAATTAGGGTTTCAATTAGGATTAAATCTTGATTATTTTAATATCAAGATTCTCTCTCCTCCAACTTAATTCAAATGAGGCGCCCCTCTCATTTTATTTTCTCTACTTGATGCCAAGAAACATTAGGGACCTTATTGAAGTGGTAATTTACATATTACACCCTGGGTTTTGGGTAAATTGCACATTACACCAAAACTAGGTTTTCATGCACATACATTGCTTTATCAGCTCTTTCTTGGTATTTAGGCTTCCATAAGCCATACCTCAGCATCATATTTACTATAATGATGCTTCAACACATGAGGAACATATTATCATGCACAATTTGCACTTAAACCCCTCAACTTGGGTAATTTGCACTTTAGTCCAAAACAGGCAAAACATTGATTTCAACAATGTTCAAAAAGGATAAGAATTATAATATAAGTTCCTCTTGAACCATAATTACCTTTCACAAGATGAGATTAAGCATTTAATCATCTTTCTTAATCAAAACACCTAGGGTTAAGGTATAACCCAGGTCAGGGGTGTTACAATTTATAAACCCCTAACAAGGATTTCGTCCTCGAAATCCAGATAAAGGAAGACAAATGTATATTATTCATCATACTATCTAGTCTTCACATATCATCTCCTTATTATAGATACACCATAAAACTTTGATCAGCACCAAGTGTTTCCATACAAAATTCTCATAGAATCAACACACAAGGCACATGCCCCACTGTCCCTCATCATTGACTATAGAGTCAACTTTGTGTCAAATAACACTTTTCTTATTCAGAGAAGCATCATACATTCTTTATTAGTATCATGTTTATGCAGAGCATAAACCCCTAACATATGATGTTCATATTATTATAATCAGACTAATTTCACAGTTGACCAATCCAGGTAGCCAACCTAACCCATCTGATATCTCTCAGATACCATAATCTTTCACCTTGATATCTATCACATGTGTTGGAAACACATCATATATATCTCTTCCTTTCATCTTGGAACATTATGTGTTTCATATGTCCTCATCTTGGGACCAAAGTCCAAGATAACTGATACTTTTCTAAGTATCCATCACATGAACACATTTATCTTATGCACATCAAGTGTCCTAAGACCCACTTGATGGTCATGTCCCTGAAAGGAAAGAAAACAAGGATTCATATTCCTCTTATTAATTTATGTATTTTCAACTATTCATGAATCATTTACTCTTTAGCTCTTCCTAGGTTCCTTGCCTTTAGCATAGGAATTATAAGGATGATTACATGACAGTATCCATTTAGCATGTTTATGATCATCTCATGATCTCATCATATTTCCCATTTCTTCGTTAGGGAAAATACATTTATTATACTTACATCATTATTGAACAGGTTTCATTTCCCTTATTCTTATCCTTATCTTATGAGGAGTACACTTTTAGTTTCTCATACAACATGCTCATTTGAGATTATCTCAGACTTCTCTTTCTTATACTTAGTATATCACACATTTATTCATTCCATATTTCTGATTTCATGATACTCATTAGATTGTATCAGAATGACTGCTTGATCAGGGCAATCAGAGAGATTACAATCTAAGAGTTTCCATACTCACTTTATCATCAATAGTTGTATACCTGGCCAGGGTATATAAATACTGAGATTAGGTAGTATGCACTTTATTTGCGATCATATTCCTCACTTTTAATATCATTATACACACATGACTTTCCCATGTTCCAACATGACTAAGTCATTTAGGAACTCTTTTAAAGCTCAAACTTCTGTATTAAGGACTGATAACCTAGATCGTAAAGCTAGTATCCAGTCCACTATATGCATTACTGTTGCTCTAATCTACCCAACAGTAATACTTAAAGAAAGATTTTCTTATCATAAATGGATCAACTAGGAGACTCTTAGGCAATTGTCTCTGTCTTGCCTGCTCCCATGCACCTCTTCTTGGTGCAATATTGCTGCTCTCAGCAGCAATCTCCTCATGTGACCCAGTCATCTTTAAGTTCTTCTTCTCTTATATGAGCAGAAGACATTATCAGATACACTAGATGATACCAGAACAGACTCTACTACCTTAGTCCTATGTCTCTGTAGACTCAACGAACCTAGAGCTCTGATACCACTTAATTGTAGCATCCAACTAACAAAAACATAATTAACTAATGCGGAAGCGTTCACTAAGCAGCGGATTATAGAAAATCACTAAAAATTTAAAACCTTTTTCAAAGAGACCCAATCATAGGAAAACTCTTTCAACAAGAACCAATGTATTACATTTACATCATGGTTCATAAGTATATATCTTATACCATCTCTTTTCAAGGGTTACAACATCAACTGCCTTGTTAAAAGCTAAACACAGACAACATAATAACCTCGAGGCATCAAGCCAAAATCTCAAAATGATACATTAAAAGCACTAAGTACTAACTCCGAGGACCTGAGAGTACAGAGACGACACATAGGACTTCTATCTACCAAACACGATAGACAGCACACTCAACCTGAGTTGTCACTGCTGTCCTTGTAGCTGCTGATGTTCTTCATCCGAAAGATATTATCAGTCTCTTTCACACTCGTTCACCTAAAAATGTTGGTTCCCACGGGGGTGAGACAATTGAAAATTGCCCCAGCGAGAGATATAACTCTCCGCCAGAAACATCATTATTGTAGTTTAATTCATATAAAACTGAGCAGAGGATAAGCAGTTTAGATCATTCTCATCTTTTAAAGTATTAAACATATCTATGATTGAACAGTAATTCATCTATTCTCTTTATAAGAAATAGAAAGAACATGTATAACATTCATCTACCATACATTTTCAACATCTCAAGCTTTGCTCATGTCATTCATTATTCTGATGTGTCACCCATGATTCATTCTTGTTTCTATTTGTTGGCCTTAGCCAATCTGCTAAACAAGTATTCACTTATGCCAGACATGTGATTATATAAATCATCATGTATTATTCAAGCATTAAACTATATCAATCATGTATAAATGTTTCAGGCATTGGACTATACCAATCCTGATTACACATCCAGGCATTGGACTTTAACCAAACCTAATTACAGGCATTAAGCCTCTGTCAGGTATTTCTAATTATAGAGGCATGGATAGCATGTGAAACATAACTATCAACATGAGATATCTAGCATCATGATTATAATCAACAGTAGCAGTAAGATATCAACATAAGCATGACCATTGTATGTACACAATTACAGTCTTATGCATATCCACAACATAAGTATAATTACTATCTCTTAGTTGCACTAAGCATCATCTTTATGTAAAGAGAACAAACATGGGTTTCCATTCAATGTGAAGCGTCATGTATAACCCTAAACAGATATGCTATACGGCTGTATTACATCTTTTATTATGCCCTGGGGAATTTGAATCGTACCATTCAAAGTCCAACCGACCCCTGCGAAGGGCTATTCGGTTCCGTACAAGATCTAGGAGTACCGGCATCCTAAGATCTCTTCCCCTCGGTCAGTACGAGTAAACTGCAGTGACATACCAGTCAAACTGCCAACAGTGACATATAGTCAACTGATAACAACTAGTCCGTACTTGGTACAAGTTACGACACTAGAAAACAGGGTATACAAAACCCTCTAATCCGAGGTACAACCGCAGCTGTCCTCAATCACATCAAATATTTGAGGCATGACCATAGCCATCCTCTGTAACCTGCAATTGTGGATGACAAGTATATATATATCCTCAACCTGCCACCCCCGCATATTCAACAATATGCGCTCCGAGTTTCCCTTAGGAATACTCGTTTCACCATCCAGCAAGTTCTGACACTGAAGATGGTTCTACGGCACAGGGCACTACATGATTAGAGTTGCACTTAATTAGTTATGCCAATTAGGTGAATTAAGGCTGCATCAAACAAGTGGACATACAAACCCTATTTCATTTCTAGCAAGCATATAAATATCAAAACCTGAAAAGATATAAAACATATGAAACATAATTTCTCATCTCTTCATCACATGGTAATATTCACTTGCCATTCATTAGATTACACCAATTATCATATTATCACAGGATATAAATCCTTTTCACAATAGCACAGGGTATCAACCCTTATCAACATAAGAGGAATACACCTCATTCAGGGCTCAATCATGCCCATGAAACATCTTGTTACTTCTTACCAGGTAACATCTAACCATATGGCTCACAAGGCCATTAAACATCTTGTCACCTCTCACTAGGCAACAATAAAATATTAACTCATGTAATATAATAGTAACACCACTATTTCCTCCACAGGGTTAGGGTTTACTATTCACATCAATTAGGGTTTCATGTTTATTTTATCAATACAACCCTAATATATTGTTCCATACATCTAGGAGCATCCATCGACATTCCAAGTATTTAATATTCTTATCATTTATCATTAAATGATTATCAACACAAGGTATGAGTTTATCTCTCATCATTATCATGGTATGATTACATCATACTCATTTTAGCTTACTTATCAAGTATGTTAAACTCATTACATTTCATTGTGACAATTTACATAACACTCTCCTTGTGTATCTTATCTAAAAATATTGGATTTGAGATGCATCAAGGTATATCAACCCTGAAATGCTAAATGTGATATCTATCATGTCTCAATGTATCACTTCCCTCATCACTTCTATCTTACATGAGTTTATTAACTTATCTTATAATAAGGAATTTCACATCTTAATACTTTCATCCACCAACCTATCACCTTTACCATGATGTGCATAGATCACACACAAGGATTGTCCAACTATCTTCAATGATATGGACTCATCTCAAATTAAGGCATTGCTTGTTATAAGGTTGCCTATAGTCAACCACTTAAGATATTTCATCATTATAGGGTATTACTCATTATTTCATCATTAAGGTTTACTCATATCATTACCCAGACATTAGGGTTATGATTTATCATCATATTGCCCATGATTAGAATTCCATGCACTATAGCCCAAATTTAGGGTTTTACATAGCTTTACTCTGTGTTAGGTTTAAGGTTTCATATGACATCGCCCTCAATTAGGGTTTCACATGGAATCATCCTCAATTAGAGTTTCTCAGGGAATCACCCTCAATTAGGGTTTCACTAATCATCCCAATTAGGGTTTCATTCAATTACCCATAAATTAGGGATTCATTATTCCTCTAATTAGGGTTTGGTATTTCATTACCTTAAATTAGAGTTACCCAAGTCATTACCCTTAATTAGGGTTACACTATTACCCTTAATTAGGGTTACACTATTACCCTAGATTAGGGTTTTACTCAAAATTTCCCTAAATCAGGGTTAGGGTTCGTTAACCTTCTCAATTAGGGTTTCTTGATCTCTTTACTAAGGATCCTACCCTAAATCACCATATGAATCATACTCATGTATGAATTCATTTCTATCATTCTCTCCACTTGATTTGGTTACATCAACCATATGATCAAATACAAACAACTATGTTTGACATAGTATACTGAGTTATTGCTTCCATAAACAATTAGGGTTTGCTTAATTGAATAGCCTTCAACTCACGATTCCTTGGGAGTTAATCCCTCAAATTTGGTGAGTCATTAGACCACATCATTAGGAACAGTAATCCCAAACATTCAACCCTTGTTCAATGCATTCAAACGGTCTTGAGACCGTTTACTCAAAAAGGTCAATTAAATCAGATTGAAAATCAGCACTTAATTCAATTAGGTTTCCCTAATTGATTAGGCTTCAACTCACGATTCCTTGGGAGTTAATCCCTCAAATTTGGTGAGTCATTAGACCACATCATTATAAAAAGCAATCCTAAACGGTCAATGCTTGGTCAACACACTCAAATGGTCTTGAAACCGTTTTCCCAAACAGGTCAAGTTGATCAGGTTGAAAATCAGCATTTAATTCAATTCGATTTATCTAATTGATTGGCCTTCAGCTCACGATTCCTTTGGAGTTAACCCCTAAAATTTGGAGGGTCATTATCCTACATAATTAGGAACAAGATTCCCAAATGGTCAACGCTTGTTCAACCATATCAAACGGTCTTGCAACCGTTTTCCCTAAAACAGTTTTCTGAAACTGCATAGCCAATCAATTTAAAACGATTTGAAATAGATATCAAGACCATTTGGCTTGGTACTTTTCTTTGGATAAGCATATAGGATGATGTAATCATCCCCTTCCTTCGAAAAACCAAGAACAGCAACTGTTCTTGATGGAAATTGCAGCAAGGAAACAAGTATGTATTAAATTGAAGAAAACAATCAACAAAGCATAATTGATTGATGCAATAGCAATGATTAAGGGTTTGAGTTATAAAACCCGCCTCCAATTGAGCTCCAAAGCTTCAAGCTCACGCCATTAATGGTGGATGAAGCTCTAGCAACTCCCCCTAAGCTCGTCCTCAAGCTTTTGGATGAAAAAGTTGGCTAGGGTTGAAGAGGAGATCCAAATAAGAAGAAATCAATGATTTATTTTTTATTTCCACCATGGAATCAAGGAGAACGAAGGTCAAGGACCTTACCAACAGGTTGGGGTCGTCCTCCTGCTCCTCCACAGCTCCTTAGTCGTTTTCCAAGCAAGGGTAAAGAAAAGAATCCGAAATAGCCTTTGTTTTGGCTTGGTAAAGGTACTTTTATAAGAAACTTGATGAGAGAGAAAATGCATTATTAAAATGCATTAAATTCCAAAAATATGGCCGCCTCTTCCCCCTCAAATTCCCCTCAAAATCCTTAAGGACGAGGCTATCTTCATTGCCTCTTATTCCTCTTCATTATCCATCAATTTAAAGAAAAGCAAATTAAGCACCTTAGATCATATTATAATAATATTCCAATTTGAGTGGATATTGCTTTTCTTTATAATAATGGTGAGTGGGTTATCCACTTGCTTGAGATATTTTCGTGGCCTAGCAAAGTCACAAATGTGTTCACACTTGAGCAAATTCAACCATCTCGTTTTTGGTTGAAGGCCCTTCAATTATTATATTTGTTTTTACACTAAATAGAATTAGGGTTTCAATTAGGATTAAATCTTGATTATTTTAATATCAAGATTCTCTCTCCTCCAACTTAATTCAAATGAGGCGCCCCTCTCATTTTATTTTCTCTACTTGATGCCAAGAAACATTAGGGACCTTATTGAAGTGGTAATTTACATATTACACCCTGGGTTTTGGGTAAATTGCACATTACACCAAAACTAGGTTTTCATGCACATACATTGCTTTATCAGCTCTTTCTTGGTATTTAGGCTTCCATAAGCCATACCTCAGCATCATATTTACTATAATGATGCTTCAACACATGAGGAACATATTATCATGCACAATTTGCACTTAAACCCCTCAACTTGGGTAATTTGCACTTTAGTCCAAAACAGGCAAAACATTGATTTCAACAATGTTCAAAAAGGATAAGAATTATAATATAAGTTCCTCTTGAACCATAATTACCTTTCACAAGATGAGATTAAGCATTTAATCATCTTTCTTAATCAAAACACCTAGGGTTAAGGTATAACCCAGGTCAGGGGTGTTACAATGATGGACTGTAATGGATTCATCAAGACTTGGCATGTCAGCATAGCTCCAAGTGAAAGCATCAACTTATCGATAGAGAAGATCTATCAATCTGAGTTTGACTGATGAAGACAATGTTGCTCTGATCTTTACTTGATGTATTATAGATCCAACACCAATATTTACTAATTTTATTACATTTGCCATGTGTAATGGTTGATGTTCCTTTATCATATATTCAGGTATTGGGATGCCTTCATAATTGGAAGAAGGATCTTTATGTAATTCGACAACTTCTTTCATAAGATTCTTCTTTTGTTGTCTACAATGGAATGGTTCCAACTAGATGGTGTTGGGCTTGATGATTATTTTTATTCTACTTGTAAGTTTACTTTTGGGAAATTGATGAGGAGACTGGCAAAAGAGTCAAGATGTTATCTCTTCATCGGTTACTGGCCCTTTTTTGAAAAGGGCCCATCTGACTTAAAAAATGCCCTTATCTCATACCTATAATTGGTGAGTATCTCATTTGGATGGAATGGTCGAATCGTCTGGTGTAATGAAGATGTGTCATTACTCAAGGAAAGCATTGCCACTCCAATTTCATATGTAGTGTCTTCGTCATCACTTGATGTGTAATCTAAATAGTTACTCAACTTGCTGGAATCTCCATATGTCTTGTGAAAAATGGCTGAAATATTCCTAGCATGTTTGCTAATTTCATGCCTCCACTGAGTATATTCCTTCCCATTATGACATTCAATCCATGACTTGTGTTGCTTTTATCTACTCAAATATTCTTTGATTGGACATATAATGATAGGGTTCCAATAAGGATTCCATTGTGTCATATGATTAAACTTTTGTCCACTGAGGCCATGGTAACTGAGTCCCCTTCAATCACTATTTGTTGGAATAGAGATATAAGTTGTAATTCCTTGTCGATGATGCCCAAGTCCCCATCTGATATGGAGTCCCATTCTATCTAGGAACTTTGTATACACATGCTGATCATGAAGTATTTGAGGAAAAACTCGAAATTGCTCAAGAATAGAGTTGATGGTTTATGTAAAGCATGTATGAAATAGTAGGTCTACTTCTTTAACTTCCACAGTCACTATTGTTTATGGCATGGGATAGCCTTGAACAATGACTATGTCTTGACCATGTTGAAATTTGAGACATTGTTGCAATGTGGATGGTACAACTTTATTCTTGTGAATCCATTTTCTTCCCAAGAGAAAATTAAAAGATGCATTTATTTCCATTATGATGAAAGTTTTCCTGCACATCCTAGGGCCCACCTGAACAGTCAAAGTAATTTCACCCATGACATATTTTGGAGGTCCGTCAAATTTTGTGGCCTTTGTCGATGTTGATTGTATGTTGCTAGATTCAATTCCCAATATGACAAATGTTTTAAGGGGGAAAATGTTGAATTATGTCCCATCATCAATCAATACTATAGAATCTTCATGTCCTCATGTCGTACAGTGATGTATAATCCAAGATTGGAATCTACACCATTTATGATTTCATCATCTGAGAATGTTATCAACGTTTATTTGGTGATCAAGGCTATTGTATTAGCTAGATTCTCTGGGTCAACATCCTTTGGAATGAATTCACCTTATAAAACATTCAAGATTGTAGATTTGTGAGTTTATGAACTTTAGATTAAGTCCCACATCGATATATCAGCACAGATTTTCTTCATCTATTCAAGTAACTCAAACGAGGTTTTATGCTTTCTCATCTCACTACTTAGTGAAGGGACAAGAATGTAACCTTGTTTATTGATGTGTGAACAAAGGAGTTCCAGTGTGGGTAGTACTTTTCTTTACTTGAATAGACTAGGTATCTTGATTGGTTTGATAGGGCTCTCAATTGTTGTTGTAGGGATTGCTTCATATGTTGTCATTTCATTTGAAGTAGGATACTTTCCCGTGTATATAGTAACTTTGGTTTTTCCTTTGTCAATCATATCTGGAGTGTGATTGTGAGGAAAATCCTTAGCATTAACAATAATAGATTCTACATTTTGAATATCTTCATTAACCCAAGTGGAGGAAGGAGAAGATGTATCTATATTTTATGGGCATTATTCAATCCAATTATGTGAATTCGAGAGGTAGTGTGTTGTCTACTAGGCGTGGGTCCTATCAAAACCTAAAGTGGCATGAATAGGGGTGATTGCATTGAAGGCACATGAATTCATGATGTAGCTGGATTCACTAAAATAGAGGACTTTGGAAATCCAGGAATCTTGATGGTTTGTTTGACCGGGGAAGCTACTGACATGGATTTCCTTCTTAGAACTTTGATCACACTAAAAAAGGTGGGGTAGTGAGATAAGAGGAATTGTCCAATCCAGTTGTATGCATAAGGATTGTTCTTTCAAAATTGAATGATCTCATTTCACAGTGTTTCACAACCATTAGTGTCATGTTTGACAACACGATGAAAATGACAAAACTTGTGTGGATCGTGATTATTAGAAGGTCTAGCCGGTGTTTTCTTTATATCTGGATAATTTAGATGTTCCCACAACTCACACAGTAGATCACTCAAAGGGAGTCTAATTTCTTCTAGTTTTGGATTCAGTTTCTTACGCTTTGGCATCCATTGTCTTTGATGAGGTTGATTATGTGACATTGTTGGATGTTTGTTAGAAGTACCTTCCGGATGGTTTGATAAGAATGGCTTTTGTAAATATTCAACATGAGACACTTTTTCCTATCTCCCTGGGTGTAGAATTTTTAATTGCTTCTGTACATGTTCCATAAGGCGATTAAGTGCATCCAAATCCAATTTGTCAACCATAGGGAATATTACCTTCAAGACTGCATAAGATGAATCTAGATGAGAATAACCTAGAGCTAACGATACTGAGTCATCTGAAGATATGGAATAAACATCATTTGCCCATATGTATGGTTGCTCGTGTATCTTCCAATTAACAAGTGGTGTCACCATTCTAGTGATTGATTCTGGTTCTATAATTTCTTCCAAGATGACTGCTATTGTTACTTCCAAATCTTGTTCATTTGTGACTTCAAGAGTGCCATTTTCTATCAGGTCTTATACTATATGCATGAACATTCTACATGTGTCAATAATGTGACCATGAGACCAATGAAACTGGAAATAAGTTGTTGCATCATATTTTTTTAGAAGAGGATTTAGAGGAGATCTCTGTGTAAGGAATTTTAGAATAGATTCTAGCCTCAGGAATATATTAGCATAGGTGCAACCTAATGAGGTAAACTTTCTTGGGGGTTTTCAGGCAGTGGTCTTTTCAATATTTTGAGGTTAGACTGGGGCAGATGAGCTCACGGGTTGATTTTGTTGAGGGATTGTAGGTTGTGTCATCGTATGTGGTTGACTCATTTTTTGAAAAGGTGGAAGATGTTTGGGGGTATAGGCATATGGTGTATACCCTGGATAAAGATGATAGCTTGATGGAGCATAATATCCTTGTGTTTGTGGCGCAAGTGGAGAAAATGGTGGTTGTTGAACAAGAGGAGGAGGTACATTTGTGTCATTTTCAATTTCATTTGGTTGTTGAATCTTATTCTGATTAGTCCTTGTGGTTTCACCTGGTATGGAGATTGCATTTACAGACGATGAAGATCCCTTGACCCCTATTTTGTATTTGGTTGCTACTATTAGGTTAAGATTGAGGTTGGTGTTCTTATACACTCCCTTTTCAATTATTGACTCTATGTTTATTCCAGCTTGAATCAAGTTTGCAAAGGTCTTGTATGGTTGAAAAGTTAACATTGTAGATAGTGAGGGGACACTTCATTGATGACCATGTGAATTCCTCCTTTATCAGTAGACCTTTTTTTTGAACTTTGCTACTAGTTCCCTCCATCTGCCAATGAATTGTGTGAATGTTGCTTTTACCTTTTGGGTGAGGACCTCTAAATCATCTTGAGTGGGTAGTTGATCAATATACCATGCATATTACTCAATGAAATGACTGGAAAGTTGTGCCCATGACTTGAGTGTCTCATGTTGCTTTTGATTGTACCAGGTTAGGGTCAGTCCTTCTAAAGAATGCTGGAATAGTTGGATGAGTAGTTTTCCATTGTCTTGAACTTCTATCATATCATAACTATATGTGTGAATATGTAGATTGGGGTCACCTCGCCCTTTATATGTAGAAAACTCTAGCACTTCAAACTTCTTAGGTAATCAGACCTTAGGAAAATAGCAAAAATCTCCAAAGTTCTTTAAACTTACCTTTTGACCTTGCATTTCTTTCAATTGTTTGGCTAGAGCTTCTAGTGTAATCTTTGTCACTTCTAGACATGTCCCATTGGAAGGACTTGGATCAATAGTGGGAAGAACTTGCAAACCATATTTTCCTCCTTGCATAACTCCTGGTTGATTATAGAAGTTTTGATAGGGTCAGAAAGGAGCATACAGATGGAAACCAGATGATGCATATGGTATCAGATGTAGAGCCTATGGATTTGACATGGATTGGTGCTTTTGTTTCTTCTTCTTGTTCTACTCAATATCTACATGTGCCAGATTCCCTGAGGAAGGATGTGAATCAGGTACTAATAATTTAGTCAGGACATTTTCTAGAGGTATCATTGTTGTGTATCCTGTCAGGTTAGGGGCCACCATGAACAAAGGATTGATGGTACCTTCGACATAAGGATTTCCCTGCCACATAGGGTTCATGAAAGGCATCTTGTATAGGAAAGTTTGAGGAAAAAATGGTGGTGGTTGATATGATCCATTTGTGATGTAAGGTGGTTGTTGATTTGCGACTAGGTTGTCAGCTTGTTCATCTTCATCTTCATCATCAGTGCTTTCAGTGTTATTTGTCATAGCTAGAGTAGATTCCTTCTATTCCTGATTCTCAAGATTTTTCAAAATGTTAACACCTAAATTAGCATTGTATGATGATGGTTGAGACAGCATAATCATTTTCTCACATTGAGGCCCATGGTTGACTTACATTCCTGAGTCTTCTTGATGCTGACAGCCAGGACAAGCATACTGAATGGTCACCTCATCGAGGTCAGGCTAAGTTGTAGACATGTCAGGATATTCTGGAATTAATTGTGATTTGGATCGCAAAAGATAAGGACTACATTGATAGGGCGAATTGCAGTTGGCAAGCCCCGTAATGAACGAACCTAAAACACATGCATATAAATATTAAGAATTATATACACAAACAAGCATACAAGTGACACTCTTCATGTAGTCCTAATAAGGTTCTTGAGAATTTTGTTAAAATATGGGCATTATTGAATGAGAATTTTCCCCTTGTGTTGAGTAAATGTGACTGTGAACATTGAATGAAAAGAATAACAAAATTTGCCCCTTACAGAGCAAGGGTCCAAGCACATAGAATGGAATATAATCTTCATTTGGAGAGGTAAGTTCTTGTGTAGACATTAGATCTCTTTTTAGATATGGTTGGGATGTTCCCTTGATAATGATGGGGGGATAAAAAATGAACAAATTTCCCCTTGCATAGCAAGGGCAATTGGGACAAGATGAACGGGTGATCATGGAAAGTAAGAAACATCTATCACTATATCCTTTACAAGAAAAAGGTGGAAAACTCATTATCATGTAGAGGGCATCGATCATTCAATTATTAGATCTCCCAAAGGATTTAAGAACTGTCTGACCACTAGCCCTTACATGGGCTAGAAGGGTATTCCTCATTTCCTTGGTCTAGAAATCATTATTGAATGGATAAGGTATACTCTTCTTGAGATGAGCTTGTTGATGAGGATGTTCCTTTGTTAGGGATTAAGTTTGTCTGACCACTAGTCATTTATGGTGGATGTAAGGGAAACTAATACTCCTAGTGTAGGGACAACCGGTGATATTGCATGGTGATGACGAACATAAGATAACAGTTAGAAGAGATGTGGGATGTGGATATGCTTGAGAAATGTGCGAGAAGGGGAACATCTCAATATTGGGTGTTAGGGTTATTTCTTTGTATGATCTTGGTCGAATGTCGGGTATGACGAGTTAAAACAGCAAACCATATGACCAATCATGGAGATGAATTGTAACATACTTTTGATTTTGAGAAGCATTTTGATGTGGCCAAAAAATTGAAGGATGAGGGCTTAACCAGTCAAAATTTATACTTGATCAAAATTTTGTATGACATTGGGTTGACCAGTTTGAATCTTGGGTAGAGATTCATTGTAATCTAGGTTTGTATGGTATATATTTTGTCAAAACATACCTGGAAAAAAAGTCCAGTTTAGTACAAGCCTGACATGCACCCAAATGTGCAAAATAGTTTTGCACTCAATAGTGTGAAAGGGATCTGCACAGAATTCTACAAAATGGATTTGCACGGAATTGTGCAAAAGGGATCTGTATAGTTAACATAATGGTTCAATAGCTCAAAGTTTTGACTTGATCTGGGTTTTGTATGATACCATATTTACTAGGTTGAAACTCGTGCAGAACTTCAATGTAATATGGGTTTTTTGTATATGTGACACATGTCTAGTCTGGTGCAGGCATAATTTGTCCCTAAATTTGCAAACAAGTTTTGCACTAGAATGTGCAAAAAGGATCCACATTGAATTGTGCAAAAGGGAATTGCACTCAAATGATAATTATTTACCAGGTCAAAATCTTGACTTAATCTGGGTTTTCCATAATGCCATACTTACTTGTTGAAACTCATGTGAGCTTTAATGTAATATGCATTTTTTTTGTAAATGTGACAAATGTATAGTTTGGTGTAGGCCTGATTTGTCCCCAAATGTGCAAACAGGTTTTGCACTAGAATGCGTAAAAAGGATCCACACTCAATTGTGCAAAAATGAGTTCCACTTGAATGATAATGATTTACCAGGTCAAAATCTTAACTTAATATGGGTTTTTCATAATACCATATTTACTAGTTGAAACTCATGTGAGCTTTAATGTAATATGGGTTTTTTGTAAATGTGACACATGTCTGGTCTGGTACAAGCTCGATTTGTCCCCAAATGTGCAAATAGGTTTTGCACTAGAATGCGCAAAAAGGATCCACACAGAACTGTGTAAAAGAGAGTTGCACTCGAATGATAATGATTTACCAGGTCAAAATCTTAACTTAATTTGGGGTTTTCATAATACCATATTTTATAGTCATGTGATTTTTAATGTAATATGGGTTTTTTGTAAATGTGGCACATGTCTAGTATGGTGCAGGCCTAATTTGTCCCCAAATGTGCAAATAGGTTTTGCACTAGAATGTGCAAAAAGGATCCACATTGAATTGTGCAAAAGGAAGTTGCACTCGAATGATAATAATTCACCAGGTCAAAATCTTGACTTAATCGGGTCATAATACCATATTTACTAGTTGAAACTCATGTGAGCTTTAATTTAATATGAGTTTTTTGTAAATGTGACACATGTCTAGTATGGTGTAGGCTTGATTTGTCCCCAAATGTGCAAATAGGTTTTGCACTAGAATGCGCAAAAAGGATATATAATGAATTGTGCAAAAGGGAGTTGTACTCAAATGATAATGATTCACCAGGTTAAAATCTTGACTTAATTTGGGTTTTTCATAATACCATATTTACTAGTTGAAACTCATGTGAATTTTAATGTAATATGGGTTTTTTTATAAATGTGACACATGTCTAGTCGGGTGCGGGCCTGATTTGTCCCCAAATTTGCAAATAGGTTTTTCACTAGAATGCACAAAAAGATCCACACGGAATTGTGCAAAAGGGAGTTGCAATCAAATGACAATGATTCACCAAGTCAAAATCTTGACTTAATGTGGTTTTTGGATAATACCATATTTACTAGGTTGAATCCCCTGTAGAGATTCAAAGTAATTTGGGTTTGTATGATGGGTATTTGAATCAGAGTAGATCTAGCATATGTTGATTTTAGTGTAAAATTGATCTGCGCTCAAATGTGCAAACAAGTTTTGCACTAGAATGTGCAAAAAGGTTGTGTACTAAATCATGCAAAAGTATGATTTGTGCTTGAATGATAATGGTTTACTAGGTCAAAAACTTGACTTAGTCTGGGTTTATATGATACCGTATTTACTAGATTGAAACTTGTGTACAAATTCAATGTAATATGGGTTTGTATGATAAATGTTTGGATCAGAGCAGATTTGAAGCATGTCATGTTTGGTGCAAACCTGATCTGCACTCAAATGTACAAATAGGTTTTGCACGAAATTTTTGCAAAAAGGTTGTGCACTAAATTGTGCAAAAAAGTTCTGCACTAGATTGTGTGAAAGTGACTTGCACTCAGTCCTACTTTTTGAATTAACGCTCAGAACCTTGTTAAACTACATGAATCGTATTTGAAACAAACATGTAAGATAGCACGATAAATACCCTCTATTAGCCCCATTTTCACTTTTTTGTTTTTTCATCCTCACTTAGGAAGGTACCTACATATATGGAATAGGTGATCCTTAAATTCTCTAGTAGTTCCTATGATATCTCCGCTTACAAGGTAACATCAGGGTTCTTCTGGTTTTGGTACTACTCCAAATATACCTCACAGATACGACAGTTGCAATTGATCTTTGGTACTAGGAGAGGGGGAAGTGTTCTGGGCCTTCACACGTACCTGTGAATGCGGTGGCAGTACCCATACAAGTCATCCCCAAGCCCTTTTGAGAGTGTTCACGTGAGTGCCAACAGTCTGTTGCTCATTGCCAATAGGAAAATGGAACATGTGCATGTGCAATATGGTGATTTTACATGTTTAATATCCCAACAAAATGGTAAATAAACATGCAAGAAGTTATATTCAACCAAAGAGAAAAATAAAATAAAGAAAGGGGAAGGGACCGAGTGCGAGATCGAAAAGGCCGACCAGTCTTTCAGTTGTCCAAACCCAAAGAAGTAAAAGCAAACTCAAATTTCATCAAGAATCCCCCATCGGATAATTATTTCCCTCCCCAAACCCATCACAACAATTATACAGTTCAAATGGATTTCGATAATCATGCATTTGCTGAGTTATTCTGGCTATATTTGAGTACACGTGTAAAATGGATTCACACTGAAAAGTGCCAAACAAATCTACACTAAATATCAAACATATTAGAATTCTACAGAAACACTTAGAAATTATGTCACATGCTTTATCAAAGACTAGACTCAAATTCGTCCAGATTTGATTGAAACATACAAAATTAAAATTGATATAAGTTTAAGTGTCAACCCCTTTTGCACTCAGTTGTTTGATTTTAAGGATTTTGACAAAAACTTTTCAAACACTAGCTCATGTTCTTTCTCAAGTTCTGGAAAAAAAATCCAGTCATGTTTAAACATGCAAAGATGAACCTATATAGCATTTGAAGTGTCAAACCCTTTTGCACTCAGTAGGTGATCATTTGAGCATTTGACAAAATAAAGTATATCGCGTGCTTCGCTAAGATCATGTTGGTTGTGTGCGCAACTTTTAATATTCATAAACTCGAACACTATCCCGCAAGTATACGGGTGTGTGTAGTAATATCAAGGTCGTCCAAGGATCAAAGGTTTGTTAGGAGCAAGAGTATTAAATTTCAACAATCTAGATCTTTTAAACAAGAGAGGTTTTGTAATGTTAACTAAGCAATTTGAAAGGAAATGAACTAAAATAGAAAATGCTTGTACTAAGGATCAATAGATTAGGGATTCTTGAGGATAGGGTTTCACATCCACACCATAACATGAGGAATGACAAAGATCAAAAATACTAGCAATAACACAAGGTAGACATGTATCCTACACCCACCTCCCGGTAGTGTAGAATAGTCTTAACTTTATATACCACTCATGTGGATATACTTAGATTTGGACTACAAACCTTTGTTTCCCAACACATCCCAGCCACTCCCCTAGTCAAGGTAGTGCAACTAAGGTACATCTCCTTACTCATATGCTCATCTTCCAAATTATACAAAGAGTAGAAATCATACATACACAGTTGGCAGCAAAGCATGTAAGAAGAATTAAACATCGCTGAACCTTAGAACAGTGAAACAACTAACATTATATATGAAATTTGTGTTCAACAATATTATGACATGGGAGTTACTCCCCCATGCCCAAGAACAAGATATCTACTCATCCATGGTTGTAGAAAGTAGATACAAGTAGTAGAAAGTAGTTCTAGACATCATAATAGAAGGAAATAAACTTGAATATATGTGGAAGAAGGAAGATAGACTTAGAACTCCGGTCAAGGAGTCAAAAATTCATCCTTGCTACTAGAAACTCTCCAGAAAGCTTCACTTTCATGTGAGAGAAGAAAACGGTGGAGATCCTTATTGTAACTATTTGTGAAGAATAAACAAGAAGAAGTTTCCCTCTTGAGAAAGCAAGTTTTCTTCCTTGAAACATCTCCAAATCGTCCTCCCTATTCCTTGCTCGAGTCCCCATCCAAATAGTCTGAAATGGTCTGTGGTAACTGTCTCAAGATGGCTTGGGGTCATATATATAAGTGTGAGGTAGTTAAATTCACATTTGAGTGAAATATGCAAGTCACACGACATGTATTTTATAAGAAACGGTGTGTCCTATGTGATAACTAAAGTCTAGATCAAGTTTTAGAAAGTTACAGGATGGCTCTTTAATAAGACATGATGCTTATTTAATAAGACATGGCATGTTTTTGATAAGACACAGAATGTTGTTGCAAATCTAGGAGTTTTGGGTTCAATTTCTGGACTGAGGCATGGGTGTTTTAATAAGACACAATGTGTCTTTATTAAGTCATGGGGTGTCTTTATCAGTTTCAGCAACATTGATTTTCTAAATGTCTACATGAGTAGGGAATTGATGGATGTTATGATGGTGTTTTCTCCCCATTTTGATGCCAAATTGTTGTACCTACAAAAAAAACCATACAGAAAGTAAAGATAACAATAAAGTGGAAAATATAGTATGATTAAGAGTGATTATTGGGTGAAAAAGATTCAAAATGCAACCAAAAGTGGTCTAAAAGATGATTTAAAATATGCACATCAGATCCAGACCTAAACTAGTCTACTCTTAACTAAAACATGTGTAATTGTATATAAATCATGTTTTCAGGTGTCAAACCCTTTGGCACTCAAGAAGTCTCTGATGATGGAACTGGGAAAGATGTCTGTCAGATCTATGCTTCTCAGTGACGACGCCTTTTGCACTTCTAGGTGTCAATCGCTTTGGCACTCTTCAGCACGAACGTGTCTCATACTGTTGAGCATGAAGGGGTTTTAGACTTCTAAGCATGAATAGGTTTCGCACTTGACTGTAGTGGTCTCTCTCTTGCTCTCTCTAGTCTCTCTCATTTTCTCTCAGTCATCTCGGGAAGAGGGGAAGCAGGGGAAGTTGAGGCCTTTCTTTTGAGATCATCCATCTCCTTTTCTAAGAGTCAAGGGAGTTGTCGAGGTGGTTTTCCCCACTTCTCCCAACTGTCAACCCACTCTTTCTCAAGGTGGTCCATGGGATGCCAAGTGGCCCTCATTCACATTTCCCAAGACCATAGTGGTCTGGGTGGGCATTGATCCAATTGCCACTTCTAGCACGAAAGGGTTTAGCACCGAAGTGCTCATTTTTTCGAGAAAAAAGTAAATATGTGTGAATTGGTTTGACACATTTGTGTGTGAAACCCTTCCATGCTCATTGTAATATGTAAATGGGAACCTGAAATGTGTGCGGTCTGGTTTGACACATTTGGGTGTAAAACTCTTTGACATTAAAATGAGGTTCGTTTTCAGAGTATACTAAGAAAAAGGGTTTGAATTTTGTCTAATTTTAGTGCAAACTGGATTTGCTCCTATAATTAGTATGGTTAGATTGAGGTTTTTTGTAGGTCTCACCTTAACCTAGATAATGTGTAAGTTTTTTCCATTAGGTTTCAGGACCCATTAGGATAAAATTTTAAGATTTTGCTAAGATTTATGTGGGTCCACATCTTGGTTGAGATTTGTGAAAATTGGTTTTGCACTCCAAAATGTATTCGGTGGGCCCATGTTTAATTCTTCTAGGAGAATCTGGGGTTTTCACTCATTGTAGTCTAACACAACTCAAATTATGTAAATAACTCAAATAGAAAGTATTTGATGGAGTCCCAAATATGAGGTGTCAACAACAATGCTTATGGAGTCGAAGTTTCCTAACATAGTTGGCCACATAAAGACCAAGTTCTCTAATATTATTGAATTCTTTTTGTGATACCCTGACCATGGAGAACTAGACATAGGTGGGCTTGAAACAAAAATCAAATGGTCCTACTTAACATCATAAACAAAGAAGGCAAAGAAATGTCCCATAAAGTTTCTAGTATTAGTCACATTTATATCACAGCAAAAGGCCCATATGTACATTCATATGAATGTAACAATATATCATCCATTGAAATGGTAACCAAGGTCATAGCATGTTTATGCAAAAGATTTCCATATTGATTTATAAAATAAAATGGGTGACATGTAAATGGTATACAAGCTAAAACTGAGTCATAGATCATTGTATGGAACACTGATCAATGATAATTCATCATGATTAGATTTCACTTCTTTGACTAACTTGCAACCCAAGTTATCAATCGATCCATTAATTTCTTTCATTTAGCCTTACATTCCCCTAGTTATTTTAAATAGTTTGTTTACACTATTTTGGATAATTTATTTCTTGATTTGGTTCTATTAAAAAAATTTACAATCTTGCTCATACTCATAGTACTATGAATAAATAAACCAGTTGCCCTTATAGAAAACTTTGTACTAGAAATTATCATTTCTCATGACTATATTGTTCTTGCATACATAAATCATGTATGGAAAATTCATAGCATACCATGCAATCGAGAAGGCAGCGGTGTTCAATTAATGCAATTGAAGTAAAGAAATTGGCAGAAGGCACGGCCCATCACGCTTGACAATAGAGGAAGTTGTCCCACACAATGCTCTCAAGATTTGGGATTAATAATCAATTCAGAGAGCAAGTTGTCGCCCGCATTCATGCTCTACCACCACCACCCCCAACCCCCCCCCAAAACACCGTCTCTCAATTTTGGGATTTAAATGAAGCCATATCATTGTTATCCTTCTCTATTTCTTATCGATTGAGCTAAAATGATTAAGCCTTCATCTCCTCCTCAATCATCAAAAAAAAAGTCGGCACTTTTCTCTGGTCTCTCCCTCACACCAGCAACCAGAAGCCCCATTCTCTGGTCACATCCTGTGTGTTGGGGATGTTCACTGATACAGTCTTGGATGTGATGAAAACTTGTTGTGGAAGCATTACCAACAAGCATGTAAACCTAAAGAAGAAACATTAGATTTAACGTGGAAAACTCTCCCCAAGACAAGAAGAGAAAAACCACGAGACAATACTGGCCAAAAAGCACTATGTAACTAAGATTACAACTCACACTTCCTGGATTTAATTACCCCCCGAATCCAAGTAGCCCTCCCCACATGAGAACAAATATGAAGAAGAAGAGAATCACACCCAGTGTGTATAAAATCTCCCTCTTTACTTGATCTCCTCACGAGGCCTTTGTCGTTGTTGGGGACTGCTTGATGCTACTGTGACCGTTGACTGGGTCAGACCGTTGCCACTATGGCCATGTTGTGTCTGTAACCGCCAACCGCTAGCCCTCTCTTATCAACCAAGAGAGCTTTTCTGTCAGTGCGCCCAATGTGTCACCAACTGTTAGTCGTTACTTTGCTTCAAGGCAAAGTCACTGACCCTCTCTTATTCAACCAAGAGAGATCCTCCAGTTGTTCTTATTTTATGACACCCTCTACCAAAGAAGGCACCAACAAACAACTAGAGGTATCACACCTCAACCGGTGGGATACACTCAAAGGCCTCCCTAGGGGCCTCTATTTATAGGCCTCCATGCATGTGGTTGCAACCAGGAATCCTTGTCCAAATCCTAGACCCACTCCTAGTCTAACTGCATGTTTCGCATAGGGAACCATCCTCTTTCCTTCTTGGATTTGACTCTTATTAGGATTGGTAGCACAAACCAACCCTCTCCCAAGTCCAAATCCCACTAGGGCATGGGTTGGATTATATTCCTAATCCCAACAACCTCCCCCTCCAACCCATGAGGGAGACGTGGTCTTCAGCGACCATCAAGAGTAGCTTGTGGACCTCATCACCACATGTGATGGATCCACTCTCCTTGAACATGTCAGCATCTTGTCATTTTCATCCATCTTCTTAAAGTCCAATCCTGACTTCACTCTGTTCCCAAGAAACTGAGAAGAAGTATCCTGGGAATGTCGCTTCTCTCTCCATGCCCACGCTTGGAACTTTGTTGGCTCCCCCTGACTGGTATGATGAGCCATCCTGGATGAAAACCTTATGTCTGACCTTCTATACCAAGTTTTAGAAATCCTATGATGATGCTTTCCATCTCCATGTAGCTTCTCATTGAAAGCTTGATCCTTGTTGTTGTCATCTCTCTTCATCCAGTAGACCCACTTGTACTTAAGTTCTTTCTGGCCCTTAGGAAGCGCCACAAGCTCATAGGTATCATTCTTATACAAAGAAGACATCTCCTCCTGCATCGCCTGATGCCACTGTGCTTTATCTCTATGAGTTTGTGCCTCATAATAAGTCTCTGTCTCCCCCTGATTAGTAAGAAAGATATATTGAGATGTCGAATATCTAGATGAAGGATGACAAACTCTGTCAGACCTCCTCAACTGCTGCTCTGAGGACTCTGCCTGATCCTGATCCTACAACCCCTGCCTTGAAGTCTTTGCCTATGAAGTTGAATCACTCATCTATGCATATGGAACTGGACCACTCCATGAGCTATCACTCTTCTACTCAGGGTGATTATGTTTCTCTTCTTCATCATCAGAAGACAGCACCTGTGAACTAGCCGAAGCATCCTCATACTCATCATCTAAAGAATTGTCATTTGATCCTGCAACCTCTACATCATCAACAGGCTCTATCACTGTCTGACTCTCATAGAAAGTCACATCTATGTGTCTGGTCATGGTCTTTTTTACTGGATCCCATAACATGTACCCAAACTGCTGATCTCCATAGCCTAGAAAGATACATGACATCACTTTATCATCTAGCTTTTTCCTCTTTTCCTTTGGAACATGTGCATAAGCCTTGCACCCAAATACTTGCGTATGAGCATAAGAGGCATCCTTGAATTTCCATACCTTCTCAGGTATATCAAACCCCAAAGGAACTGATGGAGATTGATTAATAAGATAGCAGGCAGTACTCATTGCCTCGCCCCAAAATGTCTTTGGCAACTGTGCAGTCTTCAACATGCATCTGACTTTCTCCACAATAGTATGGTTCATCCTTTTAGCTGTACCATTGTGTTGTGGTGTGTCGGGCTTTGTCCTTTCATGTTGTATCCCATGTTGGGTGCAGCAATCCTGGAACTCCCTAGAGGTGTAATCTCATCCATTGTCTGTGCAGAGACACTTTAGCTTTTTCTCTATCTCTCGTTCCACCATGGCATGAAATTTTTGAAAACACTAAAAGACTTGATCCTTTAATCCCACACCTTCCTAGATGCATCATCAATGAATGTGACAAAATACTTATTGCCACCCAGTGAAGCCACCTCAAATGGACTGTAGGCTTTCGAATGAAACAACTGTAGAAGCTTTGACTTCACCGCAGTCCTTGTCTTGAAAGAAACTCAGTGATGATTTCCTATCTGACGTGCGTCACATGAACTGAGACCACTATCCTTGCCACAAGGAATCAACCTCTTCTTGGATAGAAGATTCAAGCCCTTCTCACTCATGTGTCCTAACCGTCAGTGCCATAGATCTGTGTGGTTATCCTCAACTGCATGTATATTTCCATCTCTGATCACTTTAATCTTGGTCTTGTACAATGTGCGAGACATTTTGCCTCGTACAATAACTAAAGCCCCCTTGGTGATCTTGCATTTGCCACCACCAAAAGCAAGATGACAACCTTCTCTATCAAATAAGGAACTAGAAATCAAATTCAGTCGCAGATCTGGAATGTGACAAACATCCTTCAGCATGAGCGTGCAATCGACACTTGTCTAAATACAAATGTCTCCAATCCCGACAATTCTAGAGAAGTTGGAATTTCCCATGTTCACTCTGTCGAAGTCCCCCTTCCTGTATGAAGTAAAGAACTCCTCACATGGTGAAGCATGGTAACAAGCTACAGTATCCACCACCCACTCTGAATCGTCCTCATTAGCATGCAAACACTGCTCCTGGACTGTTACGACCACATCGTCCTCATCATTCCTGTCATCTGATATTGTCGTTGTGGTGTTCTTGTCATCATCTTGCTTGTCTTTGGCTTCAGACCCTTGTTTCCTTTTCCATACCTTGCAGTCCCTTTTGAAATGACCTGGCTTGCCGCAATGGAAGCACCTTCTACTACTCTTTGACTTAGATCTACCACTAGACTTCTCGTGGTCTTGGGACTCACCGAGACTCTTAGATCTACCATGGTCTCTTCTCTATCAACACCCCTACTCTCTGTGAAGTGCACCTCTGATCCGTTGTCACCCGAGGCTCATTGTCGAGTCTCTTCATTTAGTAGACTGCTCTTCACCTGATCAAGTATCAACTTGCCTTCCTATGCAGAATTGTTGACTGTCACTATGAGTGTCTCCCAACTATCTGGTAGTGATCCTAGAAGAAGTAGAGCCTAGAGTTCAACATCAAGAACCATCTTCATGGACCCTAGATGATTTACAAGGCTTTGGAATTCATTCATATGCTCGGAGATGCTTGTACCATCCCGGTACTTGAGGTTCATCAACTTTTGGATCAAGAAAGCTTTATTTGTGGCAGTCTTCCACTCATATAACTTCTTGAGCTTTTCCCACATATCTTTGGCATTGGTCTCTTGTGAGACGTGACGGAACACGGAGATGTCGAGCCACTTCCGCACTATTCCAACGGTTTTCCTAATTAGATTCTTCCAATCTACATTAGACGTAGTCTTTGGCTTTTATCCCTCTATCGGATCATATAGATTTTTACAATAGAGAATATCCTCCATCTTGTGTTTCTAAATCTGCCAATTTGTGCTTGTCAACTTTATCATCGCCGCATCTTCATCTTTCCCCATCTATAATTGTATCTGAAGCCAGCGCTTTGATACCACTTGTAGGGGATGTTGTATCAATACAGTCTCAGATGTGATGAAAACTTGTTGCGGAAGCATTACTGACAAGCGTGTAAACCCAAAGAAGAAACACCAGATTTAACATGGAAAACTCTCCCCAAGACAAGAAGAGAAAAACCACGGGGAAATACCGACCAACAAGCACTATGTAATTAAGATTACAACTCACACTACCTAGATTTAATTACCCCCTAAATCCAAGTAGCCCTCCCCACACCAAAACAAAGATGAAGAAGAAGAGAATCACACCCAATGTGTACAAAATCTCCCTCTTTACTTGATCTCCTCACGAGGTTGTTGTCGTTGTTGGGGACTGCTTGATGTTGCTATGACCGCTGACTGGGTTGGACCGTTGCCACTATGGGAACGTTGTGTCTGTAACTGCCAATTGCTGGCCCTCTCTTATCAACCAAGAGAGATGCTCTGTCAATGCACCCAATGTGTCACCAACTGTCATCTGCTATTTTCCTTCAAGGCAAAGTCATTGACCCTCTCTTATTCAACCAAGAGAGCTCCTCTAGTTGTTCTTATTCTCTGGCACCCTCTACCACAGAAGGCACCAACAAGCAACTAAAGGGATCACACCTCAATCGGTGGGATACACTCAAAGACCTCCCTAGGGGCCTCTATTTATAAGGCCTCCATGCATGTGGTTGCAACCAAGAATCCTTGTCCAAATCCTAGACCCACTCCTAGTCCAACTCCATGATTCACATAGGGAACCATCCTCTTTCCTTCTTGGATTTGACTCTTATTAGGATTATTAGCACAAACCAACCCTCTCCCAAGTCCAAATCCCACTAGGACATAGGGTGGATTATATTCCTAATCCCAACACTGTAACCGACTTCCCAAACCTCAACAACCAACCCCAAGCAACGCCGAACCACAGCCACACTTCCGTGCTTCCACAATTGCTCCTTGCAACCTTGTCAACTCCACTGCTATCAGCCTGCTTGATCAAAACCAGAGCAACCTATCCTTATGGATTCCTCTATCCCTCAGGATCCAGTTCCATAAGCTTGGCAACATCAATCAAGTTTTGTTAGGAGTTACTGTCAGTGACGGAGCCAGAATTACTACCTAGGTTGGGCACCATTAACATAGCACCATAGTGACAACTATTGGGTAGGACATTGATTGTTCTTGTCTTTAGCAATATACGATTTACAAGACTTAGGTAGGGAAATTACTGCCATGATCGATGAAGTCAACGTCATCATCTTGACCAATGTGATCGACCAACTTGCGTTCATTATACAATGGGTTAAATTTTGGGCACACTCACACGGCTATATGCACTGCTCATGCTAGCCCAAAATCACCCTTCCAAAATATTCACTCGTACTCACCCGCACTTGTCACGTACTATTCTTCACCTACCCACTAGCCCCGACCAACTCTCCCATTTTTTTTTGTCTTTTTTAGAGTGGGAAAAATAAAAAAATGAGGGAAGTGAAGAAGAAAAAAGAGAGGAGAAGAGGTAAGTAATGAGAAGAGGGAGAGATGAGAAAAATAATAAAAAAAGAGGATAAAACTAATGAGAAGGGAGGAAAAGGAGAGAAGTAATCAGAAGAGGAGAAGAGGAGGAAAGTAATGGGAGGAGAGCAAGATGAGGGAAGCAATGAGAGGAGGGGAGAGGAGGGAAGTAATGAAGAAATAGAAGGGAAGTAATTGAAAAGAAGAGGGAAGTAATAAAGAAGAGGAAAAAATATAAGGATATAGGAGGGAAGTAATAGTTAGACAAGTTTTACCAGTTTCTAGGCACATATTCATCATTTTTTAGAATTTTTAGCTATTTGTGGGCGCTTCTACTTATTTGTGGGCATACATTCACCAATTTTTGGAGCATGTAGCCATTTCTGAGGACATATTCACCATTTTGAGGTGTTGTCCATTTATGGGTGGATATCCAAAGTATCGATTGTTGATATGTGTCCAAAAATGGGTTTAAGCGCCCAAACAGGATGATATGTGTGCATAAAAGTGGTTGCATGGTGTGTTTTCACACACTTGAATCTTTTGAATTTATAAGGGACCTAGCCTAACACACTCACTTAAACCAGATGCAATTCACCCGCAAGTGCACGGGGTCATGTTGTAGTATATATAAGTGGTAAGAAAAAGGGTCGATCTGTAGGGAGAGAGGGGTACTAGAGCTAGGTTAGTGTGGGCTGCGTTCCTAAAGAGAAGATTAGAGTTTTTAGGATTTAATCTTGATTTGGAGAGTAGAGGTAAGGGTATTTCACCTCACATTACTCATCATCTAGCTTTTAACAAACGCATAGTCAATTAAACTAAGCAATCATATACTAGCTACTTAGATCTCACACCTAGGAGTACGAGAAGGGTTATATGTGTGGGAATATGGGGTGCTAGCTAGGGCACCACTAGTTGTGACCTAGCCGTAAATCTAGAAATAGCCTCACATATGTTATCTTCTCCTAGACTTAGGTGGTTTCAAGGATAAAATCACAAGAAATTCATATATATAGGCACAAACGGCAAGTAGAAACATGGGAAGTAAGATATAAGTAGAAAGAAATCATGACAGAAAGGAAATATAGAGTTTTATAAGATAAGTTCTCCCAACATGGTATCAGAGTATGATTTTACCCCCAAATAGCCCACCGAGGCGGCTTATCTAGACATTAAATAAGAAAAAGAAGAGAAAGAAGGAGCACAGGTGTGTGGGGCCATAGAACATGATGACAATTCCTCCTTCACCTCCTAGATGATGTAGTATGAGAACCCTCTTCCAAGGTGAATGGATGGCATGGAAGTATGGGGATTTGTGGTGGAAACCCTAAAAAACTAAGGTTTTGAAGTAGTGGAAGGTGGAAATGGAGTAGGGGTGGATGAAGGTAGGTGTGAGTTCTTGAATGCTAAGGGGGATGTAATAAAGTCTAACCTTCGTGCTATAGTCACCACCGTGTAATGACCTCACTTCTCAGCAATCCCCAATTAAGGAAGGCCAAAAAGATGAGATTCGTTATCCACAAAAATTACCTAAGGATCTAAATTTTAATCAAACAATATAAAATAACAGATAATTTCATTCTTTCAAGAATTATATATAAGATTTTTACATGAAATTTCTATCATTAAGACTGTATTTTTGAGAAGAGATGACTAGATAATCCTTCTTTTAAATATTTAATGCTTTCATGACATTTTCATCTTTACCTTCATGACCTTTATCATGTATATCATCTTATACCTAAAATGTCGTGAAACAAATATAGGATCAATATGTTGTCATACTAGTATGTGGAGTTCATCCAAAATGTGTAGGTAATTAACAATATATATTCCAACAAATACTTGCAAATATAAACTGGCATTTTCTTGACACAATCTTACTTTTATGTGATACTCATAGTGGCATTATAATGGAATAGGACTAAACAAACATCCAACAAAAAATGTTTCAATCCTCGTGAAACTCTCGCAAAATATCGGCAAACTAAGTGTGGTTATTTTTAGGCTTAACCATGTACCTCAATAGTGAGTCATGCAGATTATACAATATATACTTCAAGTAAAGCAATCCAGTAAACAATCCAAACAATCAAGCAGTCAACTTTACTCTGCATGTATATAAATCCTACATTATCACCATCACACTGTTCACATTAAATCCAATTCGGTCCTAATCTAAGGTTCATATTTCCTTGGCATCAAGTTATCATTAGGGTCATGTTTGATATTCCAATTCCCATGTTCATTAATAATATCACAAGATATGATCTTTAACCTTAATTGTCCATATGTATGGTTATCCACATAATAAACCCTAAATACTCATATTTATTATCATTATCATCTTGATTTCTTTTTTGTTCAACAATATCAGTTATTATGGAAAAGGAATCATTTTTAATGCGGACGAGCAGTAGTCCAGTTGGTCGCAGCTCGGACCCCCTCACGAAGGGTCTTGGGTTTGACTCCCGCTGGAAGCGTTGCTCGAAAATAAATTTCTCGTAGCATCAGTCGGCCTCTGATGTGACTTATTGAGATGCCAGTGGGTGGGCGCACGGGTCTCCAGCATTTACCATCCCTTCTATCTGGGTCTCCGTCGATAGGGGTGGGTTTCTCCCGGTAATAAAAAAAAAGAAATTATTTTTAACATATTCAGTCACCTTTTTACACAAATCTAGGGTTTTTATACACTAATCACTACTTAAACTCATCTTTGCACCACTTTTAGAATTGGAAGCATAATCAGACTCTGAAAATATTTTATTTGGAATCTTCTTATTTTGTTGATCAATTTTCATATTTTATGTGCATTATTCAGAGTTACCAAAAAATTTCTACAATTATTGTGAAACTATTATATTTTGACAAATAGGACAGTGCCACTTGAAAACTTATCCTATAATACATACCTCTCAGTGTCTAATATAAGTTATAATGAAATGACTTTCATACCCTTAGGATGTGGATCGGTTCTTCATGCGTTGGGAGGGGCAGTTCGATCCAATTGATGTATCTCGTCACCTCCCTCATGACGTAGCCCGATTGAGACTGCAACTCCTACCCTACAAGTGCCTGCAAATTTCTCTGACAAATGTGACTCCATGTGCACCGATGTAAATGATGGGGTACCGATTCCTCCTCCTATTTTGGTGAGACCCCACCACCCTAATGGCGCAACAACCCCCAGTTATACTTCCCCGACTCGCGGGCGCATCCTGAGTTTGTCCCCTGGTCCTTCTTTGTGCCAGGTTCCCTTCCCCCTATTGCCTCCACAGCACCTCTGACTCTAGCTACCACCTCCCTCTAAAGGATCCCCCTTCCTCTGATTCACAAGTTGCATCGCTGTGTAAAAAGCAATCCGGCAAGGCAAAGGCATGACTCCCCTCATCCCATCTACCTCCTCTTCGTCGACTCAACCTTCGGCCACCGCAACCTGGTTGTCACGACCATCATCTCAGATTCCATCATGGGACTTGTCATGGCTCCTCATCGACAGCAGACAAAATGGGCGGTGATGGGCGCTTAGGTGTTGGTCTTTCCCCGACCAAAGGCCTTCAACGTCGGCAACTCCCTGCCAGAAGATGGCTGCTAGGGAAAAGGATCAGGAAGGCATCTGCCTACAGTATGTAAAGAATGGCAGGGTTTCTTGGAGGGGAAGCATGAAGCAAGAAAGTAGATCCCATAGTCCGTAAAGAATGGTAGGGTTTCTTGGAGGGGAAGCATGAAGCAAGAAAGGAGATCCCATACATACATACATATATAGGGGATTTATTTAATACCCATGCGGGTAGCTACCTGCGCACCCTTCCTGATTTTTTTTAATTTTTTTATTTGCAATTGTAGAGGAGCATTTTATCTAGCTCCCCAAAAAACTTTATCCAAAAATAATATCATTTGCCCCCCAAAATCAAAAAACCCGTCCATTTATTTACTGATTGTATATTTTCAGCGCAGTTACTTTTTTGGTCTTAGAGTTACTTTAGTTTACCACATAGTTACTCTTTTGATCTTAGAGTTACTCTTGTGTACCATATAGTTACTCTTTTTTGGATGGGCGGGTAGTGAAAAATTAGGCAGAGCCTATATATATATACACATATACATATATATACATATATATATATATATATATTAAGGAAATCATCTTCTGGGTATGTATTAAACACTTTCTTATGCTATTGATTTTGTATTGTCTTGTGCATTTATGATATCCACAGTTTACAAGGTAAGGATCACAAGGAAATTATAAGATTCTATTTCTATTTTCTCATAGTTAGTAATTGCATCTATGGTAAGGGTTCATTTAGTTGTCAAAAGGGAGAATATTTAATATATCTCTAATATAGTGAAGCACCTATCAAATATTCCTCTAATTGAATTATCAACTTTATTTAATACACACACACAGAATGCCATTAAACAAATAAATACTCCTTCCTTTCTTGGATTTGTCCAACTCCTTAGATACCAAGAGACTTAGTTTGACAAATCCATAACTATTCAAGGAAAGTATATAATCACATGGCTCACATTAGATTATTGGTTATTATTATTTTTCTCTTCTCTCCCTCTGATATACCCCTCCAAAATAATGATCTTTATTTCAAAGAAAATCACTATACCCTTTCCAATATATAGTTGGTTTTATAGGTATGTCTTTTGCATATAAAACTTGCTCTTTTTAAGGATTCCATTAAAATAAAACCATTACCATTATCTCATGGAATATTCTTTTTCTCCGGAAACCAAAATTCTCTTCCTTTTCATTGTTATTTTCAATTATCCCAAAAAGTAAAATGAGATAGCATTTTCTTCCTCAAACATTATGTTGCCAATAATGGCTAGATAATTACTCTTCTAATTATTTAAAACACTATATATTTTATTTTTCTTTGGAAACTTGCACATTATTTAGTATTTTAGTTATCTAGTGATCCACAAAATCCCTATCCTTTATTTGTGCATGAAAAATCTCTTTTCTAGAGCATTCCACACAATTATATATTTAAAACACCCATTGTGAATTACCTTTATTAATTTCTTTATTATTGGATATTCCTCTCTTTCTTTGTCTAAAATCTATTAATGGTTTTTCAAAAATAGTGAACTATACAAAATTTATCCCATATGGAATATTTGCTTTTTCAGACCACAATTCAAACAAAACCCATAGAGAACCATCTTTCTAATATGTCATCCACATTATATTACATTATTTGCAAACAAATATATTAAAACATTAGAAAATTTATAACACCATTTCCCTCTTATACGAATTTTGTCCTCAAAATTCGACTAGTCATCCAAGAAGATGGTGTGTGTGTGTTTATATATATATATATATATATATATATATATATATATATATATATATATATATATATATATATTCCAACATCTCATAATGCCATTTAAATTTTATTCATGTAGAGCTTCATTCTATTTATTTAACTTGTGTGAAATAAGTACCCATGCCACATAGGTGATTAAAATTATTATTCCACTAATAACACCATTGTGGAAAGTTATTTATTAAAATATACTTTATATTTATATCATTCAATTTTATCAAAATTGAGGATATAACAACCCTAGTATATATAGGTGGTAGGGAAGCAGGAGGTTAAGTGGGGCAAAATGGAGAAAATAGTGCAGAAAAAGTAGGGTTTTGGGTGGCAGCACGGTCATGATGGGCAGCACGACCGTGGTGGGTGAGGTGTAGAATGGTCGTGGTGGGTGAGGTGTTGAATGGTTGTGGGCGTAGGGAACGGTCGTGTTGGGTGGAGCCAAAATTACAGTATGAAAGTGGGAAAATGGAGGTTGGTAGTACGTCCATGTTGGGTAGTATGATCGTGGTGGGGGCTTGGTGGCACGTTGTGATGGATAGCACAGTCGTGTTGGGTGACTTGACTGGAGGTTATTTTCTTCAATTTGCTCATTCTAATCTTTGGCAACACGGCCATTTTAGGGGCTCCTTGGCACAGTCGTGCTACCTAGCATGGTCGTTCTACTGAGGTTGTTGTATCTTGTCAAAACGTGTGATGCTACTGTCATTTTGGCATTTGTCAGCACGGCCTCTACTTGGCACCACGACCATATTGGGGTCTTTAACAACACTTTGTGCTTCATTCTTTGAGATCCATGGACTTATTTTCTTGGATTGATTCTTGACCAGTATGGGTAGGTTGAGGGAACTTTGGGGCCTTCTTTGGAACCCTTCATGGGTGGAGAAATCTTAGAACACATTCTATCTTTCTCGTCCATCCAAGGCATAGTCTAAGTATCTGAAAAAGATACAAAGAATCTCCACAAGTGCATTTGGTAGAAATATGCATATTGAGAGAACTAACTTGCATTCTAACATGTTTAGATGTCATTAAGATGTAAAAAACACAAGATGGATCCCTAAAATAGGGTTGCATCATTACACGTACCTATAAAAGTTGATACACACACATTGTTTGTCGGTGCCCAAACTTTCTTAGAAGTAAAACAAGTTTCTCACTCATCACACCACCTCCATGTACCACCTTTATATCATTTTTTCTCAAAAGTGTATCAAAATTGGTATTGTTGGAATGTATTTTTATGATAAATCTAACAATTTTTATTTTGTCAAAAATTAGTCATAGTTTAAAAGTTATAAGCAAAACAAATTTCTCTCACATGACATCGCCTCCACTTACCACCCAATAAATACCCCACCACATCACCCTTTCAAAACCACATTTCCCCCACCAACAAACTTCTCATTTTCTCACAAACCCACCCAGACTCAGCGCATGAGAAGCACATCACATATTGGTGCACATAAGGGGATCATTTTTGTTGTGTAGTTGACTACAAAGTCAGTCCTCGGCATCAACGAGCAAGCATCTTGATGGTCGAGTAATCAATCAAGTAGTCACTACCAAACAGGTCATAAGGCTATTTATCAACCAAAGTTTTCATGTTAATCACTTCAAGGGTGAGCCCCATAGCCTCCAACCATATGCTTCCCTTGGGCCTACATATAGAATGCCACTAGCCACCAGGGAGATTTTGTGTGCCCCATCTAGCCAAGACAACAGTTCTACTTTGAGAGACAGAGAGAGAGAAACTAGTAATCGACTAGGGAAATGTGTGATCTTTGTGGTCTAAGTCAACCCATTGATCAATAAGCCTTTTACACACACAGCCAGTAGAGACGGCTATCCCTCCTCTTGCTTGGGTGAACACCACAATAAGGAAGCAGTCAGAATGCTCTCCCCATCCATTCAATCGACCAAGTTTCCATGCAATATGTTTGATAGAAATAGGTCTAATTAACATCTACCAAGGGCTAGAAATAGTGATTGACTGAACAATAGTTCATAAAGTCAATTGACCAAATATTCAGTCTTCACCTATCAGTCCCCATATCCAAAGTCAAAAGCCAAGAAAAAGAATAAATAGAGGAGTCCACCCATAGCACACCATGTTGTTCTATCCCCTTTCAATAGTCATGACTTTGACTGTGTCTTCTACCTCTATTGGGTGTATTCATCCTACTACAAGAAGTGAGTAGTCTATTTATTTGGGCGTTGGGAGTATCCCTGCTACTATACTATACAATTTTAGTTCATTGTTCTACATCTTGTATGAACCATAATTAGTTTATTGTTAATCTTTTGATGCACATTTTTTATATTTACCACCCATCTTACGTGATTTATGATAATATCAGGTTGAGATAAGTTTGCATTTAATGTCGATTAATTGTGTTTGTCGGATGGATGAAAACTTCATATGGGAAGCAAAGCAATGAATATGGGATCTGTAAGTAATGTAAATGTGAGTTTACGGTGATAGTTACATATGAAAATTTCTTGATCCAAAAGATTGAAATTTACATAGCTCTATTTAATTTTTTACAAGTCTGGAAATGAAGTAAGAGAGAGGATGTGAGTAGTGGTGGTAGAACTTGGTTCCACCATAGTATTTTCTATCATAAATCTAGATATGAATTTAATTTTACTTTTATTATTCTTGCAATTACTTTAACTCTATCATATAAAACAAGTATTTAAATATTGATTTTAATTCATTTGAGCATATAATAAGGTCATAAAAATATTATCTCTTGAAATTCAATTCCAACCACTTGTGGATAGTTTTATTTCAAGCTTTTGGTTAAAATTTATATTTTATATCGTAGTGAATTTCATGTGAGATGGTTTTCCCATATAAGATAATAACACCATTTCTAGGGACAAAACATTCGTTTAGTTGAGTCTAATTTAGTTAATAATAATCTATATTTTTTTTTGTGTTCGATAACATTCTATATTCACTTAAATTTGATTTTTCTACGTCCATTTGATTATGATAAATTCTTGTGATTCCAGATACCAAGACTAGTGCATGTTTGACCAAAGTCAACCCCATAGCACTAGTTCTTTGATCTATAAATTGACTGGACCTTCCAGGAATTGAATAAAGAAACTAGAGGAAGGATGGAAAACAAGAAATCACATGTGAAATCAGACTTTTGCTACACATACAGAAAGACTATTGCAAGAGATTAGTGACGTGGTATAGGAAAAAAGTGAGATTACCTGGGAATCAACAACTGAAGATCAACGTCAAAAATAGCTTTCTAACCCTAAGGATACAAACAACAACCATCATATACTTTTATCATCCATCACAGATATGCAGTTCGAGATCCACTCATAATGGGTCACTATGATGCATAGCAATGTCTTCTCCAGAACAAGGGAGAGATTGTGAAGATCATCTACAGATGTTCCTTGACCTATGTGTGCCAAATAAACAACCAAGCATTTTAGAAGATGTCATCAAACTTAGGTTGTTTAAATATTCTTTAACATATAAACCAAGTTGGTAACTCCATGGAAGGAGATAATATCATGAACTGGGTCAGTTAGCAAACCATATTCCTTGACAAGTTTTATCCACATATCTTATGTACTAGATCAAGGGAAAGATCGCACATTTTTTTATGGTTCCACATGAGTCCCTAGCTGAGGCATGGGAAAGATACATGGAAATCATCTATTGATACCATAGAATTTTACAATTCCAGATCATAGATAATTTTTTTAGGGGTGTATATGAAGATATCAAGACATTCCTTGATTCTTGATCTTGAGGAAACTTCATGCGTTAGAACTATGATAGTGCATAGAAAAAACAATCATGGTGTAAAGAACCGATCCAACTAGGACATAGGCCAAGCAAGCGTGCTTAAGGTAGCCTAGTCAGAAGATAATTCCAAACTCAAATCAATTATCAAATCCCTAAATAACTTTGCAATAAGAAAAGATAGTCTTCAATCTTCCTTCAACATATATGAAAGGAGAGGTCAAACACAATATCAACAAGTAAAGGTTGCCACACTTTCTTTGAGTCATGCAAGGGAAATTACCGCTCTACTCTAGGGTGTCGATTTCTTTTTGTTTTCTCGATGTACATTATGTAGTCCCAAGGTAAAGATAATCAAGTAGACAACTTGAACTCCATTCACAACATAGCAGGACGAGGGTACTATAATCTTAATAAAACAAAAATCATTCCATATTTGAATATGCCAACCCTAGAGGTGTTACAATTCCTCCCAACTCAGACAAGGGAAGGTTAATAATCAAGTTTGGGATCCTCTTGGTTTCCAAAATCACAATCAAGAAAATTTTATGAACATGGGGAACTTCAATCAAAACAATTACAATAACAAATACCAGGGCATGTGTTTCAATAAGGAATTAATCTTCAATCCTAATCAAGAGCCACAACCACAAGTGAGAAACATTTCTTTGGTCCATGACAAATTCACAACTAATAAAACAATATTGTAATCTCAAAAAACCATTTTATCCAACCAGAAAGCTCATAATAAATCTTTGGAGTCTCAACTGGCTCAAACTACTAACATCCTATGCCTACTGGAGGGTTCTTTGTTGGGAAGCCAAAGAACGACCCAAAGCACCTAGAACAATTGAAGATTGTTTGCACACATTTTGGGTAGGTTTTTTGTGGAATGACAGCCATGCCTACAGCTTTGAAAATGGTTGATCAAGATGAAGATGATTTTGTAATTATACTCGATCTAGTGGTACCATATACAATGGCACAGGAAATAGTTTTAAATGACACTATTGGGAAATCCAAGCCAAATGACAAAGTAATTGCACAAGAAAATATAGTGGAGTCGATCATCCCCATATACGTACCACACCATCCCTACCAAGATCACTTAAAGTAGACACAACTTGATACTCAGTTCATAAAGCTCAATGAATCCATGAAAAAGCTTAATATGGAAATTCCTTTTCTATATGTTCTGGATGAGATACCTACATGGTCAATATACCTAAAGATACTCCTCACACAAAAACATTATGAGAAATTCAAGCTATCCAAGACAACATGTGATATAATCCTAAATAAAATTCCAAAGAAGTAAAAGAATCCAAACTCATGTCAAGATTGCATGCTATGTTGGTGATTCCAATTATCAGGCGTAGTATTTCTATCATGCCCCACAACCTATGTAAGATATTGGGTTTTACATATCTATTACCGATAGGGATGATCACACAATTTGTAGACTCCTCCAAGACCAAACCTATGGAAATCAATGAGGATGTTCCAATGAGAGTAGCAAAGGACTCTTATGTACCATGTGAATTCATTATCATGGACATTCAAAAAGATCTTAGACATCCCCTCATTTTTACCTGTTCCTTTCTAGCTACAACACATTCTTTAATTGATGTTGAAGTAGGGACACTACTCTTGAGATTGAGAATAGAAATGCTAGAGTTTAGATTCTTTTACAGTCTAAAGGGGCTCAATATCCATGAAGAAGTCTTTTTGTTAGATTACATTGAGAAGATGTCCCAACTTAGGAAGGATAATCCAATCTTTGATGATTCTTTAGAAACAACCCTGTTTATCTAGAGGTTGTCGAGTTTGTTGATACACAACTTGATCAATGCCTATTTCATTTTGACATGTTTAAGGAAGACCTACGTAATGAATTTGAAGAACTTGAGGCCATTCTATTGTTGAAAAATAGGTTGCAACTTCCAAGAGACTATAGATGAAGTTATTTCTCAAAGGGTTGGAATAATTTTCCTTGATGAGATACAAGTTTGCCTTATGATAATCAATGCAAATCTTATGTCTGAGCAAAAAGACATGTTATTCACGGAGTTAAGAAAAAGACAACATGCCTTAGGTTACAAAAGTTTTGATCTTACTAGAGTGAGCCAAGCTATATGTATGTAAAAGATCCTTGTTTTGGAGAATTAAAATCCCTCTCTAGACGCTTAGTGCATACTGAATCCCAATATGAAAGAAGTAGTCTATCTTGAAGTGATTAAATTACTAACTTCTAGGATCATCTATCCCATCTCTGACTCCACATGGGTGAGTTGTGTCTAGGTTGTCTTGAAGAAAGGAGGCACCATGTGGTGATAAATGAATAAATGAACTCAGACCTACATGAACTTCCATAAGGTGGAGGATGTGTATCGACTATAGGAAGTTAAAAAAAATCCACACATAAATATCACTTTCCCTTACCCTTCCTAGACTAGGTTCCAAGGTGCCTAGACCATAAGGAATTTTTCTACTATCTTGATAGTTATTTTGGATTCTACCAATTTTATCCACCCAGAAGACCAAGAAAAGACAACTCTCATTGTCCTTTTGAAGCATACACTGCTACGAGGATGCCATTTGGTCTCTGCCATGCACTGACAACACTTAAGAGATGCATGATAACCATTTTCTTCATATTAGTTGTGACAATTACGGAGGTTTTATGGATGATCTCTCCTTTTATGGAGACTCATTTCATTCTTGCATGCTTCATCTCTCTGTGGTGTTAGAACACTACAAGGAAACACATCTAGTATTCAACTAGGAGAAAATGGCATTTCATGGTGAAGGAGGGCATTGTATTAGGTTATATATTAAACATCTAAGAAACAAAGTTGATAAATATAAGAACAAAGTTATCACCAAGATAGATCCACTAACCACAATTAAATAAGTCAGGGCATTTCTAGGTCAAGGAGGGATCTATAGATAATTTATCAAAGACTTATTCCAAGATTGCAAAATCACTGATATATCTTCTGCTCAAGGATGTTGATTTTTGTTCCAATGAAGAATGTGTGAAGAGTTTTTATAATATGAGTATTCATATGGAATCTCCACTCCCATTACTTGTGAGCCAAATTGGTCCCAACCATTTGAGATTATCTGTGATGCAAGTGCCTATGCAATAGGATTTATCTTGGAGCAACATGTAGATGAGAAACATCGTGCCATCTATTACACCTCCAAAACTTTAGAAGAAGCCTAGAAAAATTGTGAAACCATTGAGAATAGATTCATGTAAGTTGTGTATGTTTTCAAGAATTCATATCTTATCTTATGTATCAAAAAGTTATTGTTTACACTTATGATTCTACAATCTAGTCCGTATTGGTAAAGAAAGATACAAAGACTAAATTAGTTAGGTGATCCTTTTGTTGACTCAAGATCTAAATTGACTAATCCCTTATTTTAATTATGACCACACCATTCTATTCATTGGTGCATAATGTTTCTACTTGAGTGATTTCAAATAGATACACTTAAATTCCTAAACTCGGAGAAACCAAGTCATATATGTAAAGAGATCAGGTCTGAATATTACATAGTTATCTCCTTAGATCATTTTTATAATTACTTGTAGTGATATGACTTGTTATTAATCTCAAAATTGTAATATAATTAATTATAATGAACTAATATAATGCTTAGCATTAATTAAGTTTCTCCAAATATTGGCCTTCATCAGCCAAAATTGTCCTAGAACATAACTTGGCCGCCGAAACTGTTAGTAACTTAATTACTACCATTGAATGATATCTTAAATGATAAAAGTTTTGGTCACCAAAAAAAAAATAATGCTTAGATCTACTCATTGGCTGGGATAGCTCTTTCATTATTTGATATTTTTTTGGTCATCAATTGAGATAGTTCTTTCATTGTCTAAGAATTATGGCAGTTCTACAAAGTGCAACAAGTAGCCTTTAGAGAGAGAGAAAAAAGTGAAATAGATATTTTCAACTCTCTCCCAATTGTATAGAATTCCTATAAATAATTATAACGTCTAGGGGCATCCTCAACTATAAATAAGACCTCTTGGGCTTCATCCCATAGTTAGGCAAGTATTATGAAGGTCCATGTATACCTCAAAAGACTGCTATCCACTCTCATGACCTTGATCACTTGATACATCCATTAGAGTAAGTAGGAAATCTATAAGAGACCTAGTCCTACATCTATCCAATTGTATATCTTGTTTTGATGCAACCTTGAGTTTCTTAGTGGTGATAATCTCTAGTGATGCATATTTACCAATGAGTAATATTCATCTATGTTTCCTAAATTGTTATTCATTTGTATCGATATCTCTCTACATATAGTAATAGAATGTTTTAACTTGAGAGCTTTTAGCTATGAGATAGTTGTCCTAACTTGTGATATCTACTAGAGTGTATATGCATGTAATTATAATTTTGTATAGAAATTGGTATCAATCTTCTATATGATTGTATCTTGCTTCATACTTATCTAGCAATTGCTATTAATCTTCTATTATGTTTGCATCTTGTTTCATAATTACTCAAACTTGCTCCTTGATTTGCGTATTTATAAGTTTGAGTTACTTCTTGCATAGTATTGCCTGGATTATTTCTAGAACTACATCTAAGGTTGTTCAAATGCATGTCTTGATTTGCTTTACATACATTGCTTAGACAAGCCCTTGGTTTTTGCTCTCTACTCTCCCTTTTCTAACAAGTTGTGTTTTAGAACTTCAAACCCCCACATTTTGATATGAAAAAGGGTGAGAATACATGTCTTATATAAAGGGGATAATAAATATATCAGAAGACATATATGAGGAGAAGCATAGTTTCTATAACTGTTATGAAAACTAACCTTGCATGAGAAATGCAATAAATTGGGGGGAGGGTCTACTAACTCCATTAGCATAAATAGAGGAGGAGCATATGTACTCAATTTATTGAAGACACAAGGTTTCTCCAAAGGTATGATTTTACTTGAATGCTTTCAATACATTTATGGAATGGTTTTTCATCTTCAACAAGGGGGAGAATGTTGACCCAAGTTCTAAATCAACTAATCTTTTATTTTACTGATATCTACACCATTCTACTCATTGTATCTAATGTTTCTACTTGAGTGATTTTAGATAGACATACTCCCAATGCCTAAAATTGCAAACCCTAGGTTGGAGAAATCAAGTCATACATGCAAAAAATCAAGTTTGAAGATTGTATAGTTATCTCTTTAAATATTTTTTTGTAATCACTTGTGTTGATTGTATGACTTTACTCAAGCTCAAAAGTGTAATGGAAATAATTAGATGAATTGATATTGCCCTTGGAATTAATTAAATTTCTCCAAACAGTCACCTTCACCAGTCAAGATTGTCCTAGAGCATTACTCGGTCGACGGTATTATTGGTGACTTAATTAACGCCATCGGCCAATTTCTTAACTGATAAAAAATTTAGTCGATGAAGAAAATTCAAGTTCAGATCTACTCATTGTAGGACATAGCTCTTCCATTATCTAAGATTTTTTATCATCAGTCAGAGATTGCTCTTTCATAATTCGAGATTCTGACAATTCTATTAAGTGCAAAAACTATCCTTTAGAGAGAGAGATAGAAAAGGGAAATGGATCCATTGGACTCTCTCCCAAATGGGTATAAGTTGTTTTGAATGGTTCTAACCGTTGGTAGGCATCCTCAACTGCAAATAGGATCCCTTAGGCTTCATCCCATGGTTAGCCAAGCACTATGAAGGCTCCTATACTATACTTGAGAGAGAATTGCCTCAAAGAGACCATATACACTCTCATGAGCTTAATCACTTGCTACATTCATTAGAGTGAGTAGAAAATTTGTAAGAGAGGCAGTCCTACATGTATATATTGTGAATCTCTCATTCTTCTACCTCATAATCTCTCTTTCTATCATGAAGATGAATATATCTCTATTGGCTATGAGAGGTGAAGAAAAATAAGGGTAGGAGGCCCTTGGTGAAGGTGAATTCAAAGTCAGAAGATCCAAGACAAGAGTGGGTCATCCCTTGAAGGTAGTAGACTCATTGCATGAGTGAATAAATCCTTGGTGAATGCCAAAGAATTTTTGGAACTATAGGTAAGTCCTTGGTAAGAAAAAAGACTCTTGGTCATGGATAGGTAAGTCCTTTGTAAGGTTGTTGGCACCCTTATCCTTAAAGGGAATCTAGCTATATCGGGTGGTCTTATGTTGTAAATCTTATAATAGAATATAAGGAGAGTCACATGGTTGAAAAATCTAGAGTCTGACCTCTCTAGGTAGTGGATGTACATATCCTAGTGTAAAGGTTGGAACCACTATAAATACTTGTGTTATTTGGTGTTTGTTCAATCTCCCTCTCCTTTATATGCTTGTTTCATTGGACTCAAATTTCATACTTACAATATTATCTTGATAAATATCTTAGAAGGTATAATGAATATTGTTTAAGTGCTTTTAGCTCTGTTCACCCCACTCTAGAGCCCATTATACATCCAACACCTTCTTCTGTAAGAATTGAACCTCAAGATATGAGACAAGAAGGATATTAGTAATGTAGTTGTTGATCACCTAGGTCATCTTCGCATACAAGATATTGAAAATGTCCTCATAAATGAATTTGTCTCAGATGATCAATTGATGAAGATCTCTATAGTGATTTCTTGATATGTTATTTTTTTACTATCATGTATTCTTCATCCAAAGTGCACCGGTGGCATAAATAATCATTTCATACATGATATCATACACTATTGGGATGAGTCATATATATTTTTATTATGTTAACATGGTCTCTAATAATGTTGCATTCTTGATGAAGAAGCCTTGTTAATTCTAGAATAGTGGCACTCAGGTTCCAATAGGAGTCGTATGGGCTCAATAAGATTGCATTAAAAGTCCTATAATGTGGATTCTTCTATATAAATATATTAATGGACTCTTACAATATTTATGTTGACATATGATCAATGTCAAATGTCTCGGAACAACACCAAGAGAGACTAAATGCCTTTAAATCTTTGGTAAGAAGTTAAGATCTATGATGTATGGGGTGTATACTACATGGTCTCATTCCCCTCTTCTTAAAACTTATGTTACATCTTGTTAGCCATAGATTATGTATCTAATTGGATAGAATCCATACCCATAGTATCAAATGATTCAGAGCCCTTAATTAAGTTGTTCAAGGATCTTATGGTTCCTCACTTTGGAGTTCCTTGCATGACATCTTTGATGGATATTCTCATTTTCTAGATTGTAGTTTCAAAGCCCTATCAAAGAAACATGGCATGCATCATAAGGTAGAATGTCTATATTACCAAAAATGATTGGGAAAGTGGAGGTCTCTAGTCAAAAACTTAAGGCCATATTGGAGAAAAATGTCAGTCGAAATCTAAAGGATTGGGCAGCAAAATGATTGATGGTATGTGAGCTTACATAACAAAGTGCAAGATGCTCTTAGGCACAACACCCTTTGAATTAATGTTTGGAAATTCATGTTGCCTCCTGTTGGTATGGAAGATAAATACTAGTGGGTCATCAAGCAGTTGAATTTTTACCTAAAGAAAGTTGGAATGAACATAAAGTTACATATATATGAACTTGAGGAACTCAAATTGACTGCTTAAGGGAATTCATGAATTTTTAGACAAAATTATAGCACGACTTCTATCCAATGAGGAGAGACATAAACATCAGTGATCATGTTCTATTCTTTATCCCATGACTCAAACTTTTTCCAAGTAAGCACAGATCATGTTGGTTTGGGTCGTACATCCCAAGGCATATACACCCACATAGTTCATTGATCTGTAGATTGATAAGTTTAGTGACTTTATGGAAAATAGAAAATGTTTGAAAATATATCTTAAAATGGTAGACATGAATGCACGCCATCCAATTGATCTTTCTACAACTTGTCATTCAAATAATTATTCATGTGTTTGGTCAACGATATAAAACATAGGCATTTTTTAGGAGGCAACTCAGTCGTGAGTTTAATTTTTTATTTCAATTTTTAAATTAGATAAATCATTGCATACACTAGATAATTCATCTCACTATGTCATGTTCAAAATTCTTCCTCTTATAACACATATGGAGGACATTTCGATGACCAGATAGCAACCACAACCCATGGACCAACTAGCATGAAATTTTACCTCCATCTTAAATTTAGTTTTTCTTGGGGACAATCTAACGTTTAAGCTCCAGGGTAAGTGGCACATATTATAATTCCAGCCCAAACATATCTCTTTTTTACTTAAAGTCTCATCATTGAATGCATGCATGCATGACATTCAATGTAGTTTTTTCAAGAAAAAAATTCTAGAATAATTAAAGCCATTATCTAGTCATATTATATTAAAATTTGTTGCATGTCTTCATCATTTCATAACCCTTATTTGAATCAAAAACCTCAAAAGGACCTTTTTTAAACTAACCAATGGCTAGAGATGATCATATATGGCCTATGAACCCTAATATCATGTTTCCTTGGAAAAGATGGCAAGAATATGAGGAACTGAAAGGGATCAAATATATCATTCTTCCTACTAACTATTTGAAAAATTGCATCAAATTACCACTTAATCTCCCATCAAGTCACTATTTGAGCATTGTGTGACAAGGATAACAACTTGATGCAATGAACTATAAATCAAGTTTTGTGTTGATTTGAACCCTTTTCTACTCTTTGTCTTCCATCTTCTTACCTTCCACCCACCAAAAGGGAACCAAAAAGCCACAAAGTAGTGCCAAACCCTAAGTTTGGGGTGGCAGACCCCCTTTTCTCTATCTTCTCCTTCCATATCCCTCAGTGTGTGATAGGGGAATGCCACCAAAACTAAAGAAAAGATGCTAATATGGACACCAAGAAAAGAAATTGTTTCGATATATGTATTCATGCAAATAAAATGCAATCTCAAGCCAAATAGAGGGGAGACCCATATATTCCTTCCACACATCCTTTCACTCCTTTTTCTACCTAAGCGCACAATGAGTTTCATAAGTTTACCACTATTTTGATGCACCCCAGTTCATATTATGTGCATACTTGTTGTTCTATAGGTCGATTTGAACGTTCTTAGAAATTTTACACTTGCTTGATGTTGGGGATGGTGGTGAGGAAGTGTTTTGGGAAGTAAAATTAGAAAAGAATATATGAATAGATGTGTTATGTAATCTTAGGAGGATGGGTAGCTTGACCATATTTGGTAGTAAGGAAACTAGCATGATGTAAAGGTGAGACAATCACATGGGTTGAAAGTATTAATTAGGTGATTGTTTTAGATTTTGTGTTTCTCAAGGACAAGCAACGTTTGAGTTTGAGGTTTTTTTATGAATGAATATTCATCATTATTTAATTTCAGTCCCTCGACTAATTTGCACCCAAACTTGGCAATCTATTCATTAATTTAGTTCATTCGGCCTTTTGTTACCCTATTTGTTTTACACTAGTTTTGTTTGTATTGGTTTTGGGTAATTCATCACTCGATTTGGTTGCATTTAACTTTTATGATCTTTCTCGTGCTTAAAGAAATATGAATATGTAGACCAATTTCCCTTGTAGAAAACTTTGTACTAGTAAGTATCATTTACTAGGGCTATATTCTTCTTGCATGAATAGGTCATGTCAACCAATGGCAAATTCATAGTAGACCATGAAATTGAGAAGGTAGTAAAGGACCTTAACAAAGAGTAAATATTATGTAGACCTATTTTTTTGTATATGTAATGCTTCAATTATATAGTAATGTATTATCATTATCTTATCATCTCTCTCCTTCTATATTATCTGAGGAGGATGGTCTAGAGATAATATGGTGATTCTCTCTTATTTAGACCATGAATAGGACTTTTTGATTGAAGATGTGATAAATTGAATGCATGGAGATTTGGATTTGTAACATTTTTAAAGGTGTGGTAAAAAGAATCTTATCTCTTAATCTCATTCACTTCCATTTAACCAAGATAATTGGGTGACTTAATTATGATGTTACTCAATGATCTAGGAATTAATTATAAATTATATTTTAAACCATGATGATTTACCACTATGTTAAATAATAAGGTGGTTTTACATAAACCTCCTTGTGAGTTTTGATCCACCTCTAGGATGTGATGAATTGAATATTTCTAAAATTTAGTAAAGTTGATGTAAATATTTGATAATAGGTCCAATAAAGAAATTTCAATATAATCTAGAGTATTAAGTTCTTATTAATGGCTATGGATATATATATTTTATAATTATCTTAGGTCATGGATTCTTTTTACCTTTACTTATAATCTTGTATATGTTTAGTATTGATTATTTTTCTTACAAGTGAATATCACATATGAGAAACTATCAAACTAAGACATCTCAATATATGCAAACTATCTAGCAATACCTTTCCTATAGTCGAACATGCATATCTAAGTTAGATTATTTATATGTTCTTACAATGACCCACTCCAAGGCCCATATCTCTATAGGGTTATTGTGAATGATGACCAACTCCACGATCGAACATTGGCCTCCATTGTGCACTTTATACTCACATAGACATATCCCTATACGATTCCCAATGTGTCAAGCATATTATAACTAATAAAAGAACAAGAACACTTGACTTTGGAGTTCCTAGTGATGGGAATCCTGAAAAGGTAGTTTTCCTTGTTGATATGAGTAGCTAAATCATTCCATTTAGTATCATTCCAAACTAAGGGATCAAACAATAAAATATTACAACCTACCCCACATAGACTTTTAGTACCCTTGTAAAGACTAGCGTACAACCTCATACACTCATCTCCATTTCAGTGCAAGCCTGGGATGGTTTGTGTAGAAGAGTTAGCATACACAGCTATTGACACCTGGGTAGATGTATATAGACTTTGGGTATGGCCCTTTCCACATTCATAGGCAGCATGATGCAAGATTGGGTTGTCATATGTCCACATGCACTTCCCTACAACTAAAGGGGGTCTAGCATTAATAACATTTGTAGTGCCTAGAACCCAAGACACAAAGTAGTTAAAGGTTACTAACAAGGGTGACCAACCCCACATACCAACACTAGCCTCTTTAATTATATTTTTACTCACTTAATGTGCATCCTTGGAAAACTTCCCATTGGGTCATCCATCCTAGAACTATTCTTGTCCAATCATCCATAACCATTTAGTTCTAGTGATGGGCTTCTTGAAAAGGATGTGCACCTTGTTGAGTTGGGTACTTTGGTCATTCTATGTACGAGGCCTCAAAATGTTAGTCTGTTAGAGTTTATTTGGTGTTTTTCATCAATATGATTAATAATTATCTAAACTTTAGGTTTTATTTCCAAATACAAGGCTGGTTTGCTCATAGCTGAATTTGCATGTTAGAATGAAGACTTATTGCCATTATGATGAAAACACCTCTAATTTGTTAGTTTTAATGATGGTTATAATTTGATGCTTATACTTTGGAATTCATACTTTTAAGACTAAAACCTTCAAGATTTCTCTACTTTTTAATTAAATATTATTGACTATTGGATCTAGGGCTCTAGAGGGGGGTGAATTGAGCTTCAAAATTCTCACAATATAAGTTAGACCTTCAAATTATATCAATCAAAACTAATATCTTAAGAGCAAGTAGAAGTCCTAACTAAACAAACATATCAAGGATGCGTGAAATTGAAACATGCACTTGGACAAGGTGGTTTAATATGGTTCCAATCTCCAAACTAGGAGATAGTCAATCCACTACCTAGATAGGTCAACCTCTAGGACTTTGCAATTTGTGTATACTTATACTCATTCATAAGAGATACAAGGAGACCACCATACATCAAAGGACTTACCTACTCAAGACAAGAGTTTTTCACTTACACGAGGACTTACCCACTTATTCAAGATGTCTTCAGCCTTCAACAAGGACTTACCCACACTTGCATCTAGTCTTTGGCCTTAAAGGATTTACCCACTCTTCTTGAATCTTGGCCTTGCCCTTCTCCTTCGCCTGGAGAAGATCTTCACCTCTTCTTCAGCCTTGAATAAGAACAACAGCAACTTCACCTTCACTCAGAGTGTCTTGCTTCAACCTTTGCTCTTTGAGAAAGGGAGTAGGGAAGATGGAATGGAATGAGAGCTTTACATGCACATGGAGGTTGCTCTCTTACAACTTGCCTAACTCACTCATAATCACGAAATGCTTTGCAAATGAGAGAGAAAGGGGCTCAAGGAGTTGCAACACACTCAACTATAGCAAGGACTTAGAATAGCATGAATGAGCAAATTTGGAATGAACTTCAAGGGGTCCTATTTATAGATGGGGGTGTTTCCTTGAGTGTGGGATCACTTAAGGGTGAAATATAGTCATTTTTCAAGTTACAATGGATCTATTCTCACTCAAAACAACTCTCTCACAGTTATAATCACTTTTTCTACATTTTCTATATAGTACATTTGGCCGAGTTTCAATAAAGGTAACTCGACCAATCCACTAAGTGACAAAGCTAATTTTCAAACTATCGGTCGAGTTTGTTCTGGGAAACTCGACCAATGAGTCAAAATCAGTTTTGCTTAGTTGATTGATAGGTTGAGTTTTGTGAGTGTGCAACTTGATCGATTGGTCATCATCAGAAAATCTATCAATGGATTGGTTGAGTTTCCAACTAGACCGATAAACAACATGTGACAAATTTTCTACATTGACTTTTGAGTAACCAAACATTGGAATTAAGTGTCCCTTGTTTTTTTCTCATCTTAGTTACAAGTCATATCATCAATACAAGTGATTATAAAATTAATCTATGGTCATTTGGAGTGATTTCCTAAAATGCGCACTTGCATTGCTTTTGACTTGAACTAGAACAAGCTAGGGCTTGTGTAATTTGATCCTTTTCATGTACCTAAAGCCTGAAATCAATCTTGAACAAACATATTAGATACATAGGAATGGAATGGTTAAGTCATTATCAAAATGTGGGCAATGTATAGCTCTCAAGTCAACATTCTCCCCCTTTTGACAATGACAAACCATTCCTCAATCATATTGAAAAGAATATGTAAAGTTATACCTTTCCCTTGTGAATTGTAGGGGGATTCAGAGTTTTAACAATGTGAATTGCTCCACCTCAATATATGCTTACTCTTACCTACATAGTTAGTCTATCTACATAAAACAATATAACATGTATACTATATGGTCCTTTAGCAAGTCACGTGATAAATCAGGTAATGAGAAAGAAAAGGATCACATAGACAATAAAAGCAATATGGTTAAGCTTCAAAACATTGAATTTCTCTCCCCCTTTTGGCATTATCAAAAAATAAGGGGGTAGAAGAGCACAGAAATAGGTCTTCTTCAAGCACAACCAAAAACATACATCGACAACATAAAACATGCAATCTCAAGGCATACACCAAAAAGAGACTAGAGAAATAAGAAATCTAAGTCATAACCAAAATGTGGTAAACATGGCACCAACTCATTAGATATAGTAAATCAAAGAGTAAGTGTATATATAATTAAGATTACAACATAGAGGGGATGTCCTCAGAAACAACTACAAGCCAAAATGATGAAAACATGATGATAAATAGTACAGCTCATAAAATGTGCCCATGTGTTTTTAGTACAAAATAGTCTAGAAAGATATATATGATCAGCATCTACAGACTACAAACTAAAACATCTAAACATCTAGTTCATCTGTGTCCACATCATTAACATCATCACCATCATCAGTACATGCTTCTAGCTCATAGTCGTCATCTCCATCTGAAGGTGCAGTAGAGACAGTAGCATCGCCTTCATTACTAGAACCACCAACAAAGCCACCAGAACCACCATCACCATCATCCTCATAGGCCTCCTTGTTAGAAGCAATAGCTTCCTCATCAGCCTGATATGGCATCTCCTCATTGGCAGAGGAACTGAAACCATGATCGGGCTACTTGGAATTCTTCTCAACCCATGACATCTAAGGTCAGGTAACTCCTGGGCTTGAGGATAAGGAGCATAAGTGCCAAGTCTTGCAAGCAAGGTAGCTATAGGACCAGCAGGGAGAGGTAACACAGCAAGGGTAGATCCACCGGCAGTAGAGGGTGTAGCAGCGGAAGCAGTAGGTGGATGGATAGGATAAAAGTGATCCTATGCATAGGATGCATAGTCACCTCCTAGTAGGGCTGGTAGGCAGGATAAGGGTGTACACAGGAGAGGTTCATGGTAGACATGATGGCACAGAGATCCTAATGCATATGCTCCTAAACTTGAAGGTGATACGCCTACTGATGCATCATATAACCCATGAGGGTTTCATTTGATACATAGAAAGAGTCATGGGTAGGTGGGAAGGCTGAGGTGGTGGAGGTGCACGGGTGGAGGTAGAGGCTCTAGGTGTGGTAGAGGAAGGGATAGGCACAGACTTCCAAAGTGTGGTCTCACTGATGCAAACTCCTTTATGGGCAGGTTTGTAATGAAGGTCATGGAAAAGAGATTTGCCAATGGTAGTCTAAAATATGCCACAAATGAGGGGTGGGTAGGGTGGGTGGGTGACACGAGTGTTCTTACCAGAGTCAAAATAGGTCATGCAGTGAAGGACATAATGAGGCCACTTGACTCTGATGTTCTTCAAGATATAGAACATAATCACCGCAGTGTTTTCTACAATTTCTATCTGGTTTCTCTTTGGTGAATATAGTAGTTAACAACTAGGGCGAGTATGTAATTCTTGAGGTCTAAGGATGAGGAGGGAAGGGTACACTTATTTCTATAGGGAAACTGAGGCTTCTTTAAGAATTTTTAAATATCAAGAAGAGTGAGATCATATTGCTTGTAGAAGGCCTTAGAGTCAACTAGGTCAAAATACTCAAGGTAATCCTTCCTCCATGTATCAGTCACCTCAGTACCTGAGAAAAAGATGTTCAGGGTATCCTCAGAGACTTGAAATTTCTTTCCGGCTATCATGGAACTAAGGACTACTTGAGCATTAGGTGGAGGTATGAGAGTGTCATAATTCCATTGCAAATTAGCATAGAATTCATGAACTGCTTTAGTGCTTGTGATATAATTGTGGTAGCACACATGTTCAACACTCAAGGTGGAGAGGTGGTGGTCGTATATCAACTCCACTACTTGATCGATAATCCTTTGTCTATGTGGGGTTGGCTCAAAAAGGGCATGAAAAGGAAAGGGGTTCCTAGGAAGGAGCTCCTTGTACCTATTTAGAGCATCATTTGAGACAAAGAAGGTATCATCGAAGGGTATGAGACATGAGTTGGAAGAGGAGGATGGTGCTCTGGATGGGGTGGCTCTCTTAATCCTATTTGACGCTATGGAGATGAAATGAAAGGATGGAGAGAGAAAAAAAATGATGGAAACACCACCAAAAACCGTCCACACACCTAGGGTTGATGGGAAAGAGGTCAAGGAAGGTCGATCTAGGTCGAACTAGGGCTAGGGAGAGGAAGTTTGAGGCCAAGGTTGAGAGCTTGAGGGAGTTGGAGGTTGGAACAGTCGATTTTTCTCTAGTTGAGAGGGAGAAAATTTAGGCAAACCTAACTTATGTTTGCTCCAGCCCGGCCATCGGTCGAGTTCTGTGACTCAGAAACTCGACCAATTGGCTCTTTAAAAAAGGTCTCAACCACTGATCGGTCGAGTTGGCAACTCAACCAATGGGCACCTGAACTAACTTTAGAAATATTAATTTCTATCCATTAGAGTGCTAACTAATTTTTTTTTTCAAGTCCATTTTGTATTTTAAACATACTTAGGCACATATCACTCATCATTGGGTACTATTTTGTGATAAAACATGTGTTTGCAAAAATTATCCAAAAAAGAAAAAAAAAGGCAAAAAGAACATGAAAATTGATTTTAGCATATTAGCAAGCAAGGATGATCAAAACAAAAGAAAAGCATATAGGATAGATGGAAACTAGCTAGAATGCATATTAGATTCATTCAAAGAAGTTATGAGTAGTTTAGATCTAATAAAATTAAATTACTCTCTAGCTAGAGGTTTAGTGAAAATGTCTGCCAACTGGTTTTTCATATCCACATGCATGATATAGATATCCTTTTTGGCAATGTGATCACAAAGAAAATGATGGTGAACCTTTATATTCTTAGCTCTACTATGCCAGATAGGATTGTAAGACAGATTAATTGCACTAGTATTATCACAATAGATAGGAGAAGCATCAGGAGAGGATGTTTTCCCACCAGATACCTTGGCATTCCTCTTTCGGGGGGGAGAGGGTTCTCTAGAGATTACAACTTGTGCCTTGACAAGATCAGGGGCAAAATTGATAGTTGGGCTGGCCTACAGATTTCTTTAGCGGCCCAAATCGTGCTAATCAAGTCAGTCATTCAGAGTATGGTGCAGTTCTGGTGCGATCTATGCACCCTTCCTACTCCGACGTTGTTGAGCATCAGACACCTGACGTCTTCTTTCTTATGGGGTGGAAAGGGTCATGGTGTTTCATGGGATACCATTTCCAAACCACTCCATCTCAGAGGTCTAGGGATACAAGACATGGGTGAGACCCACAAACAGTCCAATCTCAAAAGGGTTGATCAGTTCCTTAGGAAGCCCCTGGGTATTTGGGCTTCTTGGATGAGAGAGAGATACAATGGGACACTCCAAGGGTCCACTGCCACCACTTTGTATGATTCCTGCATGTGGAAACATATGAACACGGGGTGGGATGAAGTTAGACTTTTGTACAATTGTGATAGTGATGGGATCTGGAACCTTGTGGATCCCCATTTGCATCCTTGGAAGATGAGGGTCGGTAACCTTGTCCCTTGGCATTTGCTTCTTTGGGGTAGGTGATTCACTCCCAAGTGGAGTACCCTAACCTACAGAGCGATGTTGGGGAAACTACCTACAAGTGACAGAATAGCTCGTTGGGGGATGGATACGGAGACCTTGTGCCTTCTTTGCAGAGAGGATGAGGATTCCCATACCCACCTTTTCTTTGAGTGTAAAGTTTCTCGATACATGTGGGAACGGTAATACCTCAAGAACGGTTGGGGCCACTCCCCGCCTATCCATCTTCAGGAGGCAAAGACTTGGACCATGGATAAGACGGCTTCCCGGTTTGGTGGTATTTTCCTGACGGGGCTTTGCCACAAGGTTTGGCAGGAGAGGAACAACATAATTCATGGGGAACCTGCCATGGATTACTTACACCTTTTTGATAGTTTACATAAGGAGATTGTTAGGCTTGTTACAGCCCAACCTTCTCTACATGCTAACCTAACCCCACAGATTAGGCTTTATTGGGATTCTGTAGTGTAACCCTTGTGTACAGGGTTGGGTTCTACTTGTAGCTCCTTTCTATTGGATCTCATACTTTTCCTTTTCTTTTCTGAAGTAATATATTACCGATTTCCAAAAAAATGAATGTTAAAGTCTTGCAGCATTTGCTTCATCCATAGGACCTGGGCACAACAACTCTCGGCTGCAATGTATTCAGACTCAGTGGTTGATAATGCCATTATACTCTATTTCTTAGAGAACTAAGACACCAAGCATGGTCTTAGGAGAAATCAAGTGCCACTTGTGCACTTTCTATCAATCAAGCATCTTGTGTAATCTACATCACTATAAGTCGTAAGAGTAAAGTCCCTTGACTTGGGATACCATAGACCAAAATTTGGAGTTTTGGCTAAGTACCTTAAAATCCTCTTAACAGCTATAAGATGTGATTTTCTTAAGATTTGATTGAAAGCAAGCACATAAGACAACACAAAACATTATATCAGGTCTAGAGGTAGTTAAATCAAGTAAACTTCCAATCATACCTCTATAGAGCTTCTCATCTACCTTCTCACCTTCTTTATCTTTATCAAGTTTGGTTGTGTTAGACATGGGTGTGTCCATCGGCTTGGTGTTCTTCATCCCAAATCGCTTAAGTAGCTCACATGTGTACTTACCTTGGTTGATCAAGTTCTCATCTTTAGTTTGCTTGATTTGAAAGATAAGGAAGAATGTAAGCTCACCCATCATGTTCATCTCAAACTCACTCTGCATAAGATTACTAAACTCCTTGCAAATATAAATATTAATTCCTCCAAAATGATATCATCAACGTATATTTGAATTATAAGAAAATTGTTAGAAGTGTATTTTAGAAACAAGTTAGAATCTACTTTGCCCATGGTATACCCATGATCTAACAAAAAGTTCTTTAATTTCTCATACCAAGTTCGAGGTGTTTGTTTGAGTCTATAGAGAGATATTTGCAACAAATAAACATGGTTAGGTAAACTATCATGTTCAAATCTCAGGGGTTGTGCAACATACACTTCCTCCTCAATTGTACTATTCAAAAATGCACTTTTAACATCCATTTGATAAAGAAAAAATTTTCATAACTGGAAAAAGCAAGAAACATATGAATGGACTCAAGTCTAGTTACAGGTGTGTATGTTTCATCAAATTCTATACCTTCCTGCTAATTGTAGCCTTGAGCCACTAACCTTGCTTTGTTCCGTACCACTTTTCCACTTTCATCTAGCTTGTTGCAGTAGACCCACTTGGTGCCAATGATCTTTCTATCACTTGTTCTTGGAAATAGGGTCCATACTTTGTTCTTTTCAAATTGCTCCAACTCTTCTTGCATGACTAGGATCCATTCATCATCCCCAAGAGCTTCTTTGACGTTCTTTGGCTCGAGTTGTGAGATGGTGTTGTCATATTGTTCTTTGTTGAAGGCATCCCGCGTCTTCACTCGTTCAAATGGATCACCTAAAATCAACTCTTTCGGATGAATTTTTACAAATCAGGGAGTTGGATCCTTCTTCTCTTCATCTCTCTTCTTCTTGACTGACCACCTCTTTTCACTTTTAGGTGATGTTAAGTTCTTTTATAATATGAATTACCTCACCTTCAACATCATCATTTGGAAAAATATCTTTCTTGTTGTCCTCAAAGGTAACCGAACCTCCTTTCTTCTTGGTGAAGTTGTTGAAATGTCTTATATCACCTATCATGTTCTTAGTGCAGCCACTATCAAAAATCCATCTACCTTTTTCCTGCAAGAAAGGAGAGTGTTGGTTCTTAACTCAAACTTTGGGATACAGAGTGAGCTTGGGGACCCATTTCATCTTTGGTTGATCCCCTTTGGCTTGTAAGGATAATAAGTAGAGTAATGATCATCACATTTGTAATGAAAACAAATCATAGGGTTCTTAGTGTTAGAAGACTCTCCAATGAAAAAGGAGGTTTTCTTACTCTTTTTCTTACCTTTGGCTTTGTTCTTGCCCTTAGTTTCTCCCCCTACAAATCTCAAACCACTAGTACCACTTTGTTTGGTATAATGGTCAAGGATTTCATTTAGGGAGTTTTCCCTTTGAGGAATTTCTATAGAGAGGCTCTAAGTCTATTCTTGTCATAATTAGGAGATATAACAGTAGAAGACAAACTAGCAAGATCATCTCTAGCATGAACAAGGTCGGCCTCTAAATAGAGGGCTTTAGTCAAATAAGAATTTTTCTCAAGAGAAATGGAAGCAACAGCATTACTAGGCAATATAGGTCTAGAAGATAAATCATTTACTTGACCAAGCAACCTAGCATTTTCAGATTGAAGCACTTGAATTTCCTTAAGATAAATATCCTTCTCATCCCTATGAGCATCAATAATGAGCTTAAATTCAGCATTTTCAGTTTTAGGAGTTTCAAGCTCATTTAGGCACTTTTGGTTATCTTCCTTAAGAGTTTCAATATTTTTAAGGTAAACATCATTCTCAACCTCAACTCCATTGTATTGGAGCTCAAGATCAAGATATTGGCCTTGCAAGTTATCAATGCTCTCGAGGTGAGTTTTCTCATTTAGCTCAAGAATCTCAAGTTTAGCATACAAACGATGATTCTTCCCAAGCTGCATGAGTTGCATTCTTGTGGCTTTTCTCCTTCTTTTCCTTCCTCTTGTACTTGCTCTCCTTCTTGTACTCTTCCTCCTTCTTGGAGCTGCCCTTGTGGTGTGACTTTATTGATTTAGGACATTCACTCTTGTAGTGTCCCTTTTTCCCACACTTGCAGCATCTAGGAGTAGAGGAGGAGGATTGCTTTCCCTGACGAGGATTGCTTTCCCTTGAAGTGCTTGCCCTTGGTGTAGTTGGCTTCATGCTCACTAGGGCCATCATATTCACTAGAGGAGGAGGGAGATGTCTGGAAAGCAAGTTTTTGTTGAAGGATGACCTCCTCCATTTGAGCTTTGAAGGCACTATCTTTTATCTTCTTAGATTCCTTCTCTTCTTGGTTCTCTTCTTCTTCTTGCTTGTCAAGCCTTTGCTCTTGAGCTTGTAGGTTTCCAATGAGCTGTTTGGTTGGGATGTCACGAAGGCTTCTCACTTCTTCAATAGAGGTCACCTTTGACTCCCATATATTTGGTAGAGTCCTTATGATCTTGGAGTTGATTACACCTCTATCCAAAGTATTTCCCAAAGTAGCTAGGACATTAATGATGACGTTGAGCCTAGAGAACATCTCCGCAATCCCTTCTTTCTTCCCCATATTGAAGTTCTCTAGAAGGTTGTTCAACATGTAGATCTTAGCCTCCTTGACTTACTTTGTGCCCTCGTAGGTAATGCACAACTTATCCCAAATCTCATAGGTGGTATCCCATGAGGAGATGTGGTTGAACCATGTTGGGGTAAGGGCTACATAGAGGATGCTTATGGCTTTGGCATTAAGTTGGGATTCTTTTAGTGCAGCTTCATTCCATGTTAAAATAGTTTTGGTTGGCTCCTTGTATGGTGTGACCATCACCTTCCAAATATCAAATTTCATGCCTTGAATGTAGAATTTCATGTGTCTCTTCTAATAGAGGAATTTTGTGTCGTCAAAGACTGGAGGACGCATGGAGAATCCTCCCTCTAGGTTGAGTGAACCAAGTAGGTTGTCGCCCATCTTCTAGTCCCATGGGATATTGTTGAAGAAGATCTTTGGCTATGATATCACTTTTTGGATCAAGGGCTCTCGAAGGGGGTGAAGTCCTAACTAATAAATCATAGCAAGGATGAGAGAAATTGAAACATTCACTTAGACAAGGTGGTTTAGAGTAGTTCCAATCTCCAAACTAGGAGATAGTTAATCCACTACCTAGAGAGGTCAACCTCTAGGACTTTTCAATCTGTGTATACTTATATTCATTCATAAGTGATACAAGGAGACCACCATACATCCAATGAATTACCTACTCAAGACAAATGTCTTCAACCTACATAAGGACTTACCCACTTGATCAAGATGTCTTCAGCCTTTAACTAGGACTTACCCACACTTGCATCTAGTCTTTGGCCTTGAAGGATTTACCCACTCTTCTTGAATCTTGGCCTTTCCCTTCTCCTTCACTTGGAGAAGATCTTCACCTCTTCTTCAACCTAGAAGAAGAACAATAATAGCTTCACCTTCACTCGAAGTAGCTTGCTTTAACCTTTGCTCTTTGAGAAAGGGGGTAGGGAAGATGGAATGGAATGAGAGCTTTACAAGCACATGGAGGTAACTCTCTTACAACTGGCCTAACCCTCTCATAATCATGAAATGCTTTGTAAATGAGAGAGCAAAGGGCTCAAGGAGTTGTAACACACTCAACTATAGCAAGGACTTAGAATAGTATGAATGAGCAAACTTGGAATGAACTCCAAGGGGTCCTATTTATAGTTGGGGGTGTTTCCTTGAGTGTGGGATCACTTAAGGGAAAAATATAGTCATTTTTCAAGTTTCAACAGATAAATTCTTGCTCAAAACAACTCTCCAATAGTTATAATCATTTTTTTGTGTCTTCCACATAGTACATTCGGTCGAATTTCAATAAATGTAAATTGATCGATCCACTAAGTGACAAAACTAATTTTCAAACTATCGATCGAGTTTGTTCTGGGAAACTCAACCGATGAGTCAAAATAAATTTGCTTAGTTGATCGATCGGTTGAGTTCTGTGAATGTACAACTCAATCGATTAGTCATCTTTAGAAAATTCATCACTGGATCGGTCAAGTTTCCAACTTGACTGATAAACAGCCTGTGACAAATTTTCTAAATTGACTATTGAGTGACCAAACATTAGAATTAAGTGTCCTTGATTTTTTCTTATCTTAGTTACAAGTCATATCAGGTTGATCTAGGGATCTAGAGGGGGGTGAATAGAGCTTTAAAATTCTCAAAAGATAAGTTAGACCTTCAAATTATATCAATCAAAACCAATAGCTTAAGTGCAATTTGAAGTCCTAACTAACAAGCATAGCAAGGATGAGAGAAAGTGAAACAAGAACTTGGACAAGGTGGTTTATAGTGATTCCACTCTCCAAAGTGGGTAAGTCCTTGGCAATTTGATCCTTCAAGGAAATACCCACTCTTCTTGGATCTTCAGCCTTTTCCTTCTCCTACACATGGAGAAGATCTTCACTTCTTCTTCAACCTTGAAGAAAACCAGCAACAGCTTCACCTTCACTTGAAGTAGCTTGCTTCAACCTTTTTTTCTTTGAGAAAGCGATAGGGAAGATGGAATGGAGTGAGAGATTTCCAAGCACAAGGAAGTAGCTCTCTTACAACTGGCCTAACTCACTCATAATCATGAAATGCTATGTAAATGAGAGAGAGAAAGGGGCTCAAGGAGTTGCAACACATTCAACTATAGCAAGGACTTAGAATAGCATGAATGAGGAAACTTGGAATGAACTCTAAGGGGTCCTATTTATAGCTAGGGGTGTTCTCTTGAGTGTGGGATCACTTAAGGGTGAAATATAGCCCTTTTCCAAATTCCAACAGCTATTCTTGCTCAAAACAACTCACCAACGGTTATAATCACTTTTTCTATGTTTTTCGTACAGTACATTTGGTCGAGTTTAAAAAAAGATAACTCGGTCGGTCTACTAAGAGACAAAGCTAATTTTCAAAAAATCAGTCAAGTTTGTACTGAGAAACTCAACCGATGAGCTAAAATTAGTTTTTCTCAGTGAGTCAATTGGTTGATTTCTATGAGTGTGCAACTCGACCGATTGGTATCTTCATAAAATCCATCACTAGATCGAACTTGACAGATAACAGCCTGTGACAATTTTTTTAAATTGACATTTGAGTGATCAAACGTTGGAATTAAGTGTCCCTGGGTTTTTTCTCATCTTATTTACAAGGCATATCATCAATACAAGTGATTATAAAATTCATCTAAGGGCATTTAGAGTGATTTCCCAAATTGCACACTTGCATTGCTTTTGACTTGAACTTGAACAAGCTAGGGGTTGTGTAATTTGATCCTTTTCATATACTAAAGCATGAATTCAATCTTGAACAAACATATTAGATACATAGGAATGTAATGGTTAAGTCATTATCAAAATATGGACAATGTAGAACTCACAAGTCAACATTCTCCCCCTTTTTGACAATGACAAACAATTCCTCAAACATATTGAAAAGGATATGTAAAGTTATATTGTTACCTTGTGAATTCCAAGGGGATTCATGATGTGAACAAAGTGAACTTCTCCCCCTCAATATATGCTTAGTCTTACCGGCATAGTTAGTCTATCTACACAAAGCAACATGACATATATACTATATGGTCCTTTAGCAAGTCACATGATAAAGCATATAATGAACAAGAAAAAGGATCACATAGGCAATAAAAGTAATATGGTTGAGCTTCAAAACATTGAACTTCTCTCCCCCTTTTGACATTATCAAAAAGGAAGGGGGTTAGAAGAGCATATAAATGAGTCTTCTTCAAGCACAACCAAACATACATCCACAACATGCAACACCAAATAGAGATGAGAGAAAAAAACAATCTAAGTTAGAATCAAAATATGGTAAACATGGCACCAACTCATGAGATATAGTAAATCAAAGAGTAGCTATACAAAAGATGAAGATTACAACCCAGAAAGCATGTTTTCAAAAACAACTACAAGCTAAATGATGAAAACTAGATGATAGAATAGTACTACTCAGAAAATGTGCCCAGATGTTTTAAATACAAAATAGCCTATAAAGATATATATGATCAGTATCTAAACTAGAAATGAGAAAATATAAACATCTAGGTCATCTATGTCCACATCATCAATAGCATCTTAGGCTTCTGACTCATAGTCATCATCTCCGTCTGAAGGGGCAGTAGAGACAGCAACGTCCTCATCACCAGAGTCACCAACAGAGCCATCATCAGAAGCATCACCATCATCCTCATTAGCCTCATCAGCAGCAGCAACAGCCTCCTCATCATCTTGGTCTGGCATCTCCTCATCAGCAAGAGAACCAAAACCACGACTGGGCCAATGGGCATTCTTCTCATCCCAAGACATACCAAAAGCATGGATCTCATTGGCTTGTGGTAAGGAAGGAGCAGAACTACCAAGAATAGCAAGAAGAGTGGCCAAGGGGACAGCTGTTAGAGGCAGCACTCTAGGGGTAGATCCACCAACAGCAAAGGGTATAATAGCGGAAGCAGCGGGTGGAGGGTTGGGTTAAAGTGATCATATGCATAGGTTTTATAGTCGCCTCATGGGTAGGGCTGGTAGGTAGGATAACAGTGTGCACATGATAGGTTCATGTTGGACATGATAGCACAAAGATCATGATGCATGTGCTCCTAAATTTGAAGGTTGTACGCATGTTGATGCATTATGTAGCCCATAAGGGTTTCATTGGATACATGGAACGAGGTGCAGGCAGAACATGTAGGATGAGGTGGTGGAGGTGCTCGGGTAGAGGTAGAGGTAGAGGTAGAGGTAGAGTCACTAGGTGTGGTATAGGATGGGATAGGAACAAACTTCTGAGGTGTGGTCTCACTTATGCAAACTCCTTTTTGGGTAGGTTTGTAGTGAAGGTCATGGAAAAGAGATTTTCAAGTGGCAAGCTGAAAAAGACCATATAGTAGGGTTGGATAGGGTGGGTGGGTGCCACATGTGTTCTTTCCTGAGTCAAAGCAGGTCATATGGTGAAGAACACATCTTACCCACTTGAGTCCTATGTTCTTTAAGAGACAGTACATAATTATCGCAGTGTTTTCTGCAATTTCATTCTGATTTTTCTTAGGATGAATATTGTAGTTAACAACTAAGGCAAGAATGTAGTTCTTGAGATCTAAGGTAGTGGAGGGAAGGGTACACTTCTTCCTATATGAGAATTGAAGCTTCTTTAAAAACTTATGAATATTTGAGAGAGTAAGATCATACTTATTGTAGAAGGCCTCAGGCTCAACTAGGTCAAAATAATCGGGATAGTCCTTTTGCTAGGTGTCAGTCACTTCAGTATCCGAAAAGAAGATGTTTAGGGTATACTTAGAGACTTGGAATTTCTTCCCTGCGATCATGGAAATGAGGACTACTTGAGTATTGGGTGGTGGTACGAGTGTGTCATAATTCCATTACAAGTTAGCATAGAATTCATGAATCTCTTTTGTGCTAGTTATGGAATTGTTGTAGCACAAGTGTTTGACACACAAGGTAGAGAGATGGTGGTCGTACAACAACTCAGCTACTTGATCAATTACCTCTTGTCTTTTTGGGCGTGGCTCAAACAAGGCATGAAATGGAAAGGGGTTCCTAGGGAGGAGCTCCTTGTACCTATTAAGAGCCTCATGGGAAACAAAGAATGTGTCATCAAAGGAAATGAGACACAAGTTGGTGGACGATGATGGTGCACTAGTTGGGGCAGCCCTCTTTCTCCTATTTCATGCCATGGAAATGAAATGGAGAGGATGGAAAGAGAAGGAATAAGAGAAACACCACAAAAATTCATCCACAGTTCTAGGGTTGATAGGAAAGAGGTCAAGGAAGGTTGATCTAAGTCGAATTAGGGCTAGGGAGAGGAAGGTTGGGGCTAGGGTTGAGAGCTTGTGGGAGTTAGAGGTTGAATCGGTCAATTTTTCTCTAGTTGAGAGGGAGAAAAGTCGGTCGAACCTAGCTTATGTTTGCTCCTGCCCGGCCATTGGTCGAGTTTTGTGACTCGAAAACTCAATTGATAGGCTCTTTAAAAAAGCTCTCAGCCTCCGATCGATCGAGTAGGCAACTCGAATGATGGTCAACCTGGACCAACATTAGAAGATCTAATTTCTAGCCATTAGAGTGTTAATTAAATTTATTTTTCAAGTTCATTTTGCATTTTAAACATACTTAGGCTCATATCACTCATCATTGGGTACTATTTTGTGATAAAACAAGCGTTTACAAAAGATACCTAAAAATAAGAGAAAAATAAGTCAAAAAGAACATGAAAAATGGATTTTTAGCATATTAGCAAGCAATGGTGATCAAAACATAAGCAAATGATATAGGATAACTAGAGGGCATGTCAGATTCATTCAAAGCAGTTATGACCTATTTATATCTAACAAAGTAAAATTTCTCTCTAGCCAGAGGTTTAGTGAAAATGTCTGCCAACTAATTTTCTGTGTCCACATGCATGATATAGATATCCTTTTTGGCAATGTGGTCATGAAGAAAATGATGGAAAACCTCTATAAGCTTATCTCTACTATGAAAGATAGGATTATATGACAAGTTAATTGCACTAGTTTTATCACAAAAGATAGGAGAAGCATCAAAATGAATGTTAAAGTCTTGGAGCATTTGCTTCATCCATAAGACCTGGGCACAACAACTTCCGACTGCATTGTATTCAGCCTCAGTGGTTGATAATGCCACTATGTTCTATTTCTTGGAGAAACAAGACACCAAGCATGGTCCTAGGAGAAAGCAAATGCCACTTGTGCACTTTCTATCAATCAAGCAACCTACACAATCCACATCGGTATAAGCAGTAAGAGTAAAGTCCCTTGACTTGAGATACCATAGTCTAAAATTTTGGATTTTGGCTAAGTAACTTAAAATTCTCTTAACGGCTATAAGATGTGATTTCTTGGGGTTTTATTGAAAGCAATCACACAAGCCAACACTAAACATTATATCAGGTTTAGAGGTAGTTAAGTAAAGTAAACTTCCAATCATACCTCTATATAGCTTATCATCTACCTTCTCACCTTCTTCATCTTTGTCAAGTTTGGCGGTGTTTGACATAGGTGTGTCCATCGACTTAGTGTTCTCCATCCCAAAGCATGTGAGTAACTCACTTGTGTACTTGCCTTGGTTGATGAAGTTTCCATCTTTAGTTTGCTTGATTTGAAATTCGAGGAAGAATGTGAGCTCACCCATCATACTCATCTCAAATTCACTCTTGTTAAGATCACTAAATTATTTGCAAAGATCAAGGTTAGTTCTGCCAAAAATGATATCATCAACATATATTTGAATGATAAGAAAATTGTTAAAAGTGTGCTTTAGAAATAATGTAGAATCTACTTTGTCCATGATATACCCATGATCTAACAAAAAGTTCTTTAATTTCTCATACCAATCTTGAGGTGTTTGTTTGGGTCCATAGAGAGCTTTTTGCAACAAATAAACATGGTTAGGTAAACTATCATGTTCAAATCCTGAGGGTTGTGCAACATACACTTCCTCCTCAATTGTACCATTCAAAAATGAACTTTTAACATCCATTTGATATTGAAGAATGTTTTTTATAACTAGTAAAGGCAATCAACATACAAATGGACTCAATTCTAGCTGCATGTGCATATGTTTCATCAAAACTTATACCTTCCTACTGATTGTAGCCTTGAGCCACTAACATTGCTTTGTTCCTTACCAATTTGCCACTTTCATCTAGCTTGTTGTGGTAGACCCACTTGGTGTCGAAGATATTTTTATCACTTGGACTTGGCATAAGGGTCCATACTTTGTTCTTTTCAAATTTTTCCAACTCTTCTTGCATAGCTAGGATCCACTTATCATCCCCAAGAGCTTCCATGATGTTCTTTGGCTCGAGTTGTGAGAAGAAGGCATTGTTGGCTTGTTCTTTGTTGAATATAGTTTGTGTCTTCATTATTTCAAATGGATCACCTAAAATCATCTCGTTTGTATGATTCTTTGCAAATCGGGGAGTTGAATCCTTCTTCTCTTTGTCTTTCTCTTCTTCTTGAGTGACCACCTCTTTTCCCTTTTGGGTGATGTTGAGTTCTTTTAGTATAGGAATTACCTCACCCGCAACATCATCATTTGGAATAATGTCTTTGGAAATACATGGGTTAGTCTCAATAAACTTAACATTTATGGATTCTTCTACTTTATCAAGATCAATATTAAAAACTCTATAATCCTTGCTAGTAGTACTATACCCAAGAAAGAAATCCTTATAAGATTTCAGATCAAACTTGTCGAGAGAATCTTTCATATTCAAAACAAAACAAGGACATCCGAAAATATGGAAATACTCAATAGAAGGCTTTCTACCTCGCCATAGCTCATAGGGGGTTTTCTTTAAAAAAAGATGTGTAAAATCTCAGTTTTACACAAAACATGAGGTATTGACAGCTTCATCCCAAAACTTCTTTAGAGTGCCATACTCTAAAAGCATGGTCCTAGCCATCTCCTATAGTGACCTATTCTTCCTCTCTACAACTACATTTTATTGAGGTGAATGAGGTGAAGAAACATTATGTGCATAGCCAGATTCTTGAAAAAAACATTCAAACAGATCATTTTCAAATTCTCCCCCATGATCACTACAGATGGAAATGATCTGGCAAGAAACTTCATTCTCAACTCATTTACAAAAACTCGAGAAAACATCAAGTGTATCACTCTTAGAAATGAGAAAGAAGGTCCAAATATATCTAGAGAAACTGTCGACAATAACAAGGAGATATTTGGAACCATGAAGCAATTGAGTTCTCATTGGTCCAAATAGATCAATGTGAAGAAGTTTAAGAGCTCTCTTGGTACTAAGGAATCCTTTGCATTTGAAAGAGGACATGGTTTTCTTTACTTGGGTACAAGGTTGGCATTCATCATCCTTTTCAAAATCCAATTTGGGAAGTCCTTTGACCAAGTCCTTTTTTCTCAACTTCTTCAACTGATTCATATTTACATGACCAAGTTGACGATGCCAAAGAGAAATATCATTCGAATTGACTACTAGACATCTACCAACAATAGGATTAATAGAGACAAGCATGATTACATAACGATTACCACTTCTAGTTCCCTTATATATAACTTGATAGGTGAGGGAATCTAGAATCAAACATTCAAAAGAAGTAAATAACACAAGGTAACCATTATAAAATAATTGACTTACACTAATTAAATTGTGATGTAGGCCATCCACAAAAGAACATTCTAGATACATAAGGATTCACCTACATGACCCTCACCTTTGACCTTACCTTTCTTGTTGTCTTCAAAGGTAACTGAACCTCCTTTTGGTGAAGTTGTTGAAATGGTTTATATCACCTATCATATGCTTAGTGCAGCCACTATCAACAATTCATCTACTTTTTTCCTACAAGAAAGGATAGTGTTGGTTCCCAATTCAAACTTTGAGATCTGGAATTGTCTTGGGGATCCATTTCATCTTTGGGTTGGTCCCCTTGGGCTTGTAAGGACAATAAGTAGAGTAATAATCATCACATATGCAATAAGAACAAACCATAGGATTGTTAGTGCCAGAAGACTCTCCAATAAAGAAATAGGTCTCCTTGCTCTTTTTCTTACCTTTGTCTTTGTTCTTGCCCTTAGGTGCTCCCCCTACAAATCCCAAACCACTAGTACCACTTTATTTGGTAGGATGGTGAAGGATTTTATTTAGGAAGTTTTTCCCTTTGAGGAATTTTTGTAGAGAGGCCCTAAGTCTATGATTGTACTCATTAAAAGATATGATAGTGGAAGACAAACTAGCAATATCATCTCTAGAATGAACAAGGTCGGCCTCTAGACAGAGGGCTTTAGTCAAATAAGAATCTTTCTCAAGAGAAATAGAAAAAATATCATTAATAGGCAAGATAGATCTAGAAGATAAATCATTAACTTGACCAAGAAACCTAACATCTTCAGATATAAGGACTTGAATTTACTTAAGATAAACATCTCTCTCATCTCTACAAGCATCAATAATAAGCTTAAATTCAGCATTTTTTATTTTAAGAGTTTCAAGCTCATTTTGGCACTTTTGGTTATCTTTCTTAAGAGTTTCAATGTTCTTAAGGTAGACACCATTTTCTACTTCAACTCCATTGTATTGGAGCTCAAGATCAAGATATTGACCTTGAAATTTATCAATGCTCTCAAGATGAGTTTTCTCATTAAGCATAACAATTTCAAGTTTAACATACAAATCATCAATAATTTTTCCTAACCTTTTTCTTTTAGATTTACACTTTGCAAAAGAAGAACGAGTAGAAACAAGCATATCAAAAATAGTTTCCTTACATCACTCATGCAATCTTAGCTCACTTACCTCACCAATTTCTTCACCAGTAAAGGCCATGATTGTAAGGTGGAACTCTCCATCTTCTTTGGAGCTAGAGCCACTTGAGGATGATTCCTCCCTAGCTACATGAGCTAAATTCTTGTGTCATTTCTCCTTCTTATCCTTCCCCTTGCACTTTCTCTCCTTTTTCTACTCTTCCTCCTTCTTGGAGCTTCCCTTTTGGTGTGACTTTCTTGACTTGGTACATTCACTCTTGTAGTGTCCCTTTTGTCCACACTTGTAGCACCTAGGAGTAGAGGACGAAGATTTCTTTTCCTTGAAGTGCTTGCCCTTGGTATAGTTGGCTTCATGCTCACTAGGGTCATCATCTTCACTTGAGGAGGAGGGAGATGTCTGGAAAGCAAGTTGTTGTTGAAGTATGACCGCCTCCACTTACACTTTGAAAGCATTATCTTTGATCTTCTTGGCTTCCTTCTCTTCTTGTTTGGCTTCTTCTTCTTGTTTGTCAAGCCTTGGCTCATGACTTTGGAGGTTGCCAATGAGCTCTTTGATTGGGATGCCACTAAAGCTCCTCACTTCTTCAATGGAGGTCACCTTTGACTCCCATCTCTTTGGTAGAGTCTTCAATATCTTGGAGTTGATTACACCTCTATCTAAAGTGTTTCCCAAAGCAGATAGGCCATTGAGAGCCTAGAGTGCATCCCTGCAATCCCTTCTTTCTTACCCATCTTGAAGTTCTCTAGAAGGTTGTTCAACATGTATATCTTAGCCTCCTTGACTTGCTTTGTGCCCTCATAGGTAAAGCACAATTTATCCCAAATCTCATAGGTGGTGTCCCAAGATGAGATGTGGATGAACTCCATTGGGGTAAGGGTTGCATAGAGAATGCTTATGGCTTTGGCATTGAGATGGGCTTCTTTAAGAGCAGCTTCACTCCATGTTGTAACAACTCTAGTTGGCTCCTTGTATGGTGTGACCATTACCTTCCACATATCAAAGTTCATGTCTTAAATGTAGAATTGCATACGCCTCTTCCAATAGAGGAAGTTGATGTCGTCAAAGACCAGAGGACGCATGGAGAAGCCTCCCTCTAGATTGAGTGAACAAAGTAGGATGCCGCCCATCTTCTCATCTTATGGGAGATTATTGGAGAAGATCATTATCTTTGATACCACTTGTTGGATCTAGGGCTCTAGAGGGGTGTGAATAGAGCTTCAAAATTCTAACAGGATAAGTTAGACCTTCAAATTATATCAATCAAAATGTATAGCTTAAGTGCAATTTGAAGTCCTAACTAACAAGCATAGCAAGGATAAGAGAAAGTGAAAAAAACACTTGGACAAGGTGGCTTAGAGTGGTTCCACTCTCCAAACTAGGAGAGAGTCAATCCACTACCTAGAGAGGTCAACCTCTAGGACTTTTCAAGTACTTTCCTCTATATATTCACTTATAAGAGTTACAAAACAAGAACCACCAAATGGCTTACCTATCCATTACAAAGAGTCTTCAACCTTACCAAGGACTTACCCACTTTACAAAGAGTCTTCCACCTTCTCCAAGGACTTACCTACTCTTGCACAAGTCTTCAGGCTTGAAGGAATTACCCACTCTTCTTGGATTTTCAGCCTTTTCCTTCTCCTACACCTAGAGAAGATCTTCACCTCTTCTTCAACTCTAAAGAAGACCAGCAACAGCTTCACCTTCACTCAGAGTAGCTTACTTCAACCTTTTCTTCTTTGAAAAAGGGGTAGGGAAGATGGAATGGAGTGAGAGTTTTACAAGTACAAGGAAGTAGCTCTCTTACAACTGGCCTAACTCACTCATAATCACGAAATGCTATGTAAATGAGAGAGAGAAAGGGGCTCAAGGAGTTGCAGCACAGTCAACTATAGCAAGGACTTAGAATAGCATGAATGAGAAAACTTGGAATGAACTCCAAGGAGTCCTATTTATAGTCGGGGGTGTTCCCTTGAGTGTGGGATCACTTAAGGGAGAAATATAGCCATTTTTTAAGTTCTAACGGATCTATTCTCTCTCAAAACAACTCACCAACAGTTATAATCACTTTTTTTGCATTTTCCGTACAGTTGATTTGGTCGAGTTTTAATAAAGATAACTCGACCGATCCACTAAGAGACAAAGTTAATTTTCAAACTATCGGTCGAGTTTGTTCTGGGAAACTCGTTCGATGAGCTAAAATTAGTTTTGCTCACTGAGTCGGTCGGTCGAGTTGTGTAAGTGTGCAACTCGACCAATTGGTCTCTTTAGAAAATCCATCATTGGATCGGTCGAGTTTCCAACTCAACCAATAAACAACTTGTGACAAATTTTCTAAATTGACATTTGAGTGATCAAACATTGGAATTAAGTATCCCTAATTTTTTCTCATCTTAGTTACAAGGCATATCATCAATACAAGTGATTACAAAAATCATCTAAGGTCATTTGGAGTGATTTCCCAAATTGCACACTTGCATTGCTTTTGACTTGAACTTGAACAAGCTAGGGCTTGTGTAATTTGAACCTTTTCATGTACCTAAAGCCTAAAATCAATCTTGAACAAACATATTAGATACAGAGGAATGGAATGGTTAAGTCATTATCAAAATATGGCCAATGTAGAACTCTCAAGTCAACAATATCATCAATACAAGTGATTATAAAATTAATCTAAGGTCATTTGGAGTGATTTCCCAAAATGTGCACTTGCATTACTTTTGACTTGAACTAGAACAAGCTAGGGCTTGTGTAATTTGATCATTTCTATCTACCTAAATCCTAAAATCAATCTTGAACAAACATATTAGATACATAGGAACGGAATGGTTAAGTCATTATCAAAATATGGGCAATGTATAACTCTCAAGTCAACATTGACTACTAGAGTTCCATATGATACATTGCTATCCAGTTTGAAATTCTTCTAATATTTGCATATACACTTTAATTATAATAGGGTCAAGTTTATGTCTGGTATTTAAAAACTTATTAAACTATTTAACAATTTAGTTTTCCTAATTGTTTTTAAGTTTGAGTGCCATCTATAAAATCTAAAATAATGGTTTTATTCATGTTCCTTGAACTCTATAGAGTTTCTTGGATAATACATGCTTACATTGGATATAAAGGAGAACATCATGTTGTAGAAGCTCAACTGTGGATACTAATTACAATTTTATTTGATAGTTGTTTTAGTGAAATTATGAGTTGTAACTATGGAAGTACATATTAGAGTCCTACATGAGTCATTTTCAAGAGATTATTAGCATTTCCATTATATGTAATTTCTTTGTATCTAGTCAAAAAACATAAATAGAATAGGGAGAAGCTAATCCTAGTTTTCTTGAAAGTAAATCAAGAAAATGTACTTATATATCTTCCTAGATTATAAATTATATATCAAAAAATTCTCAAAATTTATATACCAATATAGTCTAAAAACTTCAATACCAGTTCAGTTTTGATAGTGATCTAGTTCAATAACACTTGAATGAGATTATCATGTGAACCTAGTATATTTGTGAGCTAAACATATCTAAGATGTGCAACTTGAAAATGTGATAAAAATGTGTCTATCAATTTTCTTATATTGTCTCGCCATAATAGTCTTCATAAGTTTATTTTCCCTAATCGTAAAGATAAATAATTAAATAGAACATCTTACTTACTATTGTTGAAACTATGACATAATGTGGATTAGATATGTCTTGTTTAGTTTAGTAACGTTTGTGTGTCTGATGTAAATTTCACCAAATTTTAAGCCATTGTTCTATGCCACTAATTATCTTTTCACTGAAAAGTAAGGAGTGAATTCTGATAATATGAGTTGGGGTTGAGGATAACTTTGGTTACCTTGCTTCATGGCAATCTTAAAATCAAGAACCTAGCTTACCATGTGTTTCCTTTCTCCTTATATGCAATGAATACTTAAATTCAATTATATCAATGTTATCTATAGTAGATATTTTGGTTGTATGGTTTCATTTTGGTATAGAATTAATAATAGAAGAATTATATGTATACATGAAGTGTTGATAAGGATATGGTTTGGATTACACTAGGATCAACCTTGTTTAGTATTTCCATGTTTAGTGGCTTGTGTATGCCACTCAATGATGTGGGTTTGAACGTGAGCGTTCTTCAAAGTGAAGTCAACCAAGAGGGGTCTTGGTTAAAGTCCTAACATGGCTTAGAATAGTTCATAACAAAAACAAAGTTGCAAAGGGGGATATGGTTTTCACGAAAACATGTGTGTTTGACCACATACTGACTTCTCTCAGCCCCAATACATCACAAGAAATATGAGGAAATCATTATTCATTCTTATGATTCATGTGAAGGGTTTTAGTGTCAAAGTATATTGTGACATAGGATTTTCTTATAAAATTAATTTTTAAGATATAGGTAAGCTTCATTTTAGGATTTACTTTGTAGGTTTGCTTCTTTTTAAACTTTCTTCCTCTTCTCAACCATTAAAAATGTTGTTCCTCTTTCTTTATGTGGAAAACTTTTTGAAGAATAAAATGATATTTGTCTATTTATTTAGATCATGGATAACACTTCATGGATGAGAGTTTGAAGAGTTGTAATTAGAGTATATTTGGAGTTATCAAATTGTTGAATGTATGATCAAGTTTTAATCATTTCTCAACCCCCTCAATTGTATGTCATCCCTTTGTTAGGTGAGTGGGTGCTTCCTCTATGAAATTAATTAATTAACTTGAAAGTTAAAATGAAACCTTAAAATTTTGAGGGGTTTAAGTCAAGCAGATCTCTTATTCATCTTGCCTTCCTCTTGTAAGAAAATTTAAGTTCAAATTACACTCACCAATGTCATTTGCAGGATTAAACCGGGTAGTACTACTATCGTTACACTTTTGTTGTAATTTAAAACTCATAATTTTGGGGGTTAACATTATCATAATAACTATAACTATTTTTAAGGTGAATATTAGCTAAGGAATATGCAACCATATGTTCCTTTCTCTACAAACATAATCAAATCTCCTTGCATCGCCTTTACTATTCATTGTCAAGTATTATATCTTGGGTTAGTAGTAACATCATCCTCAATCACATCGAGGAAAACTAGGCCATATGTTTCAACCAACATATCTTCAAACACAATACAAATGGCCATCTCCAAATTCATATGAATCTCAATCAGTTCAGCTTCAATTACTTGTTTGGTTTGGTACCTCATCCCAACTCCGCCACACCATTTGTTGTAGAAATTTTGTTCCACCACCACGCAAGTCGAATCAGCTTCCTCATGGCTACATTAGTGTTCAATTTAATATATCGAACCCTAGGTGGCATCCACATACCTCATCTTTCTCTTCTTGCATATCTATGAATTCTAGTAGCGATGTCCCATATAGCTTGATCTGTGGTCTCAGCCTTCCAGATATAAGTTCATTAATGTTTGATAGGTTTCATTTTATTCTCAAAGATGTATATATTTCTTCAAAAATATAGCTACATGTTACCCAGAAGTCCTCGTCCTTATTTGATGATCCAAAGCTAGATTTTTTACACCAACAGATCTGCTAATAGGTTCATAAAACTTGTCAAAATCACTTGCCTACATAATTCTTTTTTACGCCTCCCTGGGATAATTACAGTCGTGGAGAGCACCAACGGTTGTTTCATCCTCCTCCTTACATATTCTGTGGTGACTATCAGCTGTCATATGATGAATTTTTTGTCTCTCATTCGGAGTAGTGCCCAATGACACACAAACCATGCAAAGAGATTCACCTTATGTGCCACTTTGAGTCACCAAAGAGTTGACCATATTTCTAGTATCGTTGTCTTTCTCCTTTCTAATGAAATTGTAAGAAGATTTGATAGAAAGGTTTCCACTTTTCATGTGTATCAATACACACATGTCTTTATAATCTTTATAAGTAGATATATTGATCTCCTTAATGTCATTGATAACCTCCTACATACATTCTTCTAGGAACTTCCTATCCCACCTACCATTTAGGTCTACAATAATACAAACTTGTAGATCCATGAGCTCATCAAGCATTGGTGTAGTAGTATGATTCATGAGATCCATGCGAACTTTGATCCAGCAATCTTTTGATACATTGATGTTGATCCCATTGACATGTAGCAGTAGGGCTTTGTCATTGATAAATGTTTTCTCTCAAAAACAAAGTTTCTCGCCCTAGATAAAGTAGTCAAGATGGACCTATTGAAGTTCTCATACCTTTAGTGAAGCTCTATACACCAAATTTTATCTCTTTAAAACGGCAAGGCCCAAGCGCGCGTTCTCGGAAGCAATGCTTGTTCCACTCACGCATTGATTTTATCACCAATCCCTCCTTCCTCCTTTGCTTTTGTGACCTTGTCCCACATTACTAGGGACATAAGTGAGATTTATGATACCTTTACCACATAAATTTTTGAATAGAAATGTCTAGTCCATCACATAACTTCAAGGGAAGAATAGTCATTTTTGTCACATAAGTTGGGATCACAGTGAGGTTAGCTTTATCTTAGCATACTCTATCAGTTAAGGACAAGTTCATGGTCGACCATACATTTACCTTTCTTGTTATTTTGTCCATGATCTTATAATAGGTATCCTTTCTAATTGTAGAATGGATAATTGGGACTCTTAGGTACCTCCCTAGATCATTAGTCACTTGAAATTTGCTAAAATCGATGATACTTTGAGTTACTGCCCATAGTACACTCTAAGAGAAGAAGATCTTGGTCTTATGTATATATGGCTTGACCCAAAGCCTTATCAAACACCCTGAAACACTTCATCATATTTTTCATCTGAGCCTTGCTAGTCTGGGGAAAAAGTATTAGATCATTATCAAAACAAACATGAGAAATAAAAGGACACGGTCTTACAAGCTTCATAGGTTTCCAAACATTATTTTGGACCCTTTCCCTTTCATATATCATCTAACTCATTCTTTCTAGGCATAACACAAATAGGTAAGGCGATAGGGGATCCGCTTGTCTTAGGCCTCTAGAGGCTTTAAACTTCTTGGAGGTGTTCCATTCCATACAGCAGCACTCAAGCCACCAATAATTGAGTGCATGATATATATGTAGATGTTTTGAGAGATGCCTGCAAGAGAGATTGTTTCATGAGTGAAGTTTTAGTCCATTTGATTGTAACCCTTAGTTAAATCCACCTTGATATCCATAATTTTGTCCCCTTTCTTCTTCTTGTTACTCATAATTTCCTATACCAAGACTATGTTATATGTGATATTTCTACCCGACACGAAACTACTCTGCTTAGGGGAGATCCAAACCAGAAAATATGGTTAAAGACTAACCCTCCACTTTTGACTCAAGCTTAAGAATAATGTTATTTAGGTAAATAGGTCTTAATTGCTCACTTTTTTAGATCTTACTACCTTGGAAATTAGAACAATGGTAGAACTACACATCTCCATATGTGAGAGGTTGACCTTTAACAACCTTACAAATAGTGTTAAAAACTGAGTTACTCGCCACCTCTGAGTTTTTTTGTAGGAATAGGGCATTAACTCAATTAGGCGTTGTGACCTTATATGGATTCATACTCATTATCACTTTCCTAATTTCCTCTTATTAAGGTGAATTTTTCATGACACACACTTCATCTTGGGTTAACCATTTAAAAATCTCAGGGATATGTCCTTATTTCCTCTACAACTATGTCTAGGGTTTGTTAACACCTTCTCGAAGTGGCTAACTACTAGAGACATCAGCGCATCTTCGTCAAAGATTGATTCTTTTATAGCATTCTTCGGAGTAGAAATAAAGTTGTCCCTTTTTTGTTGATTGAACCAAGCATGATAAAACCTTGAATTGTTGTCACCATTTTTGAGCCAATTGATATTGTCCCTTTGCTTCCAATTATCTTCCTCCTTTTTCAAAATCTTATCTAGATCATCTTGTATATCAATGCATATATTATCATATATAGCCTCATATAGTTCTATCATATTGGTCTGAAGAAGGTTAATATTTATTTTAAGTTGATCCTTGTGATGTCGTCTATATTCCTAAAGCTTTTTGTACCATGTAGAGATGGGTCTTTTATCTGCATTGAATGCTTCACTGAAGTCATATCTTTCAACACGAGCTCGACATTCCCTTGAACTCATTCTCCTCATACCAAGAAGTTGTTATGAACATGCCTTCAGACGTTGTTCCCATCTTCTTCCTCGGGAGCAAGAGCAGTGGTTTGAGCATATACGAGGTAGATCCTCTACTACCATGTTGGGGCAAGCTTGAATAAACACATCATTTGAAACATCCCTATCAAGTCTTCCCTAAATAACTCCATGTTTGTGCTTGAAGCACTTACCTAAAAACCTAAATCGATTAGGCGTGCTTCCATGAGTGTGTTTCCAAAAGGCTTAGCTTCATTATGGTCGTATAATTCACTTCTATGTTTCGCACTAGGGTTAATGGTCATTTCAAAATCACCCATCATGACCCATGGCTCTTTAAACCTTTGTCCCATCTCCACCAAATGCTTCCATCAGTTTTCTAATATTGATGTGAGGGTTGGCATGCACAAAGGTCGCCACCCAAGATTTTTTTTATTTTACATGAAATAAATTGATGATGATTGTGTATAATGTCACATTACACTCATCTTTTTCTAACAAACCCAAATACCACCGGTGAAATCTCTTACTTCCACCATGTGAGTGTTCTTGAGCCCTGGTCGTATAATGGTGAAATCCATGGCCTTAGACTATACAAGGTTCAAAGGTTTGCTACTATCTTTAAACGCCTACTTTGCATAATATCTTTCAAGATATTGCAGGTGTCATCATTCTTTATTCCTATCACATTTTAGCATAATAGATCCAACATCAGATTCAAATATAAAAGTTTGCAAGTAACGGAATCTTCTCAAGAATCTTACATTGGGTCATATTTCTCTTTGTCCACACCCCCTTTATCCTTCTCATTTCTTACTTCAATATTGTATTGAACTTTTTAATCACCAAGATGGTCACCAATGAATGGTTCTTTGACGTCTAGTTGAGAACTCTACCTTTTTTGCTTGGGAGGGATGGTTTTCCTCAACTTTCCTTTACGCTTCATCTAGGTGTTGCTTCCCGTGATCTTTCTACAAATTGCGTTCTCCATAGATTTATCCCCTAATTACTGTACTGATAAAGGTTTGTAGTTTCCACATGTGTATATTCTAGGGTTGATGTGTCAAGATGCATCTACACTTCTTCAGTAACTTCAATGACCTCAATCACTTCATCCACGTCTGATCTAACTATTGTGTGCTTTTCATTTCGCACATGTTTTCCCATATTTTTCTCTATCACATTACTTGAGATATCTCCCAAGAACTTCCTCCTGGTCTCCATTTCACCTACATCTCCTAAATTCATCTTTTTCTTCCAAATTTTCGCAAGCCTCTTGTTGTTTCTCTGAGGTTCTTTGCTAGATTCCCCATTTTCCTTTTCCTTTTTGTGTGTCGTTCTATCAACTTCCTCATCTAGTCATGCAAACCTATTCATGTTTCTCAGGTCAAGTGTCTTATCAGTAAGTATTGCACGTCTTCAATGATGACCATTTTTAAGTTTTTGTGTTTTCCATCCCCCCTATATCTCTTCTTCCTTCACTCCCCTCATCTATTAGTATTGATTCTCTAGTGTCCTAATTATATGCTTTGTCATCATTTTTTGTCCTACCGTCCTTCGACGAGTTCCCTTCCATTCTACACTTAGCACATGCCCACAGAAGCCTCACACACCACCTCATATTCCACATTATTGATGAGGATAAACTAGTGATTGCACCTTAGAAAGGTCATGATTCATTTTTTTTTAATTCAAATGGTTTAAGGTACAAATTTCATTTTGGGTCATACTAGCTCAAATGATCATAGTTGCATACATGTTATATGTCAAGATTTCAGTTATGGGTGTACCTAAATATAAAATTTATAGTTGAGTTTATTGGACACTGGGATTCATGTAAACTTCATTCAATAATCTTATATGACAAGTGACGAGTTTTAAGTTTGGCTAGTCACAAGTTGAATATCATAATTGAGCAATTGTTCAATAATCAATATATGTAATATCATACTCATTGTTAATACATTTATATGGTTGCATATATATATAATATGGAGTATTTATATGTTGTATTTTATGTCTTGAGTCATGAGAGTGAGCAAGAATTTCACTCGTGTGCTTATTCCAACAAAAAAATGTAGTGTGTGCTCTCATTCCTGTATTTATGCTTTAGAATGATAAAATAAACATGAGTGACTCTAGTTAGTTGGTTTTAGCCACAATAGTGATTTAGTATATATTGTTTGTGAATTAATATAGCTTGATACTAAAATCTTTATTGTTGGCCTAGGCTTGAGTTAAGTTGGGCTATTTGTTGGAGTTCAACCTATCACGTAACTATATATATCTACCAATGTTGGTCTAATATTGGCATAGAGAAATCATTTTGAATTGGATAAGGACTGCAGCTAATACTTAGAGTTTATTAAACCATTTGTAATTACACAAGGTTTATTACATTATTTTGATCTTTTGTTAAGATTAAATATTCTTCAAATATGTGTTCCCTAAATTCCCAAATAATTTCTTAGATAAGATATGCTAATTTGTCCATAAAGAAGGATCATTCAGGATAACCGCCATTTAAAAAACCATGAATAATAGATATATAATGCATTTGGTTTGTACTCAAATTCTTAGTTGTCATTGTATTGGTGCATATCAATCTAGGTAGGTAAATAAAATCTATTTTAGAAGTATCTCACTAGTTTTGTTGTGAGTTAATCAAGAAATTTGTCCTTATGTTCCAAAATATAATGTCAATATCAACTCATCCTTGAAATTTCTAGATCAGATTATTCCATAAATTTTAGTATTAGCTTAGTTTTGAAACGTTAACAATACTTCCGTCACTAACAATCTCTCGATGCCCATAATGAGAGGGTGAGTGAAACAAACCCAACTAGTCCTCGTGAAAGAGACGATAAGGATATTAGGTCAAGTAGACCAAATTAAAGTTTTCTTACATAGTACGCCCATGAATTTTGAGGGGAAGAGTCACGTCCATTTTCTTAATGCACATTTACAAGTCATAGGGAGAAGCCAAGACTTTGATGACCCTCCCATTAAGTTGTTGTATTGTTTTACGTTGAGTCACTCTAAATAACCAAGGCAGGACTACCTATAGGCATGTAATAGCTTATGTCACTAGACATGGCATAGTGATGTGAGATTTTTGGACAATTTGGGTTCAAGATACTTGGGCATGCCTTGACTTAAAAGTTTTAAACGATGGACCGTCGTGGGAGGCAATCTGACATCTAGCTGGCTTTCACTCTGGAAAGTACATGCCAAACGATTTGGTGGAATCGAATACAATCGACAAATTATACATTTTCAAAATGCAAAACAATATATAGTATAGTCAAATATGAAAAATTCTATATAGTTAATTATTTGTTTGGAATAAAATAGATAAGAAACAATGCAACTACCCTAAAGTATCCTAATAAATGAGAAGAATTCTAGTTTTACTAATTTATAATATACTTCGACTGTGTAAGATAGTCTTGACATAAACTTATAAAGCCATAAAAAGGTAAAGATATGGTGAGAAAATAATTAGAATTGACGATACATGTTCCATTTACAATCATCAACTCAAAATGAAAATGCCTACTACATAGTTAAATGAGTAAGCTACTTGAATATCTCTTGTTGAACAAACATCATCATCTACGTCTCAAACCTAACCGTGTTGGCATCTACTATGGATCATTCTTTTCAAATCAAATATGGCATGGGTTGCATTTTGATCAAGATGTAAACATTTAAGATCTCCCTTTATAAGTTCATCCTTCATACCATCTCAAGAAACCACCGCACAACTTACCCTCAATACTCACCAACCCCACTTCAATCCTTGATGTGATCATATCTCAAACAATCTTTTATTGTCTTCCCACACATCCATCTCAGCATGTGAATCTCAACCACACTCATTTTTTTGTTTCTTTGTTTCTTCACCACCTAGCATTCATTTTCATATAGCATGGTTGGCCATATTGTTGAATATTCAACCCCCTTTTAGAAATAATTATTGATTTGTAAAATCCTTGCCTATATATTACTTGTCTCTAAGAAAATTTAGATAGGTCCACGTTCAATACTTGATTCCTACTGTGCATGGTGGTTGTCTACACAATTTGCAGAACCCCACCCCCCAAACCCACACACACACTAACCCAATGTTGAACATACAGCATTAGAAACATGGACGAGTTCAAAAAGAGCACAACAAAGCGAAAGATGAAAAAGCCTGAGCAGAATGATATATGCGATTTAGAGAAGCAGATTGGGCCTACCATTGCAATTTTCTCAAACGAATGTAGTTTTTCTTTCCTATTGAGGCTTTATACGTGTAATGCGCTACTAACATTTTACATCCGTGTATGTGAATCTGAGCTAACGAAATAGCTAGTGCTCGGCTGAACCTCGTTTAAATGCATACTGCACACTACTATGTTGTGGCAAAAAGCAAATCGTATAGTAACCAAGATTTTTTATCCAAACTGGTTTTCAAAAAGCTAGTCAATTGGTAATCATTGCGTAAGACCCTAAACCGATTTCCATGTAGGATTCTGTGAAGGGGGCTAATAATCGAAGAGCGTCTCTTCACTAACACCACCGTATAGCATGGAAAGTCTAATATTAGTATCAAACTAAGGGCCTGTTTGGTAGGGTGTAGTTGCAGCGGATGATGTTGGTTTGTTGTGTTTTTAAAATTAAAATCATTTGGTAGGATGTATTTGGGTGTAATTATGTGAATTGCAACTACACATTTCAGCTGAAAATCCAGGAAAACATACCGCGCCCGTTCTGGGCGCGGTCAGGTGCAGTTCATCTGACTGATGGAGCCAAAAAGGCTGGATAAATGCAGGTACAGCACTGTTTGCACGGTTTCTACCCCCAACCAAATAAAAAAATATAAAATCGATGAGCTTGCACCTCACTCAACCAAACAAATTTTAATAACTGCAAATCAATGCATACGAACTCATTGATCTGGAAAACACATTTTGCACGGTTTCTACCCCCAACCAAACAGGGCCTAAATGGATAGTCCCCTGTTGCTATCTTACGCGAAACGAAAGTAAACCTTGTCCGACTGCAGAAGTCTATTTGAAGCGTCTCATAAACTCTTGATAAACCTGTTTCCAGCAATTATATATCGCTCACCAAGGTGCACATGCAGCGACGGCACACCATCATCGCTACTGTTGCTAGAGTAGCGTCTGGGAGATAAGAGTTTTTTACAGCAATTTAAGCTTGGGGAATATTGAGCCACTGCCACTCAACCATTGGTAAATCTATCCGCTGCCGCCTCTAGCAAAAAGAGCCTGTATAAATATTACACCAACTTGTCAAATATTGTTACATCAGAGAATCCAGTGAACTGTGAGCTCCCTACAGAACAATGCAATTAAAGCATGTAGAAGACCCGTCTAAACTGTCTTTAACACAGGTTTACAACAAGGATTCTAACTTTGAATTCAAATTCACACCAAGTTTCCGAGTTAAGGGACCCACCATGATTGTATTTTAGAATCCTCAGTCCATGATATTCACTTGATTGTAATCCGTAACTGATAAAGTATACAAACAAAATACCATCATGGACTACAGAGGTTCCTAAGTTCTTCCTCCTTGGCATAAGTAGTAGGAATAATCCTTGACGCATATGGATATAGGTCTTTATAGGAGTTCCTTATAGTCCCTTCAGCCACTCCAGTGGCTAGGGAGATATCTGCAAGTGACTAGCCGTCAGTAACAACTATCCAAAAACCATCCAAACAACATTGAAAGATGCTCATACCTTTAAGGAGCTTTTTGTCATCCGAGAGCTGAGTTATCATATATATTATAGCAGCAGCAATTGATATCGGACTCCTCCTGTACCAAGATAATCAAACAAGCTGACAATCCATACAAACAAGACAGGGAAACTGGTTATTTTGTATTAACATCTGAAATTTAGAAAATCACATCAACAGTCAACACAACTATACCAGCAGCTACAATCAACAATGACCGTAGTCACTTGAAATTGACACCTGCTATCATGGGTCTCAGATCTGTTCTTAGCAGAAGAGGGAAGCACAGTCGTAAACGCTACTCACAGTTTCTTCTACTCACTTCAGTGTGTCTCGTTTCACATTTGAAGACATGGGATAAGAGCCTCAGATGGGCACAACCACTACTGCCAAAGTTACAGACAAGATTTGGCCAGTAATACAGGTATCAGCATCATTGCAGATGCCACTGGATTAGGCAAAACTGTTACCTAGGACCTGGACCAACTATGTAACTAACCTCCCCAAGAGATGAGTAGCTCTTGGTCAAGCTATCTGAACAACAGCACATTAACAATGGCTTTATACTTCTGTTGAAATTTTCTTGATTGTACATATATATATATATATATATATATATATATATATATATATATATATATACATATATATATATATCAGCTCAGACTAAAGTGCAGTGGATATCCTCCCCCATTGCATCAGATGAACGACTCCTTACCTAGAGCAATATCTCTTAATATTGGGCACGTGAGATGCCAATAAAATATGCTTAATATCCGTAGGGTCATACCTAATGTCAAGCTCTTCTGCTTTTTGAACTGCTTCTTGGGCAGCCTTAACTGCTTGGTTGTTCATTCCAAGATGAGAGCAAAATCGTCTCTGTTAAAGAACGAATAACACATAAGGCTTTGGAATAAAAAAAATTATTTAACAAATTTATTGAGTATAGGTATATAGAATTACATCAAGCGCTTCAAACTTACTAGAAAATCTCCAGCATGTATCGTTCCCATCTCCATAGCCTGGCCCATTCCTACTTCTAACTGTTTCACAATGAACTCCTTTGCCCTAAGGATTTCTTTTTTTGTGGCTCCATTGGCAACAGAGCATATTTCTAGAAATGAAAAGTAAAGAGATGAAGTTCGCGCACAAAAAAAAAAGCTGAAACTATTAGGAACTTGCAAGTAGGAGTCTGCAGTATACCCTTAACAGTTCTAGGCCTATCTTCCTGTCTACAAGCAATGTATAAGCATGCAGCAAAGATAGCATCCTGATTACGCCCTCTAATAGATTTCAGATCCTCAACTTTCTTGTAAATTTCATTGGCCCGATCCTTCAAAATTAAGAACAAAATTGAGATCCAAAATAAATAAGGACACTATATAGACAAGAATGTTATAGTCACAATTTCTGGAGTTATGTAAACATATTGATTTGCTAATCCAATAGAAGAGAGTATTTTTTTAATGTATGTACATTACAGCGCATGCAATCACACAGACCAACAGACTACCCTCGTTTAAAAAGAATGAAACCTAGCTTATCAACTTTAAAGCTAAGAAAGAACAATTTCAGTCCTCAGAAAAGCAGAATTGCCTTCTGTATCCAATCAACAGCTAAGCCTGCTCTAGTGACCTAAGAAAGATTAATAAATGAACACAGAATCTACCTTGAACGAGCTTAAGGTTGAGGATAGAAACAATTATTTTTCTTTAGTACAAGCCATTGCATGATTGGATGATAACACCAATGTGCAAAACAAGCAAATTAAGCAATAAAGAAATATTCCTAATACTAGGGAGTCCTTATTTATAGACATTACTTCACATTGAGAATAGAGAGATATCCATAGGTTTATAGGTAGCTTTACTTTAGCCAGGAAACATGGACACATTCGTAGGCATGAATATAGATACAGATACAAGCAGGCAACAGCGATTTTTCTTTATATAAGACAAGGAAATGGAATTTTGTATTTTCTAAATTTTGATTAGCAGTACTACTATAGCAAATACAAATTTCATGTCTTTCAAGTTAAATTTCACAAAAATGATAAGTCATGTGAAAATCAAATTCATATTCACTAAACCACATATAACAGTAGACATCAGCAAAGCCTTTCCTTTACCATCAGAAGCATATATGTGGGTAGCATACTTTGTTGGTAGACCACCATAAATCATACCTACATACTGCCTTCGGTTACTTTGCGAGTTCTGAAACACAGCAAAACTATTACACACCAGTGTTTTGGAAAGCGGCCCAGGCGCCCGCCTGAGCGGCCAAGAGCCCCAACCACCCGCCTTGAGCGGCTTCTCAGCCGGCAGCCCATTAAGCGGCCGCCTCAGACCCGCTTAGCCCGCCTGAAGCCCTGCTTTGGGCGCACGCTTTTGGCCGCCTAATTTTTGGGCGCTGGTTTTTTGTAATGTTGCTTTCTTTTTTCATTTTTTTGTAGTCAAATATTGTTGCTGCTATTATATGTTGACTTTCTATGTGTGTGACTATATGTGCATGTAATAGAATATGCAATACTATACTTCTCTAATACTTCTCTAATAGTATAATACATTGCTGTTGTACATTGTACATGAAATATTACTGTATAATACATTCTATAATACATTAATACATACAATGTATATCTAGTTATCTATTGCATATTTGCATATTGTATTTTTATACCTTTCTACCTTATATAATACATAAATCCATTCTATAGTACAATATATATTCTACTATTTACTGGATATTGAAAAATTATATAAAACATTCTATATATTCTATTGTTTACTGCATAATGTACATTAATACATTATATATCTTCTATTGCTTACTGCATTTTAGTATACAAAGTTATAAATATATTTACTACAGTAATAGTAAACTATTTGGGTTTTACAGCTGTCAAAAACTATTTTGGGTGTTTTATTTGTTGTGTAGGGTATCTAGATAAGTATAAAATTTCCTTATAAGTATATTACTGTTATACAAATATGTATATCTGGGTGATTTATTCGTTCTGTAGGGTGTCTAGATAAATATAAAATTTTCTTATAAATATATTACTTATATACCAATATGTATATTTTTCTATTAAATTATATAAGAATTTAAGTACCTACTTTTTTAAAAAGCACCCGCCTGAGCGGCCGCCTGCCGCTCAAGCGGCCACAAGGTGTTGTAGGCACGCCTCCGCTTTCCGCATCTTAAAACATTGTTACACACACTTGTAAACCTCATGTTTGGCTTTTGCTATGCTTTGCCAACAAACTCTAGTTAACAAAAAACAACACTAGGCCTCATGGCCCTCTCACTCAGTGAGGGAAAGATAGGGACACAACAATTATAAGTATTTAGTGTATAACCAGCACAAAAGAAAATTACTAAGATAGATGGTGTTAAAGAGTATATATTAGCCTATTTGGTTAATAGGTTAATTAGTTAGTGGGCTCTTGTATCTCATCCCGTTTAGATTACTTGCGTATTAAGTCTTAGGGCGTCTCCCCTCTCCTATATAAAGGAGAGGGCGTCCAGTCCTGTATCTATCCCATTGCATTCAACATAATCTTATTCTCAACATAGTATCAGAGCGGTGAACAGTAACGGCGACGTGAACAGTAACGGCTGCGGTGAACAGTATGTGACGTGAAGAGTAATTCCTGCGTAAACAGTACAGCGGAGTGAACAGTAATTCCTGCGTGAATAGAGCGTGTTCGCTCCTGGGGGAAACCTAACCGCCGACCCTCTTCCCTCCCCTCTCCTCTCCGGCAAGCACGCAGCCCTAGTCGCCACCGCCGTCGCTTGTCTCTTCCAGAGGGCAACTGAGGGGGAGAATCCTCGCCTGCGGGCGGCCGCCGCCATTGCCATGGCTTAGGCCTACTGCCTGCTAGACAATTCCGACCTCCATGGCTCTTCTTCCACTTTCACATAGATCAATACGTCGACGCTAATTCCCGACCTGCGATCTATGCTTTCCAAATCCAAGCCTTGCCGTCGGTGATCTCCTTTTCGGTCATCACATATCCATTGCCATCATCATTACCCGCCGCCTTCCACCTCTGTTGCTCGTATTCCACGAACAGCAACAGCGCCGCTATATTCTCAACGCCTCAGATCGGCATCCATCCAACAGCAATCCTGTCGCCGGCCAACAGCTATAACTGTCGGCCTCCAAGCAGCCATCTTCGCCGCCTATCGATGCCACTATCACCATCTAGCAGCAGCATCATAAAGCGCCGCCAACCGCAGAAGCAGCAACCATCATCGCCATCATTCCGAGCAGCTAGTAGACAGCAGCCATCACCAATCATTGTCACCACCTAGCAACAAACAACAGACGAAAGGCCAATCAACAGCATCATCTCCGACGGCCATCATCCAGCAGCCGCCAATCACTGCTGCCCCAACGCCAATCCCTGTTGTCCCACCGCCAATTAGCACTTCTTCCGGCCATCATCACTCCATCGTTTCCCCACCTATATCTACTCCCAAATTACTGAAGCCCCCATATTCATTATGCCTATTTGGATCCTTAATCGGTCATATCTTTGCTAATCGGTCATATCTTTAGCATATTCTCTCCGGTTATCCGTTTCATTCTCCACATATTACACATCTCCATATACACAAATTTCTCTCAAATCCACCAATTCCTTTCCCATCTACCCATATCATGTGTGTATCCCTTTCCACAGTGCAGGGGGGGTCATATGTCCATTTCTCCACACCAAACAGTCACTCTTGTCGTATTTGATGTGCGGGGGATAGAGAGGAGAGGAAGAGAGAGAGAGAGTGAGAGAATATGTATGAGAGAGAGTATGAGAAGAGATGATATATGTATTCAGGCTATATATGTTCCAGGCTATTATCTTCATGGAGAGTCGCATTGTTCAGCACATCCGTTCTCTACTTCCAGACAGCAATGAAGGATCATCATTCAACATCAACACCGAGCTATCCGCGTTCGTACCACGTTATGTACGTCAGGTGTTGATGGTGTACTTCAACTGCATTCACATGAGACAGAGGGTGGTTCTTCATATTTTTCATAAGCTTAGCAAGCCTGTCAATCTACTTCTGCAAGGTTGATTCATCCAGTTTGTCTTCACCGAGCTACTTCATCACGTCTTCTCCGAGCCGCATCTGCTATTTCGACATCACATGTTGTTGATCTTCATGGGACTTTCCTTGATGGATGATCTCCTTTCCCATCAAGCCCCCAAGGTTCATGCGTCAGAGTTATGGTACCTGCATCGTATCACCAACATATCGTTCGTTCGTGTTTGTGCCACATTATGCACGTCTTCCCAAACAATTTGAAGATTCTACTACTACTACATCGACATTGTGTATCCGCGTTCGCGCCGCGTTAAGTACGTATTCCAATGAAGTTGTCGTAGTCGTGGTATTGATTATCGTCTGCTCCAAGTGGCGAATTACTGCTGCAGTATTCAGGTTCCATTTCAGATGTTCTTCATTCTAGATGCACTTCAAAAGACCTTCATCAAAGCTCGAGGATCTCCAGCCTACATAATACAATTTCAAAGGAAAGAGGTGTCATCGTATGATTCATGGGGAGTATTGTTTAAGGGGGAGTATCAATTTTTGTATAGGGAGTGATATTTATCTTTTATCTTTCATCTATCATTTCTTTTATCGTTTTATCGATTCTTGTAACCTCCAAGCTTTGGACATGTGTTTCACCCATGATCCAGCTTGAGGGGGAGTGTTAAAGAGTATATATTAGCCTATTTAGTTAATAGGTTAATTAGTTAGTGGGCTTTTGTATCTCAGCCCATTTAGATTACTTGCGTCTTATATAAAGGAGAGGGTGTCCAGTCTTATATCCATCCCATTGCGTTCAATATAATCTTATTCTCAACAGATGGAAAATAGGAGTATCCAAGTTGTGATAGTGACCAATACATATCATATATAAATAGACACTTTTAAGTTTTTATGCTTCATGGATGTCATCGTGAACTATAGTACATAGGGTCCTTCCAAGCATGCTACATAGTACATAAACGGCATAGGGTCCATCCAACAAGCTACATAGTACATAAAGAGTCGCCATGAGTGAAAAGCAAAAGCACAACTCTCAGGAGCATGGTTCAACTTGAGAAGCAACATATATAGCACCCAGCCAGCATGCTAGTTCTCTCAGGAAAAGGGGCATTGTGCTCGAGTAACTTGATAATGAAGGGTCATTACAGTTACGCACTGGAAAACCAGTATATTTGCTAATGTCTCGAATGCACAACTTGGACATGCAAAACCAGTATATTTACTAGTGTACAGGGGAAGCTAGCCAATGGGTCTCCTCAATAACTTAAGTGCCAAGCAGCTACTTTAGTAGCTTTTTTTTTTAAAAGGCAGTCCGACCGGTGACCCAGCCCGCATAACCTGATCCAAACCCGAATCCAATTTATAATATGGGTGGGTCGAGCCTAAAATTCAAACCCATATTTTATTAGGGCTGGGTACGGGTTGAGGTCATTTCAGGCCCGAAAACCCGAATGCCCAGATTAGATTTTATGTACATTGTTTACGTTTACATCTATGCTTATCCTGAAAGAAATATATACAGATTTCTTGATGCAATATGTGGTATGTATCCAACCAATGGCAACATGGATAATACGTAATCAAACAACATGATTAGTGAATTGATAGTGAGATAGCCATCATTGGCATGGATAGACATACTTGATTTCTTTGTTTTGATATCATTGTGCCATTCAAATGGAATGTTTTGTTGTTTAGCTATGTATATTTTAACAACTGAATAAAATATAGCATCCAGACTTTGATTTTTAACAACTGAAGCAACTAGCTCAATACATAGTAGATTCTGCTCACTTTTTGCTCATATGCCCACATGTAGGAGACAAATGACCTTTTGCCCTTCCAACACCCATTTCATTTTATATACATATAAGATGAGGAAGAAAAAAGCCACAACATTGTAGATTCCACTGATTTTTTAAACCTCATACATTCACATGTACGAGAAAATCATTTGTTGCTCTTTCAATATCCATTTCATTGCTATAGGGGATCACGCAATTAAGGTATATTCCGACTGCATAGATCAAAAAGTATATATATTTTTTGAAGGTTGATCACAAAGTATATATCATGCTAATTTAGTTTTCATGTTAGCAAGTTAGATCTAGCAAAATTTGGTATGCTCATTTGATGTTATATGGGCAAACCCGAAACCGGCCCGAAACCCAACATTCTTATATAGGCCGGGTACGGGCCGACATTTTTTATTTTACCTGCACCCAAACCCAACCCGCGACCCGCTTCAAACTGTGGGTTTGGGTTTGGGACAGACAAAACCCGGTATAACCTGGCCCGATGCTCATCCCTATATACAATATACATACTTCTATACAATTTTCAAGGGTTGAAAAAGCTTTTAGGAATGTTCTCTCCCACAACATGTACTATTGAACACGTCTCAGATATCAATATGACAAGAATACTATCAAAAAATTATAAATATGAAAAATACTTAATTCCAAAGTGAACACGGCAACAAGCATATGTTTGATAAATTATTAGTAACATAATAGAACAATTACCAATATGAAATATAATACAAGGTTAGTAATTATGATGGACTGTTGTCAGCATCCAAGGAATGAAGTTTCGGCGAAACTGGAGAAATTTTGCCAAAAAAATCGATTTCTTTGCTTTCTGCTACGAAACTGTCCAACTATGTTGGGACGGTGGCATTTCACAAAATAAATGGACAATTTCAACAAGTTCTGGTGGTTTCACCGAATTCTTGGGGGGGGGGGGCAGTGATATTTTGCTATCTTACCGAAACCGGCGGTACCGGGTGAAACCCGTGCGTGGGTTACCTCATTTGCGGTTGTTAACTTGTTGTTGTTGTGCTAGTTGGAGAAAAGGGAGATTTTGCCTGTTGGAGCCAAAGAACACTAGATCAAGGTAAATAAATATCTTTTCTTCCATTTTCATTCATCTTCCATCTCTATTTCTCCTATTCTCGTAGATTTTGAACACCTATTTCTCCATACTCCTAATTTCATAATATAAACTAAAACCTTAGATCTACTCCACTATTTATCCCATTTGTGCATTCTAAGCATAGATCTACACATCTAAGACATGGATCTATATATATAATCCATAAATCTACACTAATAACTATTTTTTATATTTTTTAGATTATCAGTACTAATAATGGTATAATTTATATATATATATACCATAGTTAGTTATTTCACTCAGGTTTAGTAGAAGTAGTTGTTACAAACACTAATATGAACATAATAAAATTATTTTTTGTAAAAAAATATATTTTTTACTTATGTATTATTAAAAATCTGAAATTTAGTAAAAATAATAAAATATTCTTTTTTTAAACAGATATTTTGTAGATTAATATCCTATTAAAGTAGTACACCTAATCACTTATAAATATTGTAGATTATTGCTAATGACTATTTAAATATTATTTACATACCTAAAATACAAAAAACTATTTTTTTATCTTTCTTTGTGAAAAGAGTGATTGATTCAATCCAATAATACTTGGTCTTATAGTCTAATACCTAATATATAATTATAGTATCATTCATAATTTACATTGCATTCCTAATATTTGGTTATGCATTTATTGTTTTGAATACTAATGAATGCATATTCTTTGTTGTTTTTATTTATTTCAGTGTTGCCAACATGTCTTCTGAGTAATTCGTCTGGGAATGAGGGTGCTAGGCAGCCTGCACCCAAAGGGGTAGATGTTGCTTGGAAACATTCTGCTCTTGTTCCTGGGGTCAAGGGAAAGATAGTTTGTAACTTCTGCAAAAAGACAATTGGTGAAGGGGGCATCACCAGGTTTAAGCGTCATATTATTGAGGGAGACGAATGTGGCATTATGCCAAAGAAGCCCGCAATCTATTAGGGATGATTTCAGAAAGCTCATAACATCCCAAAAGGAGAAGAAAGAGAAACTGAAGGCGGTCAACAAAGCTTACACTGATACACTCTTCGATGTACGAGCCATAGGTTCATCTGTTGAGCCCGATGATGACATGGGTGTATCCTCCAGGCTCTGATACTACTTACACTCGCCAACAAAAAGAAGTGAGTGGGAAAGGGAGGAAGTTGCATGATTACTATGGAGGTTTGGACCATAAGGTGTAGGAGGAGGCAGTGGGACTGGAGGTCGCAATTAGCATGTTCCTGTTGTTGATCTAGATACTTAAGAGGATGTGTATGCTCAACCAAAAAGGAAGAAAGGCACGATTGATGTTTTGTTACGTTCTGCTAGTACTAGATTGAAATCTTGATGAACCAGGGGTTAGGAAGCCCGAGTCTAGGCAAAAAACCCTAAAAGGCATGTTCAGTGGGGGCAAAGGAGAAGGTGGGAAAGGATGTGGGTAAATTCTTCTTTGCTCATGGAATCCAGGCACATGTTGCAACTGAACCCTATCTACAACATATGGCTGATGTGATAGGGAAATATGATAGGGGAATTAACATCTAATTGAAATTGTAATTGTAATTGTAACATCCACTACACAAAGTCGGTAAGCATCTAAATTGTAATTATATCATGTATATAACTTGTATAATTGTAATGTGTTAAGAAATTAACATGTATTATTTATTTATAGCATACTACTTGAACCAAAGATTCCATTACTCGCGGCAATTAGGTATCAAGCCAGACTTGATGAATTTTGTTGGGGAAGTACTTAGTAAGTTACTTACATCCACAGAAGAATGGATGCAGGTTTTAGATCAGGTATACAAATGAGAATTTTGTATTTATTGACAACTTTAACTTCACAAGTCACAACTCTAAATGTGATGTTTGTTGTCTTTTTTGTAGCTACAACAATTCTATGAAGGTATCGCATGCTTTGGCCACCCCAATGCGGTAGTCAACCGTACAGAGGGTGATCCTTGTGAATGGTCGGTGTGGAATGGGACCAGGGCCCCCCAGCTTAGAAAAATAGCCATACGCATTCTTTCACAGACAACTTCTACAGGGGGGGTGTGAAAGGAATTGGAGCACTTTTAATTTGATACATTCAAAAAGAAGGAACGGGTTGGGGTCTCACAGGTTAAGGGATCTCGTGTATGTCCAACATAACATGTGTTTGAGAGCTAGAGCCAATAGAGAGGCCAACTATAAGAAGTGCAATTTGTCGAGGTGCATGATCCCATTGACACTGCATACACATTCCATCAAGATAGATACAAAGGCCTTGATGATGATGAGGGTACTTGTACAGTAGAAGATCCCTCGAAAGAATGGATGAGTGAAATAGGCCATCCAGTTCTAGACAATCTTGTTGGCCGTCCAGTCCGTATGTGGAGGAACTTTGAAGATGCATCTGGTGTTATACTTAAAGAAGAACAAAGAAACAAAATCCCACCTGAAAAGCTTGAGCCAGAGCTTGAGCATGTAGATCTAGAAATGAAAACTGGCAGAGCAATGCAGGATGAGTTGGCTGGCACATCTGGCACTTCAAAATCTGACTACATCGTCCGGGTCCAAGTCTAAGTGATGATGATGATGATGGTGGTAATGTGGGTGGTCCACGTTCTCTAGAGTATACTCCAGCAGTTGATCCTCAAAATGATGATCGTCCATATGTCACTTAGGGGTGAGCAGAATACGGTTAATAACTGATTAACCGAATGGTCGGAACCAAATGGTTAATTTATTTTGGACAATTTGGTTAATTTATTTAGGTTAATTGGTTAAACGGTTAATTTGATGGTTAAAATTATTTTTTGTTTGGTTAATCGAATTAACCGAATAGTAAAAATTAATTAATTAAAAAAATATTCTACACATATATGCCTACATACTTGTACTTGTATTTGAAAAAACCTCTACAATTATATACTTGTCACGTTTTCATCAAATGTGCACCTCTAAATCTATGTGCAATATTAGTATAGTATGTCAATTGTTCAAAGTTTTATGAGTATTTTCATATAATACTACTACAGGAGTGTTATTTGGCTAACCAAATTAACCGACCGAATTAACCGTTAGCCGATTAACCATAATTGAATTAAGCGACACTTATATGATTAGATTAATGGTTAAAATCTCACAACACAAATTAACCATTTAACCGAACCGAATTAACCATAACCGACCGAATTAACTGAATGCTCACCCCTAATGTCACTAGGGATATTCATATGAATCCACAGGAAGCAGATATCCCAATGGCTGCAAAAACTTTTCAAAGGAACAAAACTCGAGGAGAAAAGACTACAACGGTACACCACCACCTGAGGCTACATGCTATAGGCCTCCTACAACTACAGGATCATATCCTCCTTCACAATACCATAGTGATTCCACTTCTGATATTGTTGAATCAATGGGGAGCATGAGCATTTCTGATTCTCTATCTCAACAATCATTATATGTTGTTTGGGTAAACACAACCATACCCGCACCAACACCATCATGGCTATGGGTCGTATGGGTATTCCGGATATCAAACTCAGCCACCACCACAACCAGAAGCAGAAGTAGAACAGCATATTGGATATACATATATTGCACATGTCTCAGGCCCTCATGGATCATATAAGTACAACGGTGTTACATTTTCTGATGACGGGGGCCAAACATGGAGCGGTGGTCGTTCAGTTATTCCTATTGTTACTGTTGTTCTTGATGTTCATGTTGTTCAAGTCCCAATGCATGCTCCTCTTCCTCAAGCTCCTCCAACTCCATCTGAAAGCAGGGTGCAATATCTCAAAGATTTGGAACAACATTATCCAAAGTTTGGGATGATGCATTTTTTTGATGGTAATGTGCATGAGGAACATGTGACTACATACAATACCCTTTACAGAATGCACATATCATGGGAGCAATGTCACCAATATAAACACAATATGGTATGACACAACCAGATCAACCAGCACGACACTCAACTTACAATTGATTTGAGATGGTAAGTTACTATATTATTCATATGTTGTAAATTGGATATATTTGTAGAAGTGTGTGCTTAAGTTTAAGGGTTGTGCCAGTAAAATTTCATAACTTAATTCCTACATTTTGTCATCGAAATCCTTGATCAAAATCCTCAAGAAATAGGACAGTTCCCTTGCCTCCCACATGAAGGATCCCCCTCAACCTACTGCCACATAAAATTTTATTGCATAAGACGATGCACTTAGGTGTAGAGATCGCGCCTGTAAAATTTCATAAATTAATTCATTCATTTTGGTGTCAAAACAGGCATGGTTGCATTTATTGAAATTTCATTCGAAATTTCAAAAAAAAAAAAAGGTTTCCATGTTGTCAAAACGGCATCAAAATTGGATACCTCGTTCCTTGTCAGCATCAACAATAGCAAAAACACAACACTCATCAAGCGACATAATACAAGCATAGAATAGTAACTAAAATGTATAGCAATAATGAACACCACCAAATCATCAATATAATAAAACACTAACTACGAAAATGCAACACTATATCAATAAGTGGAAATGAGCATATTACGGTACAAAAGCTTGCAATACATGGGGGTAAATACATATACTACTCATTGAGGTTGTCGGCAAGGGAATAGCCCGGTTCACAAATCTCGCTGGTCCCCAATGAAGGGACCCGGGTTCGAAACCACACGGAGAAGCATCTCTTGATTTATCACCCTCCCGGGCGTCCGACCTCCGCTACGGGTTATGGGAGAGGGGGAGAGTAATATTTCTCTCTTAATCCCATACTACTCACTGAGGTTTTAAATGTCACAGAATTTGACGAGACATCGACGATTTGTCAATGGGGAGCTCCTAAGAAGTCACAACCTATAAACCTTAAGTCTGTCAAAATGTCGGGCCAATATTTGAGTGATGTCTCTGAAGTCCGAACACCGAAGTAAGCCCAACATTACGGTCTGGAGTCAAGTTTGGGCTGGTGTTTCAGCCTGGCTAATGATATTCGCAAAATATGCTGCCATAGTTTGAACATGGTTGTTTCTATTGGCAGTACTTGTTGTTATTGGCATGGTATTAAAAAATCGTCAAAGTTGGGTGAAATTTGGTCAATTTTCTCGATGTTGACAGTTGGTGATGTTGAATCCGTGTAAACATTTTCATTTCACAACATCCTCGACATTTCCTCAAAGTTGTCGACATCCACTCATTTGTCGAAGAAGTTGGCCCAACTCCATTTGGAAATTCCCCAACTTCCTCGACGTCAATCGAAGTCGTCGAAGTAGGCGACATTCTTCTGGTGTTTTTTGGAGTTTGTTGTGTGAGGGGGGGGGGGAGTGAGCTTGAGGTAAGGTGATTTTGATGTTATTTTTCATTATTCTAAGCTAATATTAATAGATCTACCCCCTCTCTGCTAAAACTACCATGGATTTAAAACATTTTTATGTTGTTTGTTTACTGTCATAAACCTTGTATATGGTTTAACTTTGTAGTCCAGAGTTGACTGTATGTAATTATGTATTTTTCTATATATGTAAACCTATATGGATGGCTATATGTAAACATATATTCTGTTTTTGATTTGCTGAAATCTATCCATTTTCATCAGGAAATGACATTTTTAGCTTAATTTTTGTCGAAGTTGAGTTGAAGTCTAGTTGTAAAAATCCTTCAAGTTTCCTCCATGTTCCCACAAACTTTCACTTACACACCTGTCAAAGTCGATGTCTTGTTCCACACTTCCATGGTTATTGGTTATCCGTGCTGCATGCAGTGGAGAGGAAGGAAAAGTGATCCAATTGCAGGCATGTGCAATGTTATGTATTTTTTTAAACCAAAAAAAGCATATTCCTATCCTATTACTCACTAGTATCTGTATCAAGATCTACAGACTACCATCTGAGCAAGATCTCATAAGATCTACTTCAGTCTATGATTAAACTAAGACATAGCTTAGGTATATGAATATCACACCTTTCTGGCCATGATTTTTTGTTTCAAGACAAGAAAGATTAAAATTAATCACACAATAAAATGTTCGCAGTTTATAGATTTCAGATGATTTTCGGAAACAGTCACCAACTTTTGGTCAAAATTCCAGGAAATGTGCATGTCACTGTGCAACACACAAATAAGGATTTTCTATTTGTTAAGTTTTATATTTTCATTTATAAGACAAAAACTACTCTGAAGTTACCTTAGAGTTTCATAAAACCATAGAGTAATAAATAAGTAAATAAAAATTAGAAATTGGATGACTGTTTCACATTAAAAACTGATATAGTCAAATTATAATGTAACTTCAGATTTTCTTATTTAAAAGTCTCAATTAAATCAATATGTCTGTGATTTTAAATGTGGTAGGAAATTAGTTTCAAAGCTCAAAATTATGCTGATTTCAAAGTTCGGGAGTATTTGGCGGGTCTAGCTCATTTACTTGACATTTGAAGGCTTTAATCAAATATCTTACATTATGAGAATTTTTCCTTGCGCATTAGGGCTTGTTTGCTATGGTGTAGTACAATGTATAACTTGATGAATAAGAAAACATATCAAACAGAATCTTACCTTTCGTGCTGCATTGATTCTGTTTGGTATGACACCAGAAGAACTCACTGGTTTCTTTAATGATTGTTTGATGCCCAGCAGCTGCAGCTTTTTACTCAGCAAGAAGTGCGTGCCACTCAAGGAATGAAGTTTTGCCGGTACCGGCGGTATTTCGACCGAAATACCGATAGCGACGGGTACCGACACGAAAACATGCGTGCGTACCGATAATACCGACATGTATACCGCCAATACCGCCATGTTTTGATGGTTTCGGTGCAAAATGCACTACTAACTTCACTATACCGACCGAAACCGGCGGTATACCGACGGGTATACCATTTTTTGCGAGAATGATTGTTGTTACTTATTGGGAGGAGAAAAGAAGGTACATTTGGATGATTTTTGTCGATTGGAGCTAATACCAACCTAAATCAAGGTAATTCTAACTAATCTCTTTCATTTCTACCATTAGCAACCTCTCCATCTCTTTTTCCTACTTTTTTCTTCCACTTTCGCCTACAAAATGTGTTTTTTACCGCCAAAGCCTAGTATTACTCCAATTTTTATATGTTTACGTGAACTATACATACATCTATAAGTATATTATGTAGATATGCAATATTATCACTAGATCTACCTACTCACAACACTATTAATTACTATTATCATACAATTTATCTAAGCATATGGCAATTAGTATTGATATAATTAGTTAGTCAGTTATGTTTAGTGGAAGATGTTTTACTAAAGAGTAATGTGAATATAATACAAAGGAGTAATATACACTTATATAGTATTGCACATGAATGAGCAACACGAAACTTTGCCAATAATGATGTGTATGAGGAGCATGTGACTACATACAACCACCTTTATAGGATGCACATGTATGGCCGCAATATCTCAGTAATATCAACTCATTACTGTATGGAGAACCAGCACACCACTCAACATACAGCTAATGTGAGTTGTAAGTAAATGTGTTATTCGTATGTTGTAGATCGTATACTATTGCATAATTCTGTGTATTTAAGTTTGTGGTTTGTGCTAGTAAAATTTCATATCTGAATTCCTACATTTTGTCATCGAAATCCTTCATCGAAATCCCAACAAAACAGGACAGATTCCTTACCTCCCACATGATGACCCCCCCTACACACCCAATATATAATTTTATTGCATAAAACGCTGCATTTAGGTGTAGAGATTACACCTGTAAAGTTTCATGAATTAATTCGTTCATTTTGGCGTCGAAACGGCCAGGATTGCATCTGTCGGTATTTCCGTCAGTATACCGATAAATACCTATTTCCAAGCTGTCGAAACGACATCGGTATCGGTCACCTTGTTCCTTGGTGCCACCCCTGGTTACAGCTGTACAAGACCATAACACACCCGACCTGGCCCTTTTTGGGTGTGATACCAACTCCAGGAATGCACGCCAGCTCAAGTCTTGTGTGTGAGTTGGAAACCAGTGTTTTCATTTCACATCTGCTAACCAAACAAAATGACATCCTAATTCTTACGGTTTAAAAGTGATGATCTTGTTTTACTCCAAACTAATCTAGCCATTAGCGATCATGGTTCTTATTCTAATCTAAGGGTCGTGGTTATTCTAATGGTGGTTTGAAAACTCATGCTGAATCCATACTTGTCTAGGCGGCTAGGTGGTCCTTCCCACCCAAGGGAAGCCTAGGGGGCCTAGGCTTTTCTAGGCATTCTTCATATATGTTTATATTTTACATACATATATATATACACATATATATACATATGTATGTAATATATATATATATATAAATGATTTTGTACATACATTTAGCTATATTCAAATATATACAACATGTACATTTGTATCGGTTACCCCTAAGCTTAATCAATCATAACTTTGCCTATGTCACACCTGTCATGACCTAAGCTAGACCTATTCAGCATCAATTTAACCTAACACGGTCTCAATTGGACCTAATTTAACATAGTCCGCCCTAATTTGGCCCAAGTCAGACCTATTTTCGCATAACATGACCTAATCAGACATAACTTCCCCTAGTTTGTCCTACATTGACTAATGAATCCTAATTTAGCAAAATCATACCCCAAGCCCACCAAATAAGACATGTTTCCCCAAATCACACCTATTTCCCCCCAAATCAGACCTAATATGCCCAAATTAGATCTGATTTGGCCTAAATCAGACGTATTTCTTCCCTAAAATGACTAAACTTGATCTAATTTGACCAAATTTAGACCAAATCCATGCTAATTTGGTCTTTAGGTGTCATAATTTGGGTTTAAAAGGCCTTAGGCATCCACTTAAGTAATATGAAAGCCCGGGCGCCCAATTTAAGGCGGTCCACCTAGAGCCTAGGCGAGAGCCTGGAACTATGGCTGAATCAAGTGGTCATGGAGAATCCGGTAGGGGAAAAGTCGGTTGGGCTTGTATGTATTATGAAATGTGGATGGAAGTAAGCACAAACCCAATTGTTGTATCTGCAGGTTCAGGAAGTAGTTGGCAGGAAGTGGGGGACAGAATGTAGCAAAGTGCAAGCAATGCCCTGATCAAAGGAAAAAGCTGATATAGGCCATATAAATGTGATAGAAAAAAATAGAGCACTGAGAAGATTTTCAGGGGGAAATGACAGTATAGGTTGTTTATGTATGACAAACACATCTAATAGTCTAACAAACATAGTCAACAGTCGATATTAACATAGTCACAATATACTCCGACTTTTTGAAAAAGTCGCTTTAAAATGTGAATTTTTCCCTAGACGTATCAAACGGAAGAATCATTCCCAATTTGATCATAGTCACAATACATTATGTTTTATTCCCGTATTATTCATGAATTACTTGTATTTGATGTTTTCTTTCCGTTTTATACTTTTTTCATGTACTTTCTCATTTTATACTATTTAAGACTCTTAACTTAATTTGAGTGTATATATGTGTGTGTACATGTAAATACACACATAGATATGTATGTATCATGTATGTATGTATGTGTGTTATATATGTATGCAATAGATGTATAGATATGTACTTATATATTTTGCAATATATGTATACATATCTATCTATCTATCTATCTATCTATCTATATATATATATATATATATATATATATATATATATATATATATATGCGTGTGAGTGTGCTATATACATGTGCAATATATGTGTGTGTGTAAATCTTTCAATCTTTGCCGACTTTTTCCCGAATGATTGACCACATTTTTGCCGTATGTTGACCACTTTTTACCCGAATTTCCCGCATAATTCCCGAATCCCGAATTTTTCAACTCGGCCGAACGTATCCCGAATACCAAAGTTGTGACTATGGATATTAAAATAAAATAGTAGAATCAGGATACAGATTTAACATTACACATTTTAAGTAAAAGGTAATACGGTATATAGAAACAATACATTGAATATCACTGATTTTGTATTATAGTATTTTCTGCTCATTAAACCAATATATATTCAGATATGATTATACAGTATATTGTATAAATTGTACATAGTAAGGCCAAATGTTGTATTACACTACTACTAAAATTTGGATATAAAGATACTATATAATATAGCTCTCAAAAAAAGGTTACATATTATATTTTGTTGTATAATGAGGGGCTTATTATACTGTCACAGTATAATATCGTATTATACATATATAACAATATATTGTATTGTACTATAATTGCCTAGGGAGGATGGACATGGTTCTAGACATGGATATGGACACAGACACGGATGCAGACATTGATACATGACAAATTTTAAAAATGTATGAAGGATAAAAAGATGTACACGCTAGTGGTAAGAAATTGTAGATGCATATGTAATATGCATAATTTTCACGATTCTTTTAAAATTAATTATAATTATGGACCATTGTGCATTTTAATTTGTTTGTAAACCTCTACTTCATAGTTCAAGTTATTTTGTCCTACAATCCGGCTAATGTCCGATCATAATAATCGATCAAAATCTGAGGAACAAATATGGCTTACATGTTATGTCTCATGAAACATAAAAGACGGCAATATTTTTGTGGTTATATGTACGTTTATTTGTACATACTAGCTTTGAAAGGACATGCGTGACGTTGTTCTATGACATTTCTTAATTTAACCTCTTAAACATTAGGTGGCTACAAGAAATATAAATGAGAAGATCTACAGGAAAGACCATTGTGGAAAATAAGATGTGAGGCTAATGAGATGTTTCTTATTAATAGACGGAGACTGCCCTCCTATATATATGATAAACTCGACCGACACCCTTGATGGATTTTGGGGCATATCAGGGTTGGCCGAGTTTCCCGAGGACAAACTCGACCGACACCCCTTCACAAGCAAATCAATTTTAAGCAATCAACCGAGTTTCATCTAGGATAAACTCGGCCGAAAACTAAAAATTGATTTGTCGCAAGAGTTTTCCAAAAGTAAACTCGACCGACCGCACTATATGGAACGCACAGAAAAAGTGTTTCAAGTTGTTGGAGTGTTGCAAAACTCAAAAATAGATTTGTTGCAACACCCCAAACGACTTGAATTCGTCCTGAAATGCTTCTACTGGCTAGTAGGCATCCTCAACTATAAATAGGACCTCTTGGGCTTCATCCCATGCTTTGCCAAGCACTATGAAGGTCTCTATATTATAGTTGAGTGCCTCCAAGAGCCTCCTTCCACTCTTAAGCTTAATTACTTGCTACACCCATTAGAGTGAGTAGGAGATTTGTAAGAGAGCTAGTCTTACATGTATATCTTTTAAAGCTCTCACTTCTTCCACCACCCAATCTCTCTTTCTACCATTAAGATAAAGACTCTCTCTCTTGGCTAAGAGAGGTGAAGAAGAAGGGAACAAGTCCTTTGGTGAAAGCTTCTCCTAGGTGAAGGTGAAATCAAAGGCGGAAGATCCAAGTCAAGAGTGGGTAATTCCTTCAAGGCGGAAGACTTATTGCAAGAGTGGGTAAGACCTTGGTGATGGCTGAAGACTCGTCACAAAAGTGGGTAAATCCTTGGTGAGGTAGAAGACTCTTGGTCATGGATAGGTAAATCCTTTGTGAGGTTACTGGCTCCCTTGTCCTGAAAGGAAAGGTTGGTTATCCTTGTCCCAATAAAAGGTCATATGTTGTAACTCTTATTATAGAATATAAGAAGTGAGACATAGTTGAAAAATCCTAGAGGTTGACCTCTCTAGGTAGTGGATGTACACTCTCCTAGTTTGGAGTTTGGAACTAGTATACATAGCTTGTGTTCTTGTTCTTATTCAATCTATCTCATCCTTGCTATGTATGTTTAGTTGCACTCAAATTCCATATTTGCAACCTTATCTCTTGAAGTAATTTGAAGTTTTAATGAATTTGATTTAAGTGTTTTAGCTCTATTCAACCCCCCCCCCTTCTAGAGCTCATCATCCAAAGATCCAACACAAAGCACTACTGTATATAGGCACGATAGGAAAAATAGAATCATAGGAATATAGACATTGTGATATGCAACATACAAGATCCCTAATTCAAACAAAGGCACTTATTCATGTGGGTTAGGGAACCACATCGAGAAGAAGAAAAAATTAGTTTGGTGCCCCTTTTTTTGGTGTTTTATGTTCTAACACATGCTCTTTTCTTTCAAATATTCTACTGATATTACAGATAATGGTTTTCAATGTGTTTCATGACCCTAATAGACAGAATCGGGTAGAAAAAAAATAGATCTTTGTACGAACCGAAAGGCACATTTTTCAATCTTTGTACGACCCGAAAGGCACATTTTTCAATCTTTGTACGACCCGAAAGGCACATTTTTCGGTCCTTAGGCCGACAAATGTAGGGGGTGCGAGACAGAGCCCCCACAGTATGAATTGGGTCAAAAATAAAATCCAATTAAAGATCCAATTAGATACATTCGTAGTTGGGGTTAGGGCCAAGAGTTCCTGCTGCATATTAGGCAGAGATTGTCGTTCAAAGGGGATTCAAGGGGTGCCTTCTTGTGATTCGGGGAGCGAAGACGGTGCGACTGTTGATTCAACAGTAGGTAATAGAGAATCTTTGAAGACGACATCAACTGGTAATTACTTCTTGTTGATAGAGGGAAAAGGAAACAACGGAGCAAATGTTGCCTACGCGTGCCATCACGATCTTCTACTCCAAATTCACTTCTTATGGCGGAAAACAGTGATCTAAATTCCATGCTCTATGGCGTTGATGATGGTTGGGCATCAGGCCGCAAGGCCACGGTGATCTAAAATCCATGCTCTATGGCGTTGATGATGGTTGGGCATCAGGCCGCAAGGCCCAAAGCTTCTCGGGCAGACACAAAAGAAGAGCATATGAGTCTTCTCGGTGATCGTGACAATTCCATTATCAGGAGAGTGATTGACGAAAGAAAATGTCATGCTTTGGCAGTAATACGAACAAATTGCCAATGGGGGCCGTAATTTTTCTCTCAAGTGCTTTACGGTCAGTGCAAGGCAAAGTTGTCGATAAAATAGCCAATCCGGATGACAATGGCTTAGTCAAGGATTATGAATAGTCGTCTTTGAGTAAATCAATTTGAGCAGACTGAAATGTTGTAGGAATCATGATCCGTCAAGGTGTTGGATCGTGGTGAAGAAGATTTTTGTTTATTGGTTGTGATGTAGAAGGGCTTGTGGGCATGCTAAGAAAGAACAATTTTTTATAAAACAAAGGAGACAACCACAGAGGCTGGGATGATGTCTAGCATGCGGCAAAGCTAAAAGGAGACGGTGGCTGCCTTCAGACGAAGGCACTCTCCTTCAGTCTCTAGGGTTAGGTTTAGGATCTACGCCCTAATACCATGTGAAAAATAAGATGTGAGGCTAATGAGATGTTTCTTGTTGATAGTTGGTAAACTCCCCTCCTAAATAATTATGAGAGGAGGCAAGTACAAGGATGTGAACTTAACCTTAATGGGCCAAGACAATTAGGCCTATATTACAAATAAAGTAATTACTCTAACAACCACCATACTTTTCTTTTGGCACTCACACGCCACCTAGGCATGGATAACGGATAGGACGAGCTAGGAGTGTCCAATAATTTCGAGAAGAAAACTAGAAGTGGCATTTTACAATGTGTGTCGGACATGGACACAATAGACTCTAATGATGTGCCCATGCTTCCTAGATGAGTTTTATAAGAAACAATAAGACATTAGATCATACTATTATTCTATAGTAACTTGTTATAAGATATAGTAAGGAACAATATTAGGTTATATAATAGAACTACAGTAAGGTATGTTATTTCACTATTGTTGTATTAAGCTTATAATGTAGATATTTGTTTGCTCTGGTATTTTATAAATACACCCCACATTATCATGATATAATTATATTGAAACAAATAACTGCACAAATATGGGATGTGCGGCATTAGGGAGGTAATTCAAGGATAGTGTTTCATATAGTATGCTTATATGCATGTAATAGTCTCATATACAACGTTCAAAATTTTGACAAATTGTAAAAATTTCACTCGAAGTTTCGGTATCTATGACTAATGGATACCGAAACACAAGTACCTCAAATCGGCATTTCGAGATTTTCGATGGGACAAGATTTCGAATTTCGACAAACTTAGACGCTTTTTGATGAAAAACACCCATTCCGTCATCATTCTAGCCAAACAAAACATTAACAAAAGTTATGTTTTGAGGAACGAGGTACCATGTTTGCTACTTTTGCTATGTGACTCCTTGGGTTTTTTCTGAGCAATCTAAATTATGTTTCTTCTCTTCCTAATTGAATTCTATCTCTCTCCTATTTCTCCCACTTCTATCAAGATCAACGAAGAAAATATTCAAAAATGGGTTTTGGAGTTGTACATGGCAATAACAACCTGCTGGCTTGTATTTCTGAGATCACATGATTAGTAATGATAGTGTGCAAAATCTGCATGACCATTGGCACCAAGATATTGTGTATGTATGCCATCACCAATCACACCTCTAACTACATTGTTGCCTCATCTAGGCTCTAGCTACAAGAGCATACGACCACGAACAACGCTTGAGTATATCCAAGAGTATGCAATATGTCATAAGTAGGCATATCGAGAACATAATGAGACACATATATACTTGTGTAAACATAATCAACTGGAGTCAATATGCTGATAGAATTATTCAACTCATGTATAACCAATAAGGTGAACAAAAACAACATCACGGCTCTCAAGCTTCAACTAGGTAATAAACCATAATCGTCTCAAGCTTCCTAAATACTCAGTCACATACCACTTCAGCATTGCTTATGTACTACATCTCATTGTCGTACCATCCTAGACCATATTATTTTTGCATAAATTTGTATCTTAAGTATATATATTGTGCTTGCAAACTTAATGACTTAATTCATTCACTTCACCATTGAATTTGGTATTGAAATGCCAAAGAAAATAGTACACCTTAACTCACACATGAGGAGACGCCTCCCCCAACTGATGGGCAACTCATCAATTTATTATTTAGTTTACCGTACGTATTGAAACTAATGTAGTGTGTCTACTCTTATATTGTTTCTACTATACACTTATTCACATACATACATTGTTTATATATATATATATATATATATATATATATATATATACACACACACACACACACACACTTAAATGACACTATCAAAGTACATACTTTCTTTGAAAGAATTTAATGCAGGGCTGATATCTTATCAATGAGTGCAGAACAAAATCTCTAAAATATAGCCAATCAGTATAATTGAGATGAATTAGATGGAGTGAGTCACATTCCAATCTAGTAAATTGACTAACTAATGGGAACTCATCAATTTATTTTTTATTTTACCATATGTACTGAAAATAATGCAATGTCTACTTTTATTTTTTTTTTCTCCTATACATTTATTCACATCCATACATCGTTATATATATATATATATATATATATATATATATATATATATATATTCCTTTACTATTTATCTGTTATTCTCGATGTCATGAAATCCCAGCTGCCGCCTTGGTTTACCACCCTCCCGGCGTTTGGCCTCCATCATGGGCATGGGAGAGGAGGAGAGAATGTCTCTCTTAATCCCATTCCCATATATATATATATATATATATATATATATATATAGAGAGAGAGAGAGAGAGAGAGAAAGAGTTGAGCTACAATACACTCGAGTGTATAAGGGCTCCTATACACCTCAGTTTTTAAGCGTTGGATCTTGATCTGGAAAAAGTCAAAAACTGGCCCAGTTTAACCGGTTAACGGTACCGTCAAGTGTTGGGCCCCCTCCGTTTCACGCCCCTTCACCCCCCGACTTGCATTGCCCCCCGACTACCCTCTCTCTCTCTCCTTTTCATTACTCTCTCCTCTTCTCTCCGTCGAGGGACTGCTCTGTCCTCGTCCTCTCTCAGTCGAGGACTTCCTGCCTGCGCTCCGTCGAGGACTCTCCTGCCTGCGCAACGATCTCCTCCTCCTACTCCGATCTCCTACTCCGCTCGAGGGCAGGCAGGTACCTCGCCAGGCAGAGACGCCGATCAACAAAAGGCTCCCTCGCCGGTCAGCAGCGCCTGCGCCACCGTCGGACGGGCACAGCAGCGCTAGTGACTGCGCTCTGCGCTCTCCTCCTCTGCTCGATCCTCCCCGTCGGTGACTACTCTCTCCTCCGCTCTCTCCTCCCCGCCGGGACTCCGACGACCATCACGGCTCCTCGTTGATCATCAGGGCAGGGCTCCTCATCTGTGCTCAACTGCAGCAGCCAGCAATCCAGGCCCTCCACGGTTGGCATTGCAGCAGAGCCACTTCCACCGGGCATTACAGGAGAGCCAGCCTCCACGGTCTACCTGCCCCATTCTGAGGTACAGCAATTTTGCAGTAGCTCCTTTTTACTTAGAATCCTGTGATACGAGTATATATGCATTGCTTCTTTCATTAACAGAAAATCAGTTTTGAAGACCATATAAAGCAGTTGAGAAGCCTCAGTGTATTCGTATGTTGTCAAATTGATATGGATGATCAAACAGTCCAGCATCTCTTGGATATTTAGCTATAATTTACTGCGTATTATTTTTTGGCTCAACTTATTATCTGTGACACATATACCCTCTGATGCTTTTGATGCATTAGTGGTTGTAGGATTGACATGTTTGATTATTACCTAGAGGTAAGTGGTTGGGGTTACTAATGCTTTTTCCTGGTGTGGGTTTAGAATTATATACCATAAGGTAAATTTGTATTGTTGTTAAAATCCATTTATGTTCTCAAATTGCAATCTTATGCTTATGGTTGTAATACATTCATTATGCTTGTATAAGCATGTCATGTGTATTCTAGCTGATTTTAAGTGCGCCTAAGCTTGTAAGACGTTTTTGTAACAAACCTTATGTATAGCTAGCTGAGCCAAAGCCAAGGAAACAGTACATGTGGCATAGTGAATCCCCATCTTAAAGATGAAACTCAGATGTCCAAACCTAGAGATGAAATCCCTCAACCATGTTCCCATCCCAAAAGCAATTGTGGCACAAACCTCTGTTTAAATGACCCAATATTTTGATGTATATTTTGATTGATTATTCAAGGATTTTGTGACTGAATTTATTAATATCTATAGTGATGGATTTCTCTGATGACGTTGATGGCATGATGGGCATAGATTGGCTAGCTTATGAGCCACCAATTGATAGAGATGAGGCACCAATTGACAGAGATGAGGACACATGTGCAATGGTAACTAAATATTGCAAAATCTAATGGGCGTGTAAGGGATTTGTTTGTAAGCATTTTTCTCTCATATTTTCTTAGGTCGATGAACCAATTGAACCTGATGATGATGATGATAATGGGGTCGATGGAGAAAGGATTGAAGTGGAATCTAATCCTGATCCGTATATAGGCTTGCAGTTTGATACTGTTGAAAAGGCGGAAGAATTTTATAATCGATATGCTTACAAGGTGGGATTCAGTATTCGTAAGGGGAGTCAGTATGTTTCTGCTAAAACAAAACAGGTTACTGGTAGAGTGTTTGTATGTTCAATGGAAGGTTTGCAAAAAATAAAGAACAAAGATGATGATGGTGTAAAGGGTACTCCAAAAAAAAGATATGACATCTGCACGAACAGGTTGTAAGGCTCGAATGCGAGTGAAGCAAGAAGAGGGCACAAAGTGGGTGGTTACAAGTTTTGAGAAAGAGCACAACCATGACCTCACTCAAAGTCCATCCAAGAAGCGGTTTCACCGGTCACATCGACATATGTCAGTAGAGGTTCGGGATTTAGTTCGTGCTATGCATGACCAGAATATTTCTACTGCTCAGATTATGTCTCTCACAGCTAGTCAGCGTGGTGGCATTCGTAATGTGAGTTTCATTAGAAAGGACCTGAGCAATGAGCTTGTATCCTTGAGAAGGAAATATAGAGGTGTTGATGTTTCCTCCACTTTGGAGCATTTTAGAAAAATACAAGCAATTAATCCGTTATTTTATTATGCACTTCAACTTGACGAGGAAGGTTGTACACGTAATATCTTCTGGGTGGATGCTAAGTCAAGGATGGCATATCAAACATTTAGTGATGTGATTACTTTTGACACCACATATATGACTAACAAGTACAGCATGCCATTTGCACCATTCATAGGTGTGAATCGCCACAAGAGTCAACTTTATTTGGGTGTGCGTTGCTACGTGATGAGACAACCGATTCTTTTATTTGGGTATTCCAAACATTTTTAAATGCCATGTTTAGAAAACACCCTAAGGCAATACTAACTGATCAAGATCCAGCAATGAGGAAGGCGATTCGCATAGTTTTTCCTGATGCAGTTCATCGTTGCTGTCAATGGCATATAATGAGGAAAGCACGTGAGCACCTTGGTGTAATATATGGGACAGTAGTATTAGAGATCAATGGATTCCTGTTTACTTCAGGGGTACTTTTTTTGCCAACATGTCAACCACACAACGGAGTGAGAGCATGAATTCTATTTTTAAAGACCATGTCAACAATCATTTACCACTTTTCAAATTTGTTGAAGCATATGAAAAGGTGGTTGACAACCGATATGACAAAGAAGACGAGGAGGACTATAGAACTAAAAGTGGAGCACCTACTCTTTGGTCTAATGCCCCAATTGAGAAGCATGCAAGAAATGTATACACAAGAACAATTTACAAAGACTTCCGTATGCAAATGAAGAAGACAACTAGCTATGACATAGAAGAGGTGATCAAACACTCCTTATATCACATTATATATATTTTTGAAGAGGAGAATCACTTCACGGCAAGGAAGTACTACAAGGTGGCCTTGAAAAGAGAATCCGATGAAATATCTTGTGATTGCATGCATTTTCAGTTTACTGGCATATTGTGTTGTCATTCTCTCAAGGTACTATTATTTCTCAATTATCATAAGATTCCACCATCATATGTCTTGGAGCGTTGGACAATTAATGCAAAAATAAACCACAAAGATGATCATGCTCAAGAAACTCAAGTAGAAATGGGTGATAGTACCATGTTGAGTAGGTATAACAGCCTGTGTAAGTCAGCCCTGCGATTGGTTGGTTTAGCTTCTAAAGAAAAGGATACTTACATGATGGTGCAAAAGCCCTTTAAAAATTCATATGCTGACGTTTTGAATATGCAACAGAAAGTAGATTCAATTTCTACAAATGAAAGGATACCATCATCCCAGACCTATATTCCTACTCAGGCAAGTCAATATGTGCCACTGCTTCTAGAATCACAACATCAAATCAATGCAAAAGATCCAATAACATCACAGTGTAAAGGAACTAGAAAACCACAAAGGTTCAAACCACCTGCTGAAATGAAAGCAAAAAAGCAAAGAACATGTAGTACGTGCAATGCAAAAGGACATAACAGTCGGACATGCAAACAAGAGGTATTATTCCCTACTAATTTAATTCATTTATTACAAATATGGTAGATCCTCACAAATAGTTTTTTTTATCTTTTTTTGCTTGATGGGCAGGAAAACAAGGAGGCATCAACCTCATATGGGATCGAAGAAGATGATGAAGAGTCAAGTGAAGACTAATTCGATAGTGTCTTAAAAACTGTTTCAATGCGTCTGCCCTTAAACTGTGTGTAGCTGCCTCACTTGAAGAGGTTGAAGAGTCAAGCGAAGACTAATTCAGCAATGTTATTACTATGTGTCCAAGTGCATTTCTGTACACTTGAGCTGTGTGATCATATTTATAAACAATGTTAAACAATGTGCATTTGTGTACACTTCAGTTGTATCCAAGTGCATTTATGACAATGTCATTTATTTAATTTGACTTAATGCTTACTGCGTGCTTGTTCCAATGTGTTGTGTTCTTTGAAAATATGATTTGATGCTTGTTGTGTGATTCTTTGAATGTGTTGTGTTATTTGTTGTTGGTTCAGTCCTGTTGTCACGTTCAGACCTTGTTGATGTTAGTACATTGTGGTTGGTTTTGTGTATTCAGTAGGCTTGATTTTTTGGTCATGTTGTGTTGGATCTCAGATTCTCAATTAAATAGTTGTGACACATTTCTTGGATAGTATATCAACATGGGAAAGATAGTGTTCAGGTACATTCTCACTGGGTTTGATGTCAATTGTTATTTCAGTTATTATTTGGTACATTGTGGTGACAAAAAGAAACTAGTAAGAAAGAAATAGAAAACATGTATTGCTGATAACCAATATTCCAATGTGCATATTTCTGTACATTACTAGGAAAGGTTGGACATTAATATCATTTATTCAGCTCGTTCAGTCCAATGTGCATATTTCTGTACATCGTTCAGTCCAATGTGCATATTTCTGTACATTAATAACTTCTGTATGATACAGATGGACACGTGTTAAATGTTCATTTAGTTTAAACAACCTGTACATTACTCTGTATAACATGGTGTTCTCTAAAACAACCTGTATATTTAGTTTAAACAACCTGTACATTACTCTGTATAACATGGTGTATAATTTCTGTACATTACTAGGAGTTCTGTATAACGTGATGTTCTCTAAAACAACCTGTATAGTGCCCATTACTCAGCAAAAATATGGCGTACAATTGCAGAATTAGATGCTACACAAATTAGAACACAAGAACACCCACTGGACATCATATATTTGCTGAATGATGGTTAGTATTCATGTTATTAATATCAGTCCATACACATTTTCTAATATCAGTCCATACACCCAAATATGAACTTAATCAACTGAGCAACATAGCACAATAACAGAGCATGCTAATGTCATGATTCCGTGTGAGCAACAGAGCAACATCTCCAAACACAGATAATAATATTTGGATGTCATCCAACATGGATTGAAGAAGAACACATTGATTCATTTATAAAATGTACCAATTCAATCATTCATTCATGATATTACAAACTGACCCCATACATAGATGGTCCGACACATAGATGATTGGATACATAGATGATCCCATACATAGATCTTGATCAACACAACTCACAGAACACACATAACTCACAGTTCTCGCAGAACTATTTACAGAGCAATAGAATACAACACACCACCAATAAAATCAAGCAACAATGATATTTCTGAGTTGCCCTGAATTCTTTGTTCTTGCTCTTGTCCAATTGTTCTTCAAGTTGTACGATTTTTTCTATCAAATCTTCAACTTTGGCTGCTGCATCCACCCACTGAAAAAAATCACAATGTGGGAAACCCCGCTTATTGAATTTCGGACAACCAAAGAATTTCCTCCCAAAATTCTTCTCAGTCTTAGCTGTTCGAATTTTAACCTGCTCACCACAATCACAGTGTATCCCATGTGCCTCCGTAAGATCAAATTGGCTGTTGGAGTAACTACTGCTCTGTGAAGACACCATTGTGAGATCGTCAGGAAGGGGGGCAGAAGAAAGGTTGATGCTGAGAAAGGCTGATGCTGAGTCGTCTGCTCAGACAGAACCCGACGCCTTGATTTCGTCGAACCCGTACCTAGTCCCGAGCCCGCACCTGCGGCTGTGGCCGGCTACTCAAGTAGGAGACGACGGCGAGCGTGAATCTCTGTGTGGCGACTCTTCAGCCTCGGCGATGATGTTCTGCAGCCTGCGTCTAGGGCTGGGCGAACGGGGTTGGGCTGCGTCTAGGGCGTGGCGAATCTTAAGGTCTCCGGCTGCTGCGGGCGGAGAATCGCCGAAGCGGACTGCTGGGAAGAGAGGTCGCCGCGACCAGGCTGCTGGGAGGTTCTCTGGCTGATGGTGACGCTAGTTGTCCGATGGGAGGAGAAGTCGCCCTTTCGGGTAGAATGGAATCAGCAGCAACAGGAGGAAGGAGGAAGGAGAAATCAGAGGAAGGAGAATCACCGGAGTGGGCTGCTGGGAAGAGAGGTCGCCGCGACTAGGTTGTTGGGAGGAAATGCAGAAGCAGAGAGGGCATGGGAGACAGCGACGGCGGTCGCTGGAGTTGGGAGAGAGCGACGGCGTCTTTGGAGTTGGGAGAGAGCGAGGGTTGAGAGAGAGAGAGAGGGTAGGTAGTGGGGAGCAGTGAGCGTCGGGTTCTTTTCACGGAGTGGAGACCCACCACCAACTCTGCCGTTAACGGGAGTAACTGGGCCAGTTTTTGCCTTTTGCCAGATCAAGATCCAACGCTTAAAAACTGAGGTGTATAGGAGCCCTTATACACTCGAGTGTATTGTAGCTCAACTATATATATATATATATATATATATATATTCCTTTACTTATTTATCTATTATTCTTGACGTTATGAAATCGTTGTCTTGTATCCCCGTCGGTACCCGTGTCTACAAACGTGTTTGTGTTTCCTAACTAATATCTAACATGTGTCGACAAGGAGTAGCTCAGGTGGTGCAGCTCAATAAACCCCAATGAAGGAACCCGATTCGACTCTGAGTGGAAGCTATTCCTCATAATTGTTTACCCGTCATGTAGGCCGCCAACTGTGTACTTTAAATGGTTGTCGGGTAGGCAGGCCGCTCGTGGCCCGAGGGTTTCACGTTGTTGAGGTGAGTCACAAATTAGCCCTGTCTAGGTTCCCTTAATAATTTAAAAAAAATCTAATATTTTAAATTGAAAATAACGGTGTTTTACATGTGTTATATATCTGAATGTGTAGCTTATAATTTTAAGGCAATGTTTGAATACAAACATGATCTTCAGACAGAGAAGACTTAATATTCCTAAGTCTATGAGTGAAAATTGACAAACTCCACAAGAATAAGAATATTGTTATTCAACTAAAGGCTCAAATAACCATATACAAGTTATGATTTATAATACATATGAACTTGGATGAGTATTACTCACGCATTAACGATCATCTTTATTCTTTAGCATTGGAGTTGCGATGGATCAAACATTTAGGGTAAGAATTGGGCTCTTAGGTAGATCAGAATTTTTTCACGCAAGGGACAAGATCTCTCCTACTTTGAAGCTAGAAGGTTGTTTTTCCAAATAATAATTCATGTTTGTTTGTCCTATCTAAGCAATTGAGTGTTTCTTTGCAGTTGATTGGTAGAAAACTTTCTGCAAGACTAAAGAATTATCAAGTCATTAACAAAAAATACTATCCAAGAGAGCTGTAGTAGATAGGTGTGATTGTGAATGCAATTTTATTAAGTTCAACTCAAGGAAGAAAATGTCTGATTGCGATGCCGTTTTGGTGGCCACAGAAACAGAAATTTTAACAAATTTCGATAAATGCGTTCCTGGCGTTTCGACGGCAAAATAAACGAATTAATTTATGAAATTTTACCAGAATGATCTACTACTGTAGATCTACTCAAATATGTTATAATATTTCATATTGGATATGTGGGGGGTGGGGTCTCATCATTTTTTAGTGAATGACCTTGAACTGTTTCGATGGGGATTTTTGATGTTAATTTTCAATGGTGAAATCAATGAATTAAGTCATTATAGTTTGCAAGCACAATATATGGACTTAAAAACACATAACTGTGCAAAACAAAATGCTCTAGGTAGTACATAGTATATGAAAACGTAGAAAAAAAAATCGATGATCTGACTGTTTCGAGAGTTTCGTCAATCAATTCCGATGTCTGATTGCCACATAAACAGAAATTTTGACAATTTCATCAAAATTTTGAACATTGGTTCAACTTAACACACCCCAAAAGAAGAAACAAGTTGTCTACAATATGCCTACACAACTGTGTATGTGCATTACAACACAAGGTTGAAAGAGGTACATACATAGGATTCATTGAAAATCCCTTCAACTTCCTATATGAAAAATCTACTTGATTAAGCACATTTGTATGGACCATGACTATAGCAGTGACCCATTATAAGCTTGGATAAATGATGATACGTAAACGCTTGTTGATGACCACCCACAGTGATGAATCCAACACAACCTTTATAGATAAGAGCAAGGTTTTTAAACCCGGCTCGAAGGTTGAGGTGTGTGTGTTGTGTATGTGTGTCTATATTCAAGAGACACTTGACAATCACATATCAACCACTAGCTTCCCAACATTAATCAACAATCGATAGCTAAATTGAGATTAAAAAAATAATATAGGTAGAAACACATTCAACAAATAATCAAAAATTATAAATATATCAGTAGCTTAGCAACATGAATCAATGTTCCATAGTGGAACATATATCAAAATGAGAAAAAAAAACTAGATAACAATATATCGGATGTAACAACTATTAAGAATAGAGATGGAGAAATTGAGAATTCAACACCAAGCAGCTATATGTAATTGCAGCATATTGGGGATTGTTGGGGAGTTGGTTGGGAAGTTGGCCATGGAGGATACTGTCAAGGGTGCTAGAGAGTTTTAGTTAGTGGGCTGAATTTTTTAGGCCTGGTTGGGCTATAGGAGAGACTCGTCCCGGGTCAGCAGGTGACTGGTTCAAGCGGTCTGGTCATGGCACATGTGATAGGTTTGCAATCATAAGGAAGATCAACCAGATCCCAGGTACCTCTTTCAGTGAGAGCATTCATCTCCTCAGTAATGGCACATGTCCAGGCCGTACTCTATAATGCGTCATGCACATTTTTGGGTACAGAGACAGCAGAGAGAGCAGCAACAAAGGTACTGACATGAACACTCAGGTGTGAAGTAGAGACATAGTTAGCGATATTATCAGATGTACATGATCTCGTACCTTTCCAGAGAGCAATAGGTAAATCTAGATCAGAAGTTAACTTGGCAGGGGCAGGACCTTCTAAAAGAGAAGAGTGGTTGTCAGTTGGGGGGGGGTTCTTGAACAGGAGTAGGCTGCGGCGGCCGAATACTGCGTTGGTAAACAATGAGAGGAGGAGACGTAGTCTCATCAGGTTGCAAAGTAGATGGAGAATCACTAATAATGCGCAGAGGCGCTGCAATGAGATCTGAACCCAACATGTTCCCCTTAGTAGAGTAGTATGGAGTGTCCTCAAAGAAAACTACATCACTGCTCGTTAACCACTTTTTAGTTACAGGACTATAGCAACGGTATCCTTTCTAAGTCTGTGAGTATCCCAGAAAAATACATTTTTCTGCTCGAGGAGACAACTTGTTTTGAGTTGATCCAAGCAAACGAACAAAACAAGTCGACCCAAAAATTCTCGGAGGTACAGAAAATAGAGGAAGGTGGGGTTGTAGTACTAGTACAGGAATTTTATTCCCAATAACAGGGGAAGGCATACGATTTATCTATTAACGGGCAAGAACCGTTTCTGGCCAAAAATGTTTTGGAACATTAGAATACAGCATGATAGTTCTAGTAATTTCAAGTAAATGCCTATTTTTCCTTTCAGCGACACCATTCTGTTGGGGTGTATAAGCACAAGAAGTCTGACGAATTGTACCCACAGAACGACAAAATAATTCAACATTTTTTTTAACACAAATTCCAAAGCATTATCAGTACGCAGGATTTTAATAGGCATAGAATATTGAGTTTTAATTTCAGCAAAGAAGAACTTAATAGTAGGCAGAACTTGGGATCTATCTTTCAACAGAAACAACCAGGTAGCACGGCAGTAATCATCAATGAACAAAATAAAATATTTATTGCCAGACAGACTTGGAACATGACAAGGACCCCATACATCAGCATGCTCCAAATCAAAAATATTTTTGCTACCAATCTGAGATTTTTTGGGAAATACAGTTCTGGACTGTTTGCCTAATTGACAAGCCTCACACTGAAAACTGTGCGTGCCTACACCAAAAATAACATGTTTTAATTACCATTGTAATGTGGAAATAGAAGACGATAATGTTGAAGCCAGAGCTGTAGTGTCAATTCGTTTCCACTCATCCAAGTAGTAGAGTCCATAAGGTCCTTCATGCCCCCCACCAATCTTCATCCTCGTGTGAAGGTCCTAAAAAACACAAGTACCCAGTGCAAAGGTCAGACTGCAGTTCAGATTGCGTACAATTTTACTAACAGACAGCAAGTTTAGCGGAAAATTTGGCACATATAAAGCATATCGCAGAAGGACTTAAGCATAGATATCACCATTTCCAGATTCAGCAGATTTAGAACCATCAGCAAGCATAACAACAGATTTAGAACAAGGCTTAGACAGTCTATAAAAGAGAGAACAATTGCCAGAGATATTAGAAGAGGCTCGAGAGTCGATCACCCATTTGGTATTACCAGCACTAGAAGGGAGCACTCAAGAAGGAAGAATCACAACCAGTGTAAGTGGCAGTGTGAGCTCCGAATTCAACAGTAGATGAGGAGGAAGCACCGGTCCTCTCAAGCAGGAGACGTTCCACCTCGGAGCGGATGAACTCAGCAGTGGAGGCACTCGAGGGAGCAGCAGAAGGTGTCTAAGAAGCACCCTTAGACGCAGCATTGGAGTCAGGAAGGCCGCAGAGGAACTGGACAACCTGGAGTTTCTACCGTTGTCGTTGCATCGTGGCTAAGTTGATAGATAAGGGATGAAGATTCTCAAGCTCAGCCCAGACGCCTTTGGAGGTCGAAAAATAGTCAGCAATATCAAGCCCAGTAAAGTGCAGGCGGGACAGCTATTTGTTCAGGTCAAACACCTTTTTTGGATTCTTACTACGCGAGTAGGTGCTGGCCAGTTGATCCCACGTCTCCTTGGTAGTCGGGAGACGAAGTAGAGTAACGCTGATGCGAGTTTCACAGCTGTTCAGAATTCACGCCATCACGGTCGAGTCATCCTTGACCCAGTCATCATAGATTTTTTTCTCCTTGGACTCGGCTGTACTAGGCGGAGCAGGAGGCGGAGCCTCAGTCAAATGGGAATGCTTGCCCTGTGACTTCGCAAAGATCTCCATGGAGCAAACCCAATGTTGATAGTTGCACCCATCTAGCTTCATAGGAGTCACTTGACGACGAAAGTCCTAATGGGAGGAAGCCATGAGGGAGACCGAGTCCAAACACGGCAGAGAACAGCAACAGGAGTCAGAACCGCCTAGATCCTCCGGCTAGGCGGCAGCAGGCAGATAGAGCAACTGGAAGGACCAGCTTACATGAAGACTACACTGAGGCACAGCAAAAAACCTGGCGGCTCAAGGGTCGATGCGGGCAGAAAGAAGGTGTAAGGCTCCGAAGACCCTCAACACGAACAGCCGGAGGCAAAAAACGATTGTGCAGGCTGCACTAATAAGCCAGGCCCACACAAGGAGGGCAACCGGCGGCAACAGCGGGAGCAGTCGGCCGCACTGCGGCGGGGCACAGGGGGGCGCCGAAAAAGAGAGAGGGGGGCGACGGCTACAGGGAGGGTGGCGGTTAGAGCACCTGCTCTGATACCATTTTGATTTGTCTGTAAGGGTTAGGGTGCACAATGTGTGTACCCCGTATATTTATAAAGAGAACAATTACATAGAGATCCACATAGAATAGGAAAACAGCAAGTGAATATAAAGAACTTAAATAAAACACTATTTAAAAAAAATAAAGTAGGAAATGAACAAGTAGCATACCTCAAATAAATCCAAACAATGCAAGAACACTAGAAAATTGCAAGGGATTGAACAATATACTGGTGCAAAGAGCTAGCGGCGTGCACTTGTAAGTGGTATGATAGTTTTGTATATGTTTTTAATTTTGGATTTTAACTATCTAATTGCAATTTTCTATCGCTTAATATGTCTTCAAAGTTTTAAGTTGTAATTTATTGTCAATCCAAGATTGTGATTTGAGATTTGTCTACAACACATTGTATATTTGTGATTTTGTGTTTATATTATGTGCAACGAAAAAATCATAGCACAATTAGAAGTTTCCCATCATTGTACCTAAAATTCATCATTTTCTTAAAACAGTCATTTGAAGGTTATATCAAGTTTGTGTTCAAAGTTCGTTGAAGCTATCACCAGCTTCCACTTGCACTCCCAAGGAGTCCAGTCGAACTCAACCACTTGTACCATGCAAGTTAGTAGGTTTAAGTAATAACTTACTAGTTGGGGGCAACCTAAAGCACAGTTTATGAGGCCGAAGAAAACAAACCAAAACAGGATAAAAGCATGTTAAAACGCTTACTACATCATCACTTAGAGGTAGCCTACAACCATGAACCAAATTTGTTAGGTTTATCCCAGAATGGCCACTTTGAGCGCCCTCTAAATCACGTGTGACTTTGCTAAAAAAAGTTAGCCATAGTGAGAGTCATGATCCCTTGGCACAAGTACTTGGGGAACCACACAAGTACTTGGGGAACCACCTTCTTTCTCCAGAAATTCATTTTCCCCTACTCCGCTTGCGATGCTCATTGTGTCTTCCTAGGGATATTTCGAGGATATTAATACTCTTTAGACTAGAGTGCAAGGATTGCTCAGTTTGCTAGGAGGGTTTTGTACCAAGGTGAAAGATTTATCTAAACGTGCTTCCTCCATCCAAAACTGGCGAGCCGACTCTCAACTAATGGTGGAATGACGAGTTCAAAGAGCATCAATGGCCCACCTGTCCATGAACTACAATTCCATTCTGGAAGAATCACAATAGTATCAGAATTGCAAGGTCTTTCTCATCTTTGGGATATCATCAGACATGCTAGTTTCTATCACTTTCTGCTTTGGCTAAGGTGGTGAACAAGAAAACAGATGTCGTTGTTTATGTTTTTTTTCACATCTTAGGATACCTACATATACTTCTTAATGTACCCCATATTGCTGACTCTCGCCTTCTTGATGAATTTGGAACTTTCATTTGTTTCAAGAAATAATATCCAAAGGGAATTGTGATTTTGATCCAACAATAAAAAGGACGAAAAAAATAATAATCATTTTTGTTTCAGAACACTTCTACTTGAGAGCTTTATTTACAATAAGCAAATTATAAGAATACAAGATATTTGTTTTAACAATACCGTGTTTATCAGAAACAAAAATTTACAATACAACAGGAGGGTGAAACCTTTGAGAAATCAATTATAACGTAAAAACTGGAACTAGTTACAAAGCTAAGCCTCCTAATAGCTTATCAGATACCTTGGTCAATTCCATTTGGTACTGACTAGAACAGGTTAATCGAAACTCTAATATATAGGTCAGTTAATTTACCACACAGATTATCTTGTCTAACAAATTAGCGAGGTAGAAGAGTTTTGCCAGCATGGGACAAAGTCAACGATGCGATTATAAATAGAACAAGTAGGATTCTCTTCCATTCCAGCATGTTTTGTTATGAGAACTTTCTTATGCATTGACAAGGTACATACATGTACAACTTTCTTAAGCTGAAGCCGTGGCGAGAGCAATTTTATTAGACAAGCAAATTATGAGAACGCAGTTTTGATAGCCTTATAGGAAAAGAAATCTGGATGCTTGGACAAATGTACCATGGGCCTTAATGTCTTATGTGCATTGTTGAAGTTATGATCGATAAAAGATGACAACACTAACAATGGCACGGTGCAAAAGAGTCACAAATAATTTGGTACCTTGATAGTGGCAACAAGACCCAACCTGAAAAGAACAAGAAACAGGAAGAAAGTAGTGTATCAGTGCTAGCATTTGCAGTCTCCTGACATGAAACAAAGCAAGAAGTAATACCACTGTAAAAAGCAGTGAAGTAATTTACAAGAATAGATGTTCAGAAGCTAATACTGCCTAGAAAAGGAACATGAAACCAAATGAAAGGTACATGCAAAAGCTATACCAAAAGTTAACTAAGATATCAAAGTTACTATCTAAACAATAAAATGCTCCAATGATTGCATGAGGCAAGGACATTCAATGTCATTATATTTTGGGGGAATACGACTAAGATATTTATAAAAACTGCAATATTTGCAGAAAGTCCATGCCAAGTAGAACCTTTTTTCTACAACACAATATCGCTACTGGAACTTTCAGAAGCTCTATTCAAAAAAAATTAACAGTTAATGTTTAGTGGAGGCCACTCACCGAATAACAAGAAATATTTCTTCCCATACTCCCACTAAACAGCAGGGTTTTATAAATCAAACCAGACTAGCCACTCCAGTACAATCATTTGACCCATGTACCGGCAGTGGAGCAAGTTGGACTGACTCCAAAACCCTTTTTACTTTAACCGAAAACTGACGTAAACCATTGACCCGCCCAATCGAACACTGCTCATATAACCCTGTAAAAAATGGTACTGTGAGAAGGAGATGACCTGATTGATGATCGCTCTCATGACTTGTATATATAGGATATCCCTAATTTACACATTTACATGCAGACCTTATCTACATATTACAAGAAGGTCCTTTGTACACTATATTAACACTCCACCTCAAGCCGGAGCATGTATATTGTCTGCTCCCAGCTTGTTACATAAGAAGTGAACTCGAAACCACTCACAGACTTGGTGAATAAATCAGCTAACTGGTCTTCAGACATAACGGGTGACAATTGGATCAGGCCCTCTTGGATCTTTTCTCTGAGGAAATGACAGTCCAACTTCTATATGCTTCGTTCTTTCACGAAAGATAGGATTTTGGGCAATGTGAACAGCATCCTAAATGTCACACTTCAACTCCATGGGACTGCTCTGAGCAAAACCCAACTCTTCCAATAGATGCTTGAACCATAACTCACAAGTGGCTAAAGCCATAGCTCTATACTCAGCATTGGATGTCGCAAAAGTTGTCTGTTTATTTTTCCAAGACACTAGATTACCTCCCACAAAGACATAATAGCCACAAATAGACCTCCTCCTATCCATGCTACATTTTTCCCAATCTGCAAAGAAGAAACGCTGAACTCTCATGTGGTTATAATTCTAGTACAATAGTTGATGCAATCCGTGAAAGGGGATTTGCATAGGAAGTGTTGATATGCTGAAGATTACATATCTCGGTACTAACGACCTGTATGTCGGTAGTACCGACACATCAACAGTATCGAAGACTGCATATCTCAGTACTACCGACCTGTCTGTCGGTAGTCACGACATGGCAGCAGACCGGCGGTTCTGAAATTTTGTTTTCTCTTGTTTTATTACTCTACATGTATTTGTTCTTTCTATAAATATATCCTAGGGCACACAATGTACCCTAAGAACTAGTAACACAAACTTTCACATGGTAACAGAGCGAGTTTGCTCCTAGGGAACCCTAAGCCAGCCGCCGTCGCCACCCCCTCTCTTCCCCTTCTTCTCCGGCGCCCCTCCCTCTCCTACCCTTTCTCTCTATCTGCAATAGTCAGCGCCGCCGCCGACCTAATTCCTAATCACATCTCCTCCATGTGTGATTAGGTAATCTTACCTAGAGACGCGTTGTATCGACAAGGTGCACTAATAAATACGCAAGGATTTTCAGCATAATAACACCAGCTAGTGATGAAGGACAAGCAAGGTTTCCCACATCTTGGACTGGTGTGGGTAAAAGAAGCTAGTCACTACCGGATGTAGTGAAAATGTACAAGGGCAAATTTTCAATGAAGGAAGATAAGGAAGCAAGCTCAACAAAATAGGATTAGGGTGGGAACTTAGAATATTAGCTCTTTGACAAGAACGCCTTTGGAGATAGTAAATATCATAATTAGGAAACCAAATGGATCGGGGAACGATGTAGAGAGATTGGATACACGTGGCATAAAATCTAGTGTACATGTATTGACAAGCATAGAAATCGCGTCAGAATCATTGTTGATAAAATTTGAAGAACGTGGACAAGATTACAAGGATGGGTGACAAAAACTTAGCTATCAAGGTTGATCTTGGGCAAAAGAATTTTAATATGATTAGTGTTAATGGCCCCTAAGTTGGTCTTAGCGAGGGGGCAAGAAGGATTGTTGAGAAATCATGAATGAGCCAATGCAAGGAATAACGATAGAGGAGAAGATCATTTTTGGGAGTGATCTAAATGGCCGTGTGGGGAGTAGCAATGTTGGATATAAGAGAGTTTGTGGTGGTTTTGCTATGGCAGCAGGAATGGTGAAGGAGAGACGGTATTAGATTTTTTATTCACCTATTATATGATTTTGGCAAACACCTATATTAAGAAAACAGCTTAAACTACATTATTTTCAAGAGTAGGCGCAATTGTAGCCAAATTGATAGCTTCCTTACAAGGCTGGATAGAAAAGTATGCAAGGATTATAAAGTGATTGAAGGTGAAGAACTCACTGTCAACATAGATTGGTGGTTTTGAATATTAACATGAAGATCAACAAAAGTAAGCATAACACAAACCAAGATAGAAGGATCAATTGGTGGAATCTTAGAGGAGAAAAGAAATCAACTATTTTCGGTAGACTTATCAGAGGACACTTAGAACTTGGAGTCTGATGTTAACATTGTGGCATAATTTAAGTTCTTACATAACAAAGTTTAGCATAGAGGTTTTTAGGGAGTCTTGTTAGTATATAGACTTTCCTGTGTTTTTACTTAGTCTATTTCTCTCTTTTCCTTGTCTTGTTTTATCCCATATTGGTTATATCTAAACCATGTGTCTTTCTCTTGTCTTATAAAAGAGAACCACTGTACTCTGTTTTAATCATCTCAATAGTAAGACAATTAGCCTCATATTCTAGATGGTATCGAGCCACCCGATCCACCCTAGCCCTTTTTTTTCCTAACCCTACCCCAGCCGCCACCCACCTTCTCCCTAACCCTACCCCAGTCGCCACCCTCCTTCACGCCGCCGCCCAGCCCCCCATCTTCCCGCCGCCGCCCACTCCCTCCCAGCAGGCTGCTGCCGCCGCCCATCCCCTCCTCTCTTCTCTCCCATTTTCTTCTCCCTCCTCCACCCACCCTCTCTCCCTTTCTCTCCCTGCCCCTACCCGCCGCCACCCCTCCCTTTCTCTCCCTGACCTGCCGCCGGCAGGCCTTGCTGCCGCCGCCCCCTCCTCATCCCCACCACCACTAACAGCCACCGCCACCCTTTCTCCATCATCTTTTTCCCCTCTCCTATAATCTCCGTACCCTAAGCACATCTTTCCTTGTGGCTTAGACAACCACAGGTTCTCTCTTCGGTCTCCGTTTCCTTTCCGAAAAGCTTACGTACAGCCTGGTCACTTTCCAGTCTGGCACGTTGAAGGCTTAAAAACAAGTTTCCGGCTCTGACTGCCTACGCCTCATGGTGGAGTGATCTCTTCTCCATGTTGGCGTAGGTTCTGTTTCCTTCTTCCTGCCCTATAAGGGTTTTCTGAGGTCCATGCTCGGATCTCCTATCTACTGCTACTAGTCCATGTGTTGGACTTCTACTGCTGTCTACTACTGCTGCTGACTACTGTCTGGATCTGTGCCCGTGCTGCTTCTCTTCTTCTGCTACTGCTGCGATGGCGACTTCCGATCTCCCGCCGCGCACTCTCTGTGTTACTACGGTGAAGTTGGATCACTCCAACTATCATCTATGGGCTGCCTCCTTCGCGTTATATGTCAAATCCCAAGGACGCTACTCTCACCTGACTACCAAGGGCCCTGATCTTCCTGCTGCAGACGCTGATGAGAAAACCAAGCAAGCCTATGATCTATGGTCCAAAGAGGACTATGGGGTCATTACCTGGATGGTGAATAGTGTTGAAGCAAAAATCAGCCAGTCCTTGCTTCGACTTCAGACTGCCAAAGAAATGTGGGACCAGCTTTCCCATGTTTACTCTCACCAGCAGAATCCGAAGAAGGTCTTTGAGATATTCAAACAGCTTGCCAAACAGGAGTATTCGGCCACCGACTCCGTTGAGGACTACTACAACTCCTGCTGTGCTCTCTAGGATGAGTTCCGGGTATATCACCCTCTGACTGCTGATATTGAAGAAGTGCACCGACAACGGAATGAACTTATGTTAGTTCAATTCCTCGCCGGCCTACCTGCGTCCTTCGCTGGTGTTGTGGACCAGATTCTCTCCAGCGACCCTTTGCCTACTCTCCGTGATGTTCTCAAACGGGTTCAGCGTCTACCCTCTGTGTCTCAACCTGTGCCTGACACCTCTGACGGTGCTGCTCTTGCTGTCCGCTCTGGTGATTCCTTCCGTGGTCGTGGCCGTGGTAGAAGTCGTGGTCGCGGAGGACGGTTCTCTGCTCCTGGTCGTGGAACTGGATCCGATCAAGCTGAGTCCCGCTATTGCACTCACTGCAAACGTACCAACCATAATGAAGATAAGTGCTGGATCAAATATGGCAAACCTGAGTGGGCCAACAAAGTGACAACTGATGAACCTGCTCCGCCGACGGCTGATTGGATCCGCTCCGAGTTTGAAAAACTCCTACAGGCTCGTCTGGCGTCTTCTACTGAGGCTTCAAATTCTGGCAGTGCTGCTCTTCTGACTACGGCTGGTAAAAATTCCTGGGTTATTGACTCTGGTGCGACTTCTCATATATCTGGCAATCCTGCTTTATTTTCTAAACTGCAGCAGACTTCTTTTATACCTCCTGTTACCTTAGCTGATGGTTCTAAATCACCTGTTACTGGCATTGGTGATATTTGTCCTACTGGTCGTCTGCCTCTGCGCTCTACACTTTATGTCCCGAAGTTTCCTATTAATCTTCTTTCTGTGAGTAAAACTGTGAAGAGCCTTCGTTGCTCAATTACATTTGATCCGGATGGTGTTTTATTTCAGGATCTGCGCACGAGGATGACGATTGGTTCGGGCCATGAGGGACCGGATGGACTCTACTACCTGGACGAGCCAAAGACTACTGCATATCTGACATCATCGGTGACCGACATCCAGTGGCACTATAGATTGGGACACCCTTCTATTGGAAAGTTAAAAGTCGTGTTACCAGATATAGTTAGTTCTGATTTTCATTGCGAAACTTGTCAGCTTGGCAAGCAAACTCGTGCTACTTTTTCAAAAAAAATTTGTATCAGCTCTAAAGCACCTTTTGATATTATACATGCTGATGTTTGGGGTCCTTGCTCTGTCACAAGTACTTCCGGTTTTAGATATTTTCTGAGCTTCATTGATGATTTTTCTAGAACTACCTGGCTGTTCTTACTTAAAGATAGATCCACTATCCTTGAAAAAATTACTGACTTTTTTACTGAGATACGCACTCAATTTGCTAAGCCTATCAAAATTCTTCGTACTGATAATGCTTTGGAATTCATGCAAACATCTGTTAGCTCTTTCTGTCGTCGCCAGGGCACAATCCATCAAACCTCTTGTGCTTACACCCCACAACAAAACGGTGTTGCTGAGCGCAAAAATCGTCATCTTCTCGAGGTTGCTCGTACCCTTCTCTTTCACTATCATGTTCCCCAAGCTTTTTTTGGCCCGAGGCGATAGCCACTGCCTGCTATCTAATTAACCGCATGCCTTCATCTGTGCTCGGCAATCAGATTCCTTTTCAGATTCTGTTTCCCGATGCATCTCTTTTCTCTGTACCGCCTCGCATTTTTGGGAGCACCTGTTTTGTTAAAAATCTTCGGCCTGGCCTTACTAAATTGGATCCTAGAGCAACTAAGTGTATTTTTCTGGGATATTCTCGCACTCAGAAAGGATATAGGTGCTATGATCCTGTTTCTAAAAAGTGGTTTGTCTCTGCGGATGTGGTGTTTTTTGAGCATATGCCTTTCTACTCCACGGGTGGTTCTGCGCTCACTTCCGATTTACTTGCTGATACACCTTTGCCTGTGATGGACGATGTACCTGCTATTTCTGAGGATCTGATTGAAAAGCCACCTCTGAAAGTTTATCAAAGAAGACCGAAGCCGACAGCTCCCTCCATGGCCCCTCCATCGTCCTCTTCCTCGGTGCCAGATCAACCATCCTCGCAGGTATTTTCTGATCTCGATATTCCTATTAGTCTGAGGAAAGGGACCCGTACCTGCACTATGCATCCGATTGGAAATTTCTGCTCTACTGATAATTTGAGTGCTAATTTTGCTAACTTCACTGCGGCTCTGTCTGCGATATCTGTACCTAAGAATGTTGCTCAGGCTCTTAGCCATCCTGCGTGGCGTCAGGCTATGGAAGAAGAGATGAAGGCTCTTACTGACCGTCATACCTGGACCCTAGTTGAGCCACCTGCTGATTGCTCTCCAGTTGGATGCCGATGGGTGTTCACTGTCAAATACCATCCCGACGGTACTGTCGAACGACTTAAGGCGCGACTTGTGGCAAAGGGGTATACCCAGACCTATGGAGTTGACTACTTTGAAACTTTCTCTCAATAGCGCGCCTGAACTCTGTCCGAATTCTGATTTCTTTTGCTATCAATTCTGACTGGCCACTGTATCAACTTGATGTCAAGAATGCTTTCATGTATGGTGATCTTCATGAAGAGGTATACATGTCACAACCTCCCGATTTTGTGTGTCAGGGGGAGGCTTCCAAAGTCTGCAGGCTAAAAAAGGCTATCTATGGCTTGAAACAGAGTCCTAGAGCATGGTTTGACAAGCTCAGCAATATTCTTCAGCAATTTTCCTTCAGACGTTCCCAATCTGATCACTCTGTTTTTGTGAAAAATACTTCTGCGGGTATTGTTATTCTTATTGTTTATGTTGATGATATTATTCTCTCTGGCAGCGATTCTGTTGGTATTCAGTCTACAAAGCGCTATCTGGAGAAACACTTTGTTACCAAGGATCTTGGCTCACTTCGGTATTTTCTTGGGATAGAAGTGTCTCGGTCTTCTTCTGGTCTCTGCTTGTCTCAACGGAAGTATGTCCTGGATCTCTTATCTGAATCTGGTCTTTTGGGTGCAAAACCTGCTAGCACACCTATGGATCCCAACATCAACTGGGATGATGAGGAGTCTCCTGCTTATCCTGACAATCAGCAGTATCGACGTATGGTTGGGAAACTCATATATCTTACTGTTACTCGGGCTGATATCACTGCTGCAGTTGGATTGGTTAGTCGCTACCTGGACAAGCCTCGACAATGCCATTGGGATGCTGTCTGTCATATTCTGAAATATTTGAAAAGTTCTCCTGGAAAAGGTCTACTTTACAAAAAAAATGGGCATTGCAAACTCCTTGGCTATTCTGATTCTGATTATGATGGCAGCAAGGTTGACCGTCGGTCTACTTCTGGCTACTGTACCTTTGTAGGAGGTAACCTTGTCACTTGGCGAAGCAAGAAGCAGTCTGTTGTTGCTCGCTCTAGTGCTGAAGCTGAGTATCGTGCCATGGCACATACTACTTGTGAGCTATTCTGGATTCGGAGCCTGCTGAAGGACTTTGGAGTTTCTGATTCATCTGCTATTCCTATGTATTGTGACAACAAAGCAGCTACCTTCATTGCTAGTAATCCTACCTTCCATGAGCGGACCAAGCATATCGAGGTGGACTGTCATTTTGTTCGCGAGGCTGTTCTCTCAGGACAAATATCTACTCCCTATATTCATACATCTGATCAGGTGGCTGATATCTTCACAAAGATTCTACCAAAGACAAGGTTCACTGCTATGACATCCAAGCTGGGCATGCTAGACATCTACGCTCCAGCTTGAGGGGGAGTATTAGTATATAGACTTTCCTGTGTTTTTACTTAGTCTATTTCTCTCTTTTCCTTGTCTTGTTTTATCCCATATTGGTTATATCTAAACCATGTGTCTTTCTCTTGTCTTATAAAAGAGAACCACTGTACTCTGTTTTAATCATCTCAATAGTAAGACAATTAGATTCTAGAAGTCTAAAGGGTGGGTTTCCACGGAAGGAGACTTGGTGGTGGACTGATGAAGTTCGGAAGGAAATTGAACTCAAAAGAGAGATGTATAGGAGTTTGCCCAAATCTCGAGAAGATGCAACTTTTTAGAGATGCAAGCAAGCAAAAAAAGAAGCTTAGAAAGTCGTTCAAGATGCACGGTCCAAGTACTTTGAGAAAATATATAAAAAGTTGGACACGAGAGAAGGGGGAAAGATATATAAATTATGACTTATATAAGAGAAAGGAAAGGAAGAGACTTGAGTCAAGTAAACTGCATCAAGAATTAATATGGTAAGGTGTTGGTGAAGGATGATGATATCAAGAACCATTGGAGAAACTATATTCACAAGCGTTTCAACGAAGATACTTTAAAATAATGTTAGAGACTCTTGTGATATGAATACAAGAGACATCACCTCATGGTACAAAATTTCGATCGAAATTGCGAAATTTCGACCGAAATTTCCGATTTTTTTTCAATCGGACATCGAAACGCTGGTACGCAGGGATATGTCCGTCATTTCGCGAAATATTTCGCACTGTGGGCGAAATTTCGCAAAACTGGAGGGGGTTTCGGTGCAAAAAGCCCAGTTTCGGCCTTCAATTCGCGAAACTGCTGCGAAACGCAGCCACTGTTTCGCGAAACAGTGTTCCGCGGACTGCTGCTGCTGGGGGGTTTGGCGATTTTGGCGATTTTCTTGGGATTTCTTGCTCCCGGAGGCTTCTCTACTTGATTCTAAGGTATGTAACCCCTCTTCCTAGCCCATCTATTCCTGCTCTTTCTAACTCTACTCTCATTTAGACATAGCTTAATAAGAACTCCGAAAATCCTAAATTTCTAAGTGAGATTTCTCTTTAAAAACTCAAGATCTTGAAGTGAAACTTGTACATCTAAGAAACAATAGTGTGAAATACATACAACTACACTTATTTTGAAAATCTAATCAATATATTTCGTATTTATACACAAAATGGCTAAAAAAAGCTTTTTTTTTAATTGAAATTTCTTATATTTTTTTATTTTTCGCTAATGTAACCCTAAATATATTACACTAGTAGACTTATACCATAAATGCTAACTAATTTCAGTGTTACAAGTTCAATTTGTATATTTATAACAATTTAAATATTAATTTCAGACCTTAAATTAAAAAAATATTATAAAATTGAATTAATAAATATAAAAATGATAAACGACTTAGTTATACATTGACCTTCTAAGTTTCTAACATGCAATTTTAGGCTTTAGTAACTAGTTATGGTTTATTTATACATGTGTTGACTTGATGTGGTTATTTTTTCATGTTTTTATTTTTCTAAATTGCAGTAGATGGGTTCTTCATCTGGTGATAGTGATGGTGGACGAAGAAATGATGGTGGTACTACTACTACAAAGGGAAAAGACATTGATTTTGCATGGGCTCATTGTGAGCAAGTTCCTGGCACTAAGCAACAAGTGATTTGCAAATATTGTACCAAGAAAATAGGCGGTGGGGGGATTACAAGATTCAAATCCCACATTGTTGGCGGTGACAGGAACGTGGCAATGTGCAAGCAATGTCCTCAAGGAGTGAGAGACGACTTCAGGGAAATGATGAGTCAGAAGAGAAACATTCGTCAACATCAACAAGAACTTGACCAACTCGCGGTTGATACCCTCTTTGACTATGGGAGAGGAGGTTCTTCTGCCGAGTCCGACTCAGATGTAGATTATCCTGAAGGTTATATCACCTCCCAACAACGTCGCATGTATCGCAGAGCGCTTAGAGATTCCAAAAGACAAGCATGGGAGAGAGAACAACATGATTCATATAGGAGGGGCATTGGCCCATCTGTTTTTGAGCATGGTGGAGGCAGTGGTGCACGTCATGCGGCTGGTTACCGTTCAGGAAGAACATCCATCCCCACGGTTGACTTAGGAGATGATACTGATACGCCTGCCCAAGTGAAAAGAAAGAAAGGGACAATTGATAGCCTATTCAGATCTCACAGCACAACAAGAGGTAGGTTGGGTGTAGATGTAGACGAGCCAGGTATGAGAAGGTCAAAACCAGTACAACAGAAGTTGAAATCTATGTTTTCTGGTGCAAAGAATAAGGTTGGCAAAGCAGTTGGCAAATTCTTCTTTGCCCATGGGATCCCAGCACACGTGGCTACTGAGCCATATTTACAACACCTCTTGAGAACTGCAGGGGAGGCTGGACCGGGTGTTAAAGCCCCCACTGCATATGAGCTTATGAATGTCTACCTTCCTGAACAAAAATTGGAGATCCAAAAATGGATTGAGGATAAGAAACAAAGGTAACTAAGCTTATTTCTTTATTGTCCCTTCCATTCTTGATTGTTGAAGTCTTCAAGACTATGAGGTTTTAACTCTACATCTACTTTTTGTTTGTTGTACTTGTAGGTGGGAGACTTATGGTGTGACATTAATGGCTGATGGTTGGACATCTGGAACTAGAAAACAGATCATCAACTTTCTTGCCTACTGTAATGGATCCACCATTTTCCTTGGATCTGTAGATGCTTCCGCTGAGGTTCGGACTGCTACATTCATATCTAAATTGATGAAGAGGTATATCAAAGAAGTTGGTGTGGAAAATGTGGTTCAAATTGTAACTGATAATGGAGCCAATTTCAAGAAAGCTGGAAAGTCTTTGATGGATAAGTTTCCACTCTATTGGACTCCTTGTGCAGCTCACTGCATTGATTTGATTCTGAAAGATATAGGTGAGTCATATATGATATATGTTTGACTCCTTGTATTCCAATTTCCAATTCCAAATGACTTATAGTGTCATTATTTGATTTCATACTCTGTTTTGTTCAAATGTAGGTGGGTTGCCGCATGTGAAAAATTTGATCATTGAAGCCAGGACAATCACAAGCTTCATATACAATCGCTCATTTCTTTTAGCTGCTATGAGGAGGAAGGAGTATTGTGGTGGTGACTTGGAGCGACCAGGAGTCACCCGTTTTGCTACCAATTTTTTGGCGTTGCAAAGTCTGAAGTCAAAGAGAGATGGGTTGAGAAAATTATTTTCCGGAGTTGAAGAGACAGCTACAAGAGACCGCAGCCCTGTACAAAGATTTGAAGAAGAAGAACAACACATTCAAGATGAGATGGATATTGCACAGGCAGTTGAAGAAGGTGGAACTCGTTCTAGTAGCCACTCTTCCGAATCTGATGGTGGTGGTGGTGATGATGATGATGATGATGATGATGCACCTGATGATGATGATGATGGTGATGGTGATGACCAAGAAGGTAATGATAATAATGAAGAGTGGGCAGGATTTGAGAATGACAATGATGATCGACCTTATATCTCTGCCCCTAGGGCTGAAGTTGCACCTGCTGAAACTCAAATTCCATTTGTTGATAGTACATTCCAAAGAAGAAAAACTAGAGGTACAAAAGAATATATTGGCACACCAGAAGGTCCAACACCGTCACCACCACCTCTAGCTATTCTTCCAGCTCCCCAATACCAAAGTGATTGTATTTCTAATTTGGCTGAATCAGTTGGGAGCATGAGTATTTCAGACAGGGATTCATCTTCTATTGCTGATTCTTTATTTGGGTACCCTCATGCACCACAAACACAACCTGCAGTCGCACAACCACCACAACAAGATCCCTATAACTATGGCTATGGTTATGGTGGGAGTCATGGGACTTATAATTATGGTGATGATTATTCTTCTTCTTCTAGAGGTATACAAGTACAACCAGGCTATATGTATGGAGGATACAATGACCCACTCATGCAAGGTTATTCTTACACTGGAGAACATGTTCATATGGAATCTAATGATGGTGGGCAAACTTGGCAAGGATACCGTGAAGTTTTGTATGTTCCTCCATTAGTTGTTGCTCCTCCAGCTCCAGTTGCTTCACAACCATCTATTGATCAAGCAAAAGCACTTGAGGAATTTTTCCCAAAACATGGGATGATGCAGTTTGTGTCTGACGAGATCTACTAAGAGCATGTTGAGACATAACCGCGTGTATAGAAATGATATGAGTTGGGCAACATATGTTGATAGTATCAATGAGCATATGTATGGTCAACAACGAGGAGGACAACAACCACCACGACACTCAAGCTTCAACTAGGACTGTTGGTCTCTTAGTCCTACTTTGTAAGACTTATGGAACATTGTAATTTGTAAGTTTGTTAGTTTATAATTTGTTTTATATATTATAAGTTGTAATATGTAAGTTGGTAACGGTACTTTGTACTTTGTAGTACTCTAGTCTAGTAGTGTAGTTGTTTTAACTTGAAGTTTGCAAGTTTGTAACAGTCTAACTGTCTAACAGACTTTGTCATTTCTGTCCATTTGTGCACTCACTCATCAAGACATGGATCCCACCCTAACCTCTAAACATATAAATTTATCATATAATCTAGTGTATCTATGTCAAGACATTGTGTATGCAAAAATTCATAGTTTAATTCCTTCATTTTGTCATCGAAATTGCCATCGAAATTCTGTCGAAATTATTCAGCTTCCTTCACTTACAAATGTGGGAGACCCCCCCCATATCCAATATGAAATATTATTGCATATTTGAGTAGATCTTGGCGTTTAGGTCATCCTGGTAAATTTTCATGATTTAATTCGCTTATTTGGTCGTCGAAATCGTTAGGGCCGTAAATATCGAAATTTCGTGCGAAATTTCGAAAAATTTCTGTTTCTGGGCCATCGGACACGGCATCGAAATCGGACATTTAATTCTATGCATCACCTACACACAACGAGTTTCACTATCATAGGTCAACAATGTTTTGAAAAAGATGAAAATGAGAAAGGCATGAGGACCCGAGAGTATACTTATTGATGTATGCAAGAATATGGGGAATGAAGGAGCAATGTGGTTGATGAATATCTTTAATAAGATTGTGAAGACCAAGAAAATGCCAGATGAGTGGATAAATAGTACTATAGTGTATAGTCCCCATCTACAAGAACAAAGAAGATGTTTGAAGCTACATAAACTACAAAGGTATCAAGTTGATGAGTCACGTGACGAAGTTTGAGAGAGAATTATTGAGCGAGGGCTTAGATCGATAATGCAAATACCAGACAACTAATTTGGCTTCATGTGAGGGGGATTAACAACATATGCAATTTATGGTAAGGAGGCTTATGGAGAAGTAAAAAAAAGATCTTTATATGGTTGTTAACGATTTGGAAAAGGCTTATGATCGAGTACCTAGGTACGTTTTATGGAGGGTTTAGAGAAAAAAGGTGTGTCAATCCAATACATTGACTTGATTAAAGACATGTATGTAACTCAATTGCAAGTTCCAAGACTCCTAGAAGAGACACCATCTTTTCCAGTTATAGTTGGGGTACATTAAGGACCGGTACTAAGTCTGTATTTATTTGTTCTTGCTATGGATGAGTTGACAAAGCAGGTTCAGGATGACATTCCTTGGTGCATGTGATTTGCTAATGATATTGTGTCAATTGATGAAACCAAAGAAAGACTAAATGATACAGTTGAATCGTTGGAGATATGCATTAGAATCAAATGAAGCTACACTGAATAATGAATAACAATTTCAGCCACATTAGAATTGTAGATGGTGGGGGCAAGTTGGTGTGAATGTCCTAAACTATGACAAGTTTTGTTACTTGGGTTCTGTTAAAGTGTCTATATTAGTCTATTAGTTAAATAGGCTAATTAGTTTAGTGGGCCTTTGTATTCCGACCCGTCTAGTTTAGATTACTTGGGACACAAGTCTCAGGGTTTCTCCCTTGCTCCTATATATAGGACAAGGGTGTCCAGTCTTTGTATCAATCACAATCTATTCATATTCAAGCAATCTAATATTCTAACATGGTATCAGAGCGGGTTCCATCCTGAGAGAACCCTAGCCGCCGCTTCCCTCTCTCTCTCTCTCCAAGATCGCCGACTTCTCCCTTGCAGCCGCCGCCGCTCCTCTCTCCGAAGAGAGCAACCGTGGGCTCTCTCCGCCTGCAGGCGGCCGCAGCCGCCATCTCCATGGCTTGGCCGGCTGCCCGCTAGGCATATCCCGGCCTCCATGGTCATCATCTATTCTCTATTCTTTCATTCTTTCCATACAACACCTCCGCTGCCTATTATAGCAGCCGTCCTCCATCATCATCCGCAACAATCGCCGCCGTAGGCATCCGCCGCGGTAATCTCCTTCCGCCATCTGAAAGCAGCAGCGCCTCGCCACCATCAGCAGCAGTAGCCGTCAGCAGCCATCTCCACAGAGTTGTCGACCATCAGAAATTGGTTCCCATCCGCAAGGAACAGCCATCTCCACCTTCCGGAGCAGCCGCCGCCGCCGCGTCGATACTATCGACACGAGTGTCGATAGTATCGACATCAGACCAGACGCAAACAGCCGCCGACCTCCCGTGACACAACCCGCATCGCCGGCGTCGATACTATCGACAGGAGGTCGATGGTATCGACTTCATCACAGCGACGGAAGATTATCTGCGTCGATACTATCGACAGGAGGTCGATACTATCGACTTTATCACAGCGACAAGGAGAGAGTCGGTCGATACCATCGACAATCATGTCGATGGTATCGACAGTTGATCAGCAGCGATCGGCAATCCGTCGAAGGATGCATCTCATGACGTCTTCAGATCAGCCTTCATCACCGCTTTGGAGAGGCTCCGCCTTGGCTCCGCATGCATCCTCTTGGCATGCAATATCTCCGGAGTCACACAGGAGACTCTTTGTCATCTCCTATGTTGCGACAAAGTGCTTCATCAGCCGAGCGTCATATCCAGCCATCATCTGCAAGCTGTTGTTCCTCCACTTCATCATCATCCCAACGATCTTCATCCGCAAGTTGCTGCTGCGTTGTGCGTCATCATGCTACTGCTGCCATCTACAGTAGGCGATCACCCATCACTCTCCACCGCTACCAAACAACCATGTTTACTACCCCCATATGCATTATCCCTGTCTCTATTCAGATCCTTAATCGGTTCTACCTTTTGCTAATCGGATCCTATTTTGACCCTAATCGGAGGGACTAGATCCATTTATTTTTCTACCCGGATCTCATGTTGACCCATTTAGTATACTCTCTTTGGCTATCGGTTTCATTCTCCACATATTATCCATCTCCATTTCACATATTCCTCTTTTTTTCCACCATTTTCTTTCCCACCCACCCATATTATGTGAGCATCCCTTTTTCACATTACGGGGGGGTCATATGTCCATTTCTCCACACCAAACACTCACTTTCGTCGTATTTGGTGTGCGGGGGGGATAGAGAGGAGAGAAAGAGATGAGAAGAGAGAGAGGAGAGAAAGAGATGAGAAGAGAGAGAGGAGAGAAAGAGATGAGAAGAGAGAGCGAGCATGAGAATATATGAGAGAATGTATGAGAGAGAGAGTATGAGATGAGATGAGATAATGATATATATATTCAGATTATATATATTCCAGGCTATCTTCATGGAGCTTCACATCGTTCAGCACACCGGTTCTCTACTTGAGCCAGCAGTGAAGATCCGGTGTCGACACCATATCCGTTGTTGATGATGTATTCCTTCATCTGCATTCACATGAGACAGATGGGTGCTTCTTCAGAAGCTCAGAGTTTTATCTTCACCGAGCTGCTTCATCACGTCTTCTCCGAGCCGCATCTGCTGTATCGACATCGCCTGTAGCTGATCCTCTTGGGACTTTCCTTGATGGATGATATCTACGTTCCTGTCAAGCCCCCATGGTTCCTGCATCGTATCAAGCAGCAGATCGTCCATCCGCGTTCGTGTCGCGTTAAGCACGTATTCCAGTGGCGACTTGTTGTAGTATCAGGTCCATTCGTCCACACTATATCCGCGTTCGTGCCGCGTTCAGCACGTATTCCAGTGGCGCATTCTTCAGCCTACAGAGTATCTTCAGATGTCTTCATTTCAGATGCACTTCAAGGAAGACCTTCTTCAAAGCTCGAGTATCTTCAGCCTGCAAAGTCATCATCACTATTTGATTCAAGGGGAGTATTGATTAAGGGGGAGTAACATATTTTGTATGGGAGTGATATTTATCTTCATCTTTCATTATCATTTCTTTTTATCGAGTCCTGTAACTCTTCAAGCTTGGACATGTGTTTCACCCATGCTCCAGCTTGAGGGGGAGTGTTAAAGTGTCTATATTAGTCTATTAGTTAAATAGGCTAATTAGTTTAGTGGGCCTTTGTATTCCGGCCCGTCTAGTTTAGATTACTTGGGACACAAGTCTCAGGGTTTCTCCCTTGCTCCTATATATAGGACAAGGGTGTCCAGTCTTTGTATCAATCACAATCTATTCATATTCAAGCAATATATTCTAACAGGTTCTAATATTCATATGGCTGGTGATGTCTAAGATGATATTTGTCACAAGATCGTAATAGGATGGCTGAAATGGAGGAGTGCAACTGTAGTATATTTATAAAAAGTAAATTTATAGAAAACTATACAGCCAGCCATTTTATATGGGAGTGAATGTTGGACCGTGAAGAAACAAAGCCTCAACAAAGTAAATTTATAGAAAACTATACAGCCAGCCATTTTATATGGGAGTGAATGTTGGACCGTGAAGAAACAAAGCCTCAACAAAATGATTGTGGCCAAAATGTGTATGCTGAGACGGATGTGTGGAGAGACAAGGAAAGATCGCTTGAGATAAGACTATATCCGGAACAAAGTGGCGGTGGCGAGCATTAAGGATGTTAAAGTGTCTATATTAGTCTATTAGTTAAATAGGCTAATTAGTTTAGTGGGCCTTTATATTCCGGCCCGTCTAGTTTAGATTACTTGGGTCCTAAGTAATAGGGCGTCTCTCCTCTCCTATATAAAGGAGAGGTCGTCAGTCTTTGTATCCATTCTATTCTATTCAATCCATCTTTTATATTTTAACATGGTATCAGAGCGGGTTCTATCCTGAGAGAACCCTAACCTAGCCGCCGCTTTCCCCTCTCTCTCCAAGCCGCCGTTCTTCTCCGTAGCCGCCGGCCGCCGCCTCTTCGAGAGAGAGCCAAGGGCGAGCGCCCGCCTGCGGGCGGCCGTCGCCGTCGCCATGGCTTGGCCGGCTGCCCGCTAGGCATATCCCCGCCTCCATGGCTTCTTATCTCCTTCTCTATTCTTTGATTCTTTTCAAACTACATGTATGCTGCCAATCACAGCAGCCGCCATCTACAGCAGCCGCCCAGCGGCCATCTTCCACTGTGCGGCAGCCATCACCGCGACCATCTACAACCGCCGCCGACTGTCTCCACCAGCAGCAATTGCTACCGCCCGCACAGCAGCCACCCGCTGGCCATCCACCGCCGCCGCTATCATCAGCAGCACCAACCGCCGCCTCCATCAGCAGCAGTCGGCGCCGCCGCCAACAGCCCAACCAGCCGGAGCCGTAGCCGCAGCCGCACTTGCAGCCATCCTCTAGCGCAGCCTCCGCCCCTAGCAGCCGCCATCTCCAGCAGCATCTCCGTCGTTGTATATGTGCCCGTGTATGCTGCAGAGTTGCTGCATCTAGCAACCGTATCCCCAGCTGACGATCGCACTCGTCAACCGACGTGCCATCTCATGACGTTCCCAGATCAGCCTTCGTCGTCGCTCGTGGAGAGGCTCCGCCTTGGCTCCGCATGCATCCGCTTGGCGTGCAATATCTCCGGAGCCACGCAGGAGACCCTTTGTCATCTCCTATGGTGCGACAAACGCTACATCAGCCGAACGTCATATCCAACCATCATCCGCAAGTTGCTGCTCCACTTCGTCATCATCCCGACGGTCTTCATCCGCAAGTTGTTGCTGCGTTGTGCGTCATCATGCTACTGTTGGCATCTACAGTAGGCGATCACTCATCACTCTCCACCGCTACCAAACAACCATGTTTACTACCCCCATATGCATTATCCCTGTCTCTATTCGGATCCTTAATCGGTTCTATTTTTTTTGCTAATCGGATCCTATTTTGACCCTAATCGGATTTTTTCGGGTCGGGACTAGATCCATTTATTTTTCTATCCGGATCTCATGTTGACCCATTTAGTATACTCTCTTTGGCTATCGGTTTCATTCTCCACATATTACCCATCTCCATTTCACATATTTTTCTCTTTTCAACCTTTTTTTTCCCCACCCACCCATATTATGTGAGTATCCCTTTTCCACATTACGGGGGGGTCATATATCCAGTTCACCACACCAAACACTCCCTCTTGTCGTATTTGGTGTGCGGGGGGGATAGAGAGGAAAGGAAGAGATGAGAAGAGAGAGCGAGCATGAGAATATATGAGAGAATGTATGAGAGAGAGAGTATGAGATGATGATATATGTATTCAGATTATATATATTCCAGGCTATCTTCATGGAGCTTCACATCATTCAACACACCGGTTCTCTACTTCAGCCAGCAATGAAGATCCAACGTCGACACCGTATCCGCGTTCGTACCGCGTTATGTACGTCAGGTGTTGATGGCGTATTCCTTCATCTGCATTCACATGAGACAGATGGGTGCTTCTTCAGAAGCTCAGAGTTTTATCTTCACCGAGCTGCGTCATCACGTCTTCTCCGAGCCGCATCTGCTGTATCGACATCGCCTGTAGCTGATCTTCTTGGGACTTTCCTTGATGGATGATCTCCTTTCCCGTCAAGCCCCCAAGGTTCATGCGTCAGAGTTTTATGGTTCCTGCATCGTATCAAGCAGCAGATCGTCCGTCCGCGTTCATGCCGCGTTAAGCACGTATTCCAGTGGCGAATTGATGTAGTATCAGGTCCATTCTTTAGATGTCCTCATTCCAGATGCACTTCAAGGAAGACCTTCAAAGCTCGAGTATCTTCAGCCTGCAGAGTCATCATCACCATATGATTCAAGGGGAATATTATTTCAGGGGGAGTAACATATTTTGTATGGGAGTGATATTTATCTTCATCTTTTATTTATCATTTCTTTTTATCGAGTCTTGTAACTCTCCAAGCTTGGACATGTGTTTCACCCATGCTCCAGCTTGAGGGGGAGTGTTAAAGTGTCTATATTAGTCTATTAGTTAAATAGGCTAATTAGTTTAGTGGGCCTTTATATTCCGGCCCGTCTAGTTTAGATTACTTGGGTCCTAAGTAATAGGGCGTCTCTCCTCTCCTATATAAAGGAGAGGTCGTCAGTCTTTGTATCCATTCTATTCTATTCAATCCATCTTTTATATTTTAACAAAGGACAAGTTGTGTGAGGGTCGTCTGAAATGGTCTGCACATGGGCAACACAGACCGAGTAAAGTGTCTATTCAAAGCACTATAATTGAGTCAACACGATCAAAGGAAGAAGAGGCATGCCTAAATCAACTTGAGAAGAGCTTATAAAGAGAGATTTGAATCTTTACGTCTTTGATCAGATAGTCCCATAATAGAGCTGACTGGAACAGAAGGATCCATGTAGCCGACCCCAACATGGAGATGATGATGATGATGAGCCTTTCAAACTTATCGGATCAGGCCCAAATTAAGCACATTAGTTGCATAGTTGGGCAACTGAAGCACCCAGAGTGCACCACACCACATATGACCAATATTAGATCTAACTTGACCTAAATGAGACTTAACTTATCCTACTATATTCTAAATCCTTAGTTATCGAGGAGCACGTGCGCCGCCTAGGCGCCTCAAACTAGGCGTCCAGCCTATTAAGTGCATTAAGTGGGTGTCTAAGGCCTTTCAGGCCCAAATTAAGCCATTTAAAGGCTAAATTAGGATGAATCGAGTCAACATTTTGTCAAATTAGATCACCTCGAGTCATTTTATGGTTGAAATGGGTTTGATTTAGGTCAATTCAGGTCAAATTTGGAAAATTAGGTCTGATCTGGGGGAAAATGTTTGACATGAGGAAATTAGGTCTGATTTGTGCCAAATTGGTAAGTCACATAGTGTTGTTTGTTAAGAAAAATCTACTTCCTCGTATGTCTGTTTTTCTTGCTTCTTTTTCTTTTTTTATCCTTTCTCCAGCTTTTTATTCCTAAATGCTAGTGCTGTTGTGTTTTCGTTTTTTGTGAGTTATTCCTCCTATATCCCCGCCTACTACTATGTAATTTTGTGCATATTTCTTATTTCAGTTTTGTCCTATATCTCCTGCTCCCAAATCTACTACTACTACTTGCATATATCCGTTTCCTTTTACTAATGTCTTCCTCCTAAGTCCTAAATTTCCTCTCACAACTACTGTTGTTTGCATGTTTCCATTTGTTTTTACTGACATATTCTTCTTTCCACTATATTTTTTATTTCAGCACCTGGTACTGCTGTTTTTTATTTTGATTTATTGAATTCTTCCTCCTCTTTCAGTCTCCTTCTACTCCCCTTGTGTTTGTCTAATTCTGAATTCTTCCTGCACAACTCCTACCATTTGCATGTTTCTTTTTATCTCGTTTTCTCTCTCCAATTCCTACTTATCTTCCTCTTATTGTTGTTTCTTTTCTTCCTGTTAATTCTCTTGCCCCTGATTGTCCTATAGTTATCAATCAAATTAGACTTGCAATAACATTTAATGAAAAAACAATTACATTAACACATATAGTCTCATGTGTACAAACATTTACGCATGTAACTGGAAAAAAAAGCCCAAAAAAGCCTAGGCGCCTAAGCGGGCTAGACTCCCCTTGGCTTAAACACACCGCCTAGACACCTAGACAAGTATGTCTAAGTCAGACCGGATTAGTACTATCTTGCCCTATTTTGCCCCAATATGACCTAATCGAGCAAAAGCAAGACTACTTTTTCAAAATTAGGCTTAAATGGAGCAAAAATAGAGCAAAATTGACCCAATGAGACCTAAATCAGACAGACAAATTTGACCCAAACAGACATAACTTGAACTTAATCAGACCTAATTTGACCTACTTCAACCCTATAATGACATACTTTGATCTAATTGAAATCAAACTTGTTCACCCTCAGCATGACTTAAATAGGACTGAAAAGTCCATATGCGCCCATGTAGGCCACTGAAAGGTTTAGGCGCCCAGAATTGGGACCTCACATTAGAGCCTAGGGAGCCTAGGTGCACCTAAGCGGAAGCATGTATAACTATGATTCATATATATATATGTGTGTGTGTGTGTGATATATATATATATATATATATATATATATATATATGTATATATATATGTGTGTGTGTGTGCGTGTGTGTAGAGAGAGAGAGAGTCAGGCTAGAATACACTCGAGTGTATTCGGAGCATAATGCACTCAAGTAGTTTTTCATAATGTAATATTTTTTTCAAAAATCTAATCTGTTGATCTTCTTAAACATCTTGTGAATAGCTCATACACAAAATTTGAGCACATTTGGACATCTATAGGTCATGTTATAAAGACTGCACAAATTATGCATTTCAAATTATTTTTGCGCGTCGATTTTGTTGCCCTTGGATGAATGACTTACACTCATCCAAATGGGCTCAAAATTTGTATGTAGCCTGGTTATAGTATGACGGTGAAGATCAATGGTTTACATTTTGCAAAAAATAGTCTTGATATGCAAACACACTTGAGTGTATTCGTGCGATCTGTACACTTGAGTGTATTCTATATATATATATATATATATATATATATATATATATATATATATATATATATATATATATATATATATATATATATATATATATTCCAAATACATATATATATAACTCCGATACATACATGTATTATACACACACAAATATGTATATACTACAACCTCATCCAGTATGTCTGCATCCTATAATTTAGAAAATTGGTGTCCGGTGTCCGTGTCCACGTAGTGTCTGGAAATGTATCCGTGCTTTCTTGGCTGCGGCATTCAGGACTCCTCCATCATGATTAAGGGGACACTTTTTACTCCTGCAAGGTGGAGAAGGATGCTGGTATGGGGCCAAGATAGCATTTCTTAGATTCTGAGAAGATTAGAAGGCTTGTTTCTGTGGGGTTAAAGTGATTTTCCATTCAGAATTCCAGTATTAACTGTTATCAACAAAAATCCAACTCTTTCTTCTGGAGGCTGTTCAACAGTTGATCGATCATTATGGAGGAGATCGGTGACATTAATGAGGGAGTTAAAAGATACTGCATCTTGTATACAATGGTGAACGATGTTGTTCAGCCAGTTCGGGTCTTCTCATCTCTCGCATAGAGTGCAGATTCAGATTCCATGATCTGACAGACCTCTCTCTCTGTTGATGGACGTCTGGCACACTGAGATAGGAATCATGATTGAATTGCTTGTGAACATGTACTCTTTAGAAAGATAAGGAAGGAGAGTAACTGTAGTTCATGATTAGTTCTTTCGATTCCAGTGCATTTAGGAGGAAAGCTTTTTTAAAAGGAATGCGTGAGAAAGCTTGCCTAAATACAATCTATATGGCTGTGTAAGTTAGAGAAAAGGATCTAGTTGAGGACGCTGTTTTGGTTTCCTTTTGCACACTGGCTCTCATCTTCATGAAAGTCAGGAGTTTGCCTAATTCAAAAAAAAAGTCGAAGCTGGTCAGGAAACATCTAAATGACAACTTTGCATACTAAACCGATGGACCACTACAGATTGGCTATTTGTTTTGACTGGGGATGGTTGTGTGGTGGTGAATGTTTAAGCTCAGCAAAAATAGCATTGGTACGCAAAGGGATAACCTGGCGGTTATAACCCAAGAAAAGAAAGCAAGCAAGTCTTGCCTTTTGCTGCAGACCCGTCACCACTAATCCTGTATAATGGCCCCTATCCTAGATTTTCTCAGCACAATCATACAAACTATGCACACGAACTTCCCATTCTTTCGTTATTCTTCATATCTAGCTTACAAGAGCCCCAAAATTTGATTTGACCAGTCGGAAGAGGTGGGATGAGGATACAGATGTAAATTGAAGCACAAACGGTGGAGAGGTAGTGGGAAAGGGGGGCGCAGTCGAGCACCTGTCACACATGGTAGCGATCGTGCGGAATGCGAGGATGAGCGAGCGGTCGGGGTTGGCGCCACGGCTCTGCCATCGGCCAAGTGAGGAGGACAGGAACTCGCCCTGAGCACCGTTGGGCTTGGAAATGACAGTGGAGAGCCCACCGTCTGTGAGGAGTGGGTTGGAGGGCCCTCCGACACGGACGGGGTCGTTGTCGGCGGACTCGTTGGCGAAGGTCCTCCACTCGGAGGTCTCGTCGATGGAGTGCTGCTCCAACACTAACCCGCACTCCGAGCACACCGTATCGCCGGCCGAGTGGTCAAACACCGTCTCCGTCGCCCTCTTGCAGTCCGGGCAGTAGGTGTCCGCCATGGCGCAGCTCCCCGATCGGACCGATATAGGGGAAGTAGACGGGGCGGTGTGAGAATCAGCGACGCGCAGCTGCTCGGCGGATCGTTAGATTAATCGACAGAGTAGTAAAGTAATTAGCAGGATCGATTGGGAAGCTGCTCCCACTGTCCCCCCGCTGCTGCTCCTTATTCGTTGCAGTTTTTGCCCTTGTTGGGTAAGTAAGTGGGAGGATTTTGGCCCCGCCTCCGAGTTGGCGGCGTTCTGCCTGCGGAAGTATGGGGGGTCAAATCGTCGGGTCGGATATACGATAACTGGGAAATGTAGAGCCGAAGACATTGGTATTACCGATCTGCGGATGCTAGTAGTAGGTCTTGGGCCTAAGAGAGAGTCGTACATGGACCGATTCCGTTTTAAAATAGTCAAAGAGATAATGCTATTGTTTAAAGCTGTTGTGAAGATTTCCAAACCATATTATCATATATCATATATTATAAAAAGAATAAGCTTTTTGAGAAAAAATCACAAAATATGTCATTAACTAATTACATCACTCCATTTCAAAATGTTGTGTTCTTCTTGACTATTTTTTGCTCTCCTTTCTCAAGAAGATTTTATTTTTTTATTTACTATTTTTCGTCTATCCTCAAGCCACCAATCCCTACCACCCTCTCCGCCCACTCTCTTCATCCTCAGTTTCCTAATCTCATTAAAATCGATCGTCAACTTATTCTACAATTTTCCATCGCAATTCTATTTTTTCCTTATTATAATTAAATGTCATTTCTTCCCCATTTTGGATTCTCTTTCTTATTGTTTTTTTCTTTCACAAATCACTTATATAAACTACTACATACTGAAAATTGTGTCTCCTCTTTTACATTTATACTATTTTTACATGTTTGATTTTTGCAGCCCGCGATGGATCTACTATTATCTTTCTTTATCTCTCGTCGGCATTTTTTTTCTTTTCTTCATCATAAGAAGTTGCAGACTCCCTTTATATTTCTTTTTTTTAGTTCTCATTTATTAAATATATAGCATGCTTAATTGTTTCAGTCATCTATTGTTCTATATATCTCCTTGGCATAATTCTTTTTTTTTCTTCACTTAGGAGGTTGTTGACTCCCTTACCCTCAAGGTCGTAAGATCTTTGGTTTTGATAGTTGCCAATATAGACTGCCTATTTTGCATAGCGATCTTGAGTTTTATGTTTCCAGACTTTTCGATGAAAGCTTTCCTGATTTTCTAAATGCATAGGAAGAGTACATCAATAATGATGGATTCAATTCCACATAAAACCTAAATATGGTGATTGCGTCCAACAATGAGTTTTCAAGTGACAGAAGATAATAAAGCAAATAATAGTAAAGATTGGGTTCCATCCCTATGAAGATAATACAAAATTATAGGATATATTTTTCTTGAAAACATGTATTCATGGTTGTTCTTTATCATATATATGGATGGTATCATGTAAAATTATCTTTGCAAACAATAGCTCTTTTGTAAAAAAGAATAACAATATTACAACATGAAAAATATCTGAAGAATGTAAATGGTAATGTCTCAATTGTGTCTGTTTTAACGTCTCAACTCATTTGGCCTAGTGGATTTCTTTTTTTTCTTAGAAAACAACTTGAAAGATACAAATCTTCCACTTCATTTATGCAACTTGCTAAGTATACCTCACCAATTGCATGAAAAATAGTTGTTGACACCCCCATTTCTGCTCATTCAGTAGAAATTCACAGTTAATGCTAATTCAATGGCTAATGATGGAGTCCACATTTCTTGTATTATCAATTATCCCCTTTTTTCATATTTTCATGCACCTTTCATTTGCCCATTTTACCTACTTTAACTGTGTTTGAGAATTTATATAAAGAAATCTTCTTTTCAGACCTAAAGTGCAATCTGCTCTTTAGTTCTGCTCTTTACAAGCTCTTTTTCATAAATTATCTAGTTGAATTATTGTAATAAAAAAAATTCTTTTTCCCATGGATGATCAATTGCTTTTTTTAAATAAATTCAAGGGGTAATCCTAAAGTATCTCTCTCTGTAATTTTCTTTGATTTTCTCTAGAACATTCTTAAAATTACTAGAAATTATGTAACACATTTTATCCAACTAGAGACACTCAGAGGATCTGAGCTATCAACCATGTGTCACATGGTGGATCACCTCGATCCACATGCCCACAGACGTGTGTGATAAGGTGACTTGCCACCTGCTCTAGAAGGTTCTATCCAAGATCCTAAACCCTAATATCCACTTATAAGTACCCCCTCCCATATCCATCATACTTTGGTCCCCTTTTGAACCTCCCAAATCTGGAGAGTCGAACTACCCCTCTCTTTACTTTATGCATTACTTGTGATTAGAGGAACCTTCCTCTAATACTACATGTCCTATTAGCACTAATAGGTTATTTAAACGTTAAATTAAATTGTTATTCTGCCTTAACTGATTTGTTATTTGCCTTAACGACTTTGTTATTCTTCCTTAATGGCTTTGTTATTCTTCCTTAACGGCTTTGTTATTCTCCCTTAATGGCTTTGTAATTCTTTGTCAATACTTTATTATAAGGAGTGGGACCCGAGAGGGGATCCACTCCTTACTCAGTTGAAGGAATAAATGCATCTAACCCAAGTACACTAATAAGTATGTCAAAATATGTGTATTATTATTTTCATTTCTCAAAAGAATAGTATAGAATAATATCACTGGAATGTAATAGCATGAGTATAATGAATTTCACAAGATTACATAACATTCTCCCACTTGAGGTTTACTTGAAAGAAACAATTTTCACTAGATGGAGGGATATCTAAGCTATTTCAAGTCTATCTCCCAAGAGTCAGATACACTAAGCAAAATTCAGGTCATCATGTCAAGCTCTTGAAATCCTTCACCTAAGGGATTGCAAGCATATCCTACAAGAGAAGACAATGTAAGCATAAATTCGGTATCTATACATAAATATGAACTGAGTAATATCTGGGAAAAGGATATCAATAAATTGTTCAAGGCTTTCCAAAACAAGAGAGAGATAATAAAAAATCCAAGTGGATGATTAAAAGAATAATGCTTACTAAAAGAATGATAAACAATACGAGAGTTCTTGCCTAATCAAAGTCACATTAATAATCTCACGAACATAAGCAATCGCATTGTGACGCACTAATGCCACATGACGAGATAACTCAAAACAAAGCACGCTATTAACAACTAACATCCACATTACCGCAAAATAGGGGAAAATTAAAACCGATATCAGATAACCATCTCAAGCGAAAACATGTACATCAAGGTTTACAACTTGTACCATAGAGTACATACAATAAAAGTATTCACATCACTGTATAATGGCCATCTTACCACAAACCTATTACAAAAGATATCATGTTCACATGTACAAGCCATATATATAACCAAGGCATACTGCCAAAACACATATCAACACACAACATATGTAAAACACCCCTTCTAGGACCTGAGAGCATATGGAGAGAATGCCTCTCTGAATCTCAACTATTATATATACGCAGTGAAGGAGAAGTTGTAGCAATATATCATCATCATCATCATCATCTAAGCCTCAATCCCAACTATGTTGGGGTCGGCTACATGGATCCTTCATTTCCATTCAGCTCTATCATGGGTCATATTCTGATTGAGATGTAGAGATTCAAAATCTCTCTTTATAAGCTCATCCCATGTTAATTTAGGCCTTCCTCTTCTTCTATTTATAGTGTTTGTCTCAATAGCATTGCTTCGTATAGGCGCACTAGTAGGTTTGTGTTGCACATGTCTGTACCATATGAGTCAGCCCTCATGCAACTTGTCCTCAATGCTTGCCACCCCCACTTTATTCCTAATATAGTCACAAATTAAGACCTTATTTTTTTTCTTGTTTCTATTAGAGATGTCTAGTCAAAGGCCCATCTGCTCTTAATGCCTCCCCACCAATGATAAAAGAGAAATGGATAAGAATCAAATGAAGATACAAAAACAAAAAGAATGACATTAGATGTGTGGGATAATTTTATTTGGGAGAAAGACACTTCATGAGTATACAAATCTTATTGCAACTAGTGTTGAAAATCTTTGGTTTGCATTTGATACAGTGTGAACCATGGGGAGGGGAATGATAGTGAAATCAAAATTTTGTTTGGTTAGCATGGTGATGGTAATGGGGAATCCATGGTGAATTTTGACCTATTTTTGTCCCATGAAAAAATATGGTGAGTGATGGTGAAAAAGTGTTACAACCCCAATTTTTGGGTTCATATGGTTTGAAATGCAATTTCCCCAATAAATGTATGGTTATGGGAATTGTATGAGTTATATGTATTGAATGGATTCCCTTTGCAATATTTTCTTTGTGCATGTGATTTTATGGATCATAATATGTTAATGAGTCCAATATGATTAAAAGAAAAAGAAGAAATCAAATAATGCATTATTAAGAAGGAATTTGAGATAATGAAGAAAATGTGAGAAATATGTGGAAAGATGTGTGATTGAGTCATCATGGATGAGATTTCGAATCCACAGGGTTTCTATGGGAAAAATGAATCCAAATAAGGAATATAAAAGAATAGGAGAGAGAAAATATGCATAAAATATGCCTTAATAAGTGATAACTTGCATACGAAGAAAAGTCTTTCATACTTTTGAATTTGAGTCCCAAACTTGGAAAACACGTGTTTAATTCATTATGGACTTTCCTCTAAAATTTGGGATTAAAAGGATAATCTGATTAGGAGATATGAATTTGTAAGTATTCCTAAAGTGAGAGGGATAAGCGAGCAATGTATTCAATGTCACACGCATTTTCCTTTTTTTGGAAAAAGATGTTCGCAGAGCATGTATTTAGCACGGGTGTTGGTAGCCCTTGGATCACAGATTAATGGCCACTCAACCATCTTCTACATCTGAACATTGGAGGCAAATCTGTAACAGTAAGTCTCCTTTACTTCTCCGATTCCCTCTCTACCTGATCAGCCTGAATAGAAATAAACTTTCCCATTGAGTTTGGAAGGTAGATTCAAACTCAAACGGCCCTAGTTTTAATTACTTTACAATAGATTGGGGACTTTCCCAAATTTTGTCAGAGAGACAGGCCTACGGACGAAGGACCCCTGACACGATTTTACCGTGTGTAGAACGCAAGTGCACGCTTCAATGTAGTATAGGCCTTTGTGAGGCCCGAGTCGAACTTAGGGACACTAAATTATTGGTAGACTACTACTAACTGGTTGCGATCAGCTAAACTGATTAGAAGAGTTTGAGAGTTGTTGTAAAAAAAATAAAAGAAAAATAAAAGAAAACAAAGAAATCGATTAAATGTTGAGTTTAATCAATTTAGATGGGGATCTTAGGATTGCGGTTTCACCACGGGTTTTCATTGTATGAATTTCCATATAATAATTCAGGTTCATCTCTCGATCCGGGTAGTAGCCTGTAGTCAGAATTGCCCACTGTCGTGGTATAATTCACTACCTATGTTTAGGTCAGTTCCACCGTCGTAGTAACCTATACCCTAAACTAGGTGCATTAAAATCGACCTCTGGGTTTCCACCATTAACCGTACATCACCTTGTTCAAGGGATTTGTTAATTAATGTGAATTTCATCTCTTTTCAATCGTTAATTCTTCTTTCAAAGTAATTAAAGGCATTAGATTATCATTATGGTGATTAAGCATAATAATATAATTGAGAAAACGAAATCATACCATGGATTTAAGAGATAAAATATGAATTACTATGATAAAAATATCATACAATGCTTTCCCGGGCTACTCCCGGTCCTAAAGATAAAGGGGATTAGCCCCGCATGTTCATCTCAGAGCAAAACATGATAGATAAAAGGGGAAACATGGAGAAAAATGTGGATAAGTAATGAAACCCCTGAACGGAGAAGATCTAAGCATTCCTCGGCATAGAATGCGTGATCTACAGCCTTTCGGCGGTGGAAAACGTCTTCTTCGGCTTCTGGAACGACTGGGGCGTGCTTCTGGGCTCCGTTCTTCTCTCCACCCTTTCTCGGGACGTGTGCAGTGGCTAATGACATGATAGATGGCTCTTGGTTGCCGTCATTAGGTATAATCATTGAGTTAGGTTCCAAAAAATATCACAGCCGTCGGATTTGGATCGATCTAAAACAAACGTGTATCTGACGGTGTCGATCGATATCAGCAAGTCTTCTTTTCTTTTCATCATTGCGCCTGATGCTGACTCGATACCATCGACGTTGGTCGATGGTATCGATGCCCTTAGGCATCGGTTTTATCCCTTTTCCATCATTGAATCTTCAGGTGTCGATAGTATTGACTTTAGGTTCAATAGTATCAACTATCTACTCGCCAGCAACCTGATGGAATGTCGCTACCATCGACTTCCCTGTCGATGGTATCGACTCTGTGCTGCTCCTTGCGGCTGGCAACCTGTGGCTGTGTCGATAGTATCGACAGCCGTCGATGGTATCGACCGATGCAGATATGCATTTTTCCTAAAATTGCAACACAAAACCACATAAGCTGGGATAAAACCTATTATTGTAATCATTTATGCTCAAAATAATAAAATAAGAGAGATTTGACACTGAGAAGGATCATAGACTAAAGTAAATGAATTATGCAATATTAACCACCAAAATGACCAATAAATGCATAAAATACAAGTAAAATAATTCTATAAATGTAACTCAAAATCATCGCATCAAACTCCCCTAAGCTTGAACATTGCGCGCCCTCTAGCAACTAAACTTTAGAATAGAATTGCGAGGGTCAACTAAAGAACAGATTATCACAACAAACATCACCATATGATCCCCACCGAACATTCACAATCCGGCCCTCACTAACCACATAATGATAATTACCCTAAAGGTGACAGTAATCATCCATAAAAGATATCTACCTCAAAATTGATGAACACTATCACATAAGGCAGTTAACATAATAAAATTCTCCGGTCCAGACTCGGTGCATCTTGTGATCTCCTATTCTACGTTGCTCGCCCTAACTACCATCTACATGGAAGCAGCTCTCCTGGTATTAATGAGTGAGGAAAAAATCACGGTGGCCTACCAATTCGAGCAACGGGTGGATGGAATGGGTGGCTCATGGAAGAAATGGAAGCATTAAACAGTTTCAACATGCACAAAACATTAATGACCTAAATGATGCAAATGCAAGTGAAAATGCCCTAATGCCTACATTTGGGTGGAATGATGTATGCACTATCATTTCGTCTCAAGGTGAGATGGAATATCTAGGAGAACTACATCATGTACTTATTCTTCATTAAAATGCAGGTGAGACTATGTTCCTTTCTCCCTCTCATTACTACTTACATCCCAATTCTCTTCTCTTTTTTTTTCTTTTTTTTCAATTTTTTTCTTATTATTTTTTAAGCCCTTATTTTCATAGCTGACAACGAATTGTTTATCGGGCTCACTTATTGTTGCATAACTTATACACTTGAAGCATCCAGAAGGTATGGAACAAGTTAATCACCCTTAATGTTCAGAAGATATAAGATGCATGATGTACTCTATGCAAAAAAAATGTGAATGCAGCTACAACTTGATAATTATGCAAATAAATGACATGCACTTAAGGATGATGTGCATGTATAACTAATCTATTTTTTTATTTTCATGCAAAACATGTGAAAATAGTTGCAATGCAATACCTATCTACATGGAATGCAATCAAAGAGATTAAAACCGTAATGTACTTCCAGTTCTTAAGGTGGAATATGAAAAACAATGGGGTGGATAGATCACAAGACTAATTGACTGAACCTTTGGTAATTATTATGTGTCCCTCCTTACTGACCTGTGTGGTAATTAAGAGGTTTCTCTCTCTTATTCCAAATTAAAGTCTCATTATCATTTGATCGGTTTAGGCTCAAACAACCAATTCCGTCCACTTTTCATGAATCATAGGAATGTCCAGTTGTGATGTCCTGTTTTAGAGTTGACCAACCCAATCATTTCCTTAAGTTATGTGCTCAAAGTTAAATTTGCCCCTATTTCCCATGTACAAGCAACGAGATGACACATGACTTAAGACATCCACAATTACACTAGATAGAGTGTGGATACTACAAGCAAACTAAAAACTAAGAGAAACAAATAACAAAAGACAAAACAATAAAACTAAAAACTAAAGGATAGAGTTGTTCCAACTCCCCCCCCCCCTAAGCTTGAATTCGACTATGGCCTCATAGTCAAAAACAACCTTAAAAGGTGAAACAGTGATACCGATCATTCTTCCGGAGGAGGCGGGTACTGCGGGGCCGTGGGGTCCCAAGATGGGTACTGCCCCTGAAAGCTCGAATCATAATGGGGCATTGGTGGAGGTTGTGGATACCCCCCAAAATAATTCTGGCTCCAGTAATGATCGTAGAAGGGCTGCTACTGCATCTCCATCCTATGCAAACTGTCGTGGATGTGTTGTTGGTTGTCGAGGATGTGGCAACACATCCCATTATCACACAGATAACGAGGTGTTACGCGAAAACGTGCGGAAATCACCATAACCACAGGTTACGAAAATACGGGTTAATTAAAACCGATTGTGGAAAACATATAAACTGTAGAACTATTACTTTCTAGTCCTCATCCTGCACAGGAACATATCATATATATACATACACGAGATCTGATCCGTGTCTACAGCTTACAGAAACAGCTGTCCATCCATCTCAAGAATTCACCACCTGTTCATATACATAAAGGCCCACATCCGGCCAACAACAGGATATACAAACATCATCGTTCGATCATCGTGAAACAACGTCAAAACACTGCCAAGGACCTGAGAGTACAGGTATGACTCTAGACTCTACTAAAAAACATCAAAATAGCAGCATGTCCATCGCTTGCCTTCTACTGCTCCTCAAGCTGCTCGGACGCAACACCACAACCACGACCACGACCACGACCACGACCACGTCTACCTCGACCACCTAAAAAGGGGTTAAACCAGCGGGGTGAGGCAATTGAACAATTATCCCAGCGGGAAACATAACTCCCCACCACAACTACAAAACCTCAGCAAGATAGATTATAACAGCAGATATCTAATAATAGGTATAACAAGAGCAGTCTATATAAAACAGATTATTCTTACCGACAAGCTTACCCGCTATACAAAAGCATATAACCAGATATATCTCAAGGAATATGATTAGCAAGATAAGATGTATCCCTGTGTAGCATGATTATCAGAACAAGATATAATGTCACATAACCTGCTTTATCGAGATAAGACATATTATCACATAACCTGCAAGATATAACAAGGATATTACACAAACAAGGCCTCAACCAATGTTGCGTGTTTATCTTAAGCAGTAAATACTAAACGGCTGTGTTACATATTATTATGCCCTGAGGATTTGAACCGTACCGTTCGAATTCAACCTTCGGTTACGAAACCCAAGCCAGTGCCATACAAGGTCAATGGAAAAGCCGGACTCCACGACCTCCCACCTCGTGGTCAGTACATGAGTACAACACGAGCAGGACCGCAGTCACATGCTGAAGTGGTCTAAGCCACAGGGTCAGCTCCATAGGCTACCGTCACTCTAGCCCACCTTGGTACAGGTCTCGGCGCTAGTAAAACTGAGCCACAGGCTTGTTCACTGTGCTCTGAGCCATGAACGCATTCATGCTCCTCTCATCACATATCCTGATCCATGGGCCTGTTCACCATGCTCTTCATACATATCTGAGTCTGTAACCGAAGTTACACTCTTACCTCCTCATTTTCAGGCTAGGAGCAACCTACACATATTCAACAATATGCGCTTCCAGGTTAACCCGTAGGAGAACCTGTTTCACCATCACCAAGTCCTGACGATGATGGATCTATGGCCAGGGCAAACTACATGATATATTTCACTGTGATTAATTAGTATCTTTTAGATGGATTGTAGGATTCAACCAAGTTGTATAACATGCAAGATATAACGGAAAGTAAACAACATTATATTATTATTGAAACCACATCAACCTGATCCATCACAAGGATCCAACATCACATGTTACCACTTGGCCTCTTTCCAACCATCCAGATCCATCTCAAGGATCATCACATACCATAGGATCTCCATCCTTCATCATGTACTGTCACTGCCTCTCAAGGCTCACATCATCATCATGGGACTTAACACATTATACATATCATCTCATTAATCAGAGTAATTATCAAATGATATTACTCATCACATGTATCTCATAGCCTTTTTTTTCAAGGCTAATCATTACCTGCATGGTTAGAGTACACAATAATCATAGATTCGATCATAAGGAATATGCTATCATCATGAAATGCCATTCAAGATACTTCTACTTATCATTCTTACTCTATTTGCTGATCAAGTGTATAATGTACATCATCAACAAGCCATATCTATACTTATCCTTATCTCAGAACTATATGAATAATCAAGATGTTCAACATACGGAACAAGTACTATAGTTACCACTACCATTATGTCACCATCCATTATCATCATTATTACCATATCATTGAGCAGGCTACTAGTGTAACTAACACCATTCTCATTTAACAATTAAGTACAAGGATTACTATATCATTACTATCATTATTGTCATCATTATTATGCTCAACATTATTACTATCATCTTCTTTATTATTAACAAATAAGCATAAGGATCACATCATACATCTTATTACCTTTTCCTTCCTCATTACCATCGCTACTACCATTATCATCATTATAATCAACATTATTATTATCATTATCATGCAACTACCATTATCATCATCGTTACTATCATTAGCATTATTATTGTTTGCAAGGCATCATATTCATTGTTGTTATTACTAAAAAAACACCACCATCATAAAGCACAAACATCCACTTTCATAACACATGGAACCGTTACTCTAGGATCACCAGACTCTCACCATAACTCATCACCACCCTCACCAAAACCTACCAAGGCCTGTCGACTGACACACAGATCAACTCTATCAGCCATCACCACCCGAGGCTATCGCCCAACATGGCTATTGGTCATCATGGGTGTCGGCCAGCATGGATATCGACCAGCACACCATGCATGGCTATCGGCCAGCACCAAAAAACCTCCAAGAAACTTAGGTCTATCGCCCACCATGAGGAAGAGGATGTCTCTCAATACAAGAAGAACCATCTCGCCCATCATGCTCACCATGTCGCTCATCAAGATACAACGACCTATCATCCGAGAGAAGAACAAGAGCACTGCTCATCTATCATTCACCAAGGTCACCAACATATCGGCCAACATGACCCTAGCTCACCCTATCGTCCAACACATGGGCAAGGGTATCGGCCAACCTCAAGAACACATCATGCTGTCCACCAAGGGCATACATATCGTCCATCAAAAGGGGATACCATATCACCCAACCCAAAGACAAGGTGCCATGTCGTCCAACACACCAACAAAGAAGGGATATCGCCCAACCCTAGTTCACCATCAACCTTAACACGAAGAAGCACAAACCCTAGATCACAAGGTGCACTAGAAACCCTAGACCTTAAGGGGATATCGGCCACCAACGGAACTCAAGCAAGGTACAAGTCTAAGCTACTAATCTATGAACAAGAACAAGAACAAGAACAAGAGGTAAAGAAGTTAGGGTTAGAAGTTATGCAACCCTCCTTAAGCTCCAAGCTCCAAGGAAGAAGATGCACTTCAAGCTCCAAGGGATGTCGTCCACCAAAGCTGATCCAAGAGAGGGTATCAGTCACCACTGCAACTCCAGGAGAGTGTCTCGGCCGACACAAGCAAGAGAGGGAGGAGTGTCGTGCACTCAAGGTGGAGGAGAGACTAAAAGAGCAAAGGAAGCTAAGGCAAGGGAAAGAGCTACCTATATAGAAATAAGGGGAGGAGAAACCAAGGTAGATCCATGCAAAGTGTCGTCCACCCAAGGGACACTTGTCCTAGGGTTCAAGCCAACACACTAGCACACCAAGAGACACTTGTCAAGGATACACACCAAGTGTCCACCAAACATGGTCAAGACTGGACCACGCAACATTGGCGACACAACTAGCAGCTCAACTGGGTGACACACACTACTCCAGGTCGACACACCACCTCTAGGTCGACACACACTCTTCCTTGGGCGACACAAGCTGGTCTAGGCCGATACAAGGCTCAAGCAAGCCCAAACAAGGCACCTCAAGGCCCAAACAAGCTCAAGCAAGGCCCAAGAAACTCAAACAACAAGCCCAAGCCTTCCTCTCAACCCTAGAGGAAGCAAAGAGGGGAAAACATCTCACAAGATGGCAAACTTGCACACAAAACCCTAGACTTGGGTTATTTGCAAGTAGCCCCTCGAACTCTCAACAAAGCACAACCAAACCCTAATCACCACTCAAAGGTGATTAGCAAGCATCAAACCACCAAGGTTAAGCAAAACAAATAGGGTAAACCCTAAACGCAGGTCAGGGTCCTTACAAGCTAACCCCCTTTAAGGGATTTCATCCCCGAAATCCGAAGAGAAAAGTGAGGGGTACTTCCTCCTCATCTCTTCCTCAATCTCCCACGTGGCTTCCTCGATGCCACGACGCTGCCAAAGAACCTTCACAAGAGCCAGGTCCTTCCTATTCAGCTTCTTGATCCTCCTATCAAGGATCTCCACAAGACCTTCCTCGTAGGTCACATTAGCATCAAGCTCAACCTCAACTGGCTGTATCACTGTACCTGAATCTGGATGACTTTTCTTCAACATGCTGACATGAAACACCAGATGCAACTTGTGCAACTCTGGAGGCAACTCTAACTCGTAAGCTACTTTGCCAACACGTGCTATCACTGGGTAAGGCCCCATATACATGGGAGCTAACTTACCCTTCCGTCCAAACCTTAGCACACCTTTCCACGGCGAGACTTTAAGGTACACTCTGTCTACTACCTTGAACTCCAAAGGTCGTCGACGATTATCTGCATAAGACTTCTGTCTGTCCTGTGCCACTTTTAACTATTGATGTATCACTTTGATCTTATCTGTCGTCTGCTGAACTAACTCAGGACCCAAAAGCTGATATTCACTTGATTCATACCAACACAAAGGAGATCTGCACTTCCTTCCATACAAAGCCTCCTAAGGAGCCATGTCGATACTTCGTTGATAACTGTTGTTGTAGGCAAACTCTATCAAACTCAGATGTACGTCCCAGTTGCCTAGAAACTGCAAGACACAAGCTCGAAGGAGATCCTCCAAAATCTGAATAGTTCTCTCAGACTGTCCATCTGTCTGCGGGTGAAAAGTTGTACTGAACCTCAACTACGTTCCCAACGCCTTGTGCAACTGTTCCCAAAAACGACTCGTAAACTGAGGACCTCTGTCAGAAACTATCGTTGTTGGCACACCATGCAAACGTACTATCTCATCCACATATACTCGAGCTAGCTTCTCAGTTGTATACGTCGTCTTTACTTGTAGGAAATGGGCAGACTTAGTCAATCTGTCCACTATCATCCAAATGGAATCATGATTCCTAGTTGTCCGGGGTAGACCAACTACAAAATCCATGGTTATGTGATCCCATTTCCACTGCGGTATCGGAAAAGGTTGCAACGTTCCTGCCGGCTTCTGATGTTCAGCCTTCACTTGCTGACACACTGCACATCTCGCCACGAACTCACCTACATCTCTCTTCAAACTGGGCCACCAATACAAGTCCTTCAGACTATGATACATCTTGGTGACACCTGGATGCATAGCATACATTGACGTATGTGCTTCTTCAAGCACCAACTTCCTCAGATCATCAGCATCTGGAACCACCATCCTATCACGATAGCAAACTAGTCCATCTTCAGACTCATGAAACCCATCACGCTTGTCGCTGCCGAACTCTGATTTGATCAACTGTACTGCATCATCTATCTGTTGTGCATCCTTGATTTGCTGCCTCAACGTAGGTTTAACTTGCATCTGTGCGAAAAGACCAGACAACAAAGAAACTCCTATCTGCACATTCATTTGTTGAAGAGAAACAAACATATCTCGCTTCCGGCATACCAGAGAACTCAACTATGCCTTCTTTGAAGGAAGAGAAGAAGACTTTCTGCTAAGCGCATCAGCTACCACGTTCACCTTACCAGGATGATACTCGATCGTGCAGTCGTAATCATTGATCAACTCCATCCATCGTCGCTGTCGCATGTTCAACTCTTGCTGCGTAAAGATGTACTTCAGATTTTTATGATCCGTAAAGATCTGACACACTTCCCTATACAGATAGTGTCTCCAAATTTTTAGCGCATGAACCACTGCTGCCAACTCCAAGTCATGAGTCGGGTAGTTCTCCTCATGTTTCTTGAGTTTTCGCGAGACAAAAGAAACTACATGATCTTCCTGCATCAACACGCAACCTAAACCTTTCTTGGAAGCATCACAGAAAACAACATAGCCTTTCCCAGGCTCTGGCAAGATCAACACTGGGGCACTGGTCAGCTTCTCCTTCAAACTCTGGAAATCTCGTTGACATCAATCATCCCAAACAAAAGGTACATCCTTCCTGGTCAACTTCGTCATCGGTAAAGCGATCACACTGAAGTCCTTGATAAACCTCCGGTAGTATCCTGCCAAACCAAGGAAACTACGAACTTCTGTTGGCGTCTTCGGCTGTTCCCAATCTGCAACGGATTCCACCTTTTTTGGATCTACTTTGACTCCTTCTGCAGATATCACATGACCCAAGAAAGTCACTTCCGCCAACCAGAACTCACACTTACTGAACTTGGCATACAACTGATGTTGACGAAGAAGAGTCAACGCTCGACGAAGATGTTGTTCATGCTCTAGCCTGTCCCGACTATAGATCAAGATGTCATCTATAAAGACTACAACAAACTCATCTAAGAACGGATGGAACACCCAGTTCATCAGGTCCATGAAAGCAGCAGGTGCATTGGTTAACCCAAACGGCATAACCATAAACTCGAAATGACCATACCTCATCCTGAAAGCTGACTTTGGTATGTCATCCACCTTAATCCTCAACTGATGATATCCAGACCGTAGATCTATCTTCGAGAACACTGTAGCACCACGCAACTGATCGAACATATCATCTATCCTCGGCAACAGGTATTTATTCTTGATCGTGACCTTATTCAACTGCCGGTAATCTATACACAACCGCATTGAGCCATCCTTCTTCTTAACGAACAACACGGGAGCACCCCACGACGACGTACTCGGTCGGATAAAACCTTTCTCCAACAACTCTTGCAATTGCTTCTTCAACTCTGCCATATCTGCTGGAGCCATCCGGTATGGTGACTGTGCAACTGGCTGTGTTCCAGGAACCAGATTGATCTCAAAATCAATCTCTCAGGGTGGAGGAACACCAGGAAACTCCTCAGGAAACACGTCTGCAAACTCTCGAACCACGGACACCTCCTCAAGACTAGGACCTTTCGCCTTGGTAACCACAATGGTATCCATCACGTGAGATAGGAACGCCTCACATCCTTGTCGTAACAACTTATCTGCCACCATAGATGATACCAAACACGTTGCAAGAATCTTCCTATCTCCCTGGAAGATCCACTTCTCTCCAACAACATCAAACACTGCCTGCTTGGAACCATAGTCCAAGACAACCTTATACTTCTCTAAGGTATCCATCCCAAGGATAACATCGAAACCATGCATATCAAGTGGTATAAGATCCACTTGGATACGATGTCCCGAAAAAGACAAGACACAAGATGGACACTCTTCTCGAAGCAAAGAGGAACCATCAAGAGGGGTTTCTAACAACAAGCTATCCTTCTTACAACTAACAGGTAAACGACAGTTTTCAAGCATACCATAGGCGATAAAAGAGTGTGTAGCACCCGAGTCAACCAGAACAGATATAAAGCAAGAAGAAGACATATCAGAATGAAATAACTTCATCTGACCTGTCACCACTCGCGGGTTGACTATTGCCTCCGGCTGACTCATGGCATAGAATCGAGCCGTTGCTTGCTGTCCACGACCTCTGCTTCCTTGAGCAGACGATCCAGCCTGAGATGCTTGACCGCGTCCTCGTCCTCTGCTACCACTGGCCTACGGTCTCTCTGACTTCTGAAAACTCTGCCTCGGCTGCTGCGTTACTTCAACATCTCTATTCGGGCAATTGAGCCTGAAATGCCCGACTTGTCCATAAAGATGACATGACTTGTCCTCGAACTGTGGCCTAGTTGGCCCTATCACTGCCACAGAAGCTGAACTGTGCACCTTAGATGGTGAAGAAACATAACCTCTTCCCTTACTTGGAGACCACTGAGATGGTACACCAGCACTTCTCATTGCCAACGGTGCCGAAAACCTGGGCTTCTTAATGCCACCAAACCTACATCCTTGAAACTGAGCAGGTCTTTTAAGAGACATAGACTCTCTTTTTTCCCGTACTGTCCTCTCGATCCGTCGAACAGATTCCACGAACGTAGCAAACCGCTCTCGGTTCTCCAACGCAGACACCGGGGTTGTCAACTCAGCACTTAAACCCTTCTCAAAATGCCTGATCCGTTCCTCGTCTGTTGCCTCCATGTGAGGACAGAACCTCAACAGATCCATAAACTTGGCTTCATACTCGGTGATGTTCATCGTTCCTTGCCGCAACTTCTCGAACTGACTGATCTTCTCATCCAGGTACGTTTTTGGAAAGTATCTGGTGACGAACTCGCGTCGAAACACTTCCCAACAGATCACCTCACCAGGCCGCTTCTCTTCTTCGATGGTCCACCAGTGACCAGCACTACCCTTCAGAAGGTAGACAACATGCTTTACCTTGTCTGCTTCGGGGATGTCAAGGATCTAGAAAGCCTTCTCGAGACTTGTCAACCACAGATCTGCATCCGCTGGATCAGCCGTTCCAGCATAATCCGAAGCTCCAACTCGACGAAGCCGCTCAAAGGTCTTCCCAATACCCGATGTTTCTCCATGGGGAACCTGTGCTCGCGGGGGAGGCACTGGTAATCACTCAACCATGAGATTCATCGTAGCCATTAACTGCCCCATAAGCTGTTGGTAAGTAGGATGTTCAAGTATGGATGGGTTAAATTGGGGAACCTCAGGCACCCGATCTTCATGTGCCTGTCCATCTGCTCCATCAACCGATGCAACATCATTGTACTCAGCAGAGTGTTCTTCATGGTTTCCAGACATCTTGACTTTTCTACTGCTGAGGGCAGAAGATTTTGTAAGAAAACCTAGAAGACTCATCAGAACAACTCAACCTAGTCCTAAATTCCTGTAGACTCAGCGAACCTAGGACTCTAATACCAAAACTTATGGCAACACATCCCATTATCACACAGATAATGAGGTGTTACGCGAAAACGTGCGGAAATCACCATAACCACACATTACGAAAATACGGGTTAATTAAAATCGATTGCGGAAAACATATAAACTGTGGAACTATTACTTTCTAGTCCTCATCCTGCACAGGAACATATCATATATATACATACACGAGATCTGATCTGTGTCTACAACTTATAGAAACAGCTGTCCATCCATCTCAAGAATTCACCACCTGTTCATATACATAAAGGCCCACATCCAGCCAACATCAGGATATACAAACATCATCATTCGATCATCGTGAAACAACGTCAAAACACTGCCAAGGACCTGAGAGTACAGGGATGACTCTAGACTCTACTACAAAACATCAAAACAACAACACGTCCATCACTTGCCTTCTACTGCTCCTCAAGCTGTTCGGCCGCAACACCATGACCACGACCACGAGCACGTCTACCTCGACCACCTAAAAAGGGGTTAAACCAGCGGGGTGAGACAATTGAACAATTGTCCCAGCGGGAAACATAACTCCCCACCGCAACTACAATACCTCAGCAAGATAGATTATAACAGCAGATATCTAATAACAGGTATAACAAGAACAGTCTATATAAAACAAATTATTCTTACCGACAAGCTTACCCGCTATACAAAGGCATATAACCAGATATATCTCAAGGAATATGATTAGCAAGATAAGATGTATCCCTGTGTAGCATGATTATCAGAACAAGATATAATGTCACATAACCTACTTTATCGAGATAAGACATATTATCACATAACCTGCAAGATATAACAAGGATATTACACAAACAAGGCCTCAACCAATGTTACATGTTTATCTTAAGCAGTAAATACTAAACGGTTGTGTTACATATTATTATGCCCTGAGGATTTGAACCGTACCGTTCGAATCCAACCTTCGGTTACGAAACCCAAGCCGGTGCCATACACGGTCAATGGAAGATCCGGACTCCACGACCTCCCACCTCGTGGTCAGTACACGAGTACAACACGAGCAGGACCGTAGTCACATGTTGAAGTGGTCTAAGCCACAGGGTCAGCTCCATAGGCTACCCTCACTCTAGCCTGCCTTGGTACAGGTCTCGACGCTAGTAAAATTGAGCCACGGGCCTGTTCACCGTGCTCTGAGCCATGAACGCATTCATGCTCCTCTCATCACATATCTTGAGCCATGGGCCTGTTCACCATGCTCTTCATACATATCTGAGTTTGTAACCAAAGTTACACTCTTACCTCCTCATTTTCAGGCTAGGAGCAACCTACACATATTCAACAATATGCGCTTCCAGGTTAACCCGTAGGAGAACCTGTTTCACCATCACCAAGTCCTGACGATGATGGATCTATGGCCAGGGAAAACTACATGATATATTTCACTGTGATTAATTAGTATCTTTTAGATGGATTGCATGATTCAACCAAGTTGTATAACATGCAAGATATAACAGAAAGTAAACAACATTATATTATTATTGAAACCACATCAACTTGATCCATCACAAGGATCCAACATCACATGTTACCACTTGGCCTCTTGCCAACCATCCAGATCCATCTCAAGGATCATCACATACCATAGGATCTCCATCCTTCATCATGTACTATCACTGCCTCTCAAGGCTCACATCATCATCATGGGACTTAACACATTATACATATCATCTCATTAATTAGAGTAATTATCAAATGATATTACTCATCACATGTGTGGCAACACATCCCATTATCACACAGATAATGAGGTGTTACGCGAAAATGTGCGGAAATCACCATAACCGCAGATTACGAAAATACGGGTTAATTAAAACCGATTGCGTAAAACATATAAACTTTGGAACTATTACTTTCCAGTCCTCATCCTGCACAGGAACATATCATATATATACATACACGAGATCTGATCCGTGTCTACAGCTTACAGAAAAAGTGGTCCATCCATCTCAAGAATTCACCCCCTATTCATATACACAAAGGCCCACATCCAGCCAACAGCAAGATATACAAACATCATCGTTCGATCATCGTGAAACAACGTCAAAACACTGCCAAGGACCTGAGAGTACAGGGATGACTCTAGACTCTACTACAAAACATCAAAACAACAGCATGTCCATCGCTTGCCTTCTACTGCTCCTCAAGCTGCTCGGCCGCAACACCACGACCACGACCACGTCTACCTCGACCACCTAAAAAGGGGTTAAACCAGCGGGGTGAGACAATTGAATAATTGTCCCAGCGGGAAACATAACTCCCCACCGCAACTACAAAACCTCAGCAAGATAGATTATAACAGCAGTAATCTAATAACAGGTATAACAAGAGCAGTCTATATAAAACAGATTATTCTTACCGACAAGCTTACCCGCTATACAAAAGAATATAACCAGATATATCTCAAGGAATATGATTAGCAAGATAAGATGTATCCCTGTGTAGCATGATTATCAGAACAAGATATAATGTCACATAACCTGCTTTATAGAGATAAGACATATTATCACATAACCTGCAAGATATAACAAGGATATTACACAAACAAGGCCTCAACCAATGTTACGTGTTTATCTTAAGCAGTAAATACTAAACGGCTGTGTTACGTATTATTATGCCCTGAGGATTTGAACCGTACTATTCGAATCCAACCTTCGGTTACGAAACCCAAGCCGGTGCCATACAAGGTCAATGGAAGAGCCGGACTCCACGACCTCCCACCTCGTGGTCAGTACACGAGTACAACACGAGTAGGACCGCAGTCACATGCTGAAGTGGTCTAAGCCACAGGGTCAGCTCCATAGGCTACCCTCACTCTAGCCTGCCTTGGTACAAGTCTCGGCGCTAGTAAAACTGAGCCACGGGCCTGTTCACCGTGCTCTGAGCCATGAACGCATTCATGCTCCTCTCATCACATATCCTGAGCCATGGGCCTGTTCACCATGCTCTTCATACATATCTGAGTTTGTAACCGAAGTTACACTCTTACCTCCTCATTTTTAGGCTAGGAGCAACCTACACATATTCAACAATATGCGCTTCCAGGTTAACCCGTAGGAGAACCTGTTTCACCATCACCAAGTCCTGACGATGATGGATCTATGGCCAGGGCAAACTACATGATATATTTCACTGTGATTAATTAGTATCTTTTAGATGGATTTCATGATTCAACCAAGTTGTATAACATGCAAGATATAACGGAAAGTAAACAACATTATATTATTATTGAAACCACATCAACCTGATCCATCACAAGGATCCAACATCACATGTTACCACTTGGCCTCTTGCCAACCATCCAGATCCATCTCAAGGATCATCACATACCATAGGATCTCCATCCTTCATCATGTACTATCACTGCCTCTCAAGGCTCACATCATCATCATGGGACTTAACACATTATACATACCATCTCATTAATCAGAGTAATTATCAAATGATATTACTCATCACATGTGTCTCGTAGCCTTTTTTTTCAAGGCTAATCATTACCTGCATGGTTAGAGTACACAATAATCGTAGATTCGATCATAAGGAATATGCTATCATCATGAAATGCCATTCAAGATACTTCTACTTATCATTCTTACTCTATTTGCTGATCAAGTGTATAAAGTACATCATCAACAAGCCATATCTATACTTATCCTTATCTCAGAACTATATGAATAATCAAGATGTTCAACATACGGAACAAGTACTATTGTTACCACTACCATTATGTCACCATCCATTATCATCATTATTACCATATCATTGAGCAGGCTACTAGTGTAACTAACACCATTCTCATTTAACAATTAAGTACAAGGATTACTATATCATTACTATCATTATTGTCATCATTATTATGCTCAACATTATTACTATCATCTTCTTTATTATTAACAAATAAGCATAAGGATTACATCATACATCTTATTACCTTTTCCTTCCTCATTACCATCACTACTACCATTATCATCATTATAATCAGCATTATTACTATCATTATCATGCAACTACCATTATCATCATCGTTACTATCATTAGCATTATTATTGTTTGCAAGGCATCATATTCATTGTTGTAATTACTAAAAAAACACCACCATCATAAAGCACAAACATCCACTTTCATAACACATGGAAACATTACTCTAGGATCACCAGACTCTCACCATAACTCATCACCACCCTCACCAAAACCTATCAAGGCCTGTCGGCCGACACACACATCAACCCTATCGGCCATCACCACCCGGGGATATCGTCCAACATGGCTATCGATCATCATGGGTGTCGGCCAGCATGGATATCAACCAGCACACCATGCATGGCTATCGGCCAGCACCAACAAACCTCCAAGAAACTTAGGTCTATCGCCCACCATGAGGAAGAGGATGTCTCTCAACACAAGAAGAACCATCTCGCCCATCATGCTCACCATGTCGCTCATCAAGATACAAAGACCTATCATCCGAGAGAAGAACAAGAGCATTGCTCATCTATCGTTCACCAAGGTCACCAACATATCGGCCAACATGACCCTAGCTCACCCTATCGTCCAACACATGGGCAAGGGTATCGGCCAACCTCAAGAACACATCATGCCGTCCACCAAGGGCATACATATCGTCCATCAAAAGGGGATACCATATCTCCCAACCCAAAGACAAGGTGCCATGTCGTCCAACACACCAACAAAGAAGGGATATCGCCCAACCCTAGGTCACCATCAACCTCAACATGAAGAAGCACAAACCCTAGATCACAAGGTGCACTAGAAACCCTAGACCTTAAGGGGATATCGGCCACCAACGGAACTCAATCAAGGTACAAGTCTAAGCTACTAATCTATGAACAAGAACAAGAACAAGAACAAGAATAAGAGGTAAAGAAGTTAGGGTTAGAAGTTATGCAACCCGCCTTAAGCTCCAAGCTCCAAGGAAGAAGATGCACTTCAAGGTCCAAGGGATGTCGTCCACCAAAGATGATCCAAGAGAGGGTATCGGTCACCACTGCAACTCCAGGAGAGCGTCTCGGCCGACACAAGCAAGAGAGGGAGGAGTGTCGTGCACTCAAGGTGGAGGAGAGACTAAAAGAGCAAAGGAAGCTAAGGCAAGGGAAAGAGCTACCTATATAGAAAGAAGGGGAGGAGAAACCAAGGTAGATCCATGCTAAGTGTCGTCCACCCAAGGGACACTTGTCCTAGGGTTCAAGCCAACACACTAGCACACCAAGAGACACTTGTCAAGGATACACACCAATTGTCCACCAAACATGGTCAAGGCTGGACCAAGCAACATGGGCGACACAACTAGCAGCTCAACTGGGCGACACACACTACTCCAGGTCGACACACCACCTCTAGGTCGACACACACTCTTCCTTGGGCGACACAAGCTGGTCTAGGCCGACACAAGGCTCAAGCAAGCCCAAACAAGGCACCTCAAGGCCCAAACAAGCTCAAGCAAGGCCCAAGAAACTCAAACAACAAGCCCAAGCCTTCCTCTCAACCCTAGAGGAAGCAAAGAGGGGAAAACATCTCACAAGATGGCAAACTTGCACACAAAACCCTAGACTTGGGTTATTTGCAAGTAGCCCCTCGAACTCTCAACAAAGCACAACCAAACCATAATCACCACTCAAAGGTGATTAGCAAGCATCAAACCATCAAGGTTAAGCAAAACAAACAGGGTAAACCCTAAATGCAGGTTAGGGTCCTTACAAGCTAACCCCCTTTAAGGAATTTCGTCCCCAAAATCCGAAGAGAAAAGTGAGGGGTACTTCCTCCTCATCTCTTCCTCAAGCTCCCACATGGCTTCCTCGATGCCACGACGCTGCCAAAGAACCTTCACAAGAGCCAGGTCCTTCCTCTTCAGCTTCTTGATCCTCATGTCAAGGATCTCCACAGGACCTTCCTCGTAGGTCACATCTGCATCAAGCTCAACCTCAACTGGCCGTATCACTGTACCTGAATCCGGATGAATTTTCTTCAACATGCTGACATGAAACACCAGATGCAACTTGTGCAACTCTGGAGGCAACTCTAACTCGTAAGCTACTTTTCCAACACGTGCTATCACTAGGTAAGGCCCCATATACCTGGGAGCTAACTTACCCTTTCGTCCAAACCTTAGCACACCTTTCCACGGCGAGACTTTAAGGTATACTCTGTCTCCTACCTGGAACTCCAAAGGTTATCGGCGATTATCTGCATAAGACTTCTGTCTGTCCTGTGCCACTTTTAACTGTTGTTGTATCACTTTGATCTTATCTGTCGTCTACTGAACTAACTCAGGACCCAAAAGCTGATATTCACTTGATTCATACCAACACAAAGGAGATATGCACTTCCTTCCATACAAAGCCTCATAAGGAGCCATGTCGATACTTCATTGATAACTGTTGTTGTAGGCAAACTCTATCAAACTCAGATGTACATCCCAGTTGCCTAGAACTTGCAAGCCACAAGCTCGAAGGAGATCCTCCAAAATCTGAATCGTTCTCTCAGACTGTCCATCTGTCTACGGGTGAAAAGCTGTACTGAACCTCAACTGCGTTCCCAACACCTTGTGCAATTGTTCCCAAAAACGACTCGTAAACTGAGGACCTCTGTCAGAAACTATCATTGCTGGCACACCATGCAAACGTACTATCTCATCCACATATACTGGAGCTAGCTTCTCAGCTGTATACGTCGTCTTTACTGGTAGGAAATGGGCAGACTTAGTCAATCTGTCCACTATCACCCAAATGGAATCATGATTCCTAGTTGTCCGGGGTAGACCAACTACAAAATACATGGTTATGTGATCCCATTTCCACTGCGGTATCGGCAAAGGTTGCAACGTTCCTGCCGGCTTCTGATGTTCAACCTTCACTTGTTGACACACCGCACATCTCGCCACGAACTCAGCTACATCTCTCTTCAAACCGAGCCACTAATACAAGTCCTTCAGACTATGATACATCTTGGTGACACCTGGATGCATAGCATACATCGACGTATGTGCTTCTTCAAGCACCAACTTCCTCAGATCATCAGCATCTGGAACCACCATCCTATCATGATAGCAAACTAGTCCATCTTCGAACTCATGAAACCCATCACGCTTGTCGTTACCGAACTCTGATTTGATCAACTGTACTGCATCATCTATCTGTTGTGCATCCTTGATTTGCTACCTCAATGTAGGTTTAACTTGCATCTGTGCAAAAAGACCAGACAACAAAGAAACTCCTATCTGCACATTCATCTGTCGAAGAGAAACAAACATATCTTGCTTCCGGCATACCAGAGAACTCAACTGTGCCTTCTTTGAAGGAAGAGAAGAAGACTTCCTACTAAGCGCATCAACTACCATGTTCACCTTACCAGGATGATACTCGATCGTGCAGTCGTAATCATTGATCAACTCCATCCATCGTCGCTGTCGCATGTTCAACTCTTGCTGCGTAAAGATGTACTTCAGATTTTTATGATCCGTAAAGATCTGACACACTTCCCCATACAGACAGTGTCTCCAAATTTTTAGCGCATGAACCACTGCTGCCAACTCCAAGTCATGAGTCGGGTAGTTCTCCTCATGTTTCTTGAGTTGTCGCGAGGCAAAAGAAACTACATGATCTTCCTGCATCAACACACAACCTAAACCTTTCTTGGAAGCATTACAGAAAACAACATAGCCTTTCCCAGGCTCTGGCAAGATCAACACTGGGGCACTAGTCAGCTTCTCCTTCAAACTCTGGAAAGCTCGCTCACATCGATCACCCCAAACAAAAGGTACATCCTTCCTGGTCAACTTTGTCATCGGTAAAGAGATCACACTGAAGTCCTTGATAAACCTCTGGTAGTATCCTGCCAAACCAAGGAAACTACGAACTTCTGTTGGCGTCTTCGGCTGTTCCCAATCCGCAACGGATTCCACCTTTTTCGGATCTACTTTGACTCCTTCTGCAGATATCACATGACCCAAGAAAGTCACTTCCACCAACCAGAACTCACACTTACTGAACTTGGCATACAATTGATGTTGACGAAGAAGAGTCAACGCTCGACGAAGATGTTGTTCATGCTCTAGCCTGTCCCGACTATAGATCAAGATGTCATCTATAAAGACTACAACAAACTGATCTAAGAACAGACGGAACACCCAGTTCATCAGGTCCATGAAAGCAGTAGGTGCATTGGTTAACCCAAACGGCATAACCATAAACTCGAAATGACCATACCTCATCCTGAAAGCTGACTTTGGTATGTCATCCACCTTAATCCTCAACTGATGATATCCAGACCGTAGATCTATCTTCGAGAACACTACAGCACCACGCAACTGATCGAACAGATCATCTATCCTCGGCAACAGGTATTTATTCTTGATCGTGACCTTGTTCAACTGCCGGTAATCTATACACAACCGCATCGAGCCATCCTTCTTCTTAACGAACAACACGGGAGCACCCCACGGCGACATACTCGGTCGGATAAAACCTTTCTCCAACAACTCTTACAATTGCTTCTTCAGCTCTGCCATCTCTGCTCGAGCCATCCGGTATGGTGACTGTGCAACTGGCTGTGTTCCAGGAACCAGATTGATCTCGAAATCAATCTCTCGGGGTGGAGGAACACCATGAAACTCCCCAGGAAACATGTCTGCAAACTCTCGAACCACGAACACCTCCTCAAGACTAGGACCTTTCGCCTTGGTAACCACAACGATATCCACCACGTGAGCTAGGAACGCCTCACATCCTTGTCGTAACAACTTATCTGCCACCATAGCTGATACCAAACACGTCAGAAGAATCTTCCTATCTCCCTGGAAGATCCACTTCTCTCCAGCAACATCAAACACTGCCTGCTTGGAACCACAGTCCAAGACAACCTTATACTTCTCTAAGGTATCCATCCCAAGGATAACATCGAAACCATGCATATCAAGTGGTATAAGATCCACTTGGATACGATGTCCCGAAAAAGACAAGACACAAGATGGACACTCTTCTCGAAGCAAAGAGGAACCATCAAGAGAGGTTTCTAACAACAAGCTATCCTTCTTACAACTAACAGGTAAACGATAGTTTTCAAGCATACCATAGGCAATAAAAGAGTGTGTAGCACCCGGGTCAACCAGAACAGATATAAAGCAAGAAGAAGACATATTAGAATGAAATAACTTCATCTGACCTGTCACCACTCGCGGGTTGACTATTGCCTCCGGCTGACTCATGGCATAGAATCGAGCCGTTGCTTGCTATCCACGACCTCTGCTTCCTTGAGCAGACGATCCAGCCTGAGACGCTTGACCACATCCTCGTCCTCTGCTACCACTGGCCTACGGTCTCTCTGACTTCTAAAAACTCTGCCTCAGCTGCTGCGTCACTTCAACATCTCTATTCGGGCAATTGAACCTGAAATGCCCGACTTGTCCACAAAGATGACATGACTTGTCCTCGAACCGTGGCCTAGTTGGCCCTGTCACTGCCACAGAAGCTGAACTGTGCACCTTAGACAGTGAAGAAACTTAACCTCTTCCCTTACTTGGAGACCACTGAGATGGTACACCAACACTTCTCATTGCCAACGGTGCCGAAAACCTGGGCTTCTTAAAGCCACCAAACCTACGTACTTGAAACTGAGCATGTCTTTTAAGAGACATAGACTCTCTTTTTTCCCGTACTATCCTCTCGATCTATCGAACAGATTCCACGACCGTAGAAAACCGCTCTCAGTTCTCCAACGCAGACACCGGGGTTGTCAACTCAGCACTTAAACCCTTCTCGAAATGCCTGATCCGTTCCTCATCTATTGCCGCCATGTGAGGATAGAACCTCAACAGATCCATAAACTTGGCTTCATACTCGGTGATGTTCATCGTTCCTTGCCGCAACTTCTCAAACTGACTAATCTTCTCATCCAGGTACATTTTTGGAAAGTATCTGGTGACGAACTCACGTCGAAACACTTCCCAACAGATCACCTCACCATGCCGCTTCTCTTCTTCGATGGTCCACCAGTGACCAGCACTACCCTTCAGAAGGTAGACAACATGCTTTACCTTGTCTGCTTCGGGGATGTCAAGGATCCGGAAAGCCTTCTCGAGACTTGTCAGCCATAGATCTGCATCCGCTGGATCAGCCGTTCCAGCATAATCTGAAGCTCCAACTCGGCGAAGCCGCTCAAAGGTCTTCCCAATACCCGATGTTTCTCCATGGGGAACCTGTGCTCGCGGGGGAGGCACTGGTAATCGCTCAACCATGAGATTCATCGTAGCCATTAACTGCCCCATAAACTATTAGTAAGCAGGATGTTCAAGTATGGCTGGGTTAAATTGGGGAACCTCAGGCACCCAATCTTCATGTGCCTGTCCATCTGCTCCATCAACCGATACAACATCACTGTACTCAACAGAGTGTTCTTCATGGTTTCCAGACATCTTGACTTTTCTTCTGCTGAGGGCAGAAGATTTTGTAAGAAAACCTGGAAGACTCATAAGAACAACTCAACCTAGTCCTAAATCCCTGTAGACACAGCAAACCTAGGGCTCTGATACCAAAACTTGTGGCAACACATCCCATTATCACACAGATAACAAGGTGTTACGCGAAAACGTGCGGAAATCACCATAACCACAGATTACGAAAATACGGGTTAATTAAAACCGATTGCGGAAAACATATAAACTGTGGAACTATTACTTTCCAGTCCTCATCCTGCACAGGAACATATCATATATATACATACACGAGATCTGATCCGTGTCTACAACTTACAGAAACAGTTGTCCATCCATCTCAAGAATTCACCACCTGTTCATATACATAAAGGCCCACATCTGGCCAACAACAGGATATACAAACATCATCGTTCGATCATCGTAAAACAACGTCAAAACACTACCAAGGACCTGAGAGTACAGGGATGACTCTAGTCTCTACTACAAAACATCAAAACAGCAGCATGTCCATCGCTTGCCTTCTACTGCTCCTCAAGCTGCTCGGCCACAACACCACAACCACGACCATGACCACGTCTACCTCGACCACCTAAAAAGGGGTTAAACCAGCGGGGTGAGACAATTGAACAATTGTCCCAGCGGGAAACATAACTCCCCACCGCAACTACAAAACCTCAGCAAGATAGATTATAACAGCAAATATCTAATAACATGTATAACAAGAGCAATCTATATAAAAAAGATTATTCTTACCGACAAGCTTACCCACTATACAAAAGCATATAACCAGATATATCTCAAGGAATATGATTAGCAAGATAAGATGTATCCCTGTGTAGCATGATTATCAGAACAAGATATAATGTCACATAACCTGCTTTATCGAGATAAGACATATTATCACATAACCTGCAAGATATAACAAGGATATTACACAAACAAGGCCTCAACCAATGTTACATGTTTATCTTAAGTAGTAAATACTAAACGGCTATGTTACGTATTATTATGCCTTGAGGATTTGAACCGTACCGTTCGAATCCAACCTTCGGTTACGAAACCCAAGCCGATGCCATACAAGGTCAATGGAAGAGCCGGACTCTACGAACTCCCACCTCGTGGTCAGTACACGAGTACAATACGAGTAGGACCGCAGTCACATTCTGAAGTGGTCTGAGCCACAGGGTCAGCTCCATAGGCTACCCTCACTCTAGCCCGCCTTGGTACAGGTCTCGACGCTAGTAAAACTGAGCCACGGGCTTGTTCACCGTGCTCTGAGCCATGAACACATTCATGCTCCTCTCATCACATATCCTAAGCCATGGGCCTGTTCACCATGCTCTTCATACATATCTGAGTATGTAACCGAAGTTACACTCTTACCTCCTCATTTTCAGGCTAGGAGCAACCTACACATATTCAACAATATGCGCTTCTAGGTTAACCCGTAGGAGAACCTGTTTCACCATCACCAAGTCCTGACGATGATGGATCTATGGCCAGGGCAAACTACATGATATATTTCACTGTGATTAATTAGTATCTTTTAGATGGATTGCAGGATTCAACCAAGTTGTATAACATGCAAGATATAACGAAAAGTAAACAACATTATATTATTATTGAAACCACATCAACCTGATCCATCACAAGGATCCAACATCACATGTTACCACTTGGCCTCTTGCCAACCATCCAGATCCATCTCAAGGATCATCACATACCATAGGATCTCCATCCTTCATCATGTACTGTCACTGCCTCTCAAGGCTCACATCATCATCATGGGACTTAACACATTATACATACCATCTCATTAATCAGAGTAATTATCAAATGATATTACTCATCACATGTGTCTCATAGCCCTTTTTGTTTCAAGGCTAATCATTACCTGCATGGTTAGAGTACACAATAATTGTAGATTCGATCATAAGGAATATGCTATTATCATGAAATGCCATTCAAGATACTTCTACTTATCATTCTTACTCTATTTGCTGATCAAGTGTATAAAGTACATCATCAACAAGCCATATCTATACTTATCCTTATCTCAAAACTATATGAATAATCAAGATGTTCAACATACGGAACAAGTACTATTGTTACCACTACCATTATGTCACCATCCATTATCATCATTATTACCATATCATTGAACAGGCTACTAGTGTAACTAACACCATTCTCATTTAACAATTAAGTACAAGGATTACTATATCATTACTATCATTATTGTCATCAATACAACATTATTACTATCATCTTCTTTATTATTAACAAATAAGCATAAGGATCACATCATACATCTTATTACCTTTTCCTTCCTCATTACCATCACTACTACCATTATCATCATTATAATCAGCATTATTACTATCATTATCATGCAACTACCATTATCATCATCGTTACTATCATTAGCATTATTATTGTTTGCAAGGCATCATATTCATTGTTGTTATTACTAAAAAAACACCACCATCATAAAGCACAAACATCCACTTTTATAACACATGGAACCGTTACTCTAGGATCACCAGAATCTCACCATAACTCATCACCACCCTCACCAAAACCTATCAAGGCCTGTCGGCCGACACACACATCAACCCTATCGGCCATCACCACCCGAGGCTGTCGCCCAACATGGCTATCGGTCATCATGGGTGTCGGCCAACATGGATATCGACCAACACACCATGCATGGCTATCGGCCAGCACCAACAAACCTCCAAGAAACTTAGGTCTATCGCCCACCATGAGGAAGAGGATGTCTCTCAACACAAGAAGAACCATCTCGCCCATCATGCTCACCATGTCGCTCATCAAGATACAAAGACCTATCACCCGAGAGAAGAACAAGAGCATCGGTCATCTATCGTTCACCAAGGTCACCAACATATCGGCCAACATGACCCTAGCTCACCCTATCGTCCAACACATGGGCAAGGGTATCGGCCAACCTCAAGAACACATCATGCCGTCCACGAAGGGCATACATATCGTCCATAAAAAGGGGATACCATATCACCCAACCCAAAGACAAGGTGCCATGTCGTCCAACACACCAACAAAGAAGGGATATCGCCCAACCCTAGGTCACCATCAACCTCAACATGAAGAAGCACAAACCCTAGATCACAAGGTGCACTAGAAACCCTAGACCTTAAGGGGATATCAGCCACCAACGGAACTCAATCAAGGTACAAGTCTAAGCTACTAATCTATGAACAAGAACAAGAACAAGAACAAGAACAAGAACAAGAACAAGAACAAGAACAAGAACAAGAACAAGAACAAGAGGTAAAGAAGTTAGGGTTAGAAGTTATGCAACCCGCCTTAAGCTCCAAGCTCCAAGGAAGAAGATGCACTTCAAGCTCCAAGGGATGTCGTCCACCAAAGATGATCCAAGAGAGGGTATCGGTCACCACTGCAACTCCAGGAGAGTGTCTCGGCCGACACAAGCAAGAGAGGGAGGAGTGTCGTGCACTCAAGGTGGAGGAGAGACTAAAAGAGCAAAGGAAGCTAAGGCAAGGGAAAGAGCTACCTATATAGAAAGAAGGGGAGGAGAAACCAAGGTAGATCCATGCTAAGTGTCGTCCACCCAAGGGACACTTGTCCTAGGGTTCAAGCCAACACACTAGCACACCAAGAGACACTTGTCAAGGATACACACCAAGTGTCCACCAAACATGGTCAAGGCTGGACCAAGCAACATGGGCGACACAACTAGCAGCTCAACTGGGCGACACACACTACTCCAGGTCGACACACCACCTCTAGGTTGACACACACTCTTCCTTGGGCGACACAAGCTGGTCTAGGCCGACACAAGGCTCAAGCAAGCCCAAACAAGGCACCTCAAGGCCCAAACAAGCTCAAGCAAGGCCCAAGAAACTCAAACAACAAGCCCAAGCCTTCCTCTCAACCCTAGAGGAAGCAAAGAGGGGAAAACATCTCACAAGATGGCAAACTTGCACACAAAACCCTAGACTTGGGTTATTTGCAAGTAGCCCCTCGAACTCTCAACAAAGCACAACCAAACCCTAATCACCACTCAAAGGTGATTAGCAAGCATCAAACCACCAAGGTTAAACAAAACAAATAGGGTAAACCCTAAACGTAGGTCAGGGTCCTTACAGATGAGGAGGTGCTCATTATAGAAAATAGCCCTCTGGTTATCTAGTAGCCGGTTCGTTGTATCCTGAATACCGACATATGAAGCTGTATGTTGCAGCTGGGTGTGCTGGATCTCTTGCAGCATCCTATACATCCCCTTCATGGAGTAGACATCCTTGCCTTGCTGTGAGGGATGTGGTGGCGGAGGCTGTGAAGATGAAGATGCACTCGGATGCATGCGGGGACGCTTCCTGGGTGCCACTCGTGCACAAAGAGGAGTGAAAGCCTCCTCTTCCTCTTCATGCTCATCGATGTCATTGTCGTTGTCATCGTTGCCACCGTCTTCATCCGAGTCCTCGATGGAGATAACAGGCCATCGGAAATGTTGAGCGCCCTTGATGTGGAAGACGGGGTCTGGAAGTGAACACTCTTGATATGCTTGATTGACATGGCAGTGTGCATATGCCAAGCCATCACGAAGCAGGATGAGGTTGGAGCGGTGCAGATGCTGGAGGTTGACCTTGCTCCTGTTGGAGAGCGAAATAAGTTGGGAGAAATTTAACCCAAGATAGTGGGCCAGCAGCGTGATGAGCCCTCCAAAATGGATCGGAGCCTTTCGCGTACTCCTCTTGACAGCCAACACGCATGTTAAGAAAAACACACCCCAATTGCACTCCTCGCGCTTCAGCAATTTGTGCAGGAAGAACAAGTCTGTCTCTTGAAACTTGTTGAGAGATAGGTCGCCACGAGCGAACAACGTGGTGCAGAGCATGCGGTGAAGAACCCACACAAACGGATGCTAGAAATTCGCCACTGCATCGTTATGGTAACTCACGGATTTGCCGGGAGGTGCAGTCACTAGCTCAGCAAAAATAGCATCATAGTCTGTCTGGTTGTCTGGCCTCCGGTACTGGTCTCTCCCATGATTCCAATTGTAGATGGAATTGAACTGCATGAGGGTGAGAGTGTAATCGTTGTTGTAAAGCCGGAAAGAAACGCGACCCTTGATCCATTCCCGATCAGTGGCGATAACGTCGTTTGGCACGACACATATGTCCAGCGACGCCATGAACTCCACCACTAGCTCCTTGTATGTCGGCCATTCACCAAAGAATGGCTGGCCGTCGATGTGGAATTCCATCTCATCGGGTGTTACGACCCCACCTCCCTATAACCCCCAATTAAGGGAGACCGAGAGGTCGAAGCCGCACCCATGACTTCCGGATCAAAGGTTCGACAATTAACCAAGAATAATTATCAAATTTTAACATACTATACTGAAAGTTGTAAGAAAATAAATTTTTGCATACCTTTTGAAAACTTGGATCTCTAAACTTCTATCCACACCGATACTAATCTATCTAATCCTCCTTTGCACTTTAATTCTCATTTAGTATCACATGTGCCACTTTACTGTTTGTTCTTTTCATTGTACCTAAAATGCCGATAAACAAAACGTCGGTCAACTGTAGCTGGTATGTGGGGGAAACAATAAACATGCAACTATAATAACAATGTAATCATTCAATTACTTATTTAACAACCAATATTACGTTTTAGATATAACTCCGCGATCCAAGAGTACCCTATCCTCTGTGTTGTCCCCATTAAACCCCTCATGATCCACCTATAAGTGAACCAGTTTCTAGGGTTGAGTCACATGGCACTACTCGTAAGTAGACACTCCTTAACTCGGGATATGCTAAAGAGTCTCATGGCACTACACGTAGGTAGCCCAGTTTCTAACTCACGGTAACCTAGACCTTACTCTAGGATTACCCCTTTTTTAGCCTTTTCAAAGTAACAGAGGTGGACCCGGATCTAGCCAGTTATATATGCACATTTATGGTGATAATCATAGTCACTTTATAGTGGCATGAAATAAATAAACATCCAACAGTTTAGTTGCATCCAATGCGATTAAACATCCGGGAATCCATCAGGAAACTATAGAGATTATTCATAATTGTAACCACATACCTGTCTTGGAGATCTCAAGCAACAATTTATCCAAATCCAACTAGATGTCCAATCAAGCAAGCCAATCAATCAATCAAGCAAACATTGATCCCTGAAAACATGTATAATGTCTAAATGTCACAAGCATATCCCAAACAACTCCTTATTGACTTGGGACACCTTTCTAAGGTTTCTAAGTCTCATTAGGATGCATTAGGGTTTCTTAGATCAATTTCTCAAACTTTATCCTTTTTAAGTTAACAAACCCTAAAACAACTTTTCCACTCATAAAAACCCTAATTACTCAAATTATCCACATTAAGGATTTTTTTATGCTCAAATTGGCTTAGGATCATCACATCTTTATTTTATTTGTGGATTTACACAATTAAACCAATTAAAAGACATATTCATCAAAATTAGGGTTTTCAAGCTCATTAGTGCATAATCATGCACGAAACCCTAAATTAAACCAAATATATAAAAAGATCATAATTTTAAATCCTATTTTCTCTTTCATTAACAATAGGTTAATATCAGCTTGAATTATCCATCTATCACACATCTAAGGGTTTTTCCTTAATTGAATCATTGAAGATGATAACTTTATGCCCTTTTCAAATTTCATGCATATTTAAGCCCATAAATCCTAAATTAGACTAATAATGTGCAAAGTTATTCCTTTTTGAACTCAATGTTACTTTTTACATTTAACAGATTAATATCAACTCTAAAGATCCATTAAACCCTATTAAACACATTAATCATATCAAAATAGGGTTTCTTAATCTTTAATTCATTAAAGATGATAATTTACACTATATTTCGAACTATGATCATATTCAGGCTATAAAACTATTTTTATTGGATTCCTTGTGTTCTTCTGATCAAAATTCATATATAAACTTTTGTCATCCGAGCTACGAATAATGAGATATCATTTTTACAAAGTTTACTTACCCTGGCCAATCGGATTGCGCCACGTCATGCAACAATGCAACGTTGTTTGATAGAATTAGAATCGAAAGATGCTTTTGCCCTTCACTTGAGTGACCCGTCCTTTGTATGGCCGAGGGTAGAACCGTCCAATGGCACTCCGGGCTTCTTCAACCTTGCGCTGCCCGACTTGGCCGCCGATCCCAGCCCTAGCCGCAGGTGACGGGGCTTCCTCTCTCCCTCCTGGGTCCCAGCGACCACCGACGGTGGTGCCTCCACCTCCGGCACTCCGTAGCGCTCCCAAGGACACTAGTTTGAAGCAACCAGACCTGCTGGCCCGTGCTGGCCAAGCCCTCTTCTGTGGCTGACCTTGCAGCTGTCTCGGGGTTGATGCGCGATCTCTAAGACGTGGCCACGATGGCCATGTTGTTCCCTAGCTCCGTGGTGCATCCAGCTATCTGTGGTACCCTTCGTTGCCCCCTAATTGCTCCCCTCGTTCTAAGGATAACTCCTCTTCTCATGGCTAGGGTTTGGTTAAATAAGATGAAGAGGAAGAGGAAGAAGGGAGAGATGGCTATGTGGAACTTCCTTCCCACACAACCCAGAACTCCACCCCTTATATAGGGGGGGTATCCACGCTCCCAAAATGTTCATACAAGGAAAAACAAGCTCCTTTCCTAATAGGAGGCAATTTCCTTCATTAAAACACCAATTTTCTCTCTCCTTTGATATATCCTATTTCTTGAATCATTAGAAATTCGAATTTCTTCTTACTTATTCTCTCTTTCCTTGCTTTTAATCCATTGACACGAAATTCTATTTCTTTTAATCAAAATTACTTTCTTTTTAACAATACCTCATAATTCATTAATAATGCAACACATTATCCTCTTATTTTTCCTTTTTAGTAATTTCTCTTTCTTTCCTCTTTATTGGGACTCCTTGGATCCCAAGACACTCAATTATTTCGAAATTCTATTTATTGGATACTTATTATCCTTCTAGATGCATCTTTATGCATTATTTCACATTATCTTGTTTATTTCTCATTAAAATAACTCTTTTTGAGAATTTATCTTTATTTCTCTTTTATTTTCCTCATTGGCATTCCTTTTAATATTAGCAACCTCATAGATACGAAATCTCACCAAGAAATCTCATTTATACATCTTTTCACATATTTTCCACATTTCATCAATGTTTTCAATTTCTTACTTAATAAAGAAATACTTATTTGATCTTTTCTTTTATTATTGCCTTTTCTTTGCAATCTTAGATTCCTTGGTACCCAAGGAACTCAAGAGGCACGAAATCCCTCTTTGGATTTGCCCTCTAGAGGTTTCCACATTCTTCTTTTCTCAAATATTCAATTATTCATTCCTTAATTGAATTTCCTTGTTATTTGGGCCCAATAGCCAATAAAGCCCACAACACAGACATCAAGGCTATTGTAAACAAAATCCATGTATTCAAAACAAATTATACCATTCTTTGTTCAATTATCTTTAATATGAGAAATTACATTTCTCACCAAACAAAACCAAAAATTGGGGTTGTAACATCCTTCCCCTCTTATAGGAATTTTGTCCTCAAAATTCAAACAAGCAAACAAACAATTCAGAATAAGACCTTTCCATGTCCATCATTGGCCCCTATGTGGCTTTGCCGTACTCATGGCATTTCCAAAGAACCTTTATCATCACATATTCTTTTCTCTGAGTTCTTTCATCCTGGTGTCTATAAACTACACAGGTGACTCAGGCCATTTCAGCCTCCCTTGGGGCTCACTAGGTTCATTACTCAGCACATGGTCGGGGTACCTCACATAGTGCTCTAAATTAGACACATGGAAAACATCTCCCTCTACTCTATTCTGAGGGGTAGGGTCAAACCTAACCTTCTCCACCCATCCATCTCTAATGGACCCATGTATCGAGGACTTAGCTCTCTTAGTTATAATTTAGAGGGGTCGGATTTTCATGTCACATATTCTCCCACAGTAACTTGTATGTCAGTCTACTTTGCATCTGCTCACGACTCTCATCGTCTCTAGGCTCCTTTCAGCCCTTGCACAATCAAAGTGACTTCATCTACACGCACTGGGGTCCCTTTTTCTAACCATCATGTGGTCCTTTCACCAACATCACCTTACTGAAGTGGTGACCGACACGACCTCCCTTACAGAGCTTCATATAAAACCCGATACTGACTATGGTGGTCATTGTCACATCTTTCATAGGACAAGAACTGTCTCTAGATATCACCCTGAACGAGCACACATGCCCTCATCAGACCCTTTAGTCTGGATCATACTAACCATAGTTAGGGGTGATAAACTATACTAACATTGAGTTCTTCATGTACCTACTTCCACCTTTTGGAAGGGAACCTTTAGTTCAAACTCAAGAACCTTTGAAATTGCTTTATGGTGTAGTTGAACCATCTCTCTCATGGGTAGTTCAACTATATTTGTCCCTTGACAGAACTCTTTCTTTCTTATGTCGTCTAGGTAAGGCGATCTACCATAACCCATATTGCATCTCGACCTTCCTCGGTCCAGGGAAGACCTATCACAACATCCATAGTGTTGATCTCTCATTCCCTCTCAGGGATTCTTTTGTCCTCTATATCGATACACTGGGTTACTGGGGTTCGTCCTTTACCTCCTGGCTTGCATGGTCATAAACCACATGCAACTTCATCTTAAGCATCCAAAGTGCTATTGCCATTTTCCACGGTGTATGGTGATCTTCAATCATAATTTCCTGTATGTCATAATTCTTCCAAGATCGATTCCTCCGAAACCCTAAACCACTCTAGTCGGGGTTTCATCACCTTCTCTTCCAAAGAAGTACATCTGAGGTTTTACCACCATCCTTTCATTGCATCCAGGACTAGACTGGATAACCAAACAACCATAACTTTTCAATGTATCTTGTTACATCTGAGTGTTATCCAAACACCTCTCCTTTTCGAACTTAAGGTTAGCTAATCAACCCTTTCTAGCTTCTGGTCAAACAAGTCAGATGTATCTCAACCAGAGCATCCATTCCCACTTCACATCCTTAGGTATCAGGTAACATTACACTTCCATGTATTTCACTTATCATGTCACCTCAAACTATATGTTTATATTCATAAGAACACTCTCTGATTCCATCATCATGGTGATCAAACTCAACCTGGTATAACTTGTAAGTTCCACATAGCTCATGATAAAAACATCCTCATAAGGGGACTACCTCATTCCTCTTAGTGTTTACAAACCATCCATGTATCATTCACTTTACCAGGGTAGATATCTTCTCTCTCCCCATTTCTCATGGCAACGTTCCAACCTACATCATCTCTTATCCTTGGTGTATGACATGCATAATGTCCTATCTCTCACCCCCATAACAAGAGGAAGTAAGCATTTGGCTGCAGTCCAAATATAGAGTTCTTCCTGTTCCAAGAGTAGAGATGGTACATCCCACCTTGCCAATACACCTTTATGTGCCACATATGTCTTTACATCACAGACATCATGATATCAAACTAGTCTTGAACCTACTAAGGTTTATATCCTGGGTCATCTCCTCTAGGTCTATAGGGTACCATCTTTTTTTGGGGTCATCCCTCTTCCCTGGTGCATCAAGAGAGTGCCCTACTCATCTGCCCTTTGGGTCCCATGAGTTCATGAAGGTGATCAATCTCCTAACCCATGGCCCTCAGACAATGACAGCTGTTACCTCCCGACCCTATGGTCATGTGCAACTGGGGAATGAGGCAACTCCTACTTTCATCGGTCTTATCCCTACCTGACCCTAGGATAGACTTAGGATTCCCCATTACATAACATGTTCACTTAGAACCTTACCCAAGTCTTCATCATCTCTCTTTTTGCATTCATAGGCTGACTCTCATCCATTCATAGGCATCATGGCAACCTGCCTACCTTGGATCCAGTAAAATGTGCATGAGTGGCGGGGCTTACAGAGAGTATTTGTGGGGGAAACAATAATCATGTAAATACGTTAACAACATAATCATTCAATTAATCATTTAACAACCAAGATTACATTTTAAATATAACTCCGCGATCCAAGGGTACCCTATCCTCTGTGTTGCCCCCATTAAACCCCTCATGATCCACCTATAAGTGAACCAGTTTCTAGGGTTGAGTCACATGGAACTACTCATAGGTAGACCACTCCTTAACTCGGGGTACGCTAAAGAGTCTCATGGCACTACACGTAGGTAGCCCAGTTTCTAACTCACGGTAACCTAGACCTTGCTCTAGGATTACCCCTTTTTTAGCCTTTTCAAAGTAACAGAGGTGGACCCGGATCTAGCCAGTTATATATGTACTTATGGTGATAATCATAGTCAATTTATAGTTGTAGGAAATAAATAGACATCCAGCAGTTATTTTTTAAGCAACCGATAAAACGTTCGGGAATCGCCGTGAAACTAGAACGATTATTCATAAGCGTAACCACATACCTGATTTGATGAGTCATGCAGATTATTCAACATATACTTCATGTATATACAATCAAGCCAATCAACAGATCCAAGCAAGTAATTCAATCATCACATAATTCCTGAAAAGAATATGTACTCTATTTATTACACACTTTATCAAGAATCTACTTTATTGACTTGGATTCTCTTTCTAGGGTTTCTAATCTGCATTAAGATTTCATTAATATTCATTAGGGTTTCTTAGATCAATTTCTCAAACTTTATCCCTTTTAGGTTAACAAACCCTAAAATACTCTTTTCCATTTATATGAACCTTAATTGCTCAACTATTCATTTTAATAGTCTTTTATACCCAAAATTTGACTTAGGATCATCATATCCTTATTTATTCATGGATTTGAACCATTAAAACAATTAAAAGACATATTCATCTGAATTAGGGTTTTCCAAGCTCATTAATGCATTATCATGCATGAAACCCTAAATTAAGCCAATTATATAAAAAGATCATATTTTTAGATCCTATTTTCACTTTTATTAACATGTTAACCTCAGCTTGAATTATCCAAAATAACATCATTAAGTCCATCTCTCATCAAATCTAAGGGTTTTTCCTTAATTAAATCATTAAAGATGATAACTTTATGTCCTTTTCAAATTTCAAGCACAAAAACTCTAAAGTAGACTAATCATGTGCAAAGTTCTTCCTTTTTAAACATAATGTACCTTTTTACATTTAACATGTTAATATCAACTTTAATCATCCATTAAACCCTACTAAACACATTAATCATTCCAAAATAGGGTTTCTTAATCATTAAAACATTAAAGTTGATAATTTACACTACTTTTCGAATAGAAAGATGAATTGGCTTCGAAATATATTTTTAATAGATTCCTCACATTTTTCTGAATAAATTTCATATATTACATGTTTTCATCGGGGCTACAAATAATTTGTACAAATTATTGTGAAATTACCTTTAATCGACCAATCGGAAACTGACACGTCATCTATTTTTTTCCTTCTATTCTTCTCCCAGCTCGCGGGTCTTCCTTCGGATCCATTTAACTGGATACCCGGTCTGGCCCCCATCTTCTTCTTCGCGGAACCGAGCAAGACGCTGCTCTGTTTTTGCAGCAGAACAGGGGTCCGCTGCCTCCTCCTCGACGACGCCCTCTCCGGCCCAACTTATGGGTTTGCGAGGCTGCCCATGATAGAAAACGACCACCCTTCCCACGCGCCCTGATCTTCCCAGCCTGTACTGATCCCTACCTCGGTTGGAAGTGGTAGGAGTGACAACACAGGGATGTCGCCCTTCAGCCTTCTTGGCAGTAGGACACATAGGGAAAGGAGGGAGACAATACGCTTCAGCCCTCACGCCCTTTGGGGTGTTGGTTCCAAACTCGTGGGAACTATCTGGGGTCTTTTATAGACATGTATCCAAGGAATCCTTCAAGCCATGGAGTCTGCTCCTCCACGCAAAATAGGGAGAGTCCCCGATCCCCATCGAAACATGGACTTCTTGGGTTGCCTGGGTCCGGTTTCTCATCCTGAATATAATGGAGAAAACTCCAGATTCTCTCAAATGTCGGGTGTAAAGAAAATCGATTGCGAAAATTTCCATTTACAGTTCCCCCTTTCCCAATCTAACTCGAAAAGTAGCTACCGTTGGATCCTTGATCCAACGGCTATCAAGCCTCGTATTAGAACATAAATTGTGACATTTAAAGTTATCCTTTACACTTTAGGAAACTTACAAAATTCATATCTCTCAAACTGTTTATCCTTTTAATTCCAAAATTTAAAGGAAAGTCCTTGATGACTCTGGATACTTGCATGCCAAGTTTGAGACTCAAACTCGAAATTATGAATGTCTTTTCTTCATATGCAAGTTATCTCATAATAAAGCATATTTTTAAGCATATTTTCTCTCTCTTAATCTTTTATTTTCTTTATTTTGATTCCTTTTAACATTAGGAATCCTTTTGATACGAAAATCCATCAAGGATAACTTAATTATACCTCTTTCCACTTATTTTCCACATTTTATCATTGTTTTCAATTTCTTTCTTAATAAAGAAATATTTAATTGATCTTTTCTTTTCTTATTGCTTTCTTTTTGAAAATTTGGACTCCTTGGAACCCAAGGAACCCAAGAGGCACGAAATCCACCTTTGGATTATATATTTCTGCCTTCTAGAGGTTTCTACATTTTTATTTTCTCTATTTCTTATTAATAATGGAGTTCTTTTTGTCTCTATCTTGTTATTGGGCCCAATAGCCAATAAAGCCCAACAAACAATCATCAAGGCTATTGTAAATGAAATCTATTTATTCAAAACAAATTATACCATTCTTTGTTCAATTATCCTTAATATGAGAAATTGCATTTCTCACCAATTGAACCCAAAAATTGGGGTTGTAACATCCTTCCCCTCTTATAGGAATTTTGTCCTCAAAATTCAAACAAGCAAACAAACAATTCAGGACAAGATTTTTCCATGTCCATCATTGGCCCCTATGTGGCTTTACCCTACCCATGGCACTTCCAAAGAACCTTTATCATCACTTATTCTTTTCTCTGAGTTCTTTCACTCTGGCATCTATAAACTGCACAGGTGACTCAGGTCATTTCAGCCTCCCTTGAGGCCCACTAGGTTCATTGCTCATCACATGGTCGGGGTACCTCACATAGTGCTCTAAATTGGACACATGGAACTCATCACACATTACTTTATCCTGAGGGTAAGGTCAATCTTAACCTTCTCCACCAAACCATCTCAATGGACCCATGTATCGGGGATTCATCTTTCTTAGCTACATCTCAGAGGGGTCGAATTCTCACTATATTCTCCCACAGTGCACTACATGTCAGTCTACTTTGCATTTGCCCATGACTCTCGTCATCTTTAGGCTCCTTTCAGCCATTGCACGATCAAAGTGACTCCATTTGCACACACTGTGGTCCATTTCTAACCATCAGGTGGTCCTTTCACCAACATCACCTTACTGAAGTGGTGACTGACACAACCTCCCTTACATAGCTTCTTTAAAACTTGATACTGGCTATGGTGGTCATTGTCACATCTTTCATAGGACAAGAACTGTCTCTAGATATCACCCTGAACGAGCCCACATGCCCTCATCATCCTCTTTGGTCTGGATTATACTAACCATTAGTTAGGGGTGATAAACTGTACTATCATCGAGTTCTTCATGTACCTACTTTGACCTTATGGAAGTGAACCTTTAAGTCATACTCATGAACTTTTGAACTCGCATCATGGTGTAGTTGAACCATCTCTCTCATATGTAGCTCAACCCGATCTGTCCCTTGACAGTACTCTTTCTTTCTTTCTTATGACATCTAGGTAAGGCGATCTACCATAACCCATATTGCCTTGTGACCTTTCTTGGTCAAGGGGAGACTTCCCATATCATCCATAGAGATGAACTCCCATTCCCTCTCGGGAACTCTTTATCCCTTATTTCAACTTATTGGGTTACTAGTGTTCGTCCTTCACCTTCTGGCTTGCATGGCAGCATACCCCATGCAACTTTATCTTAAGCATCCAAAGTGCTATTGCCATTTACCACAGTGTATGGTGATCTTCAGTCGTGATTTCCTGTATGTCATGATTCCTCAAGATTGATTCCTCCGAAACCCTAAACCACTCTAGTCGGGGTTTCATCACCTTCTTTTCCAAAGAAATACATTTGAGGTTCTACCACCATCCTTTCATTGCATCAAGGACTAGACTGGCTAACCAAACAACCTTTAACTTTTCAACGTATCTTGTTACATCTGAGTGTTATCCAAACACCTCTCCTTTTCAAACTTAGGGTTAGCCAAACAGCCTCTTCTAGCTTCTAGTCAAACAAGTCAGATACATCTTAACCAAAACATTCATTACCACCTCACATCCTTAGGTATTGAAGACATACGCTTCCATGTATTTCATTTATTGTCTCACCTCAAACTCTATGTCTATCTTCATTAAGAACACTCTTTGCTTTCATCATCATGGTGATCAAACTCAACCTGGTATAACTTGTAAGTTCCACATAGCTCATGATAAAAACATCCTCATAAGGAGACTACCTCATTCCTCGTAGTGTTTACAAACCATCCATGTATCATTCACTTTACCAGGGTAGGTTATCTTCTCTATCCCCATTCCTTGTGGCAACGTTCCAACCTACATCATCTCTTATCCTTGGTGTATGGAATACGTAATGTCCTATCTCTCACCCCCATAACAAGAGGAAATAAGCATTTGGCTGCAATCCAAATACAGAGTTCTTCCTGTTCCAAGAGTAGAGATGGTACATCCCACCTTGCCAATACACCTTTACATCTAAGTTGCAACGTGCCACATATGTCTCTACATCACAGACATCATGATATCAAACTAGTCTTGAACCTACTGAGGTTTATATCCTTGGTCATCTCCTCTAGGTCTATAGGATACCGACTCTTTAGGGGTCATCCCTCTTCCCTTATGGATCAAGGGAGTGCCCTACTCATCTGCCTTTTGAGTCCCATGAGTTCATGAAGGTGATCAATCTCCTAACCCATGGTCCTCAGATAATGATAGATGTTACCTCCCGACCCTATGGTCATGTGCAACTGGGGAATTAGGCAACTCCTACTTTCATCGGTCTTATCCCTACCTGACCCTAGGATAGACTTAGGATTCACCATTATAGTACATGTTCACTTAGAACCTTACCCAAGTCTTCATCATCTCTCTTTCTGCATTCATGGGCTGGCTCTCATCCTTTCATAGGGATCATGGCAACCTGCCTACCTTGGTCAAGCCCCATACCAGTTACCTCCATGGTAACACATTCATATGAAATTAGAGATGGATATCTATGGGCCTACAGGTTCATTCTCATACCATGTACTTTTCACTTAGCTTCTCAAGATCCTATGAGACCTCTTTAGGTTACCTTAAACCAAAAAAACTGATATACACCCTACCAAAGGGGTCCCTTTCCCAGGATGGGAGGAAAACTATCTCTTGACAACAATGCCTCAAAAGCTCTTAGGTCTAGGGTTTACATCCACTTGAGCTTACTTAACCCTAGCAAGCTATTAAGGCACAAGCAGATCACCTACTGTACCATGCTAGGTCATACTTGTCCTCTTTCCTTCAGGCTGGATCAAGATCATACCTTCCTTTATCATCATCCTAGCTGTGAGGGGTCCATCAAACACACCTTAAACTCAAGGGGATTCCCTTTTCCTTTATACATGAGGCGTACCATGCTCGAAACTATAGCAACTTAATTCTCGTCATGAGCATTAGGTATACCACTTCCCCTCTTAGGCCTAGGAACCCTAGGTTCACTTGTAAGTGTCCAACTGCATGCTCTATCTCTTAACTACGAACCAAGCATGAAAAAGGCATGACATACACTTCTTGTCATCCTTCAACTCGAGCAACACTTAGGGCTGGGTCCTCCTTAAAGACAACCAACAAGGTACAAGGCCTCATAACCTACTACTAAACCTTTCTAGGTCTAAGGAACTCTTCTTCCTGCCTCAGAAGGTAAACACCCATACCGTAGGCTCATAGGCACCAGATGCTTCATCTTCACTCTCTAGGGTTTGGTTCCTATAAAGGCAACCAAGATATCAACAACCTTATCGGATCATGCATGAGGCAACCTCTATCATCCACTTAGGTCGCATCATCCTCAACTCCTCACTATTCCTCATATGTCGGGGTCTAGGTTTACGACCTTCTTGGAGGGGTTTCCTGCTCTCTCTCTAGAGATAACCCTACAACCAACCTCACCATTAGAGGTCCTCCCTTCATGAAGGATCAACCTCAAAAACATACTCTACATGGGTGAAGCTTAGGTTCGAACTTATGTTTGCTCAAGATCATCCATAACCCTTCATGCTCCATCATAATTCCTTATCCAGGGTTTCATCCTACTGTCAACACTATGACATGCCCTAGGTGCCATCTATACCCTACTTGCACAAGCTCATAGGGTTTCTAAGGTCCTTCACTAGCATCATCATCTAAGGAACTATCCTTTACCCTAACATACACGACCCTTCCCAGGGTTGGGTTGCCAAAGGTGCTAGGTCACCCATGGGTCATATGGCATCCCAAAGGCATGTCCTTTTAAACACCTAGTACAACTCATCTCTCTCTAACCTTCACTTAGGGTTAGGGTTAGCATCATCCTCCGAGGATGTGCCAGGTCTCTTCTTGGAATGGAGATCCAAGACTAACTTATCCTCCTGTCAAGAAGGTCTAGCCTCAGGTCTCTTCTGAGGACATGACAACTTATGTCATACGACCTAAGCATGTATCTATTCTTTAGTTTGCGCTTAATCTTTTAAGCTTATGTCCATGACATCTTATTTACATGCCTTTCATTAATTTGGTGGAGGATTCCTTAAACCTTATTAACCCATACCTCAAGAGGGCGAGGAGAAGAAAGAAAACCCTAATCCTTTAGGTCCTTATCAGAATTTTGTGGTGAGAAGGGATGCATAAGATGAGAAGTCCTAAATGTATCTTATTTTGATTCATACCCTAAGACTTTGGCCAGGCAGTCACACAGATCTGGGAGTCCTCGTATTCTGACTAGCGGTGCGGAGGAAAATATTGCCAGCCCCCAGTCGTGATCCTTTTCTAGACACCTCCGTCTTTCGGATAATCCTCTAATAACTCCCTTGGTTTCTATGGAGTTTGTAAAATTTAATAATTATTAATGGTTAAATGAGGAACCTATGCTCTGATACCAAATGTTTAGAAGATAACCTAATCAGCAAATCCTAGAGAAGATAACCTACCCTACCCAGGTAAAGTGAGTGATACATGTTTTGCAAAGACTAAGAGGAATGAGGTAGTCACCTTATGAGGATGTGTTTATCCTGTGCTAAGTGGAACTTACAAGTGATACCAGGTTGAGTTTGATCACCGTGATGATGAAATCAGAGATTGTTCTTAATGAATATAGACATAGAGTTTGAAGTGAGATGATAAGAGAAATACATGGAAGTGTATGTCTTCAGTGTTACCTAATACCTACGGATGTGAAGTGGTAATGGATGCTCTGGTCGAGATACATATGACTTGTTTGACTAGAAGCTAGAAGAGGTTGTTTGGCTAACCCTAAGTTTGAACAGGAGTGGTGTTTGGATAACACTCAAATGTAACAAGATACGTTGAGAAGTTAAGGGTTGTTTGGTTAGCCAGTCTAGTCCTTGATATGATGAAAGGATGGTGATAGAACCTCAAGTGCACTTCTTTGGAAACAAACGTGATGAAACCCCGACTAGGGTGGTTTAATTAGGGTTTCTGAGGAATCTATCTTAAGGGATCATGACAATATAGGAGATCATGACTTAATACCATGGTACTACCAAGATAATAAGTGATAGTGGTATCTTAAATACCTAAGATGAAGTTGCATGTGGTATATGGCCATGCAAGCCAAGGGTAAGGGACGAACACTAGTAACCCCATGCATTGATATAAAGGATAAAAAGTCCCCGAAAGATAAAGGGAGTTCATCACAATAGATGTTGTAAGTCTCCCCTAGACCAAGGAAGGTCAAGAAGCAATGTGGGTTATGGTATTTCACCTTACCTAGATGACATGAGAAAGAAGGAGTTCTATAGAAACCAAGAATTTTGGATCCACTTAATAACTCACATACTTGGTTCGGCGGGGCTTCCTCTCTCCCTCCTGGGTCCCAGCGACCACCGGCGGTGGTGCCTCCACCTCCGGCACTCCGTAGCGCTCCCAAGGACACTAGTTTGAAGCAGCCAGACCGGCTGGCCCATGCTGGCCAAGCCCTCTTCTGCGGCTGACTTTGCAGCTGTCCCGGGGTTGATGCGCGATCTCTAAGACGCGGCCACAATGGCCATGCTGTTCCCTAGCACCGTGGTGCATCCAACTATCTGTGGTACCCTTCGTTGGCCCCTAATTGCTCCCCTCGTTCTAAGGATAACTCCTCTTCTCATGGCTAGGGTTTGGTTAAAGAAGATGAAGAGGAAGAGGAAGAAGGGAGGGATGGCTGTGTGGAACTTCCTTCCCATACGACCGAGAACTCCACCCCTTATATAGGGGGGGTATCCACGCTCCCAAAATGTTCATACAAGGGAAAATAAGCTCCTTTCCTAATAGGAGGCAATTTCCTTCATCAAAACACCCGTTTTCTCTCTCCTTTGATATATCCTATTTCTTGAATCATTAGAAATTCGAATTTCTTCTTACTTATTCTCTATTTCCTTGCTTTTAATCCATTGACACGAAATTCTATTTCTTTTAATCAAAATTACTTTCTTTTTAACAATACCTCATAATTCATTAATAATGCAACACATTATCCTCTTATTTTTCCTTTTTAGTATTTTCTCTTTCTTTCCTCTTTATTGGGACTCCTTGGATCCCAAGACACTCCATTATTTCGAAATTCTATTTATTGGATACTTATTATCCTTCTAGATGCATCTTTATGCATTATTTCACATTATCTTGTTTATTTCTCATTAAAATAACTCTTTTTGAGAATTTATCTTTATTTCTCTTTTATTTTCCTCATTGGCATTCCTTTTAATATTAGCAACCTCATAGATATGAAATCTCACCAAGAAATCTCATTTATACATCTTTTCACATATTTTCCACATTTCATCAATGTTTTCAATTTCTTACTTAATAAAGAAATACTTATTTGATCTTTTCTTTTATTATTGCCTTTTCTTTGCAATCTTAGATTCCTTGGTACCCAAGGAACTCAAGAGGCACGAAATCCCTCTTTGGATTTGCCCTCTAGAGGTTTCCACATTCTTCTTTTCTCAAATATTCAATTATTCATTCCTTAATTGAATTTCCTTGTTATTTGGGCCCAATAGCCAATAAAGCCCACAACACAGACATCAAGGCTATTGTAAACAAAATCCATGTATTCAAAACAAATTATACCATTCTTTGTTCAATTATCTTTAATATGAGAAATTACATTTCTCACCAAACAAAACCAAAAATTGGGGTTGTAACATCGGGCCTCCTTCCCATATGCCTTGCCTGCCCCTTAAGAACGTAGGTAAGATTGGCCTCGAACCCTAGATCACGGACCATTGTCCAATCAACATAGCGCGTGGGCTCGATCTTTCTTTTCATAAGTTGCTCATAGACCTTCCGGACCTCCACGGAAGGATGGATAATCCGCGGGCGCGGAATAGATGCAATGGGTGGAGGAATGAACTCAGGAATCTCCATAGGATTCGCCCATGAAGAGGATGCACCGGCTGTACGCACCATCGTCGAGAAAGAAGAAGGAATAGAAGATGAAGCTCGGTGAAGGTCAGAGAAGACAATCTCCGCTCAGTGAAGGCTTGGGGAAGAACGCGCTCCTTGGATGCTCGTAGCCAGGCTTCGATTGCTCAACAAGATGCACGACACAAGTGGAGGAGGAAAGCTCTGAAGGTGTGATGTCATATGAAAACAATCCATCCCTTTTATAGCTGTGGCCATCGCTGTTGTGTGCCCGTCGATACCATCTACGCATGTCGATGGTATCGACACCTGTATCACAATCCGGTCTTCCGCTAGTATCGACGGTTGTCGATAGCCTAATGTGGGGGCCCAGATCGATGACGCGTCGATACCATCGAAGGGTATCGATGGTATCGACCCATCCCATGGATCGACTCTCTTGGTGCAGCAATCGCCATTGATCTCCTCTCGTGGATCAGTGACATGTCACGTCGATACCATCGACGCAAGTCGATAGTATCGACTCTACTTAGGGCACACACCCTCGCGAGGCCCGACCGTTGCTTTCTGCTTGTAACTGAGTCGATACCATCGACAGGCCCGTCGATGGTATTGACTTCATTGAGACAATTTTTGTTTGAATATCTCCAGAGATCTCATGAGTATCGACGTCGATGTCGATACTATCGATCTCATTTTTGCGATCAACCCGATGGTGTGTCGATACCATCGACGAGGTCGTCGATAGTATCGACATAGAGAGTACAGTCGCCTAACAATGCCCATCTCGATACCATCAACACAAGGGTCAATGGTATCGACCCTGCCTCAGTCCTGCACATTGAACAAACGATCAAGGTATCATTTTTACACTAAAAACAAAATCAAATCAAACCAAAGTACAAATGTGAAAGAAACTAGACGAAGCTACCAATGGTTGGGTTGCCTCCCAACAAGCGCCCTTATTTAACGTCGTAGGCTAGACAAAATCAAGCTCCTCATTCGTCTGTAAGCACAATGAGTTTGACCTCATTCACTTTCCTTGTGTAATCCTCACCGAAATACAACTTCAAACGTTGTCCATTAACCAAGAATGTTGTCTCACCATCACGCACCATATGGCCTGACCTCCTCTACTGTGAACGGTCCACTCCATCGGGATTTCAATTTCCTGGGATGCATCTTCAACCTGGAGTTGAACAAGAGTACATGATCTCCCTTCTTGAAGAGACACATATGAATATGTCAATCGTGAATCAACTTTGTTCGCTCCTTGTAGATCCGTGAGCTTTCATATGCGTTCATCCTCAGCTTGTCAAGTTCATTCATATCTAACAAACGTTTCTTTCCTGCTTCATCATAGCTCAAATTCAGCTTCCTCAGCGCCCAGTGCGCCTTATGCTCCAATTCCACCGGCAAATGGAAGGCCCGACCGTAAGCCAACCTAAAAGGCGTAGTGCCTATAGGTGTCTTAAACGCCGTCCTGTACGCCCACAAAGCGTCCGGTAGCAAGGTGCTCCAGTTCTTTCTCATGGAAGCCACAGTACGCTCCAAGATCTTCTTAATCTCTCTATTGGAGACTTCCACTTGTCCCTGTGTCTGCGGGTGGTACGGGGTACCAATGTTGTGCTTCACCCTGTACTTTCACAACAATGCCGCAAACTTTTGATTTCGGATATGTGTACCTCCATCACTAATAATCATTCTTGGTACGCCAAACCTGTAGAAAATGTATTCTTTGAGAAACCTGCACACTACGACAACATCATTAGTCCTAGTGGGTATTGCCTCTACCCACTTCGATACATAGTCAAAAACTAATAGAATGTACAAGTTAGAATTGGAGGACATAAAGGGTCCCATAAAATCATTACCCCACAGATCGAACACCTCGACTTCTTGAAATACATTAAGGGGCATCTCCTGTCTTTTCAAAATGTTACCTGCCCGTTGGCAGGAATCACATTGCCGCACATAGTCATAGGCGTCCCTGAACAAAGTAGGCCAGTAAAGGCCACTCTCAAGTACCTTGGCTGCAGTTCGGGAACTAGCATGATGGCCACCCGTCGGTAGAGTATGGCAATGATGAAGGATACTTTCGTATTCCACCTCCGGTACACACCTGTGCAACACACCATCCCTACATTGCTTCAACAGAATAGGGTCATCCCAAAAATAATAACGTAAAGAATGGAAAATTTTCTTTTTCTCTTGGTATGTCCAATCATATGGGATAATTTTGCAGGCAAGATAATTAACAATATAAGAAAACCAAGGATCTTTACATTTCACAGATAAAAGTTGTTCATCAAGAAATATCTCGGTAATGGGTATATGCACGTCCTTCTCATCTACCCTTTCCAACCTAGACAGATGGTACACAACCATGTTTTCTATTCCTGCCTTATTTTTGATTTCAATATCAAATTCTTACAACAGTAAGATCCACCCAATCAGTCTAGGTTTGGCATCTTTCTTTTCCATCAAGTACTTTATGGCGGCGTGGTCCGTCCATACCACGACTTTAGATCCTACAAGATATTGCCAGAATTTTTCAAAAGCAAAAACAAAAGCGAGAAGCTCTTTTTCAGTTGTCGTGTAATTCAGCTGTGCGTCATTCAAAGTTTTGGACGTATAGAAAATCACAGCGGGTTTATTCTCCACACGTTGTCATAAAACTGCCCCAACTGCGAAATCTGATGCATCACACATCAGTTCAAACAACTTTGTCCAATCTGGTGTTTGCACAACCGGTGCAGAAATCAATTTTTCTTTAAGCACATTAAAAGCATGTAAACATTTTTTGTTAAAACAGACACATCATCCTTCTCCAGCAACTCAGACAATGGTTTAGAAATTTTTGAGAAATCTTTTATAAAGCGGCGATAATAACCGACGTGACCTAGAAAACTCTGTACCCCTTTTACCGAATTCGGTGGGGGCAATTTAGAGATAACTTCAATCTTCACATGATCTACCTCCAACCCCTTGCTAGACACTTTATGTCCAAGCACGATCCCTTCGCTAACCATCATATGACATTTTTCCCAGTTGAGAACCAAATGTGTGTCCTCACATCATTGCAAAACTTTGTTTAAATTGTATAAACATTCGTCGAAAGACGCACCGTAAACGGAGAAATCATCCATAAAGACTTCCAAACAACATTCAACCATATCGGAGAAAATGGCAAGCATACAACGCTGAAAGGTTGCCGGTGCGTTACACAAACTGAAGGGCATACGGCGGTATGCAAAGTTTCCATAAGGACAAGTAAAGGTGGACTTCTCTTGGTCCTGAGGATCAATGGAAATCTGATTGTAGCCCGAATAACCATCGAGAAAACAAAAATGAGATCGACCTGCCAATCGCTCTAAAATATGATCAATGAATGGGAGAGGAAAGTGATCCTTAAGCGTAGCAGCATTCAATCTACGGTAGTCTATACATACACGCCACCCGGTTACCAAACGGGTCGTGACTGGTTCATTTAACAAATTATGTGTAACTATAATTCCCCCCTTTTTAGGGACTACCTGTGTAGGACTCACCCATGTCGAGTCGGATATGGCATAGATGATACCTGCAGAAAGGAGCTTGATCACCTCCTTCTTGACGACCTCCATCATGCTTGGATTTAGTCGACGCTGTGGCTGAATTACCGATTTGGCTCCATCCTCGAGTCGGATCTTGTGCTGGCACAATGTAGGGAAATCCCCTTGATGTCTGCAACCAACCACCCGAATGCACCTCGGTGGTTCTTCAACACGATCAACAATTGATCTTCCTCCTCGGTACTCAGATATGCCGAAGTAATTACTGGCAGCTTCTCACCCTCAACTAGAAATGCATATTTCAAGTGCGGTGGCAATGGCTTCAATTCTAGATGTGGCGGGCTAATCAAGGATGACTGAAGCGGTGGTGGGCGTTCTCCAAGGTCTTCATAGTACCTAGCGTAGAAACATGGCAACACCTGAAGCATCTTGGCACACTCTTGTAGTGACTTGCTTCTCATCCAATCACGTGTGATGTTAACCAGGCAGGCTTCAAGAGGCAGTTCTGGATATGCATTTGAGGAATGAAAAATTATGACATACCAAGGAACTTAGAATGATTTAATAGGTTGTCTTCTTTCTAGACATGAGCATAGGTAGTATGATAGGGCTAAGCATATACATGATGATGCGAACCTTGGAGATAAGAATGTTTTGTGACCTTGGCTACTATCAAGAGATATTTTTCTCCCGTCCTGGGAAGGAACCCTTCATGTAGGGTGAGTACCAACTTTGTTTAGGTTTGAGGTAACCTAAAGAGGTCTCTTATAAGAGCTTGATGAGCTAAATGGAAGAGCACATAGCATGATCATGAATCTATATACCCATGTATGACCATCTCTAAGGGGTATGAGGATATGTTACCAGGGAGGTAACATGTTTGGGGCCAGACCGAGATAGGTAGGCCGTCATGATTCCCATGAAGGGATGTAAGTTAACGATGGATGCCCAAAGAGAGGATGGAGATTCAGGTGAGGATTCAAGGATGAGACGTGCTTGAGTATCAACACAAAAACCATGAGCTACAATAGAATCCTAAGTCAACACTAAGGTCAAGTAGGGATAAGACCGATGGGAGTAGGAGTTGTTTATTCCCTGAATGCACAAGACCATATGGTCAGGAGGTAACAACTACCTTTTCCCAAGGCCCATGGGTTATGAGGTTGGCCACCTTCATGAGTTCATGGGGCCTAAGGGGTAAAAGTGGGAGGCACTCCCTAGATGCATAAGGGCCAGATCACCCTAAAAGTACCGGCACCCTAGGGACCTTGAGGTAATGACTAAGGATTGTACATAAGAGAGATGTTAAGATCCAGAGGTGATGGGAAAATTCTTCCCATGGGTGTAGACCCATAATGGAAATGTTCATGGTGAGGAGTTATGTGAAGTATGTTTCGACTTAGATTGGAAAGAGTGATGGAAATGTGTGATACACCATCTCTACTCTGGGAATGAGTTGAACTCTGTATTTGGACTATAGCCAAATGCTTATTTCATCTTGTTATGGGCGTGAGAGATAGGGGAAAATGCATGCTATACATTAAGGATAAAGATGATATGAGTTGAAACCCTTCCATGATGTTTGAGGATGGAAGATGCACCACACCTTTTGAAAGTACATGGGACATATGGTTTGAAAACATGAAGAGAACAAATGTAATATGAGGATGTACCTCTTTGGAAGTTGTTTGGAATCTATGAGTTATAAGTTTGGGTTTGATAACCGAGAGGATGAGCTTGAAGTTTTCTTGACTTAGTTAGCTATCCCAGAGCTTGATGAGATAGGAGGATTGTTGTAAGAACCTTAGGTACATCTCTCATGAAAATAAGGTGGTGAAACCCACTATAGAGTGTTTTAGGGTTTCTGAGGGTTCGCCCTTGCAGAATCATGTCAAGCAAGAAGCTCATGATTTTAAGTACATGGTACATTGTGGTACTACCAAGATGGTTAAGGTTTGCAGTAGTACTTTGAAGACTTGAGATGAAGAAGGATATAGAGTTGCACGTGGCCAGTTGCCATACATGCCAGAGGGTGAAGGTAGAACACCAATATCCTAGTGAGATGCTACAGTTAATGAGGATTCTGTTGGGTTTTTTAGGGAGGCAGAGAAGCTGCGGAAACAAAAAAATTCTCCCCAAAACCCAAAATAAAAGGAATCGCGTCAACGTCTATACAATAGGAAAGATGGTTTGTGGATGCATACCTTGTCCCGAGGCTTGCTCGACGACAATACCTCGCGCCTTGTGCGGTCTTCACCTCCAGTCTTAGACGGTGTCCGTGCAGCTCCTGGTTGCACCGGGATTGACGACTCCTGGTTTCACCGGGACTATCGGGATTGACAGTTGTCCTCCAAGCGACATAGGTCTCCCGCCTCTGCAGTCGTCCACACAGACTGCCTGGAACTTCGATCTCCTTGTCCCACAAGGAATCGGAAGGAGTCGCACCCTCCTATCGGTGTACTAGTCGCCGACAAACTCTCCTGCCACCGGTCGCTTTTTGCAGTTGTCTTTCCCTTATTGTGCCTCCCTTATCGGGTAGCACTTGCTCGGGCTCTCTCGATTACCAAAATCAGATAGAACGAAAACCTTACATAGCAACTGGTTGCACTGAGTTGTACTTTGAGAAGCCCCCAATACCCTTATATATAGGAGGGTCATGGGACATGGTTCTCTATCCCGGGCAATGCGGGACTAAAGCAGGAGTAGAAGGGTTCAAGATTTTCCACAAAAACAACCAACTACGTAACCTGAACCGATCATTTCACAACTGAAACGGTCGGTTGGGGATCTAAGCCGGTCGGTTGACACCTCAATCGATCGGTTGGGACCCATGAAACGGTCGGTTCACTTCTGAACCGATCAGTTCGTGGTCCTGATCAGTTCCCAACTGACTTTTCCTCTTTGTTTCAAATTGGTATCAAATACCAATCCTTGTTCCAATCAAATTGGGCAAGTGAAATGAAAAAGGAAATTTCTCACCAATCATACTTTCCCAACTTGCTCGGTTGGACTTGAACCGATTGTTTCAACACTTAAAAAGATCGTTTCACCCTGTCCATGAGCCGATTGACTCACCAGTTGAGCTGATCAGTTCATCACATGAGCCGATCGGTTGGGAGTGCAGATTGTGCAGAATCAATCAATCACAGTTTCAATCAATCCGATACTCTAATCAATCAGTCCAACACCTTGAACACTATGATACTGAGCTATCAATTGATTGAGTGTTTAATTGAACTACTAAATTCCTTTAGTAATCAATCTAAACATTGTTTGTGGACAAACTCCTATTCCAGGTTAAATCCTATGTGTGTGACCCTGCAGGTCCATTTCACGTTGGCAGTGAAAGTCCATAACACTTATGACTTCACAAGCAAAGAGCGGTGCCTAGTCACACATCAGTGCTACCCAAGTGAAATAGAAAGTTGGAGAACAACTTTCAATCCTACAATCCGTGAATGGTGTTATAGTGAATGTATAATTCCTTTGTCACTGATATCCTGAATGAACTCGAGGCATGGAACAATCATCATGTCAATGTTCATTCATTTCCTTGATCTCAGAGCAGACTGGGTGAGATGTGTGTGACATCAATATCACATATTGATTCACACGTGCATGCACATGCCTTTCTCAATCCTACTCATCAAGTGGCCAAGGACATCAAACTCCCTGAGGAGGAACAAATCCCATATCTATCACTCACCCCTCAAAAGCCCCATGTGTCAAAGCCACCCAATCATCACCTTTATAACAACCCATGTTTCAGGACTGCGTTTGATGATGTCAAAGTGTACCCAACGACATGTGTTGAGTGTAGTGATTTCAGGTCTAAGAATCACACTCACCACCATCACTGTGAGAGCTGACTGTGATTACCAAGTCATGGTTCCATGTGTCACTCTCACGGTGGGTCTGTCCGGTACCTTGTTCTCTAACAAGTACCTATGTGCTTGGTTTGATATCACTATATCATGACTAATGAGATTCTGTCATCAACCAACACACGATCTGGTCTTCAGTGTTATTGATGTCTATGGTTATTTCCACAATAACAACCGACTAGGGACTAAACAAGAATGTATATTCTTAACATCCGTATGATCTCATCATTTAGGTCCTCAACCCAAAAGCATACGTCTTTGAGTAAAACAATTCTTTAGACATCTATCATGTTACACCATCATCTCAGAAACAGTTTAAACATATAGATCAAAAATTGCCTTTATTATTATTCAAATCATTTACAATGTATCCCATTACAATCATCATATGACTTGCTCTATGGGCATACATACCAACAGATTCCCCGAGAGGGAATGGGAGCAGAACACCATGGACATTGTGGTGGGTCTCCCCTGGACCAAGAGTGGTCAGGATGCAATATGGGTTATGGTAGATCGCCTTACCAAGTTGACACATCCCCTTACCTAAGAGAGAGCAATGCCAGTGTGACAAATTTGGTTGAGAGATAGTTCAACTACACCGTGATCCAAGTTCAATATCTTGAGCATGACCTCCAGTTCACTACCATGTTGTGTAAGTAGGTACATTAAGAACTCGATACTAGATTAAAGGTTCATGCAACATATCGCCCCTTGACTAATGGACAGTCAAGAGAGTATGAGCCAGACTATAGAGGGTCAGATGAGAGCATGTATGCTCGTTTAGGGTGTTTTATGAGAGCAGTTCCTACCCCTATCAGAGTTAGCTTGTTATACTAGCCACCATAGCCCGTATCGAGATGTAAGAAGCTCTATAAGGGAGGTCGTGTCAGTCACCACTTCACTTGGATGATGTCGGTGAGAGGACTTTGTGAGGGTCATAGGAACCATAGTGTATGTAGATGAAGTCACTTTGATCAAGTAGAGGCTGAGAAAGCCCAGGATCGACAAGAGTCGTGTGTTGATGCAAAGCAGACTGACATCCAGTTCACCGTGGGCGAACATGTATTATGAAAACCTGACCCCTCTGAGCTATAGCTGAGAAAGATGAGTCCCCGATACATGGGTCCATTTGAGATGGATTGGTGGAGTTGCTTATGTTTAGCCTTACCCTCAGGATAACATGAAGTATGACATATTCCACATGTCCAGTCTAGAGAACTATGTGATGTACCCGAGCCATGTGTTGAGCATTGAACCTATTGAACTCCAAGGGAGGATAACTTACCTTGAGTCACCTATGAGGGTATGCGATACCAAGGTGAGAGAGAGCTCAGGAGTAAAGAACTGAAGATGATAAGGTTCTTTGGAAGCACCATGGAGAGGATGAAGCCACATGGGAGATGATGATGGACATGGAAAAGTCTTATCCTGATTTTTTGTATGTTTGGTGGAATTTTGAGGGAAAAATTCCTATAAGAGGGGAAGGATGTTACAACCCCAATTTTTGGGTTCATATGGTTTGAAATGCAATGTCCCCAATAAATGTATGATTATGGGAATTGTATGAATTATATGTATTGAATGGATTCCCTTTGCAATATTTTCTTTGTGCATGTGATTTCGTGGATCATAATATGTTAATGAGTCCAATATGATTAAAAGAAAAAGAAGAAATCAAATAATGCATTATTAAGAAGGAATTTGAGATAATGAGGAAAATATGAGAAATATGTGGAAAGATGTGTGATTGACTCGTCATGGATGACATTTCAAATCCACAAGCTTTCTATGGGAAAAAGGAATCCAAATAAGGAATATAAAAGAATAGGAGAGAGAAAATATGCATAAAATATACCTTAATAAGTGATAACTTGCTTACGAAGAAATGTCTCTCATACTTTCGAATTTGAGCCCCAAACTTGTCACACAAGTGGTTTAAGTCATTATGGACTTTCCTATAAAATTGGGGATTAAAAGGATAAGCATATTAGGAGATATGAATTTTGTAAATATTTCTAAAGTGAGAGGGATAAGCGAGCAATGTATTAAATGTCACACACATTTTCATTTTTTTGGAAAAAGATTTTTGCAAACACTATATTTAGTGTGTGTGTTGGTAGTCCTTGGATCATAGATCGATGGTCGGTAAGCCATCTTCTACCTCTGAACATTGGAGGCAAATATGTAATAGTAAGTCTCCTTTCCTTCTCCGATTCCCTCTCTCCCTTATCAATCTGGATAGAAATAAACTTTCCCATTGAGTTGGGAAGGTAGATTCAAACTCAGACGACCCAAGTTTTAACTACTTTACAACAGATCGAGGACTTTCCCTAATTTTGTCAGAGAGACAGGCCTACGGACGGAGGACCCCGCTCGCCCATGCATATATAAGGCGCTTTAGTCTCCTAAAATTTGTGTGCGAGATCCCATGAACTCAAGAAGTGATCCCCCTGCTCTCAATTGGACCTCGCGTTCCCCTGGCTTGCTCTCATTTTCCTTAAATCTGCCACAGGTCAGACCTTCGCCTTTCTCCCTACTCTCGCTTTCCCTGGGCGATTGGCACCCACGGACGAGTTCGACGGGATGGGGTGGAGCTCTGTGTGCCCTCGCCTACCACCCAAGATCCCAAGCTCGCAAAGTCAACTAACATGGTTGACTCACCTAAGTATGCTATGATCGCAAACAGAAGGAGCGGACGAGGAAGACGATGACACACAAAAGACTGGTTTACCCCTGAGGTCACTGCTTATTGTAAGGGTCATAACTGACTTTTACTAGTTTTGTTTCTCTTTAAGTCAATTGGGCATGGAGCGCCAACAAGGCCGAAGCCCATTGGCTGAAGCCTGTTACGTGGAAATAGGCAAATATAAATACTGACATGGCACATTCTAATTGGTCAGTTGGGGTTTATCTTGGAATAATCATATTTATTTATTGGTAACTCGGATGAAAATAAGTTATATATGAAAATTGATCAGGAGAATGCATGGAACCCATTAAAATAATATTGAGGCCTGAAACTACTTGTAGTTTGAAAAGTACATAAAGTTGCTACTTTTGATGTAGTAATGAATAAGAAACCCTGATTTTGATGTTGATGGGTTTTAATGATATTCTTTGGATAATCTAAGTAAATTCTAACATGTTGACAATAAAAGGAAGTTTTAGGTCTAAATAGATGATCCATGTGCTTAATAGCCTAATTTAGGGTTCCATGTACATGAATATGCATTAATGGGCCTAGAAACCCTAATTTTGATAAGTATGACTTTTAATGGTTTTAATTGTGCAAATCCATGAATAAGACCGAGATATATTGTTACAAATCCAATTTGAGTAATTAGGATTTTTATGAGTAGAAAAGCTATGTTAGGGTTTGTTGACCTAAAAAGGATAAACTTTGAGAAATTGGTCTAACAAACCCTAATGAATCCTAATGAGACTTAGAAACCTTAGAAAGGTGTCCCAAGTCAATAAGGAGTTGTTTGGGATATGTTTGTGACAATTAGACATTATACATGTTTTTAGGATCAATGTTTGATTGATTGATTGATTGGCTTACTTGATTGGACATCTAGTTGGATTTGGATATATTGCTTCTTTGAGATCTCTAAAACTGGTATGTGGTTACACTTATAATTAATCAATCTAGTTTCATGGAGATTTTTTGAGTTGTTATCAGTTGCTTGGAAATAATTGCTTGGTTGACTTTTATTTCATGCAACAATAAAGTGACCATGACTATCACCATAAATATATATGCATGGTGAGATCAGATCCTAGTCCTCCTCTACAGCTTTAATGATGATGAGATGGATGACCTAATACATGGTCTACCATTGGGGGTAGGATCATCAGGTTAGCATGAGTCAATGTGTTGGTCTACCCTTGGGTAGGACCATACGACTACACAACACTATGTAGTGATCTATCTGTAAGGTAGGATCATGGGGGTTTATTGGGATCTACCATATGAGAGAGGTAGTATCCATGTCCACTGCAGGGACATCACAGAGGCAAGGATATGTAGGGATTGAATAGTTATGATTAATACGTAAAGTTTGATCTTTTAAGTAATAATTTGGTTGCATATTGTTGTTACAAATTGATGCAAGATTTTATTTCCCCCACATACCAATACAATTCATTATACTGACCGATGTTTTATTTGTCGGCATTTTAGGAATATCTGAAATTGGACAAATAGTAAAGTGAAACTTGTGAAGAATAAAGTTAAATCATAAAGGAGGATTAGTTAGGTAGAACTCTACATTGGGTAGAAGTTCCAGATTCCTACTTTTGAGAGGTATGTGAAAAGAAATTTTTTATCATGTTTCAAGCTTAGTTGTGGTAGAATTTATTAATTATTTTTTATTATTTGCAAAACTATTGATCCTATTTTGGGATAGTGGCTCTGACTTCTTGGTCTTCCTTAATTGGGGTTACCGGGAAGCGGGGTCGTTACAAAAATTTTCTTTTAATGTAGTTAACTCTCCATTAATTATTTGGACAAATATAGAAAATATTATTTCATAATATTTTTTCTTTCTTAGGAAAACACAATTCACTCTAAGATTTCTCCTCCAACAAACTCTAATTTCTTACCAAAACTATTTCCTTCTATATATGATTTCTCTATCTTAATTTCCCAAGCAAAATGTTTCTCCCCTTAAAATTTTGTTTATCTAGTTAAAGCAGCCATTCTTATTTAAAATTATTTATTTCCCATTAAAAAACCCTTGTAAGAATATATTTTACTTTAATTAGAGTTTTTGTAAAAAAACATTTTTCCTATAGGGTCATGATGTCTCCCAAGTAAAAAACCTCCTTCCAAATAAAATTTTTACCAAAATTTTGATTTTTTATCTAAACTGTTATTTCCATCTAACTAAATATTTTTTCTCTAAAAATTATTTTTCCTTTAAGAATTAATAGAAAAGTTTCCAACCAAAACGTTTCCCACAAAGAGAAAAGTTTCAACTAAATTATCTTTATCTAAATACGTAGTGGTATTTTCTCATACAAACTTGAGTAATGAATTTAATGTATCTCGTTATATTTTTTTCTTATCAAAATATGGTAAAGATACCGAAACCCAATTCCTCCCAAATGAATATCTTCAAAACTTTTTCTCTCTAAGAAAAATTTCTGCCAAATTACTTAGTGACACACTTTTATATAAAGGTTTATAGCGAATCAAGTCTAAAGATGGCAGTGACGCAGATATTGTGTGGCTTATAGCAAAACCATAACTACACCACATAGGAAAAATCAAACACCGTATCCATATCATATTTAATGCACTTTTTAATATGAGAAATCATATTCACACCACCCAGAAAACCATAGTTAACTGCACCAAACCACAACACACCACATCATGATTAAATTTTATTTAATCATAGTAGCATCATACATAAAATTTATGAATTGTACACAATAAATGGAAGAACCATGATGTAACATCACTGACCTGGATTATGGTATAAACCTGGAAGTTTTCTTAAGTTATTTATAAACTTGTTTTAATCTTTTGAAAAGTAATTGAGACTCTATTTGAGTTTAATTTTCAAGTTTGAGCTTATTTGCAAACTGTTTGTGCATTATATGATAGTTTGAGTGTAATTTGCAATTTACCCAAAATGAGGGGTTATATTACAATATGTCACATTGTGAACATGCTTCAAGTGCCTTAGCATCATATTATAAATAATGATGCTAAGGGTTGGCTTATGGAAAGCCTAAGTTCCAAGTTGGAGCTTGTTTGAATAATGCTTGTGCCTTGTGTACCAGTTTTGGTGCAATTTGCAATTTACCAAAAATGTAGGGTTGATATGCAAATTACCACCTCTAAAGTGTCCCTAATATCTATTGGCATCATCTAGAGGAGATATAAAGAAAGAGGCACCATGTTTGAATCTTCTTTGAGTGGTAGCATTCTTGGTGATGAAAAGACCAAGAAGAGTTGTATAGTTGAAACTCTAATTGAGTTGTATCGAGTTGTAGAGCTTATATGGGAATGCTTATCGGCCAAGGAGCCATAGAGGAGGTCCCATATCATTTTTTCAACTCTTGGACTTTGCCATTATGGTTTAAGAACCTCAAGGAGGTGATGGATATCGGTTTGCAACTTTCCTTAGAAAAAGTGTATCAGTTTGTGAATAAAGTGATGTGGAGTTGAAATACCTTGCTCAACAAGATAACTAAGGGACGATGTCTTATCCCTATATTATCCTCAAGAGTTTCAAATATTAAGATAAATATGCATGCATGGACACGTGTCAACCATGCATGGACACGTGGCACCTAGTAGTGTAAAATGATGACACCTCTTATACACCCTCTCTCATGAACCTCAATTATTCGGTCACATAGCTCAGCCTCTACATGAATTTACACATCCCCCCCATTGTGCTGGTAGGCGAGGGGGGACCGGGGGTTTACACCATCAGTGTGGGTCACAATCACGACGCTCATTTGGGGGGGGGGGTTCCGACATCTAAAAAAAAAATATACCACTCCTTTCACCTACTAGTGAATCTTTTCGAACCCTATCACTTCACTTCTCTTAGATATCATGCATAGAGTTGAGGAGAAAGGATGAGCTTGAACCTTAAGCTTAAGGTGAAGCCATGGTCATCTTCAACCTTGGTTGAAGAATGAATCTCGGGTTGTGATTCTTCCTTTCTTTTCTTCTTCACTAAGTTCTTAATTATGGTGATTCCTGGCATGTAGAGGAGTTGAGAACGAGTCTTGGATCTATGATAAGTTCATCTTCAACCTTGGGAACGTGAAGCTTTGGAGCTTGGAGCTTTGAAGTTGTTCTTGAGGTAGGTTATATAACTTGAACCCAATTATGTTATTATTCACCTTCAATCTTGCTATACTTGATCATCTAGTTTCAATTTCAAATTTCCTTGAATAATTGATGAATCCATGAGTTCTAATAGTTGCATAGACATGTTGTCCATGAACTAGAATAGTAAGGAATGAAGGTCTTGAGCTTGAGGATGATGATATCATCATGGCACAAACTGATATCGGGTAGAAGCACCTCTAACTCGATATGGTTTTGTGCACACACCACTAGCATGATATGGTGATGAGTATGCACCTCATGAATGATATGATGATGAAGCATGCACCTTATGCATGATATGATGATGAAGCACACATCTTATGCATGATATGGTGATGAAGCACACACCTGATGCATGATATGGTGTCAAGTACACAACTCTAACCTGATATGGTGATGAAACCCTAGATGGTGATATTAAACCCGATATACCTTGGAACCCCATGCCCCTATCAGTTTGTAAACTTGGTTTGGTTTAGACTAACTAGTTGTCTAGACTTTAACTTAACACACGATGAAGGGTAGGCCGATACCATGAATGTTTGAAGAGGTATGAGCATAAGGGTCTAACCCAATATGCAAACCCTAATTTTGAGCAACCCGATATGAGTGACACATACATACACCTCAAGAACAATATGGTGATGAACCTATACAACATGCATGATATGGTGATCAAGGATACACCTCTTTCCTGATATGGGAGCACACATACACCTCTTGGGTGATATGGTAAGCATACACACACCTCTTGCCTGATATGGGAGAAAATATACACCTCTTAAGTGATATGGTAAGCATACACACACCTCTTGCCCGATATGGAAGCAAGCACACACCTCATGCCGGATATGGTGGAAGAAACTCAATCCAATATACTTGATGGAGTAACACATGAACTGTGTTATGTCAAATGATGCTTTAAGAGGTATAGAGTTTAATGCATTTTGATAAATGTAGGCCAATGTACCTTGACAAAAGGATTGAACCAACTTGATAAAGTATGATGAAATCTATATCCTAGTGAGGATGAGAGAGAAACTCATACTTTGTGTGATAATCATTTAGTGAGAATACATTGATATGAGCATACATTGATACTCCTAATATAAGTGGAGCTATGAAACAAGGTTTTGATTCTTGATAATATGAACTTGAAACCCTAATTGATTTGAAACCCTAATTAGTTTGAGAACCTAATTGGCTTGAAACCCTAATTGGTTTGAAACCCTAATTAGCTTGAAACCGTAATTGGTTTGAAAGAGAAACCCTAACCCTAATAATGGGAAGGTTATATTTCTCATGTATTGCATGGTGATGTTATGTACTTGAAATTGCTTTTATCATGAAATATTAACCATACATTTATTATGAGATGATAAGCATAGCCAGGCATGAGCTATTATGTTTCATATGATACAGATTAATGGGCCTTGTGATCCATGTAAAATACTTGTGCAATAAGTATAATATATACCTGGTCTAAGGACCTAGAGGTAATAGTTACCTGATGAGAGGTAACTATGTTTAGTGATGAACTAAGGGTTTGAATACCCAGATCTAGTAATCATGATGATAATAATGTTAAGGGACAAGAATTCCCAGTAATGTGATAAGGGACTGAGATCCTGAGTGTTATGCATTCACTGTGTTCCAAAGATTATGAAAGTATTTGATAAATGTATTACACTTTTTATTTGTAGCATTTGTTATAATCCATGCTTGTAACTTGATTGATGCCAAAAGATATTGTAATACACTCAATTAATCAAATGGAACCTTATCATGTAGTTTCCCATGCCATAGATCCATTCAGTGTCATGATTTACTGAATGGTGAAACGAGTTTAACTCAGAGTGCATATTTTTGAATATGTGGGGGTGAAGGACAAACATATCCCTACGACCAGATGGGGATTGATATGTCATCTCCCTGATGAATGTCAGGGTTGTCGTGGGATCGCCCTGATGAAAATGTACCGGGGATTGATGTGATATCTCCCTGAAGAGAGTACATGCTGTGACTGTATCTCTATAGCGAAGATGCCGCTATACCCTGACAAGCTAGTTGTAGTTTTACATGTGGTCACTACCAGTGGTCTCGTACTGACCGAGACGGGTGAGGTCATGGCAACTGAGTCTTCCATTTACCTTGTATGGTACCGATTTCGACTAAGTAGTGGTCGGTTGGAGCATGAGCAGTATACCTCATCTCCTCTGGGCATAAGTGTGATTGTGAACATGTAATCACTCGTGTAGCGTATTTTCTTAAGGTATGAATACAAAAACATTGGTTGATGCTTCATTACTTTTATACAACTTAGATTGATAGATGTTATACATGTTCTTCATATTCCTTATAAAGAAAATACATGATCTATAGCTCTGTCATGGATAGTTGAACTACTTTAACATTGCTATTGCTTTGCACTACAACTAAATAATGATTAAACATGCTTATTTATATAAAAGATCCCATGCTTAGTTTTAAACTGTTTACCTATAATAATAATATTGTTGGTGGAGAGTTATATCTCTTACTGGGACTTGTATCTCACCTCGTGGGTTCCACAATTTTTAGGTGGATGTGCACGAGGAGGTAGAGACCGTACTGCAAAGGAAGGAAAACAACAACAGGGACAACAATAACAACTCAGGTTGAGTGTATTGTCTGTCGTGTCTTGTAGATAGAAGTCATATGTGTCATCTCTATACTCTCAGGTCCTTGGGAGTTAGTATGTGATGGTTTTACAAATGATATGAGATTTTGGCTTGTATGCCTCAAGGTTTTACATTGCTTATGTTTATGTTTGGGCAAAGCAATTGGTATATGATATCCTCGAGATGAGATGGTACAACGTATGTACAATGTGAACCATATATGATGTATATATTGTTTTGGTTCTTTCCTTAAGAGTTTTTTGGCAATGGATCTCTTTGCAAAATAGTTTTAATTTTTAGTGATTTTCATTAATCGACTACTAATGGTTATTCCGCATAATTACCTGCATTGTGGCAACTCAGTTGGCATCGGGTCATCACGAAGTTTTGGTATCAGAGCCTAAGGTTCGCTGAGTCTACAGAGACATATGATTAAGGTTGTTGAGTCTGTTCTAGTGTCCTCCAATTTATCTTATAGTGACTTTTGCTCATATAGGAGAAGAAGTAAAGTTGAAAAATAGCTAGAGCACACAAAGAACATGCTGCTGAGAGTAGTGTTGCTGCACCAGGAGGAGGTGCAAGGGATCATGCTAGAGAGGAATTAGTGCCTGAGCATCCCCGACTTGATCAAGCCATCCTAGAAAACCCAGCCTTTCATGATCTTTTTGGGCAGTTCATGACCACAATGACGCATATGGCAGATTGGATGCCAACACCAGTACCTAGGGTACCCGCTCCCAATGAAGGACATGGATCTGATAAGGCCTTTGAGTGGTTACACCGGGTAGGAGCCACCAAATATGCATGTATAGCTGACCCATCAGATGCAGATTCATGGCTCACGAGCTGTAGAAAGCCTTTAGAATCCTTAGCATTCCAGAAACTAATAAAGTTAGGAATGATGTGTACCTTTTAAAAGGAGGTGATGGCCATTGAAGAAGAGAAAAGACTTGGTGTTGAGGTTGGATGGCACAAATTCTGATGTGAGTTTGTTAGTAGATACTTTCCCAAGACTTATCTGGATGAGAAAATCTCATTGTTTGAGCAGATTTGACAAGGACTGGTGAAGATTAGTGAGTATGAAGTTAATTTTATGAAGCTTCTGCAGTTTTGTCCACACATGGCTACTACGGATGGGGAGAGAATTCGACATTTTGAGAAGGGTCTGAACGCTGAGTTAACCACACCTGTATCTACTCTAGAGAATAGAGAGAGGTTTGCCACCTTTGTGGAGTCAGTTAGGTGAATAGAGAGGTCTATGATTGAGAAACGTGAGGAGAATAGTAGGAAAGTACCTGCCCAGTTCTAGGGACAGAGGTCTAGAAGTTTCAAGAAACTGAGGTTTCCTGCACCAGTAGCACCATAGAGGTTCAATGCATAGACGCAATGGACGTCAAGCAAGGGTAGAGGTTGTAGTTTTCTACCAAGTGGAGCCCATAGTACAACATCGATGTTAGTAACATGGCCATCTAGACCACAGCGGGACATAAACTGTTTCAAGTGTGGGTAGAAAGGACATATGATGAGAGAATGTCCAGTTAGAGACATGGAGGTAACCTAGCCATTGAGGCAAAGTCAACAAGGATCTCAGAGGCAATAGTTCAACAATGGCACACGAGGATGTGGACAAGCATCTCAAGTAGGATCATCTACATCAAACAACAAAGCACAAAGTCAGCACAAGCAACTATGAGATTCTATGTTATGAATAAGCCAGATGCAGTAGTCAATCCACGAGTCGTGACATGTCAGATGGAATTGTTTCATTCTGATATGTCTTCATTCTGCTTCATATCTGTTTTCAATGATCCAGGTGCTACACATTCCTTTATCACTCGAGAAGTGATTCATGATTGCAATATGATTGTCAGTCGTAGAACAGATAATCTGTTATTAGAAACTCCATTAGTCGGATCTGCAGTGTTGTGGGAGGTATGTTCTCCCTATGTTCTTTCCTTTTTAGAACACACATTTAGGTGGATCTTATATCACTTTTGATGTACGGGTTTGATGTAATTCTTGGGATGGATACCTTAGAAAAATATAAGGTTGTCTTGGATTGTGTTTCCAAGCAAGCTATGTTCATAGATAGTGATAACACATGGGTCTTTCAAGGGGACCAGAAGATTCTTCCAACCTGTCTAGTGGTAGCAATGGTAGCTAAGATATTGATGTGACAAGGATGTGAAGCATTCTTGGCACATGTGGTAGACACCAAAGTAGAGAGTCCTAGTCTTTCTGAAGTTTCTGTTGTTAGGGAATTCAAGGATGTGTTTCCTGAAGAGTTTCCAAATATTTCTCCACCTCGAGAGATTGATTTTGAGATTAATCTAATTTCGGGCACGCAACAAATAGCACAAACACCTTATAGGATGGCCCCTGCTGAGATGGCAGAACTCAAAAAATAGTTTTAGGAGTTGCTTGAGAAAGTTTTCATGTGACCGAGTACTTCGCCATGGGGTGCTCTAGTTCTTTTTATTAAAAAGAAGGATGTGTCTATGAGATTATGCATAGACTATAGACAGCTTAACAAGGTGACTATAAAGAACAAATATCCTTTGACAAGGATAGATGATATGTTTGACCAACTGCGTGGTGCAATAGTGTTTTCTAAGATAAATCTAAGATCAGGATATTATCAGTTACGTATCAAGGAGGATGACTTACCTAAGTCAGCTTTTAGGACAAGGTACGATCATTATGAGTTTGTAGTTATGTCATTTGGACTAACTAATGCACCAACTGCATTCATGGAGCTGATGAATAGAATCTTCCGACCATTCCTTGATCAGTTCATAGCGGTCTTCATAGATGACATCCTGATATACAATAAAGATGGTCAACAACATGAACAACACCTTCGTTAATCCTTGACTTTGTTGAGACAACACAAGCTATATGCTAAATTTAGCAAGTGTGAGTTCTAGTTGTTAGAAGTGTCTTTTCTAGGACACGTTATATCTGCTTCAGGTATTCATGTTGATCCTAAGAAAGTGGAGTCTATTATAGAGTGGGAACAACCCAAAACACCAACTAAGATTCGTAGTTTCCTAGGTCTGGCAGGTTACTAAAAAAGGTTTATTAAAGACTTCAGTTCTGTAGCATTACCCCTAACTAGGTTAACCAGGAAGGAGGTTCCTTTTGTCTGGAATGACAAGTGTCGGTGTTCTTTCCAGTTGTTGAAAGAAAGGTTGACTAGTGCACTTGTGTTGGTTTTACCTAAGCAGGGAAAGGGATACATTATTTTCCGTGACACCTCTAAGAATGGTCTAGGATGTGTGCTGATGCAGAGTGATCATGTAGTTTCTTTTGCTTCTTGACAACTTAAGAAACACGAGGATAACTATATGACACCTGATCTAGAATTAGCTACAGTGGTCCACACGTTGAAGATCTGGAGGCATTATCTCTATGGAGAAACATGTCAGATTTTCACAAAACATAAAAACTTAAAGTACATCTTCTCACATCACAAGTTGAATATGAGACAATGCCACTGGATGGAATTAATCAAGGACTATGATTGTACAATTGATTATCATCCAGGGAAAGCTAATGTAGTGGCAGATGCATCGAGTAGAAAATATTCATCTCCACCCACAGATAAAGCACAGTTGAACTCTTTAATATGCTTTAAACGAGACATGTTTGTCTTTTTGAGACAAATGAATGTATAGCTAGAAGTATCTTTGTTAGCCGTATTGCTGGACGAGATGCATGTGAAACCTACTCTAAGATAACAGATTAAAGAGGCACAACAGGCTGATACTGTGATTCAACAGATCAAGTTAGAGTATGGTAGTGAGAAATGGGACAGTTTCCATGAGTCATAGGATGAGGTAGTCTGTTACCATGGTAGGATGGTAGTACCTGATGCCAATGACTTAAGAAAGATAGTTATGGAGGAATCTCATTCATCCATGTATGAAATGCATCTAGGGAGTACTAAAATGTATCATAACTTAAAAGATATGTATTGGTGGCCTAGTTTGAAGAAGGGTGTAGCTGAGTTTGTTATGCGGTGTCTAGTGTGTCAACAAGTTAAAGCAGAATACCAGAAGCCTGCAGGAACATTGCAACCCTTACCTATACCACAGTGTATATGGGATCACGTGACAATGGAATTTGTGGTTGGTCTACCCAAAATAGCCAAAAGTCATGAATCCATTTGGGTGATAGTTGATAGGTTGACTAAGTCAGCACATTTTCTTCCTATTAAAACAACCTGTATGGCTGAAAAACTTGCACAGATCTACATAGATGAGATAGTTTAGTTACATAGAGTTTCATCTACGATTGTGTCTGATAGAGGTCCCCCGTGTACAAGTCGTTTTCGGGAATGACTACATAAAGCCTTGGGTACGCAGTTAAACCTTAGCACAACTTTTCACCCTCCGATAGATGGACAATCTAAAAGGACTATACAAACTTTAGAGGACTTGCTTAGGGCACATGTTCTTCAGTTTGTAGGAAGTTGGGACTTACACTTGAGCTTAATAGAGTTTGCCTACAACAATAACTATCAGACTAATATTGATATGGTACCATATGAAGCATTATATGGTAGACGTTGTAGATCTTCGTTATGCTGGTATGAGACAAGAGAATACCAACTTCTAGGTCCTGAATTAGTGCAACAGACAACTGAAAAGATTAAAGTAATACTACAACAATTGAAGGTTGCACATGATAGACAAAAGTCATATACTGATAAATGTAGTAGACCTTTAGAGTTCCAAGTTGGAAACAAAGTGTATCCCAAGGTCTCTCCTTGGAAAGGTGTTCTCAAATATGGGAAGAAGGTAAGTTAGCTCCTAGATTTATGGGGCCTTACCCAGTGACAACACATATTGGAAACGTAGCCTATAGGTTGGAGTTTCCACCTCAACTACATAGACTACATCCAATGTTTCATATATCTATGTTGAGAAAGTGTCATCCTGATACAGAGTTGATGTTACAACCTGTAGAGGTAGAATTGAATGAAGATATATCCTATGTGGAAGGTCTAATGATGATTCTTGATAGAAGAATCAAGAAGTTGAAAGAAAGACATAGTTCTTATGAAAGTTCTCTGGCATCACTGTGGCATTGAAGAAGCCACATGGGTGCTGGAGGAAGAAATGAGGAGGAAGTACCCTTCTCTTTTCTCTTGATATTTCAAGGATGAAATCCCTATTAGGGGTTGATAATTGTAACATCCCTGACCTGGCTTATGGTATAAACCTGGAAGTTTCCTTAAGTAACTTATTTATAAACTTGTTTTAATCTTTTGAAAAGTAATTAATACTCTCTTTGAGTTTAACTTTCAAATTTGAGCTTATTTGCAAACTATTTGTGCAGTATATGATAGTTTGAGTGTAATTTGCAATTTACCCAAAATGAGGGGTTATATGGTAATATGTCACATTTGAACATGCTTCAAGTTCTTTATCATCATAAGAGAGAGAATGATGCTAAGGGGTGGCTTATAGAAAGCCTAAGTTCCAAGTTGGAGCTTATTTGAATAATGCTTGTGCCTTGTGTACCAGTTTTGGTGCAATTTACAATTTACCCAAAATGTAGGGTTGATATGCAAATTACCACCTCTAAAGTGTCCCTACTATCTCTTGGCATCATCTAGAGGAGAGATAAAGAAAGAGGCACCATGTTTTAATCATCTTTGAGTGGTAGCATTCTTAGTGATGAAAAGACCAAAAAGAGTTGTATAGTTGAAACTCTAATTGAGTTGTATCGAGCTGTAGAGCTTATATGGGAATGCCTATCGACCAAGAGCCATAGAGGAGGTCCCATATCGTTTTTTCAACTCTTGGCCTTTTCTATGTTGGGTTAGTCACTTCAAGGAGGTGATGGATATCGATTTGCAACTTTCCTTAGAAAAAGTGTATCGATTTGTGAATAAAGTGATGTGGAGTTGAAATACCTTGCTCAACAAGATAACTAAGGGCCGGAATCTTATCCCTAGATTATCCTCAAGAGTTTTGCATGTTAAGATAAATATTCATGATTGGACACGTGTCAACCATGCATGGAAACATGACACCTAGTAGTGTAAAATGATGACACCTCTTATACACCCTCTCTCATGAACCTCAATTATATATATACCACTCCTTTCACCTACTAGTGAATCTTTTCTAACCCTATCACTCCATTTCTCTTATATATTGTGCATAGAGTTGAGGAGCAAGGAGGATCTCGAACCTTAAGCTCAAGGTGAAGCCATGGTCATCTTCAACCTTGGTTGAAGCATGAATCTCGGGTTGTGATTCTTCCTTTCTTTTCTTCTTCACCAAGTTCTTAACTATGGAGATTCCTTGCATGTAGAGGAGTTTTGAATGAGTCTTGGATCTGTGATAAGTTCATCTTCAACCTTGGGAAATGAAGCTTTGGATCTTGGATCTTTTAATTTGTTCTTGAGGTGGGTTATATAACTTGAACCCAATTATGTTATTATTCACCTTCAATCTTACTATACTTGATGATCTACTTTCAATTTCGAGTTTCTTGGAATAATGGATGAATCCATGAGTTCTAATAGTTGCATAGACACGTTGTCCATGAACTAGAATAATAAGGAACGAAGGTCTTGAGCTTGAGGATGATGATATCATCATTACACAAATTGATATCGGGTATAAGCACCTCTAACCTGACATGGTGATGTGCACACACCACTAGCACGATATGGTGATGAGTATGCACCTCATGAACAATATGATGATGAAGCACGCACCTTATGCATGATATGATGATGAAGCACACATCTTATGTACAATATGGTGACGAAACACACACCTTATGCAAGATATGGTATCAAGTACACAACTCTAACCCGATATGGTGATGAAACCCTAGATGGTGATATTAAATATGATATACCTTGGAACCCCACACCCCTATCAGTTTGTACACTTGGTTTGGTTTAGACTAACCAATTGTCTAGGCTGTCACTTAACACATGATGAAGGGTAGGCCGATACCATGAAGGTTTGAAGAGGTATGAGCATAAGGGTCTAACCCGATATGCAAACCCTAATTTTGAGCAACCTGATATGCACTACAGGAAAAGTTAACAATAATGGCGGAAAAAGTTGGTCGTAAATGTGAATAAGTTTGTCGTTAAAACTATTAACGATGAGAAAAAAAAGTTTTCGTGTCTTGTCATTATTGGTCTTGCCATTAATAAAGATAACGTCGAATAATTTCAGTTCGTCGCTATTACAAATCACGACGACTTATATAGTTTGTCGTTAATAGTTTTAACGACTATATAAAATGTCTGACGTTGATACTAGTTGCGACCACCCAATCTTGTCGCTGATACTAGTAACAATGACTAGCAGGCTTGATCACAAAGGTCAACAACAATGTTCTTTTTCCGTCGTAAATAGCTATAATGACAAAAAAAATACCAAATTACTAAATTTGTCTATCATGTTTGCAACACACTTGGATCCTAACCTAGGAAACATGAAGATGTACACGAGCATGGATTTAGTCACATGTTGGGTTTTAGGGGAGGCAGAGAAGGCAGCGGAAACAAAAATTTTCTCCCCCAAACCCAGCACGAGGAAACACGTCAACGTCTATATAATAGGAAAGGATGGTTTGTGGAATCATACCTTGTCCCGAGGCTTGCTCGGTGACAATACCTCGCATCTTGCACGGTCTTCAACTCCGGTCTTGGACAGTGTTTGTGTAGCTCCTGGTCGCACCGGGACTGACGACTCCTCCTCCTACCGAACTATGGGATGACAGTTGTCCTCCTAAGTGGCAGTGTCCTCCCGCCTCTGTAGTAGTCCACACGGACCACCTGGAACTCCACACTCCTTGTCCCATAAGGAAGTGGAAGGAGTTGCACCCTCCTATTGACGTACTAGTCGCCAACACACTCTCCTACTGCCAGTTGCAACTGTAGTTGTCCTTCCCTTGCTGCACCTCCCTTTGCGGGAAGCACTTGCTCGGGCTCTCTCTCGGTTACCAAAACTAGAAAGAACGACAACTTTGCATAGCAACTGGTTGCACTGAGTTGTTATCTGAGAAGCCCCCACTACCCCTATATATATAGGAGGGTCATGGGATAGGGTTCTCTATCCCGGGCAATATGGGACTAAAGCAGGAGTAGAAGGGTTCGAGATTTTCCATAAAAGCAACTAACTCGCAACCTGAACCGATCGGTTCAAAAGTGAACCGATCGGTTCAAAAGTGAACCAATCGGTTGGGGACCTGAATCGGTCAGTTGGAGCACCAACCGATCGGTTGGGACCCATGAGCTGATCGGTTCACTTCTGAACCGGTCGGTTCGTGGTCCTGGTCGGTTCCCAATTGACTTTCCTTCTTTCGTTTCTAATTGGTATCGAATACCAATCCTCGTTCCAATCAAATTGGGCAAGTGAAATGCAAGGAAAATTCTCACCGACCTGACTTTCCCAACTTGCTCGGTTGCACCAGTTGAACTGATCGTTTCAACACTTGAACCGATCGTTTCACCCTGACCATGAGCTGATCGACTTAACACTTGAGCCGATCGGTTCAGCACCTCAGCCGACCGGTTCAACACTTGAACCGATCGGTTGGGAGTGCAGGTTGTGCAGAATCAGTCAATTGCGATTTCAATCAATTCGATACTCCAATCAATGCGTCCAACACATTGAACCATATGATATTGAGCTATCGACTGATTGAGTGTTTAATTGAACTACTAAACTCCTTTAGTAATCAATCTAAACATTGCTTTGTGGACAAAACTCCTCTTCTAGGTTAAATCCTATGTGTGTGACCCTGCAGGTCCATTTCACGTTGGCAGTGAAAGTCCATAACACTTATGACTTCACAAGCAAAGAGCGGTGCCTAGTCACACATCAGTGCTACCCAAGTGAAAGTAGAAAGTTGGAGAACAACTTTCAATCCTACAATCCGTGAATGGTGTTACAGTGAATGTATAATTCCTTTGTCACTGATATCCCGAATGAACTCGAGGCATGGAACAGTCATCCTGTCAACGTTCATTCACTTTCTTGATCTCAGAGTAGATTGACCGAGATATGTATGACATCAATATCACATACTGATTCACACATGCGTGCGCACGTCTATCTCAATCCTACTCATCAAGTGGCCATGGATATCAAACTCCCTCAGGAGGGACAAATCCCATATATATCACTCACCCATCAAAAGCCCCATGTGTCAAAGCCACCCAATCATCACCTTTATAACAATCCATGTTTCAGGACTGCGTTTGATGATGTCAAAGTGTGCCCAACGACATGTGTTGAGTGTAGTGATTTTAGGTCAAAGAATCACACTCACCACCATCACTGTGAGTACTGACTGTGACTACCATGTCATGGTTCCATGTGTCAAACTCACGGTGGGTCTGTCCGGTATACTTGTTCTCTAACAAGTACCTATGTGTTTGGTTTGATATCTCTATATCATGACTAATGAGATTATGTCATCAACCAACACCACAATATAGTCTTGTGTGTCATTGCTGTCTATCTACCTTCCACAATGACATCCGACTAGGGACATAACAAGAATGTACAAACTCTTAGCATCCGTATGATCTCATCGTTCAGGTCCTTAACCTGAAAGCATACGTCATTGAGTACTGTCATTCTCTAGACATTCAATCTGTTCTATCACTATCTCATATGACTGAACCAGAAAGAATTGGAAGCTTGCCTTTGATGTTTATCAAATCAATCTTAATGTATCCCATCAATCATCCCATGATTGGCTCTCATGACATACATACCAACACCACAGACTAAGAAGCACCATAATTTCCAACAATGCAGGACATGCCACGACAATGAGAACAAATAACTTATTATTATACAAGTATGTATATTTATATATGAATATTTTGTCATACAATAAGATTTATGTATAAACACACAAATGGATCTAAATCAATCATCTATGATGGAAATCCCCATGAAATGCAACAAACAATAAACATATAATAATATATCCACAAGTCAAAGTATGAATTAACTCATAACATATATCAAAATCCTTAATTATATAATTATTGCAGTAAGAATATATGGAATGATAAAATCAAGGGAAGTAAAATTTTGGAGACATTATTTTTCGTTATTTGTGTAAGTCATACTTGTCAAGGCGTGAAGGCAGCATGGCGCTCCAGCTGAACGCCTTGTGACTAGGCGTGACTATATATAGGCATCACTTAGGCGAAATAATAGTTTATGTATGTATACATGTGTCATGGTTTTCCCCCACTCATATACACACATGGTATAGTTATATATGTAGTTATCTACATATTTATGGTCGATCTCCTCATATATATATATTGTATGACAAAATAACCAAATATATTTCTAATATATTACCATTGACAATAATGTCAAGACAACGAAAAGAATTATTGTAAAGAATGTAAGAGAGTGATCAACAAATAAATATATATTTATTGTCATACATAACTACAAGTATTGAGCAATGTAATCACTATCTTTCATAGCATAGTTACTTAATACAATCCAAATTGAAGGTGCAAACTAAGAAAAATCAAATCCGTACTAAGAGTATTAGATCCAGTCACAAAAAAGAGTATTAGATGTGACTTCTAATACACTGTATACAAGTCATAAGTACAACCAAGTATGCTCAACTTAGATTATTTGAATGTATATATATTATGAAAAGATGAAAAATGCTTACGTTCAGATATTGAATATGTATAAAAGAAGAGTACTTACTTTTTCAATGCCCATGCATGATTTTTATTACACCAAAGAAATGAGGTCCTCATAGAAGTGAAGAACGTATAGAAGAAGAAAACCTTATATAGTCCAGTCCCGCAACTATGTGCAACATATCATGTGAATATCAATTGTCATCAATTAATGATAAATGAGAACCTACAATAGAAAGTTAAATGTATTAGAAAAAAAACACATGAAATGCACATATCTCCGAATGTGCGTCGGACACATAAAGCCGAATGTGCAATGGACACATATCTCCGTATGTGCAACAGACACATTTTCCGCATGTGCTACGGGGCATATTTTCCATATGCTCACTCGAAAACCAAAACAACATATACATTGTGCGTTGAAAAACAAAACGTCATGCGTTTAGAAGTTTAGGGGATAGGGAGGGGTTTCCAAGAAATGTTTCATTACAAGACTCCACTCAGTCTTTTTCCATTTAAAATCATCAAAAAAACCTAAAAATGCAAAAAATCATATGAACATATAGTGAAAGTAACTATGAATCTATATATATATTAAAGAAAAAAATGAGTTAGTTCATGTTTGAAAACTTACTTATTTGTAATAGAAGGTTGGCCTTTCAATCAAGCATGTGTGGTATATTCATATATATAAATTGCTCTCAAATTCATACTTTGCATAAGGAAGAATTCTTTAATGGATGTGACATTCTTTTCTTGCATCAAAGAATTTACTGTGTGTTAACCAAAGAATGAATCCAGAAGAAAATAATATATAGCTCTTTCCATAATGAGTGTGCACATATCATATGAATAGAAATCATCATCACATATATAAAACTATGTACCTACAAAAATAATATATAGCTCTTTCATTGCTGCTCATGTTTTAAAGAATTGTTCAATGCACTTAATTAATTATAAAGACAATGAGACAATCGTAGTGAAGAAAAGAGTACTTACCTTTTGATTGCGCATATTTGGTTTATCTTGAATCAAAGACAATGAGACAATCGTAGTGAAGAATAAGTGGAAGAAGAAAACCATTTATAGCTAAATCCCATAACAAAGTGGAATATATAATTTGAATACCAATCACCATCACCATAAATGAAACCTACAAAAGAGATTTTAAGTATTAGAAAAACAATTCATGGAATGCACATATCTTCGGATGTGCGTCAGACACATAAAGCCGAATGTGCAATGAACACATATCTCCGTATGTGCAACAGACACATTTTCCGCATGTGCTACGGGGCATATTTTCCATATGCTCACTCGAAAACCAAAACAATATATACATTGTGCGTTGAAAAACAAAACGACATGCGTTTAGAAGTTTAGGGGACAGGGAGGGGTTTCCAAGAAGTGTTTCATTATAAGACTCCACTCAGTCTTTTTCCATTTAAAATCATCAAAAAAAATGAAAATACAAAGAAGCATATGAACATATAGTGAAAGTAACTATGAATCTATATATATTAAAGAAAAAAAAAGAGTTAGTTCATGTTTGAAAACTTACTTATTTGTAATAGAAGGTTGGCCTTTCAATCAAGCATGTGTGGTATATTCATATATATAAATTGCTCTAAAATTCATACTTTGCATAAGGAAGAATTCTTTAATGGACGTGACATTCTTTTCTTGCATCAAAGAATTTACTGTGTTAATCGAATAATGAATCGAGAATAAAATAATATATATCTCTTTCCATAATGAGTGTGCACATATCATCTGAATAGAAATCATCATCACATATATAAAACTATGTACCTGCAAAAATAATATATAGCTCTTTCATCGCTGCTCATGTTTTAAAGAATTGTTCAATGCACTTAATTAATTATAAAGACAATGAGACAATCGTAGTGAAGAAAAGAGTACTTACCTTTTGATTGTGCATATTTGGTTTATCTTGAATCAAATACAATGAGACAATCATAGTGAAGAATAAGTGGAAGAAGAAAACCATTTATAGCTAAATCCCATAACAGAGTGGAATATATAATCTGAATACCAATCACCATCACCATAAATGAAACCTACAAAAGAGATTTTAAGTATTAGAAAAACAATTCATGGAATACACATATCTCCAGATGTGTGTCGGACACATAAAGCCAAATGTGCAACGGGCACATATCTCCGTATGTGCAACAGACACATTTTCCGCATGTGCTACATGGCATATTTTCCATATGCTCACTCGAAAACCAAAACAACATGCATATACATTGTGCGTTGAAAAACAAAACGACATGTGTTTAGAAGTTTAGGGGATAGGGAGGGGTTTCTAAGAAGTGTTTCATTACAAGACTCCACTCAGTCTTTTTCCATTTAAAATCATCAAAAAAACCTAAAAATGCAAAGAAGCATACGAACATATAGTGAAAGTAACTATGAATCTATATATATTAAAGAAAAAAAATGAGTTAGTTCATGTTTGAAAACTTACTTATTTGTAATAGAAGGTTGGACTTTCAATCAAGCATGTGTGGTATATTCATATATATGTAAATTGCTCTCAAATTCATACTTTGCATAAGGAAGAATTCTTTAATGGATGTGACATTCTTTTCTTGCATCAAAGAATTTACTATGTGTTAACCAAAGAATGAATCGAGAAGAAAATAATATATAGATCTTTCCATAATGAGTGTGCACATATCATCTGAATAGAAATCATCATCACACATATAAAACTATGTACCTGCAAAAATAATATATAGCTCTTTCATCGCTGCTCGTATTTTAAAGAATTGTTCAATGCACTTAATTAATTATAAAGACAATGAGACAATCGTAGTGAAGAAAAGAGTACTTACCTTTTGATTGCCCATATTTGGTTTATCTTGAATCAAAGACAATGAGACAATCGTAGTGAAGAATAAGTGGAAGAAGAAAACCATTTATAGCTAAATCCCATAACAGAGTGGAATGAGTGGAAGAAGACAATCACATGCGAAGCCGTGAGCGAGATGGTTCATCCGGTAGCAATGGCAGCAGCTCCACAAATGGCAAGCGGCCGGGAAAGAAGTTGGCTGAGTGTGGCAAGAATGGAGCACGCGACGATGGAGGCAAGGATAAGATGACCAGTGGCAGTGGCGATGTCAAAAATGACAAGTGTCGTTACTGTGGGATCAAAGGCCATTGGATCCGTGATTGCCGGAAGAAGAAGAGAGACAAGACTGCTAACCTCACGTAGGTGGAGGATGAGGAGCCGGCCTTGCTCATGGCTCAGGTCGTGTCACTCACTACGGTGCATGCCCAACCGGAGCACGACGGTGACTTTGTCTTCCTGAACGAGGAGCGAGCTGAAGTACACCTTGGTAAGGAGGATGATACAAAGGACTTAGTGTGGTACCTTGACACTGGCGCGTCAAACCACATGACTGGAGACAAAGACGCATTCACAGAGTTGGACGGTGTTGTCACCGGCTCTGTTCGTTTCGGCGACGGGTCAGTGGTGGAAATTAGGGGGCGCGACATGATCATGTTCACAATGATCGGCGGACGACACCGGGTTCTCAACAACATTTATTTCATCCCCAAGCTACGGAGCAACATTGTCTCGCTGGGGCAGCTTGACGAGGTGGGTTGTGAGGTGCTAATTAAGGGTGGAGTCATGTGTGTGTGCGATCGGCAGCAACAACTCCTTACAGAGGTAACTCGGACTGCAAACCGCTTGTACATGATTTCTCTTAACATCAGAAAGCCTGTTTGCATGTCTGCTACTACGGGAAATGATGCATGTCTTTGGCACGGCCGCTTTGGGCATCTCAACTTCGACTCTCTCCGGCGGCTGGTGCGTGCCGGCATGGTGAGAGGTCTGCCTCACATAGAACATGTCGACCAGTTGTGTGACACATGCCTCATAGGGAAGCAACGTCGTGCTCCATTCCCACAAGCCTCAACCTACCGGGCCAAGGATCGCCTCGATCTTGTACACGGTGATCTCTGTGGGCCAATAACACCGGCGTCACACGGTGGGAAGAAGTATTTTTTGCTTCTTGTTGACGACAAGTCACGGTTCATGTGGCATATCATGTTGGCTAGCAAGGAAGAAGCACCAGCGGCAATCAAGAAGTTTCAGGCCAGCGTCAAGGTAGAGACCGGCAGGAAACTATGGGCGCTACGAACTGACTGTGGCGGTGAGTTCACATCGGTGGAGTTTGGCGAGTACTGTACAGAGCAAGGCTTGCACAGGCAGCTAACGACACCATACTCCCACAACAAAATGGTGTCGTGGAGCGGCGCAACCAGTCCGTCGTGTCCATGGCAAGGTGCTTGTTGAAGGCACGGAAGATGCCAGGTGCATTTTGGGGGGAGGCAGTGAGCACGATAGTGTTCATACTAAATTGTTCGCCGACCCAAAGTGTGCATGGTATGACCCCGTACGAAGCATGGCACGGTGAGAAGCCGGCGGTGCATTTCTTCCGCACTTTTGGGTGTGTGGCACACGTCAAGGTGACACGACCAAACTTGAAGAAACTCGACGACCGTAGCTTCCCCACTGTCTTCATCGGCTACGAGTATGGCTCCAAGGCATACAGGGTGTTTGACCCGGAGAAGAGGCGTGTACATGTGACGCGTGACGCCATCTTTGACGAATGAAAGGGCTGGGTGTGGGATGACAACAACGGCGGGCCAGAGAGCTTCACCGTCGAGTACACTTTGCCCACACCACATAGGGAAGTAGCCTCACTGGTCATATCTGAACCTACAACGCCACATACGCCCACACCGGAGCCAGCAACACCGACCCATCTCCATGCACTGCCCACACCCGAACGTGATGCCATCGAATTCGTGTCCCCACCGGCAGGGGCGACACCGGCTACTAAGGTAGCCAACGAAGAGGCACCACGTCGGTACCACACTATGGAAAATGTGTATGCCATGACCGGCGATCACGAGATGGACCTCAAAGAGCTACTGTTAGCAACCGGCGAAGAGCCATTGACATTTGCAGAAGCTGAGCCGCATGCATGCTGGCGCAAGACAATGCTTGACGAGTTGGGCTCAATCATCGACAACTGCACATGGACACTGGCCGATTTACCTGTAGGAAAGAAGCCGATTGGGCTTAAATGGATTTTCAAGTTGAAAAAGAATAGCGCTAGCAAGGTGATCAAGGACAAGGCCAGGCTCGTGGCAAAGGGCTATGTCCAACGTGCTGGGATCGATTTCAATGAAGTTTTTGTGCCTGTAGCACGTCTGGACTCTGTTAGAGTTCTACTTGCGATCGCTGCACATGCTGGTTGGGAGGCGCACCACCTCAATGTCAAGTCAGCATTCTTAAATGGTGACCTTGAAGAGGAAGTTTATGTGGTACAGCCGCCTGGTTTTGTGCGAGATGGACACAAGAATAAGGTATTGCGTTTTCACAAGGCTTTGTATGGGTTGCGGCAGGCTCCTCGTGCATGGAATGCCAAGCTAGATGATACTCTATTATCACTTGGTTTTCATAAGAACCAGACGGAGCATGCTGTATACACTCGAGGCACAGGTAATGAGCAATTGCTTTTGGGTGTGTACATTGACGATCTCATTATCACGGGTGCACACATGAAGGCCATCAACTCATTCAAGGAAGAGATGAAGACCAAGTTCCAGATGAGCGACCTTGGCAAGCTCAACTACTATCTCGGCATCGAGGACCACCAAGGCACCGATGAGATCACGCTACGACAGAGTGCGTATGCGACCAAGGTACTGGAGAAGGCCGGCATGATCGGATGCAACCCGATTCACGTGCCCATGGAGCCTCGATTAAAAATGAGCAAGGTAAGCTCAAATCCCCCGGTGGACACGATGCTGTACCGGAGCATAGTTGGGAGTCTGCGTTATTTGGTACACACGCGACCCGACATCACTTTTGCCGTCGGCTACGTCAGCTGGTTCATGGAGTCACCCACGACCGAGCACTGGAGCGCCGTCAAGCACATACTCAGATATATTGCAGGAACATTGAGCTACGGGTGTCGCTTTGTCAAAAACACTGCTGGGGCCAAGCTTGTTGGGTACAACGATGCTGACATGGCCGGCGATATTGATGATAGGAAGAGCACTACCAGAGTGGTGTTTGTTCTTGGGGGCAGTCCTGTGAGTTGGCAATCGCAGAAGCAAAAGGTGGTTGCGCTATCATCGTGCGAGGTGGAGTACATAGCGGCAACCATCGCGGCGTGTCAAGGAGTTTGGCTCGCACAACTGCTCGGAGATTTGCTCGGCAAGGAGACCGGCACCGCTACTCTACTCGTGGACAACAAATCTGCAATACAATTGTGCAAGAATCCAGTTTTTTACGACCCGAGCAAGCACATTGAGACGCGCTACCACTTCATCAGGCAGTGCGTCGAAGGAGGCAAGATTTCCGTCGAGTACATCCACACGGACGAACAACTAGCGGATTTGCTGACCAAACCACTTGGGCGGGTCAAATTTCAAGGGTTGCGCTCAAAGCTTGGGATCGTCAACATCCAGAACAACTAGATTAGGGGGAGTTTGTTAGATAATCTGGTTGTTTTATTTATTAGATAATCTTGTTGCTTTATCTAATTCCCGTTTTCTGTCAAATAAGGCACGAGGCCACGACTTGTGTGCGTGTCGTGCTTGTAGGATCTAGTTGCGATGCTGTCAAGTGCATGACCGATTCGTGGGGATCATGGCACAAAGCTCAACACTTTCCTTTCTCTATTTTAGTTCATCGAATGAATAAATAGGAGTAAGCAGAACTAGAAAAGCTGCAGGTTCACGCAGCACAAAACCTTATTGTGTTTCCTGTGTGTTCAATGTTCTTGTCCACCGTGATCACGTGTGTTTGAGTGTCAGGAAGAACGAAGATTAGTCAACTGATAATGCAACTATAGGTGAGATTTGCGATGGTTATCAATTAAGTTCTATTGACCAGCGACGAGTACGCTTCAAATATGGGCATGATTAATTGTGTGCGTGAAAATCTCTGGAGTCGATAATAAGTGGACACTAATTGAAACTCTTCAGAAAGATATACACACGAGAAAATTTACCGGAGTTTGGAGGGGCCGAGGCCCCTGTTGGCCACCCCATTCCTCTGCCACTGCTTGCAGTAGCTGGAGGCGGAACAAAGAAGCTGGAGGCCATGGCCTGTGACATGGAAGGGGGTAGGGCCATGGAGAGACGCCGGACCAAGCAGCGGAGGAGAAGAGATGAGCGGTAGGAGCAGAGAGATACAACGGCGGGAGCGGGGAGCTGCAGCGGCGGGAGTGGGGAGCTGCGGCGGCGATGGAAGACCTTGCGACGGCGGCGGGAAGAGCTCCGACGGCTGGGAGAATCAGTGGAGCAGGCGAGCCCTAGACCTCAGCGCACGCGAACGGCGAAGCAGGGAGTATCGAGGGTGGGGGACAAAGAGTAGCCTTTGGGGGTGTTTTGCGTATAACAGAGGTGATCAAGCAGGGTTTTAGTTTTAGCAAATATCTGGCCGGTTCAGAAAAACCGTGATCGGTTCTCCGGGTCAGCGGTTCAACCGCTTGGGCCGCCGTTTTAACCCTTTTCAGACCTCAAAAATGGATTTGGAAGGGATCCGGCCCGCCCAGCCTTCCAGGTGACGGTTCAACCGGTTAAATCGGCCGGGTCGGGTCGGGTTTCAGAACTCTAGTTTTAACGGCGGAAAATTTGTACATTTTACGTCGGACAAATATTTTTGTCGCTAAAACATGTACCAATAGCAGCCATAAAAATTACTTGTCGTTGTTAGTGTAGCAATTACGACAACATAATAAAGCTGTCGTAATCTTTGACGTTAATACCCCAATTTCTTGTAGTGATGAGTGACACATACATACACCTCAAGTACGATATGGTGATGAACCTACACCACATGCATGATATGGTAATCAAGGATACACCTCTTGCCCAATATGGGAGCACACATACACCTCTTGGGTGATATGGTAAGCATACACACACCTCTTGCCCGATATGGGAGCACATATACACCTCTTGGGCGATATGGTAAACATACACACACCTCTTGCCCGATATGGAAGCAAGCACATACCTCATGCCTGACATGGTGGAAGCACCTCAATCCAATATACTTGATGGAGTAACACATGAAGTGTTTTATGTCAAATGATACCTTAAGAGGCATATAGTTTAATGTATTTTGATAAATGTAGGCCAATGTACCTTGAGATAAGGATTGAGCCAACTTGATAAAGTGTGATGAAATCTATATCCTAGTGAGGATGGGAGAGAAACTCATACTTTGTGTGATAATCATTTAATGAGCATACATTGATATCAACATACACTGATACTCCTAATATAAGTGGAGCTATGAATCATGCTTTTGATTCTTGATAATATGAACTTGAAACCCTAATCGGGTTGAAACCCTAATTAGTTTGAAAACCTAATTGGCTTGAAACTCTAATTGGTTTGAAACCCTAATTGGCTTGAAAACCTAATTAATTTGAAAGGGAAACCCTAACCCTAATAATGGGAAGGTTGTATTTCTCATGTATTACATGGTGATGTTATGTACTTGAAATTGATTTTATCATGAAATACTAACCATGCATGTATTATGAGATGATAAGCATAGCCAAGCATGAGATATGATGTTTCATATGATATAGATTAATGGGCCTTGTGAGCCATGTAAAATACTTGTGCAATAAGTATAATATATACCTGGTCTGAGGACCTAGAGGTAATAGTTACCTGATGAGAGGTAACTATGTTCAGTGATGAACTAACAGTTTGAATACCCAGATCTAGTAATCATGATGATGATAATGTTGAGGGATGAGAATTCCCAATACTGTGATAAGGGACTAAGACCCTGAGTGTTATGCATTCACTGTGTTCCAAAGATTATGAATTTGATAAATGTATTACACCTTTTCTTTATAGCATATGTTATAATTCATGCTTGTAACTTGATTGATGCTAAAAGATACTTTAATACACTCAATTAATCAAATGGAACCTTGGCATGTAGTTGCCCATGCCATAGATCCATTCGGTGTCAGGATTTGTGAATGGTGAAATGAGTTTATCTTGGAGTGCATATTTTTTGAATATGTGGGAGTGAAGGACGAACATATCCTTACATCTAGATGGAGATTGATATGTTATCTCCCCGATGAATGCTAGGGTTTCCATGTGATCATCCTGATGAAAATGTACCAGGGATTGATGTGATATCTCCCTGAAGAGAGTGCATGCTGCGACTGTAGCACTATAGCGAAGATGCCGCTATACCCCGACAAGCTAGTTGCAGTTTGACATGTGGTCACTGCCAGTGGTCTCGTACTGACGGGTGAGGCCATGACAGCCGACTCTTCCATTGACCTTGTATGGTATCGATTTCGACTAAGTGGTGGTCAGTTAGAGAATGAGCGATATACCTTATCTCCTCTGGGCATAAGTGTGATTGTGAACATGTAATCATCTGTGTAGCGTTTTTTCTTAAGGTATGAATACGAAAACATTGGTTGATACTTCATTACTTTTATACATCTTAGATTGATAGATGTTATATATGTTCTTCATATTCCTTATAAAGCAAATAGATGATCTATAACTCTGTCATGGATGGTTGAACTACTTTAATATTGCTATTGCTTTGCACTGCAATTAAATAATGATTAAACATGCTTATTTACGTAAAAGATCCTCTGTTTAGTTTTATACTGTTTACCTGTGATAATAATATTATTGGCAGAGAGTTATATGTCTCACTGGGACTTGTGTCTCACCCCGTGGGTTTCATAATTTTTAGGTGGATGTGTATGAGGAGGTAGAGACCGTACTGTAGAGGTAGGACAACAACAGCAGGGACAACAGTAAAATCTCAGATTGAGTGTACTGCCTGTCGTGTCTTGTAGATAGAAGTCCTATGTGTCATCTCTATACTCTCAGGTCCTTGGGAGTTAGTACGTGATTGTTTTATAAATGATATGAGATTTTGGCTTGTATGCCTCGAGGTTTTACGTTGCTTATGTTTATGTTTGGGCAAAGCAACTGGTATATGATATCCTCGAGTTGAGATGGTACAACATATGTATAATGTGTACCATGATGTATATATTGTTTTGGTTCTTTCCTTAAGAATTTTCTGGCAATTGATCTCTTTTCAAAATGGTTTTATTTTTTAGTGATTTTTGTTAATCCACTGCTAATGGTTATTCCACATTATTATCTGCATTGTGGCGGATCAGTTGGCGTCGGGTCATCACACATGATACATGTAACACACATCAAACCCCGAACTGAACCCCCAAACGGCCCAATAAGGCATTTAACAACACTCACTAACATTCATCTTTTTTTTTTCTCATTTGTCAACCCATGATATTGTGACTCTACTGCATCCATAACGTTGCCCTTTCCTTGCGGCCGCGTCTCCGCCCTCTTTATCATGGCCGTCATAATAGCCAGCGTCTTTGCCAACATCAACCACAACCACATTCGCAGTCCCCATCACATCCGTGCTCGCCTAAAACCTCGCTCTCTTCATCGCCGATGTGAGTGCCAACATCTAGGGTGGGCACGTCAACCCGAAGGCCACCTTCAGTGGTTTAGTCCGGCCAGATATCGGTGATACGTGACCTTATCTACTCGATTGCCTGACCCCTTGGCTTCGTCTTCGTCTGCCTCATCATGTCCTTATCCACATGGTTGGTCGCCACTAGTAGGTTCACGCACATCACGTGTCTAGTGTCCCCATTACCGCAACCTGCGACCTTGTATTTGAGATCATCATGACCTCCAGGTTGGTCTACACCGTATACGCTAAGACGGTTAACCCCAGGAAGGGATCTCTCTGGACCATGGCACCGTTGGTGGTTGTCCAGCTGTGCACTGGTTATATAACCATCCATACATTAGCGGAGACACCCACTTCTTCATATACGTAACCATGCACACGCACATATAGGTATAAATGTCAAGCATTTGTTGTAATTATAATATAGGCATCTATTCACATAATATTAAACAATGGCAGATCCAGAAATCTACTACATGGGGCTGGATTAGTATGAATAGTGACAAATATTGACTATAGATATAGATGGAAAAATAATATTTATTTAGAATTTTTTGAAAAAACCTAACGTAACGTCTCATTGTTTCCAATATGAAAAAATAAGCTAATTGTAAAAAATAAAAATCTAGCATAAATGGCCTGATATAATTCACTATATCAAAGTAATGGATTTGTTTAAATGTCTAAAGTCATAAATAACACATTATTTGACCATGTCTTTTAGATCCAATGACTAGATAATCAACAATATAATCATAATTCACGTTCACTTGATCAGTGCAATGTGCATAAAATTGATAACACATAAGAAAAGTACTAATTATGTTAAAAATGAGAACAAACTCACCTTTTAAGTGGAAAATAAGCATTAAAATATAATATGACACCATTTAGTGGATGGTGTCATGTTGGAAGACCCAATAAAATTGTAAGAGTCAAACCTTATACTATAAATGATATAAGTATAATGTATTAGGTAATGTCAATTTGTTTAAGATCTTAACACAATGGTCTATATGAATGAAACTTGAGAAAGAAAGGAAGGAAAATATTTGATGTAGTTGCATAAACAACATATAATGGAGAAAGAAATTGAAGAATGAAAAGTGAAGAGAATGAAGAGGAAAAAATCAATGAATATATTTCTAATTTTTATTTAAAAGTTGAAGAAGAGAGGATATGAAAATAATACTTATATACTTTTATTGACTTTTATTTACATGTCATCTTTACTTTTTTTTTGTTTGATTAAAATTATATCTACAAGATGACTTTTTCTACCTTTTCTTCTCCTTCTTATCCCACATTTTACATGTTTTCCGTACTCTTCTTTTACTTTATGCCAATTCAATCATTTTATTTTCTTTTATAGATAGAAATATTATCATTATCTTCTGTAGTTCTTGTAAAATTTTAACTATTGTTATATAGTAAATTGATAAATATCTAAATATTATGTAACTACAAGTTTATAAAATACTATGTGATAATAAATATTATTTGGATCTATTTCTATATATTAAAATGGATATTTTCTTAATTTGAGAGTGATTGACTAATAAAAGTTTGAAAGGAAAATATAACCAGAAGGTGATTAGTTGTTCGTGTATGGTTATCATTTTCTCCAATGGTGTATAATTATAATTGAGTGAATTTACTAAAGTTATAACTAATAATGTTTGCCAATTAATGAGTCAATTATATTTCATTAGATTTTAATTAATACTTCAACATGATGCATGTTATATTTTGATAAACTTCAGATTATGTAATTAATTTTCAGATTTAAGGGTACATGGCCTCAGTCTTTATAGAGCTCTGCTTTCAAGTATAATATGAGAGACAAATTTTGTAAGTCTTAACACAATTAATATAAAATTATTAAGCAAATTTTAATAGGAGAGTAACCAAAGATATAATTTCTTAAGCCCATAATTGATGGCATCTATATTAGGACTGCAAATTTTATGATATGTGAGAGATACGATACATGATCCATAAATATATTAAAGTTAACCCCTGAGTAGTTCATACAAAGAAGAATGATAAGATTGATTGAAATAATAAGTTTAAAAGCTGTATTTTGTATGGTATAATAAGTATTTTTACAATATACAAACTGTACATGGTATCATTGTAATAACAAAAATACTTTTTTAGAGGGGGGGGGGCTTCGGCCTGGGAAGCCCCCTCCTCTGGTTCCACCCCTGACAATAAACATCTATCCGCACATCTATTAAATGGATGCACATCCTCAATTTATAACTTCTACATTTGGTTCACAATAATATAGAGCCGAAAGAAAAAAAATTGTGGAGGATTTTGCGTCCTTGTATATAAAAATTGTCAAATTCTCTATTGAGCTTCTATAACTTCACTACAATGACCTTTTTGTCACCTATAATGTTCATAATAAATATAGTCTACTATTATGTAAAGCTATGTGCATCTATGTGTATTTCTGTATACACATATATGCGCTGCTATGCACACATATGTGTTATGTTATGCATACCTAGGTGTGATGTTGTGAAAACCTATGTGTACACTATATGTACTCTTATGTACATCTATATGTATTGTTGTACACTCCTATATATACACTTACATGTACACCTATGCATATTGTTCTTTAAACATATATGTACTATTGTATACACATATGTCTACTATTGTGTACACCTATGTGTAAGTAGTGTACACTTATAAATATTGTTGTGTACACCTATGTGCATTGTTGTGTAAATCTATGTGTATTGTTGTATACATCTTTGTGTATTGTACATTTATGTGTACTGTTGTGTACACTTATGTGTATGGTTGTGTAAATATATGATTACTGTTTTGTAAGCCTTGTGTAGTGATGTGTATATTGTGTGTACCTATGTATATTATGTGTAAACCTATGTTTAATGTTGTGTAAGCCTATGTGTATTGTTGTGTAAATCTCTTGTATACTATTGCACACATCTATGTGTACTGTTGTGTACACCTATGTGTACTACTCTGTAAGTCTATGTGTACTATTATGTAAACCTATGTGTATTGTTGTCTACGTCTCTTGTGTACTATTATATACATCTTTGTGTATTATTATGTACATTTATGTGTACTTTTATGACACCTATGTGTATTGTTGTGTAAACCAGTGCTAATTGTTGTGTAAATCTATGTGTACTATTATGTACATCTCTTGTCTGTTGTTGTTTACATCTATGTATCCTGGTTTTCACACATATGTGTACTTTGTGTAAACCTATATTTATTGTTGTGTCAACCTATGTATACTGTTGTGTACATCTCATTCATACTATTGTGCAGATCTATATGTAAGGTTGTGTAAACCTAGTGTGTTGTTGTGTAATATATGCTTAATATTGTGTCAACTCATGTGTACTATTGTGTACATCAGTGTGTGCTATTATGTGGTGTATTATTGTGTACATCGATGTGTACTTTTGTGCATGTGTATTTTATGTACAACTATGTGTACTCTTATGTGCACTTGTGTGTATTATTGTGTAAACCTAATTTTGTTGTTGTGTACATGTCACAGAACTGGAATCCCAGTCCCATGAACCAAACATATACCAAAGGCGACATGCGGAAGCATAAAGCTTAGCACACATGAACAAGTAACAAGAGAAAGGCACCAACATAGTCTCAACATTCAACAAGTATAAATTATACAAAATTATATATCAAATTGATCCTTTCGAAAAGATCTACACAATGGACAAGGATTCAGGGTCTAATTTCATTGTTTGTTCTCTATTTTCCCAAAAAGATGCATACTTTATTCATTTGGAGTATAGTTGATTTATGATTTTGATGCAAACTTGGATCTTGATTACTCAATCTAACCTATGATCCTTAAATCAGTACCTGTGATATATACTTGAACTAAATGAAGGTCCTACTCTCTCTATTGCTCATAAATGACTTCTTTTTGTACATATGTGACCATATTGGGCTATAATGATGTACATTGCTCTTCTAATGCTAACCTTGCTTCCGAATGACTCCAAATGCCTAACCAATCATGAGAACAATAATTTTATGCTATTTAAACCCATGGGAAACCTTATAACCTTCCTTGTACTCTTGATGACATAAGTATGCTATTATGATAACTGCATGTATGAATGAATGTTGGTACCCCATGATGGTGGTGTGATGCCTAGACCCTAGTGGACATCACCTTACTTTGAATGTGTTTGTTATGGTCTATTATTTTGGATATAAACCATCCCTTATGCTTGGCTCTTATTCATTTACGATCTTTGACCTTGATTACTCTATTATGAGTCTTGTGACCTAATTTGAGCACAAGTGTCCTAAATCTTGTCATGTCCACACGAAACCTCAAAATGAATTGAAACTTGAACCAAACCCCCTCGATGACCTCTAGATCAGTACAAGATCATATAATGAACCAATAAGAAACTCGGAACCCATCTTGGCCAAAACCCTAAAATGCATCTAATTAGGGTTAATGATGAGAATCTAATGCATATATGTAATCTTGTTGTTACTCAGGTTGGCTTATGATCTAGATGGTAATGGATGAGTTAAGTTAAGAATCTCTGAACCAGATATGGGCCTTATCTAGTTATATGAATATCACTTTCTTGCTTGAAAAGACATATATTGTATGCTTGTTTGTTTACTTGCTCAAATATTGCCATGTAGTATTGCTATGTCTTACTCGATGTTTGCCTCGTCAGTTTTATAACTTGAACACATATATAGATAGAACTCCATTATAATATTGTTGATAAAGGGTTAGATTTTGGCTATGGCCTTGAGGTCCCTCTCGTATAAAAGGGTTAGCTAATCTTGAGCACCCTTACGGACCCTTCCGATGGGAAGATGGTCAAAGGCCTTAAACATGCTTGATATTGTTGGTATAATGGAGTGAAATGACATAAAATATGGTTCCACATTTGTTAAACAATTAACATGTTTATTCTTGTTCGTTTAGTCTTGAAATCTTTTCAAAATTATGCAAAGCTTATACATATATGTATCTTTCTACCCCATACTCAACACCTCGTGTGTTGACCCGTTTCTCGTATTTTGTTTTTAGGTTCAAAGATGGCTAGAAGGTTGATGGGCTTGGTGATCTATGCTAGGTGTACTTGTTGTAAGATCCAAATTTAGTGCACATGAATGACTTGTACCTTGACTATGGAAATATGTAATTGAATTCATGAATATAATGCATTTTGTATAATTTATACTTGTTGAATGTTGAGACTATGTTGGTGCCTTTCTCTTGTTACTTGTTCATGTGTGCTAAGCTTTATGCTTCCGCATGTTGCCTTTGGTATTCGTTTGGTTCATGGGACTGGGATTCCGGTTCCGTGAAAGATGGTATCATAGAATGAACAATAACTACACCAAACATTGCTCACATGAAATACAAACTAAACTCACCGTACATCTCAACCCTAGAAACTTAATGAAATATCCTTGTGGATTAGGTTGACTTAGCCTCTAGGTTAGAACCTCGATGTTCTAGAACTAGGTGTAGACTTGTGTAAATTACCTCCCTTGACATGATTCGTGACATGTGCTTAGGATGTCTACACAAGTGTGCACCATGTTCTTGCTAGTTCTCTAGGTGTCATGATACTAGACTGCCTAATGAGTGTGGTAACTCATTTTGGTTTTGGTTTTATTCGGATGGAGTATGGTGGTTTTCATCGCCTGTTTAAATGTTGGAGAAAACATATTTCAAGTATTATTATATGTACATATGAAAAATGTTACCACACGCAGAAAGGTAGTGAGTTTCCATGCAACCTAAGACAAAGAGATGTAACATCAAGTCTAGATGAGAGAGTTTAGATGATAGTGATAGTCTCTAGAGTTGTCTAGAGCCATGATATAGGTTAGGCCGGTGAGTAACCTAGATAACCTAAGATGATGATGATGATATTGTTGATGATGTTGATGTTGATAAGACCCAAGTTTGTCCTTGAGAGGGCCAAGTAGTTTGATGATATGAAATGAGTTTGACCATGCAGCCCTAGCTAGACCTAGCACCTTGTTGATACATATGACTTGGTTGATGTGCTAAACATAGCTAGTGGATTGGCATGTTTGCTTATACCTAGTCTTGTGCGTGTTGAGATACGATATGTGACATATAGTTTGAGACCAACATGGGCCTCAATCTCTTTACAATGGAGGACCTATGTCATGGGACATATGAATAGGGTGACCTATTGATATGAGTCGACCCATATTGGGAGAAGGTTAGAGTACCTAAACTCCAAAATATTTGAAATGTTGAAAAATACGAATGATGAAATACTTGATGACGAGTCCCTAGCTAGAATACTTCTAAGTATATGAGTTGAGTGACCTAGTGTGTGGTTTCCTTGAAAGTGTTGAACCCTAGATTTCCTATGAAAATATCTAACCCTAGAGAAAGAAGAAATTGAAAATTTGATGCTTGCTATATAGGTGAGGGAGATGTCCCAAGACCCTAAGATGATGTACATGATGTGTGATATCCATGATGAGCCTCATACTTGGGTTATAGTTGTATATAAAGGAATCTAGTGGTTACCCTTATTTCTCGAAAGATGGGTAGCAAATTTTGTTATGGGTAGATGGTTGTGGTTAGCATGTCTAGTTGGACATATATATATATATATATATATATATATATATAAATATATGTCTTAGCTTGAGTGGCTTGAGCTTGTGGAGATCTTTCTTGATACAAGTGAGAAAGTTACAAAACCTCGACGTTGATGATAATGTTGTTCTTCGAATGATGCTCGATACATGAAAAAAAAATCTCACTTAAGTTCAAATTTTGATAAATGTGCAATAGCCACTCTCATAAGCTAGACCTAATACAAAATCATACTATACATGAAATATGTAGCTTTGAAATCATAAACTTGATATGATGATGTTTAGAGATCTTAGCTTGAATAATTAAGGGTAACATGACTAATATCATACCCAAATGAACACAAATCATCTCAATATGTGTTTCTCTCTGGGTGATATTTCTAATAAATAAGATGAACAAATTGCTTATTTCAGATCCAAAAATGAGAAATAATGAACATGATTGGGTAAAGTTGGTAGAAATTTTGGGGAAAGCAAAAACATGCATGAAATCTAGAGTAAAGATGAGATCCACACTCGATGATAGTCTCATTTGAAGCCATGACCATGAACAAAATCATTTGAGAATTGATAACATAGATTTTGATGATACCCTTTGGTCTCATATAAAGATATGAACAAAAACCCTAATGTATGGATACTAGGCGATGGAAAACCCTAATGCCATGATGATGTCATAATATGGTGGGATAATAAGTAAATGTGTATATCATCGATATGAGTACACCCTTGATGGCAGTAACCTAAGTGTGCATCCCATGTGAATAATTCATTGACAATCATGGAGGGATATCTATACTCAGTAGATTTTGACTTTGACTCTTAGATATGATCACTGATGAATTTTGAGGATGAAATTTCTTTTAAGGAGGGAAGGATGTGACAACTTGATTTTCCTCTCTTCTATCCTGTACCCTTTCTCTCTCACCAAGTAGCATCTTACTCAACTCAATGTCCACTCCATAGTTTTATGGTTATGGGACTCCAATTTAGTCACATCATTGTTCACTTTTAACTAAATGTGACATTTCATTGTGTTTTGAACTATGACAATTACTTATTATGTATCCATCTTACATACGAGATTTAGCCTTATTAGTATGAGCATTGTGTCTCCTACTGTATTAAATGTAGGAGAAGGGCTCAATCACCTTTCTAATGATATAAAAGCCACATCGATTGGACCTTTAGAGTCCAAGTTATGATACCTTGAAATTTGGCAATTTATGCCCTTTCTTAGCTCTTTTTATGTCTTTTTCTCTATTGGGCCATCCTACATAGGCCCAAATCAAATTGGGGCCCAAACGCTTATTCTCTCCTCCCCTTCCTCTTCAGGAAACTAGTGAGGCGGCTGGGAAAAAGCTCCCCCCATCTAGATTGGGTAACGGAAGGGGGCATGACCTCAAACCCTAGCATTCTTTGTTGCTTATAAACCCCTCAAATTCTAACCCTAGCATCCCTTGAGACCCTTGTTCCGTTTCATGATCCTCTCTCCCTTCTTCTACAACTTGGCGACCTACCTTGCTATTCCCTCTTGGCAACGACTAACTAAACAACTAAGAGGACCACCAGCAACATCACTGCTCCTCGTGGCAAGGGATGGCAGCCTTGGCCACAGTCGAGACACCACGAGGGGAGTCTTTAATTCCCTATCCAGTGCTCAGAGCTTCTGGGAGTGCGTCAGAGAGACGGGGGGCAAGGGCGGCGATATCCCCTATTGCGCCCCTATTTCTACGCGTGGAGCAGGGGATCACACAGATTGGGTAGGCGAGCGGTGGTGTGCGAGCGTGGAGGCAATGGTGTGAGTGTCGGGCGCGGTGGAGAGTGACTAGGGTTTGCAGATAGCCACCCAAAGCGGTATGCAACCACGGACAGAGAGGAAGGTGACCTTGGGCAGGAGTCCACAAGGGCGTGAACAGAAGCAACAATGGGGGAGCGGCGTGTGAGGAAGAAGCCTCCTCTTTCATTGGATAAGGGGCTAGCGGCCCAGATACACATGATAAAGAGGTAACATTCCCTAGGTTGATGGTACAATTTGTATATAGTTTTAATGCATCCATTCAAAAATACATAACTCTCAACTCCTATGGCCAAAGTATACACAATTATATATCAATTTGATCCTTTCGAAAAGATCTACACAATGGACTAGGGTTTAGGGTCTAATTTCATCGTTTGTTCTCTGTTTTCCCAAAAAGATGCATACTTTAATCATTTGGAGTATAGTTGATTTATGATTTTGATGCAAACTTGGATCTTGATTACTCAATCTAACCTATGATCCTTAAATCAGTACCCGTGATATATACTTGAACTAAATGAAGGTCCTACTCTCCCTATTGCTCATAAATGACTTCTTTTTGTACATATGTGACCATATTGGACTATAATGATGTACATTGCTCTTCTGATGCTAACCTTGCTTCCGAATGACTCCAAATGCCTAACCAATCACGAGATCAGTAATTTTATGCTGTTGAAACCCATGGGAAACCTTATAACCTTCCTTGTACTCTTGATGACATAAGTATGCTATTATGATAACTGCATGTATGAATGAATGTTGGTACCCCATGATGGTGGTGTGATGCCTAGACCCTAGTGGACATCACCTTACTTTGAATGTGTTTGTTATGGTCTATTCTTTCGGATATAAACCATCCCTTATACTTGGCTCTTATTCATTTATGATCTTTGACCTTGATTACTCTATTATGAGTCTCGTGACCTAATTTGAGCGTAAGTACCCTAAATCTTGTCATGTCCACATGAAACCTCGAAATGAATTTAAACTTGAACCAAACCCCCTTGATGACCTCTAGATCAGTACAAGATCATATAATGAACCAATAAGAAACTTGGAACCCATCTTGGCCAAAACCCTAAAATGCATCTAATGAGGGTTAATGATGAGAATCTAATGCATATATGTAATCTTGTTGTTACTCAGGTTGGATTATGATCTAGATGGTAATGGATGAGTTAAGTTAAGAATCTCTGAACTAGGTATGGGCCTTATCTAGTTATATGAATATCACTTTCTTGCTTGAAAAGACATATATTGTATGCTTGTTTGTTTTTGCTCAAATATTGCCATGTAGTATTGCTATGTCTTATTCGATGTTTGCCTCATCAGTTTTATAACTTGAACACATATATAGATAGAACTCCATTATAATATTGTTGATAAAGGGTTAGATCTTGGCTATGGCCTTGAGGTCCCTCTCATATAAAAGGGTTGGCTAATCTTGAGCACCCTTACGGACCCTTCCGATGGGAAGATGGTCAAAGGCCTTAAACATGCTTGATATTGTTGGTATAATGGAGTGAAATGACATAAAATATGGTTTCACATTTATTAAACAATTAACATGTTTATTCTTATTCGTTTAGTCTTGAAATCTTTTCAAAATTATGCAAAGCTTATACATATATGTATCTTTCTGCCCCATACTCAACACCTCATGTGTTGACCCATTTCTCGTATTTTGTTTTTAGGTTCAGAGATGGCTAGAAGGTTGATGGGCTTGGTGAGCTATGCTAGGTGTACTTGTTATAAGATCCATATTTAGTGCACATGAATGACTTGTACCTTGACTATGAAAATATGTAATTGAATTCATGAATATAATGCATTTTGTATAATTTATACTTATTGAATGTTGAGACTATGTTGGTGCCTTTCTCTTGTTACTTGTTCATGTGTGCTAAGCTTTATGCTTCCGCATGTCACCTTTGGTATTTATTTGGTTCATGAGACTGGGATTCCGATTCCGTGACAGTACATCTCCTGTGTACTATTGTGCGCATCAATGTGTACTGTTGTATACATCTCTTGTGTATTATTGTGTATCTAAATGCATATTATATGTGTATTTTGTATTGTTGCATACATATATGTGTATTGTTATGTACACCTATGTATAAGTAGTGTACATTTATGAATACTCTTGTGCACACGTATGTGTATTGTTGTGTACATTTATGTATTATGGTGTGTACACTTATGTGTATTGATATGTAAATATATAATTATTATTTTGTAAACCTATGTGTAGTACATCTATGTGTATTTTTATGTACACCTATGTAAATTATTGTGTAAACCTATGTTTAATGTTGTGTCAACCTATGTGTACTATTGTATAGATCTCGTGTGTACTGTTGTATACATCTACATGTATTATTGTATACACCTATGTGTATTGTTCTGTAAGCCTATGTGTATTGTTCTGTAAACTTATGTGTATTGTTGTCTACATATTTTGTGTACTATTATATGCATCTTTGTGTATTATTGTGTACATTTATGTGTATATATGTGTATTGTGTATTGTTGTGTACAATTGTGTATTTTTGTGTAGATCTCTTGTGTACCATTGTGTACATTTATGTGTACTATTGTATACACCTATGTGTACTGTTTTGTAAGCCTATGTTTACAGTTGTGTAAACCTATGTGTATCATTGTCTACATCTGCTATGTACTATTATATGCATCTTTGTGTATTTTTGTGTACACTTATGTGTATTGTGTTTGTTGTGTACAATTGTGTACTGTTGTGAGATCTCTTGTGTACTGTTGAGGACATCTATGTGTACTATTGTGTAGACCTATGTGTATTGTTATGTAAGCCTATATATATCATTGTGTAAATCTATGTGTATTGTTGTCTGATCTCTTGTGTACTATTGTATGCATCTTTATGTATTGTTGTGTACAACTATGTGTAAGTAGTGTACACTTATGAATACTCTTGTGTACACCTATGTGTATTATTGTGTAAACCTATCTGTACTATTGTGTATGTCTTTGTGTATTGTTGTGTATATTTACTGTACTGTTGTGTACACTTATTTTTGCATAAATTTAAAATTATTGTTTTGTAAACCTATGTGTAGTGTTGTGTACATCTATGTGTATTGTTTTGTACACTTATGTATATCATTGAGTAAACCTATATCTAATGTTGTGTAGACCTATGTGTACTATTGTGTAGATCACTTGTGTACAGTTGTGTACATCTATGTGTATTGTTGTGTACACCTATGTGTATTGTTCTGTAAGCTTATGTTTACTATTGTGTAACCCTATGTGTGTTCTTGTCTACATCTCTTGTGTACTATGATATGCATCTTTGCATATTGTTGTATACATTTATGTGTACTATATGTGTATTGTGTATTGTTGCGTACAATTGTGTATTATTGTGTAGATCTCTTATGTGCCGTTGTGTACATCTATGTGTACTATTGTGTATGTCTATCTATACTATTCTATAAGCATACATTTACTATTGTGTAAACCTATGTGTATTGTTGTCTACATCTCTTGTGTATTTTTATATGCATCTTTGTGTAATTTTTTATACATTCATGTGTATTATAAGTGTATTGTGTATTGTCGCGTAGAATTGTGTATTGTTGTGTAAATCTCTTATGTGCTATTGTGTACATCTATGTGTATTGTTGCGTACACATATGTGTACAGTTCTGTAAGCCTATGTTTAATGTTGTGTAAACATATCTCCTTGCTGTACTGTTGTATACACCTATGTGTACTATTTTGTAAGCCTATGTTTACAGTTGTGTAAACCTATGTGTATCGTTGTCTACATCTCCTATGTACTATTATATGCATCTTTGTGTATTTTTGTGTACACTTATGTGTATTGTGTTTGTTGTGTACAAATGTGTACTGTTGTGAGATCTCTTGTGTACCGTTGAGGACATCTATGTGTATTGTTGTGTAGACCTATGTGTATTGTACTGTAAGCCTATGCTTATTGTTGTGTAAATCTATGTGTATTGTTGTCTGATCTCTTGTGTACTATTGTATGCATCTTTGTGTATAGTTGTGTACACCTATGCGTAAGTGGTGTACACTTATGAATACTCTTGTGTACACCTATGTGTATTATTGTGTAAACCTATGTGTACTATTGTGTACGTCTTTGTGTATTGTTGTGTACATTTATTGTACTGCTGTGTACACTTATTGTTGCATAAATCTAAAATTATTATTTTGTAAACATATGTGTAGTGTTGTATACATCTATGTGTATTGTTGTGCATACTTATGTATATCATTGAGTAAACCTATATCTAATGTTGTGTAGACCTATGTGTACTATTGTGTAGATCACTTGTGTACAGTTGTGTACATCTATGTGTATTGTTGTGTACACCTATGTGTATTGTTCTGTAAGCCTATGTTTACTGTTGTGTAACCCTATGTGTGTTCTTGTCTACATCTCTTATGTACTATTATATGCAGCTTTGCGTATTGTTGTATACATTTATGTGTACTATATGTGTATTGTGTATTGTTGCGTACAATTGTGTATTATTTTGTAGATCTCTTGTGTACCGCTGTGTACATCTATGTGTACTATTGTGTATGTCTATTTATACTATTCTATAAGCATACGTTCACTATTGTGTAAACCTATGTGTATTGTTGTCTACATCTCTTGTGTATTTTTATATGCATCTTTGTATAATTTTTTGTACATTTATATGTATTATAAGTGTATTGTGTATTGTCGCGTACAATTGTGTATTGTTGTGTAAATATCTTGTGTGCTATTGTGTACATCTATGTGTATTGTTGCATACACATATGTGTACTGTTCTGTAAGCCTATGTTTACTGTTGTGTAAACATATGTGTCAACATCTCCTGTGTACTATTTATTATATGCATCTTTGTGTATTGTTGTGTTCTTGTGTACACCTATGTGTAAGCAGGGGCGGAACCAGAATTTCACAACTGGGGGGGCTGAATTGCAATTAATGACTATTATTTGGAATGGCGGGGGCTGAATTGCAATTAATGCCTATTATTTGGAATGGAGGGGGCTGAATGTAACGAACAGAATCTTTTTATGTCAAAAACATCGAAATGAGGATTCAAACCCGGGGCTACTTACCATATACCTCCTTCCTTTACCACTCCACCAACAGGTTCATGCTTCTTTTACAACCGCAAACGTTATATATATACGAGTTCTCTAACATGTGGTTTTTGATTTTTGGGGGGGGGGGGGGCTACAGCCCCGACAGCCCCCCCCTCCCCCCAGCTACGCCCCTGTGTGTAAGTAGTGTATATTTATAAATATTCTTGCGTACATCTATGTGTATTGTTGTGTAAACTTATATGTATTGTTGTGTACATCTTTGCCGAAGAAGATAACTTGAAGATCATGCAGACTTTCGTCATCTCCATGTTGCCGCTCAACTAGCCGCACAAATGAATAGGGTGATATGTGGCTAGCAGTGGAGCTTGTTTTTCGATTGATTTGCCACGAAAGTCTAAAACTACAGACTATTTATGTTATTGGAAGTCTAAGGAAAACTGATGAACTCAACTTGACCTTCACCAAACCAATCACTTAAAATTAAAAAGAGAATTTGATATCCTGTGTTTTCCGGATAAATTACAACAAGTCAGTCAGACCCTAAAAGCAAACATCAGTTCCATATAAGAAACTTATAGTTACAAAAAACATGAACTAATGAATTCATAGTTTAAATCTGTCCATGCGGGCTAAGTTCGTCCCATCTATCAATCTTCTACATGTACAACAATCAAACTAAAACTTGTTCTTCAAGGCATGCCTTCCCAAAGCAACCGATCATTTCTCGCCATCCTACACCACTTTCGGGTTACTTCCAATCGTCACGTATCTTGGACCTCACAGAACCTCCCCGTCCACCCTTCAGGCTTGATGGCCTCGAACCCGAGCTCCAACGCACAGTCCTTTAGCTCCGCGTCGGCATGCTCGGTCCAGTCCGCCACATACGCCGGCACTCTTCGGCAGAATTTGTTGCAAAACTCGGGCCACGCCTGGTACTTGTAGTATTAGACTGCGGCGGCGAAAGGCCATACTTTTGCAAGGATAGATCGACAACGTCCAGTCGGACCATTGACTTGTGGCACTCCATTGACCAGTGCCGACACATGTATCCCTGTGTGACACCGTTGGGAGGGTGGGATGTGAGGCCGGAGGGGCCGAAGTCTTGGTACCAAATCATCACTTGACCGACACCGGCGTCGTCGCCGCCAGATTGAGTCTTTAAGAGGAGAGAGGGGATCATATCTCGGGATGGCCTGGGGACTTGGATAGGGATTAGTGACACATCCTCCTTGTTATCCTCCCACGGCAAGGTCAATCCAGCGTATCTCGTGACTGCGTTCCTTGTCGTAATCTTCTCTGGCCTTGCTTCATCAGTCGATTGGGCTTTGCCATCTCCGGATCCTTTCAGCCACATGGGATTCAACCTCTGGTTCAGAATTCCTCCTCCTTGTTCCCTTTGTTTGTTCTTCTTCGGGGCCAAGGTTGGCAGCCTCTGACAGCAGCCCAGGCGTCCCTATCAACGCTGGACAACTCCACCTCGTCTCCACACACGATGGAACGCCGGTGTCCTCCGTCGAGGGGATACACGCCCACCTATCTAATGGCAACAACAAGTGCATCTTCTTTGAAAGCAGCAGGGCGCCTTGTCCCCTCTCAGAATAATCCGCCACCGAAGCAATTCTTCTATCGCTTT